>JALIDW010000013.1:0-600000 GCA_023079495.1 Xylaria sp. L1 SY-2022 | reverse complement strand
CACTTCAACCTGCTCTACTTTGCAAGTGCAACGTCCTTCACGTCGCGGGAATACGACGTGCTGCCGGCGCCGCTCCCGCTCAGCAAGTTGTTCGATGTGCTAGAAGAGAAACACAGTGGCATTAAAGATAAAATCCTCTCCTCGTGTCTCGTGACTGTCAACCTCGAATATGTCAACGTGCCCGCCAGTAGCGACAGTGATGATGATATGACGATCCTGGAAGGTGACGAGGTCGCTATCATACCTCCCGTCAGCTCCGGTTGATCTTGGCAACAGAAGAAAACAAAGAAAAAACATGGCTGGAATGAATGGTGGTGATGATGATGATGCGGGGCAATGATGATGATAGGTTGGGTCTAGGTGTACCTATGGAGGCACCGGAGTTCGTGTAGAGGGTAGAAGTGGCTCGCGTTCACCATCTCGAGCTCTGCGATGACCCCCGACTGCTGGAACAGTCAATATGGCAGACTGTCGTCGAGATGTGTTGAATCGCCAGGGTCGCTGCCACCTAGGGTACACAATACGATAAATATTTGCTTTCTTCGTCACAAACACCGCTAGCCAGACCGTGAAGACAAAGACCAGTGTGCATGCAATCGTGACTAGTGACGTGAGCGTCGTGATCGTCGAAACTTGGCACCCGAGCGGCCGTGTGCGGATCTCCCATCGTTCAGCCCAGTGCGGGCACGTATTGTCGCCTTCCCATGCTGGAGCAAGGAACTGTATCTGATGGGTATTCGGGACGCATGTCCAAGACTATTGCGTAGAGATCAGTATCTGTAGCCTGCGAACTGCCCTCCAGCTAACATCATCAGAAGCACAACAGCATCACGAATACGGCAAGGAACACCTACAAATGGACACCAGCTACAATCCAACTGCGTCAAACACCCACCACAATTCTGAATCGCCCAGCAACGCTTCAGATGCTCGTCGTCGGCGGGGCTGTGTGCGAAGAAGGTCGCGTTCATCGCCGCGTTCTCGTTTTCTCTCTTCATCTCCATTGCGGCGTTCATTCCTTCTTTGGACACAATGTCCCAACTCAACTCGAACACAGTCCAACGAATCCTGAAGCGAAGTGAAAAAGTAAAGAGAGAAAAGTCGCAATGGCGCAATTTGGAGGGGCGTCCGGCGATTCCAGACCGATGTCGTAGATAGGAGGTCAGGTGCGGGGCTAAACGCTATATGTTTCTCTCTTTATTCCCCTTCGCTTTTCTCCGTATTATGGTCACGTTCCAAGTCAGGGGCATGGAGCAGATATGTATGCGGGATGAGACCTAGTAATGTTACCTGCATGGCAGTCCAATACTCAAGATGCGTTCCAGAGAACATGAATCACGTCAAGACATTCGTTTTGAAGAGTTACGTTGACGAGATTGTTCGTCTCCTATACGTCGTGGGATACGTTTCCGAAAATAAAAGCACGCAACGTCGTTCATTTCAGCTAGCCTACGTCGATCAAATACCGTAAAAAGGCGGTTTCTCTGTCACTGAAAACGAACAATAAACGCACGCATGCTGAAATTATTCGTCCAGGTTCCCCTTCGCAATCTAAACAGAAAAAAAAAACGGATTTCTCGTTATGAATCTATCGCCCACAAGTATTATCTCCACATCCTTCGCCTCTCTCGAGCAGTAAAGGAATAGAGCTGGAATCTTCCACGGTGGAGAGATGAGCAAGGGAGCAAAAGCGAGTTACCCCATCAACGATTAATAGAAGGAGTACAAATATCCTCCGTTTAGTCCACATTCGCAGAAGAACCCCATCCTTTCCCTATGCTCCAGTCTATGCTACGTTCGCCAACTGAATCAAGCGCTCTCCGACGCGATGGTTGGCGTAGTCATACGCCTTAGATCCGGGTGGGAAAGTACCATTGGCAGCCCAGAGATCAATCAAAGGCTGCATGGGCTCAAGCTCCTGGGGCTTGAGCATATCGAGAGCGCAGGCTGTTAGAACGAAGTGACTGAAGCAACTGTTCAGTTGCTTCTCTAGGTTGAGATGGTAGAAGGGCTCGGTGAAGTGGGCCCAGTACAGGTGAGCGTAGACACGGAACATCTGGCGGAAGATGGTCTGGCAGACCTCAACGAAGTTCTCGGGGAAGC
Organism: Xylaria sp. L1 SY-2022; assembly: GCA_023079495.1. Classification (NCBI taxonomy): domain Eukaryota; kingdom Fungi; phylum Ascomycota; class Sordariomycetes; order Xylariales; family Xylariaceae; genus Xylaria; species Xylaria sp. L1 SY-2022. The sequence continues at coordinate 597,897 of JALIDW010000013.1, read as the reverse complement.
CACTACGCTTGCCCACCCAGTCTTTGTCATTCGGACTGGCCAGCTGCGCGAGCGGAGTCGTGGTGATAGAAGGGTTGTGGGCAAAGGAGACTCCGTTGGAGTCGGTGGGGAAGATGTTCACATCGTCGATCTTGCCCGAGATCCATCGCTGCATAAGCGTGATGTACTCGTAGGCAGGCAATTCGACGGGCTCCCGTCTGGCATTAAGCCACGTGAAAGAGTGGTTCCTAGTTGGCGATTAGCTTCCTGGCCCATGCAAAAGTCAGGTGACATCTCTTACGCGCCGGCGGACATGCGCGGGCAGGTTGAGGGGTTGCAGATAGTGGTGCCGTCCTCCTCCTTCTCGTGAATGACTCGAACAAAGTTCCACAGATTTCGATAGTGCTCGACGACTGCAGAAAAGTTAGATTCGGCTCGGCGATGATTCAGAATGTGCCCGAAGTTATAAGTATACTACTGACCTTGGTGAGCGACCCACTCCGCCTGCTCGACTGTCTTTGGTCTGGCGCTCAAGGTCATGAAGTTACCCTTCACGATGTGCTTGGCATATGAAGAATTCAGCCACACAGGCAGAGGTCTGGGCAGATGATACGAGTTGAGCACATCGTCTCCACTGGAGACACTTCCATTGGTACCCTCGGCACCAATGTTTGGAGCCAGAGGAGGTGAGGTAGGCAAAGGTGGTATCCTAGGCGCTGAGTTGGCAGACTGGCTTGAAGGCTGGCCAGAGGGAGGGACCTGAGGGCTGTCGCTGGGGGAAGTGGGCTGACTGCCACTGGTCTGGCTTCTGGTTTGACCAGGGTTCTTCGTCGAGGCCCCCCTGAGCCGGGCGTTGCTGTGTCATCGTCAGTACTGGCTGAAATGAAGGCACGAATCTCTCTGCATGAAAACTGCGATTCAACATGACAAATGTACTGCTGAATGAGCCTTAGACAAACGCTTGTGATCGCAAGGGAACTGGAAGTGTGAAGGCATGCAATGCAAATGAACCGATGTCATGGCAGCGGAAACCGAGTAACGTGGCGACATAGAACCTCCCCCCACTGATAGATAGCCAGTACAGAAGCAATGCTTCAAGCAACAAGGAAAAGCAACACAGTGAAGACTGATAAGGTTCGATGAACGAGCCGGGATGGGGGCGGTTAGCGGGTGAACGGTTGAAGTATCCTGTCGGGGGAATCAGGATGTCCGGATTCCTGACCGACAGTGACCGACAAACCTTGACCACTGCCCGGAGCCACGTGTGACGGGATTCCGGGCTTCATAGTGCCTCAAGGTGGATATGCCAACACCGTCTCCAGAAAACCAAACCGGATGTATCTGTAGTCCGGGTCCAGATACGCCGTCGGCCATGCAGGCTCGACTAGCTGGCTTGGTGATCGCGGTTGGCTAGGGCAAATGGTAAATGAAGTCGGCGACAACGAGCAGATCGCGCAGTGAATGGCGCGAGGGGGGGAAAGACAAGACTAAGAGACAACACCAAGAAAAAGATGACGGCGATCGACGAAGGCGCCAATGCAAGGAAATCATACTCACATGCCAGAGAATAAGTTGGACATGGTCGCTCCAGATGGCGGGGTTCGGGCGACAATCAAGCAGTAAGCAGGCTGTTGGGATGTGCTCAGGGCGACCTGAAAAAAATTACCACAAGAAAGACCCCAGAGAAATTATGCGGTTGGTCTCTCTGGCAGTTCGTTGATGTCCTGAGGTTTTGGCTGTTCGGGGTAACAATGGTGGTTGTTGTCGTAGCGGAACTGATGTAGAAGTACGGAGTTACGAAATACGTATTGGAAAAGGGGCAGAGCGAGGCCCGTAAGGTTCGCTGAGCCAACGCGCACACGCTGGGCTGTTTCGTGGTTCCGTCCAATGAGGGCCGGCCGTAACAGCACTACGGACGGGGCCTGCCACCTGCCCAATAACGCAGCAGCGGGCAGTCACGGCCAGGGTCACCGGCCGAGCACTGTACCGGGCTATCGGGCTATCGGGTACTTGCAAGAAACGGGCCCTTATCGATAAGAAGCCCATCTGTTGTTTCGTACACCCCTCGTCGTCACGGAATATCCGCCGCGGAACCTAATCTGCCCACTAATCCCAACTCTGATCCACCCAACCAGGCGCGTTACCAACCAGTTGCACCTTCCTTCTCCTCGACCGCACCTGCCATCCCGAAGCTACGCTAGCATCCTTCTGGGAACATACCTGACAGCACCTGCTTGGTACGAAATAGTTGTGCCTACCGCTCCATCTCAGCCTTCGTTCCTCAACTTTTCTTCTCTCATCATCTTTTCTCTACCTCCATCCATCAACCCAATCCAAGCGCGTCGAGATCCGATCATCGACGCCATCATCAACTTTGTCAATTCATCCCCAGTAGCAATCGCAAGCGTAACAACATCAATTCTTGACAAAGATCTTGCCACTTGACACCACCTCGCAGTCATGTCCGACTCCGAGGATGCTTTTGGCCTTCCTGGCTCCGACGGAGGTGATGACTTGTTTGGCGATGAGCCACAGCCCCATGTCAACGAATTGAGCGACAGAGATTTCGAGTCCGACAGGGACGTCGCCGCTTCGCAAAATGATGTCACTCAATTCGACGATGATGATGACGCCGCACCGGCGGCGCAGACCAAGGAGGAGAGCGTGCTGGACGTGGCATTAAGCAGGCATAGGTTGCCTAAAGTCAGAGATGGCTTGGTAAGGCGCCGCCATCCCCAACATTTCAAGGTCCCAAGTTACCCATAACTAACCCGCTTGATAGCTGCAATCTTTGCGCGTTCCCAGTTTCCTGTCGTTCTGCGTCTACGAGTACAATCCCGAGACTTTCGAGCCCACCGAGTGGGACATGGAGAACATGGCTTCGGATAAGCCAAAAGGTGTTGTTCGTTTCCAGCGCGACGCTAAGACCGGCGCGCCGTTCAGCAACACCTTGATCCACAGATGGAGCGACGGATCTCTCACCATTGCTGTTGGTGGCGAGCACTACGAGGTACAGACCAAGAAGATGTGTACGGGTCTGGACATGTCATACAAGGAGAGAGAGGATGCCCATTACTATGCGGCGGCTCCTCAGTTCCTGAAGGACTCTCTCCTCACGGTCGCACACATCAATGAGCAGCACACGGTGTTGCTGAACCGAGACATGAAGGATGAGGCCACTCTGAAACTCGCACGGGGAATGGCTGCGGCGGCACGGGGACGCCGACCGAATGAAGATGACATGATCATCACGGCAACTCGCGATCCCGAGTTGCAGAAGAAGGAGGCCGAGGCCCTTGAGAAGGAACGCATGCGAGCCCAGCGCAAGCGTGAGCATGCGGCTGCGCGGGTCGAATCGCGTAGCACCGGTTACCGTGGTGGACTTTCCCGAGACGACATGGACAGCGGCCGACGAGGTGGCAATTCTCGGAAGAGGGATGCAGGCGGTGCGTCTCGTGCGAAGCGTCGCCGTCCCGAGTATGATTCGGACGACGATCTTCCATCGGGAACGCGTCGCCAGGACGAGTATGACCGTGAGGATGATTTCATTGCTCCTAGTGACGATGACATGATGAGCGAGGTTCAGGATGACGACGATGAAGAAGACATTCTCGACGACGAGGAGGATCACCGCCCGCGCAAGAAGAAGCAGAAAGTATCGGAGCCCGAGGAGGAGGCGGATGGCGACGCCGACGCTGATGCCGATGCGGATGCCGACCTCGATGACCTCGACGCACCTGTTTCCATGGACCAGTACCGCTCACGCAGACGTCACATCATTGATGATGATGACGAGTAAAGAGCTCCCGGGGCCATGATATATTCCGCAAAGTGTGCAGTGACGGAGTAGTCATTGTCTTCTGTCATCGAGGGGGCAATGGTGATGACGAGGAAGGGTGGGGGGTTTGAGCTGATGGGGCTCATTTAAATCACCTTGTGTTTTCATTCATCGGAAAAGCTACCAGCTCCATCCGCAAACGAAAACATCATGACGGTGTGAGAGAGTGCGAGTTTTGCAGCTCCCATTGAGACTGGTCTTTCTGTATGCACTCAATTAGAGAAACCAGGTTTTTGCACTCGTCAAAAGGAAAAGGGGGTGAAGAACCGATCTTTAGATTACCAGCGTCCAGCTCTGGACGCCAACTACATCGTGTTCTTAATTATAGTGTATCTCTCTTGGGATGGACTTCAGTGTAAAGAACAACCCGTATAATATCAAGAATCACGAAAATTGCGACTATCGATTTGCATGTGTGTGTTTTGTTCCTACATTTGAGTATCTCCTTGACTGATCGAAGACATCATGTCTCCCTGACCGCTATAGGGCAATAATCCGTCAACTTACAGTTACCTCGCACCTGTATTAAGTTCTTTTTGTATGGTGGTCACCGTTCAGATGTGTACGAAATATTCTACATAAGGTGAGTGACCGAATGGTTGGTTGCCTTACGGCGGCCAAGGAGATGTGTATGTTAATAGGTATTACTTGCTCCACGATACCAGGATGAAGATAGCGCTTCTAGCTATCACCAGCCGAGTATGTACTTGAAAGTGAGAGATATCTACGTCGAACACTGCCCAATTCGAAGTCGACTTGTTTCTGTTTCTCTCCCTCTTTTTTCTCTCTCTCTCTTTTTTGAGGTATCTATTTGGCCCAAACCCCTGCTATTAATACCCGCTTGTTGTCGTTGATGGATTGACGTTGACATCTCCGATTACCCAAGATCTTCCGGCTGTAAATAATCCACGGGATAAAATAAGGGATCCCAAAGATAATCGACATCAAAGTACCAGCCGAAGTATACCGTGCCCCACACGGAATACATACATGATCGACACCCCATGCAACCCACTCTCGGGCACTAATAATCATCGTGTATTTCGTTCGAGTAGCCTGAGGACCGTCCGTCTGCCTGGCTGCTGCCTTGGTCGCGCACCACCCCTGCCCGTGCCGTCCCATTTAAGTAGTCACACGTCCCCCCCTTGTTTTTCTCCCAACTTTCCTCTTTCCTTTTTGCTCACTCACGCCACCAGATGAGGTCGAGATGAGAGGGAGGGGCTGACTCAGTGCCATTTTGGAACGTCGACCGTTGAATCCGAAAGCTGTGGATGACCAAAAGTGAATATCGGCATTGGGAAACGCGTCCGCGAGGGAGTGGTTAAGACGCGAACGACAGCAATCCCGACGGAAACGACACGAAAGAGATAGTAAAGGGGAAAGAGAAGAAGCAAGAAGAAGAAGAAGAAGAGGTGGACACAGGAACTACGACGCCATGAAAAGATGAACGCGCCCTTGGTCTTTTATCGCGAAGTCCAACGATCTCACTCGTGAGCCTCGGCTTGTTAGTCCACAGTTCATCGCAAAACTGATAGCGCACGAATTAAAATGGCATCGGTATTCGGCACGATCTTCTCTGCTTTTACCGTGCTCATTGAGGTCTTTTGGTATTGGTACAAGGTGCGTTGTGTTGACTGGCTCATGAGATGTATGCGACATGGGTGGTTGATGGTTTTGACAGGTCCTGGTCCAGCGATGGCGGACAAAGGGTCTCGTTGATGACTTACTGGACGCATTGCACGAGGCCGAGACGTTCGAAGACTGGGAGCACATCGCGCTGCAGCTGGATAATCTGAAAGGGTTGAAGCTATGGTACGTCGATCAGCATCAGTCGCGCCCAGCTATTGTTAGAGGTACACCCCTCCTCTCTGACTCCCTAGTCCAGGCGCAATGACCCGTCGTCCCACTCCTACGACTGGATCTTGATCAGTGATCGACTGAATTCGTTCCTTACGGCACGCGACGAGGACGATCTCCAGTCGCTCATCGACCTCATCCGGTCGGGTCTCATTCGCAACCTGGGTAATATCACGGCGCCCAAGCTATTTAACCGATCCTTCGCAGGAACGAAGTATCTGATTGAGGAGTACGTCGCGCAGGTAGCTGGTGCCGTCCAGGATATCAACGCCCAGAGCGATTCGCCGCTCGGGGATAAGTACAACCAGCTCTACGCCTTGTCTACGCAGCAGAAGCTGGACTTCTTGCATGATGCCAGACAAGCGTTTGGACGGAGCACCCTTGTATTGCAGGGCGGTGCAATTTTTGGCCTGTGTCATGTTGGAGTTGTGAAGGCACTCTTCCTGCGGGGACTCTTACCTAGGATCATCACGGGAACGGCTACGGGGGCCCTGATAGCGAGTCTTGTGGCGATTCACACGGAGGACGAACTTCCAGGCGTTCTCAAGGGAGATGGGATCGATCTGTCGGCATTCGAGAGTCACGTGAAGCAGGTGCACGACAATCGCAGATGGACGTCGGTTATTGGCGCCGGCTGGGAGACCCTCGCTCGCAGAGTCCGTCGCTTTTGGCGCGAGGGCTATTTCCTGGATGTTAAGGTGTTGGAGGAGTGTGTTAAGGCGAACGTGGGCAACTTGACCTTTGAAGAGGCCTTTCGGAGGAGTAAGAGGGTTTTGAACATAACAGTTGCCACGACGGCCGAAGGTGGCGTGCCGACTCTTTTAAATTATATCACGGCGCCGAACGTGGTGGGTAGCATGCTCTTACCCCTTTTTTTCTTGGCACAAAGCTGTTGGACTTACACATGAGTTAGCTGATATGGACTGCGGCCGTCGCATCGAATGCCTCGACGCCATCGCTCTACGGAAGCAGGCAAACGACGGTATTGTGCAAGGACGCCAATGGCAACATTGTGCCCTGGACACCGGGTAGTAGCTTTGGATCTGGAGTTCACTCTTCCGACAAGGACCACAAGTTACCCCTGGCTAGAATCGCGCAACTGTTTAACGTCAACCACTTCATCGTCAGCCAGGCGCGCCCCTACCTGATCCCATTCCTCCAATCCGATATGCACGGTCCCTCTCTGTTCAACGCCCATCACAGACGAGCGCAGATCGTGGGTCATCTATTCAGAATCATAGGGTTAGAGGTCCGCCATCGCTTGAAGCAACTTGACATGTTGGGGTTCTTACCTGCCAGCATACGGCGATTTCTCGTTGACGAGGGCGTCCCGGGACCCAGCGTCGTGCTCGTCCCAACCGTCACGGCGTCCGACTTCGTACGGCTGCTGGAGACACCGACGCGAGAAACGCTGGACTATTGGATCCTGCGCGGCGAGAGGAGTCTGTGGCCGGCTGTTTCGGCCTTGAAAGTCAGATGCATGGTAGAGTACGAGATTGAGCGGGCTTATCAGCAAGCACGCAGGTTGAAGGCTGGCGGTCTTAGGAGGAGATCGAGCATCCCGCCTGCGTCTTCGGCGATGGGTGAGTCTCAGTCTGCGCGGGGCGCGGGGTCGAATATGTCAAATAGTGGCAGTATGATGGGTTGAATGAATGAAAACATCGTGCAGAAGACGAGAAGTTGACTGACTGACATGTGTCCAAAGATGTGAAAACTGCAGACACACCGGGAAGAAAGAGTATGGTTCACGAGGAATGCCAATGCGTAGAGAAAACCTTCGAGATGCCAAGTATAAACGAAACAAAAGCATCTAGAATTAGTGTGTTGTATGAGCTGGTGGCATGATTGGCATAGGTAACTTGTGAAGTGCAGTCTGTGGTGTGAGTACATACTCGAGGCACGAATAAAAGATCTCTGGATGGAACAATTGGTAGGTAAGAGGAGGCGGAGTGCAGGTGAAGTCAGGATGGGCTTCCATATTACTCTTTGACTGTGCTAAGGCGACAATTCAATCAATGGCAGGGATTGGAACCAATCAAAAAGCAGTCTACCCACGGTAACATTGTTGTCTTGGGCAATCAGCAGGCGGTTTAATAAGTCTCCTCAGGTATAACTTGGGTGATAGGTATGGGGCAAGTACGGAATTGTCGTCTTAACACAGGTGTGACTTAAAGGTTGTCGGTTTAGAAAAAGCCTTAGTATCTCCTTGACTAGGTACCTTAAGGCTACAAATTGGTCACTGGCTCCATCTCTACCAAAACGAAACCTGACTTGGACCTCGATCACCAGCCAATTCATTAAGAGTCCAAAGTAACTGTGAGTCGTCACTTGTACTCGTTACTTTTGTGATTGGCCAGTGACCGGTTTGTAGCCTTAAGGTAGTCAAGGAGCCATCGTGGGGTAGGTCGTCGTGGGCCGCGCCCTCCCCCAAGAGCTGTCTACGAGTACGTACCTTACCTACCTATTTGGAATATCGTCGCTTTTGTTGGGTACCTAGTACCTACCTATTCCCTACATAAGGTACTATGTACTTGTAAGCCGCGAACCACCTCGGGTTTCTGGTTCGCGCCCCAGGTACCTAGGTACAGTCACTTGGAAAAAAGTGAAGTCTGGATTTTTATCTACACCAATGTACATCAATGCTCACGTATTGGCGGGGTCAACGACTTAGAAATCAACTGAATAAGAGGTTAATCAAATAATTGATGAACTCCTCACTTTATTTTGTTTTGTCGTGTACGCATATTTCGTACGGCAGACACGGTTTTTACTTGTACATTTACACATATGGAATATAGGAGGTATACTACATGGTAGGTATACAGAAGGTAATGTACCTGGGTGCCTTGCCTCGCATTAGGTACAGAAGGTATCGTGTACTCGTAGGTAGGTACCTATACGGATTAATGCGTCGGTAGGCTAAGTAAACCGATGAGCGCCTCCGAGAGAATGGACGGCTCTGCGGGTATTCCGTACATACGTGAACAGGTTCCAGGTCTTCTGGCTCACGCTACCGATGCCCACTAAAGGACTGAAAATAGGCCGGGCATTAGGTAGGTAGTTAACGATCACCTACTCGTACAAGTCGAAGATGACCTCGATAGTTCCTGGGCTGATTGACAGGTCCGAAAATTATCGCCGGTAGGTAACATAGGACCTAGGTGAGATGCTTCTACTATATAAAACCCACCCTACTGTCTCGCTGCTCTCAAGAACCAGGTCCGCTACCTCCTCATGACATTTTCCTTCTTCTATTCTTCCCCAACCAGATATATACATAAGACATTTTGTCTATACATCGTCTATCAGGCAGTCAAACAACGGCTGCCCCTCATCAACCTCTCACTCAGTTCATCAATTGACAGAATGGCCGGTCGTTCCCCCTCCTTCGTGCTGCACCCCAAGAATCCAAAAGGAAAGTCGAGTGCTGTCTCCAGTGGTAACCCTACTGGAGACACGGTCAACGATATCATGGCAGCCGATCACCCTCACGATGCTGTCAGTGCCGACCATCAACAAGCCTCTCCTTTGCCTGACGATGCGCCCAACACGCCGGTTGGGATGACCGACACTGCACCGACTACTGGGACCCCCCAGGATGACTTGAGCAAAGAGATTGACGGCTTAGTTGACGATTTGGGCATGAACGTGGACTTCAACGGCATGCGCAATGATCTCGACAAGCTGAACACTGTCCTTCTCGACCTTTGCGAGGTCATCCATAGCGATGTGGTGCAGCAACAGCAGCCCCTGACAGCATCGGCTCTCTTTCATGAAGGTTTTGCAACTCGACCATATACTCGACGCCTTGAGGGATGTAAGCCTGATCAGCTCCAGTCTCTTTACCAACCACCCGTGAACAACATCCGTCCAAATCCGAGCAGCTCGGTGACGGTTCACCCTCCCAGCACCGCAGCGCCATCATCGGCACCTTCAGACACACTTTCAGACACACTTCCAGTCACACGAGAGGAGTCCGAGTTCGACTATCTCCGCGGCGTGGGACAACAATTTGACTGATTCCGACTCCCAAAGTGGATATGGATGTTTGGACGAAGGTCTCATGTGACGCAGACTGCCTCACACTCCCCTTCCATCTCAGTCTCCGTCCCCATATCCATACGACGGCATGAGCATCCGGTAGTCATGGCTTCGGATCCTTCATGTGTGCTCGGCGTCTCACTCCGTGAAGACCTCATCCAGGCCGTGATGCCAATCTTATTGTATCGAAAAGGGGTGTCGCACGACGACTCACCTCGCATTACCATCTCCCCCAAACTCGATCATCGGTGTCGCTTTCTTGCCATGTCCAACATCGTCGTTCTACTTCTCTCATTTGTTTTGTTCTTTCTCTGTGTCGCTGTCTTTCATGATCTCACCCAAACGCGACTATCGTCGTCGATTTCTTGCCACCATTTCTTCTATCCTCTCTCTTCGTCGTACTTTTTCTCTCTTGTGTTCTTCGCTTCGTTTCTTTCGATACATGAGCAGGGGACATCTACCACGGCAAACCAAAGAATAGAAACCACATTGCGCTTTCGTTTGATGGATTGATGGTATTACACGAGTATATGGTATTAAGGTGGAATTGGACATCAATGGGCCTGCAAGAAAAGTAGGTACCAAAAGAGAACAGACTGTTATTATGAGGGATGTTGATTGGGGGATGATATTCTCCGGTCGGATGAAGTGGTTAGATATGTGTGGAGTTCATCTCACGAGGAATTACGTTTTTCCGATGGATTAGTATCTCATTAGGTATGTTTTACCTACCTACCTACTATGTACGGAATACAAGGGTTCGACACTCAAGTTTCGTCATGCTCCTCTCTACGTACCATGTAGGTACGTACCTAGTAAATCTACCTAATGCATACTAAAAAAGGTACCGATGAGATAGTTCCCGCACTGGAGTACCTACCTACAGTAGGTATCGTATGTGTGAATCAGGATGAACTAACCTAACTACATACCTAGTAACCCGTACTGTACTCGTACGAGATCAACCGACTCTCTACGGAATACAATTCGCAACATTGTCTGTCCTCTCTCTATTCCTCGAAACGCCGACTCCATATAACTCATAACGTTAGGTACGTAGGATCTACGAGTACATACTTTATGGCAGGTGCCTTGGAGACTGGCTTCTAAGTTCTTGGGCAGGTAGCGGTTAGTATGGTGCACCGATACCAATTCATGGTGCGCGAAAACCTGTGGTGCCGAGGGCTAGTCGGACAGTATTACGCTCGGGGTCTCGAGGAAAATCGGCTGTATACCGAATTCCGCCAGAGGATCAAACTCAGGGATCAAACTCGGGTTTTCAACGGGATCACTTAACCCATTCTAGTTACTAGATGATGGTCTGCCGCCGACATTCAGGCGAGGCGCTGAAAGTGATCTTCGGGGGGGGGGTTCACGGGGGGGTCTCCCCCGGGGAAAAGCAGTGAATACTATACCTATGTAGATTAGGTACATAGGTAGACAAGATACGACAGCAAACAATGCTCAATGGAGGTGGAGACTATTGTTGGAGTCGGAATGCGATTTTGTGAACATGTACTTACCTACACTTACAACAACTTTTTTCATTCGCAGATCATAATTCGATAGTTTTTATTATCATAGGTATTCTCCAATGTGCGTTTTGGTACTTAATAGTACGGGATACCTGGTACATTAGGCACACAACCAGAAAACGCGACGAGATTCCAAGTGTAGGTAGTGGGCGGCCGGTATATTGATGATGTAGAAAGGAAGAAGTAGGACTAACTTAAGCTTACCGGCAGGAGATTGAGCTAGGTAATCTGTAGTAGGACTGCCGTACGTTACACAGACGAGCGCACCTTCCCACCTCCTACTACGTACCCCTCTCACTGCCTGCCCTTCCAACGATTGATTAGGTGTGCCGGTCCGGCCCCCGAGCTTACTAAACTTCTACTCGTAGGTAATCCGTCCGAACCTACCTACCTGTCACATGACAGTCGAGCGTTCAAAAACTTTCAGAGCCGATGCCTCGTCCGCGTGTAGTGCCTCTCGTTGTTCCCCGTGCGCCCCGCGTACCTGCTCTTCCACGCGTCGAAGAGCTCGCGGCAGCTTCCCGCTGTCTCTGTTCCTCTTCGGCCCTACGCCGAGCCTCGACACGCCGTCTCTCGTCCTCAGCAGCTTTGCGCTCCGCTGCAGCAGCCTTGGCGGCCGCCTCATTCTCTATGTCCGCCAGGTCCTTCGACGATCTACAGTGAAGAGCAACGCTAAAAATTGAACTTCAAACTTTCTCCTCCTTTTTTTCGCGCCCTACGTATAATCCGTACGGATTACAAAGCCGCAAATTAGTGGCAAATTTACCGCTAACTGGACCCACCAAACGACGCTACGGATTACTGTTGCATGCCAGCGTTGCATACATTGCATGCGTTGCATGGACTTGGCTGCCTGACGAATCAAATTACTCCGATGGGAGGCTAGGGTAGTCGATAGGCACTTGCTGTCCCAAATGTACCTGTCCTTGTTGCCTTTTTGAGGGCGGGCAACGTCGGACCACGGCTGACATTATTAATACCTATGTATGTACAAGTACATCAACGGATCGCGACGGGCCTTACCTGGTGCGCTGTCACTAGGAGCAGAGATCGTCGTTTTTTTTGTTGCCTGAAATTGATGGGCTGGCGTAACCCCGTTCCTCGAGAGTCGAGACTGCAGCAGACTATTTCGTACGACTACCTACATACCAACAACACCAACCGGTCGCCGGCCCACTTCCTGACACCAGAGTGTCATCTGAGGACTCTTCACCGAGCCTATTATTCACTCTACAGGGGTTTGACGTCGAGTCTTTCCGCCTAATGGGGCTTCTATACAGCAACGACTCTTCCGTCTTAACTCGACAGGGGCCCATGAAAGACAATGCCATGTGATTGTCGTTGCAATGCATCGCCACCATCATGTCGGTGTTGATGAGATACGCTTCGCAGCTGAGACAACATCGGAATGTCTAGCCTAGCCTTCCTGACAAGAGTTCGAAAGATAGCCAACCGACACAAGTGAAATCCGGTCTCAGAGGTGTGATGCATTGCACGTGCTTTTGGTGGTCCGCAGCTCTCAAACGGTTCCTTGTGTGATCGCACCCATGATTCGGGTCATCGTGGCGGTACATAGGAGTACGGTACTTACCGCCTGCGTGAACCCTGCTTTGTCGTTGCATGGGTCAACATATTCCGTACATACGGATACATACAGATATTGCCAGGGATGCTGCCATACAAGTAAACATGGCTCCATAACAGAGATCTGCAACCCAACAATCATTCTAGAAGGGGGCTTGTAGGTAGTGCAGATTCTCCGCATAATGACTTAATCCATGCCGTTCGACGGGATTCTGGGCCCCTATTTGCCTAACGGGAAAATGAACCGCCCAATTGCTTCGGTTTGATGGCATGCAACTTCTCCGCAGCCAAGTTGGCATGCAACTTCTCCGTAGCCAAGTTGGCATGCAACTTCTCCGCAGCCAAGTTCTTGACAAGGCATGGTATTCAAGAGACGCCTCAGTTTTGATCGGTCCCAACCCGCGCGAAATACGGATTTGTAGTCTTCGGGCACTCTATAAGATTTCCTTAGGTAGGTCGTCTTTCTGAAATCAGGTTGTGAATGGAAGGGAAAAAAACTACATTTTCATAAAGGGAAAAAAAAACTCCATCGCTATATTAATTCATTTCTGCCCATATTTAGTAAAAGGCGTCTTGTGTATCCTTTTTTTACAGTTTTTTTTTCTTTCGTTTAGTTTTGTTTAGTAGATCTTTCTACTAGGTATCATACATTCTTTTAGACGAACAAAAGCCTACTACGTCCATAATCTACACGTGCCATCCGCACCCGCACTGACGATCCACGGGTGATGAGGATGCCACGCGATATCCGTCACACCGAGCCTGTTGACGGGGCGGTGGCCCGTCAACATCTTCACGGGCGTGATCATGGGACCTTCCATGAGGTCGTTGACGACCTTGCTGTGGAAGATCTGCAGCGTTCCGTCGTCACTGCAGTCGGCGAAGAGAGGGTAAGCGCCCGGGTGGAATTTGACGGAGCGGATGGCCTGCTCGTGGAAGCGGAGGGTCTTGTAGGGGCGCATGGACATCTCGAGATCGTGCCAGAGCAGACGACGGTCGTAGGAACCGACGATCAGGTGGTCGCCGCCGGGGTGGATATCCAGGGAGGAGATCCAGCGGCAGCCGGGCTGCACCGTCTTCACGAGCTCTTGTCTCTGGAGATCGTAGCAGCGGACTGTTCTCTGTGTCGCGACGAAGAAGAGAGGTCTGGACGGGTGGAAGGAGGCAGTCTGGGGCGCACCGCCGGGTAGTTTGCGGAAGGGTATCTGTGTGAGGTGCTTGCTGAGCGTGTGGATAGCCACAGCGCTGCGCTGACCGGTGGGCGACACCGTGGCGAAGAAATCGCCGCGTCTGTGCCAGTGGATGGTCTTGATCGGGGCTCTGACAGTCGCCTTGAGCAGAACGCCCTCATCCTCCAGACGAGCTCCTGGTCTGGCCCACTTGGCAGGGGGATCTTTCCGGGCGCCAGTTGCCGTTGTCTGTTGCTTGGCGTTGCTGGCGTATCCGAATCCTGCATCGAGTATGGCCCGGCTGGCTTGTGCCAGTTCTGGGTTTGCGACGGACGGTGTCATTAGGAAGATATCCTCACCCACAGCTGCTGACAGAATTAATGCGTCCTGACCAGGACGCCATCTCACGTAGTCTACGGGGTCCTCGCTGCTCAGCTTGACATGCCACTGCTGCTTACCATCTGAGAGACCCCAGACTCTGACCGTACCATCGTCTCCACCACTCGCCAGCCATTGACCTGTTGAGTCGATGGCTACTGACCGCACCCGACCCTCATGACCAGCAAACTCGATAGATGCAACGGTAGGGAAAGGACGTAATTCCTCGGGGCGAGGCAATTTGGGAAGTAGTGATGTAGGATCGATGTTGAGACGGTTCTTGCGTACACGGGGAGCGAGGTATAGATCCAAGCATCTGTCGAACCGTTCCTTGACAAATTGGTCGTAGCCAGGGGTTCGTCTGAGGGAGTCGTACTTCTGGGGGAGGTACGATTTCTCTCGGTCTTCGGGATCGGCGTCTTCCCAGGCTTTCCGTTCGGCATTCGTCGGGAGGTACTCTGCTGGCGGGTTGTAGGACAGATCGTATCCGGGCGGCGCAAGTTTCGGCGCAGGAATATGCATGACATTGGGCGGGCGCGGGACTTCGTCGGCCCATAGGTCGTAGTGAACCTCTTCTTCCTCGTCTTCCTCCTTCTGTCTCTCCTCCGGTGGCTTGTAGGGTAATATTCTGCCCTCGCGAATAGCCTTGACCAACTTCATCACGCGCTTAGCCTCGTGTTTCGAGGGCACGAAACGTCGCTTCGGCTCCGGCGCAGCAGATAGAGGGAACTGCTCTACATGGCTGGTATACCATTCCACGGTGTCCTGTCGGGCCGTTAGCAAAGACCATATCTTACCGAAGCGCATACTATGCATACCGGGTACATGTCGTAGCCCTCTTCGGGAACCTCCTTCATCTGGACACGTCGAAGTAGCTCCAACTCCTCTCGGCTGAGGTTCAAGGGCTTGCCTGTTTCTGGATCTGTGAGGCCAGTCCATCCTTCGGGCAGTTCAATGCTGTCGAGGAGAGAGTCGAGAGCCTCTCCAGTGGCAGGGCGCATAATCTTCTTGCCATTAATATCGTAGCCGATGTGAGGGTAGGAGTCGTAGAAGGAGAGAGGGATGTTTCCGATCTAGATTCACGATGTCAGTACTCATGATAGAGTCTTGCGCGTCTGCCATGTTCCCAAGGGCCATGGAGACTGCGCATTCGCTGAAGATACGTACGGTGTTGGTGGGGCCCTGGGCGTCAGTGTCGTCGGAGTCGTAAACGGGGTCGATCTCGTCGTAGACGTATCGGTCGTTGCCGTTCGCATCCTTCTCGACTCTGTAGTTGGGCTGGTCGTCCTCGTCTTCCTCCTTGTCCTCGAGAGAAGCGGCGCCAAGGACGACGTCTAGGTCATCTTCCTCTTCCTCTTCATCCTCGTCCTCGTTCTCGTTGTCGTTGTCTTCCGAGTCGCCCTCACTGTCGCTGTCGAGCGCGCCCTCCATCAGTCCCTCGGTGAAGTCATCATCGCTCTCGTCGTCGGAGTCGAGGAGCTCTGCAGCGACATCGTTCTTTTCGACATCAGCAGCAGCAGCATTCGTCTCGGTAGGTGAAGCCTTGCGCTTCCGCGTGGTCCTTGTTGAAGCCATTTTGTGAATTGGTTCAGTGCGCACAAGCTTGGGCCGGCCGTGTCACTTGTATGCTGGCAAATGCAGGTGCTTGGGATTCCGTAATTCGTAGCTCGAACTTTTTTGATCGATATGCTTTTCTGCCAGTCTAAAAACATGACCGCCTTCCTGTTATGGTGGGGTCGCTGCGCTAACCGGGGACGGACTAGCGTTGTCGGGACGCGCTAAGTCCGCCCCCTGGGCCCCTCGTCTTCTGGGCCTATCCCGAGTTCGGATCGGATCCCCAGGCCGGATCCCCAAACCCCGTAAGCCGAGGGCGCTCCCAGGCGGGGACGGCAGGCAAGAATCTGGGCAAATGTCTTCGGTAGTGCGCAGTGACTTTTCAATACGGAACATTCAAGTCCTTAACGTGAATGTCTTCGTTCGGATTTGATAATGACAACGACGAAAATGAATAACAATGATCATAAACTAATTCACCAATTGTCTATTCTCTCTATTCTCGTCCTTATATTCTGTGCATCCAGAGTCGATAACATCATCTAATCCGTAGGCAAGCCGTAACCTGTTCCTTTCATACGGGGTTACATACGGATTAAGTACGGATTATTAGTGGTGATACGGGAGATCGATGGAGGGCAAATCCAGTTAGCAGCGCCACCTTCGCTATCTCTTCCCTGTTCGTGTAAGGTAACCCACTCGAGAGAGAACACAACCGCCAGCCTACCGGAGCTGACATCTTCTGTCCTTGCTCCTCATTAAGTGCCGTGAATATAAATCTCGAGTCAGCACCTTATATGATCTTCACCTTGACATAATCCAGTCAATTAGTGAACAATTGATTGTCTCTTCTTATCTCATTCTCTGCCTCAGAACCGGTCATCCAAAATGCCATCATTCTCAGTAAGTCACCCACCTCTCACTGCTCAAAGCTCGCGCACAACTCACATCAATCACTCACAGCGCCTCGTCCGTTTCCTCGCCCGGAACGGCAAGATCTACTACGGCGACGCCATCCTGCCCGCGGGCGTCACAGACATCGCGCAGACGAAGAAAGCCCGCATCATCGTCGGCGACATCTTCGGCGCCCACGAAGTCACAGACCAAGTCGCCGATGTCCGGCTCCTCCTAGCGCCGCTCGCCCTCGAGGACGTCAAGACCGTGCGCTGCCTTGGTCTCAACTACGCACTGCATGCGAAAGAGGTATCTCTCTTTCAACCTCAATTGGACACTCTCATGTGTGAGTGAATGAATGAGTGAGACTGATGCAAACTAGTCCGGCCTCCCCATCCCCAAATACCCCGTTCTCTTCGTAAGTACCCCCCCCCACTTTAACACCTCACACTAACACACCACAGTACAAACCCATAACCGCCCTCTCGGGTCCCACAGACCCCATCCCCGTGCACCAGACCGCACAAGAATCCCTCGGTCTGGACTACGAGTGCGAGCTCGTCATCGTCATCGGCAAGACCTGCACGGACGTCTCCGAGGCCGACGCGCTGAACTACGTGCTCGGCTACGCCATCGGCAACGACGTCTCGCACCGCGACTGGCAGATCGCGCGCGGCGGCGGGCAGTGGTCTCTCGGTAAAGGGTTTGACGGCTGGGCGCCGTATGGGCCTGGTATTGTGAGTAGTAAGGTGATTAAGGATCCGCAGACGATGAAGATTAGTACGCGGTTGAATGGGAAGACTGTTCAGGTATGTTAATGGGGTCCCGGAGTGGGGGAATTTGGTTGCTAATAAGTTGCAGGAGAGCAATACCGCCGATATGATCTTTAATGTGAGGCAGACGATTTCCTTCCTGAGCAAGGGCCACACGCTCTTGCCTGGTGATCTTATCTTCACGGGTACACCGTCTGGTGTTGGTATGGGCCGGAACCCGAAGCTTTGGATGCGCGATGGGGATGTTGTTGAGGTTGAGCTTGAGGGTGTGGGTGTTTGCACGAATAAGGTCGAGTTTGTTAGGGAGAGCGCCAAGCTATAAGTCATTGGATGGAGGACCTTGCGGCAGATCGTGTCTGTCTTGGATTCGGGCAGATTGGACCGAGGACCGAGGAGAGAAGAAACATGACGACAAATCGGGTGTGTTGATTTGCGCAGTATCTGTTTGCGATCTGATTTATGAGTTGATGTTCACGAATCGTGGTCACGCATTTCGATATAATCCGGAACAGGTATTTCGTATCTTGGCCGTAACATGCCATTTCCAAGTTCGAAGTGATCATCTGCGCCCAGAAGAAAGAACCTATGAATATGTAGGTGCATTCAAAAGACCATCCTCACCTCAAAAGGAAGCATACCAACAGATGAGATCACCAATATCCATCATCTTCCACCACACCAAATCCCCATCAATAAATCCCCAAAAGCGAACCAAAACAACACAAGCGCGTGACAAGATCGCCCACGCCCAGCTGAAACCCCTCCCGTAGCCCGTCCGCCCACACAGCCCCCCTCAACGCGCAGCTGACCGTTCATCCCTAACCTAGTAAGCCCTCATCGAACAGCTGAAAAAAACATAAAAAAAAAAACCACGCACACACCACCGGCGGCGGGAAATATCCCGTATGGATGATGATCATGAGTCGATATTGACTAGGTAGGACCGATGTCTTGGCTTTGGTTTGTTGGGCCGCGGCTATGGCTGATGAGTTGGTTGGTTGGTTGGTTGCCTCACGGCTGCGGTATATAACGCGGATAAGTCGCCGGCTTACGCTCTATGTACTTTTTCATTCTCTGTTTACGTTTCTTTCCAGCGCGACGGTTTCTTCGCGTTGTATCTGTCAGAGCCGTGCTCTGATATATTTATACTTAATACCTGCATGCTCTATATTCACCAAACGCCCTCCCTCACGGAGGCGGGTTTCGATACAGACGATGCATCGACCGAGTACGATGACGACGAACAGATTATCAGTCGACGGCTGAAGGGGAAGGGGAAGGCCGGTATGTCAGACATTAGTCGCGACGAAACTGGTTTAGAGACGCCTTCGCAAATGCCTGCAGCCGACTGGACGAAATATGACCCTCCCGAAGGATTGAAATACGCCGGAGACATGAAGTCGGATATCGTCTTACAAATCATCCGAACGTCTATTGAGAGAGTGAAAGCTAGGATACAAGAGGAGGCGAAACGAATCGAAGAGGAGGCATCAAGCACAGAAGAAGAGCAATCAACAGAACTTGAGCGCACCGAGAGCTCATCCGACGAATCTTCGACACAAAGCGATGAACTGGAACAATCGATATCCGCGGGCCGGAATGGTTGGGAAAGTGATGAACTAAGGAGTGTTCCAACGATACCAAGACCACAGAGGAGACGAACATTACGAGATCTCTTTCGAAAGACGAATGGAAATGCAGATGGCGGAGAGTCGAGTGCAGTCGGAGCAGCCCGTCAGAAATTCCAACTCGGACTGAATGCAGTAGATTTCGCTGCAAGGAAACATTTCTTCTTGGATTTGGTCAAGAAAGCCACAGGCGACGACACCAAGGCAAGCCTGACAATCTCTGACATGTGAGTTGTCAACTCCCTCCCCAATTAACAGATGGTATTGGTGCAGTGAACTCACTGAAGCTTAGTGAGTGCGTTTCTTGTCTTGAAGAATTCAGATCGAAAGACGTCGTCAAGGCGCCTTGTCATAGCTACTGCAAACCATGTTTCCGCCGTCTGGTCGCAACCGCGTGTCAAAACGAGCAGCACTGGCCGCCCAAATGCTGTCTGAACGAAATTCCGTATAACACCATCATCCTCAACCTCGACGAACGGCAGAAGACCGAGTATCGCGAGCGAGCAATGGAATGGGACCTGCCATTTGCCGATCGCATATACTGCAGCGAGCCTGGATGCAGTTTGTTCATCCAACCGGTATATATAATTCATGCGCAGGGCATTGCGAGGTGCACGAGAGGCCATTATACCTGCATCATCTGTCGCAACGCTCAGCATCAAAGCGGGAACTGCCCTCAAGACCGAGACATGATGCGGACCAATCAACTAGCGGAGGAAGAAGGGTGGAAGCGCTGTTATAGCTGTCACGCCTATGTCGAGCATCTTGATGCATGTCAGCACATGACCTGTCGATGCGGCGCAGAGTTCTGTTACGTCTGTGGTGCTCGTTGGCGCACATGCGCATGTTCAATGACAGAACTGGCAACGATTAAACACCAAGCGCGTGTACGCCGACAAGAGCGCATGGAAAGGGAGGAAAGAGAAGAAAAGGAGATGCAGGAGGCGATTCGCCTCGTCGAGGAATTCGAGCGCGAAGAGAACCTGAAAGCCGAGCGCGTTTCTCGGGAACGGGGACGTATCGCTCAGGAACTTCGCCAGAAGGAGCGTGAGGAACACAACCGACATGAACGCGAACGCCGAAAAGCGATCGCACTCAAATACGAGGAGTTACGCGGTGTGTTCCTGGGACTTCACGAGATGCAGCGTGCTGTGGTGCGGAAACACCAAGATTGGTACGGGCAGCGGGCAAAGCTAAAATACGAGGAGGCGCTCACTCGAATGCGCGACAATCACGAGCTAGAGCGCATGTTTTATAGGGCCAAGGTCGAGGCGAAACTCATCAAGCGCGAGGGTAGACTGAGATCCGAGTTTGTTGCACGAGTGGCCGAGGAACGTCGGATTGAGGAGCAGTATGCCGTCAAACTGCATGCGTTCTGGGACGAGAAAGAAGGTGGCGATGAGAAGATCCGAGCCGCAATGCAGGATCTAAAGCGGAAAATGAATACGGGGTCTGTGGCCTGGCAAAAATGGGCGAAGAATGATCTCGACACATATCGACATAATCTTCATGAAGAGCAGGCCACCCGGGAGGAGGCTATGGATTATAAGGAACACCACTTCGAGACTAGGATGGGCGAGCAAGCTATTGCCATGGCGACAAGGAATGCTGCCGAGCTGCGGTGGGTACGAGAAGTTTTCGAGGAGCGCGCCCGGTTGCTCCGTGAGCTAGAGGCCGGAGAGATTGAAAACGGTGAGGATATCAGTAAATGATTTCCCAAGGATTCCAAAAGATACCTGTCCTGCGAAGCCGTACCGGTTACGGTCGTAGTGAGCTGTATAATTAACACATATAGTATACCTCCTTTACAAAACGTACCTCAGTGAGGAAGTCGTCATTGAAGTCTCTCGGACATGCCGTAAGACTATTACATTAGAGAGTGTCATCGAACTCATGGCGATTAGCACCGGGTGAGACTATCAACGTAGGAAGATCCATGGTTTTCGAGGTGAAAATGTGAGTATGTAGTAAACTGCCAGTTATCATTTCCTTGGTAGTTCTGATTTGGAAGTTGATCTAATAATACGATCTGGTTCCTTCACTACGATTGATGTCGGACATTGAAGTAGTGCCCCTTTCGTCCTCGTCTGAACTGGGTTGCTCACCCCTGAAATCGTCAGCTCGATCAGGAAGGGAGCGCATAGACTCAATGGATTCCCTAGACAGCTCGGGCGGCTGGTATGGCTTGATCACATGCATGTCTCTACCGGAGGGGAGGCTTGCCAAGAGTGTGGCAGTCGATGGTATCTTTTGCGCGAGAACCTGGGAATCATCAGCAGACGCGCTTAGGACAATGATCATGGTAAGGGGAGTGTACAGTGTCATTGACTTTCGTCCACTTAGCCTCCAGCATTTCGATGACTCGAGTTTCTTCGAGCTTTCCTGCATCCGCTCCCCAATTCGAGCTTCTTTCAACCTTTTTATCCTCCTTCTTCTCCGACCAGTCCTTCTTCACTCGACTGAAACTTATCCCTTTCCTAGGTTCTCGCGGCTCGGCTCCAAGTTCTTGGAGGGCGCATTGCAACCAACCCAGAGCATTTCCAGTCTGGCCAGATAACTCAGCATCAATGCCAAAGAACCGGCAAGCTTTTGCGCGACTCGTTTTCCTAAAATCTTCTAGGTATCGGAGTAAGTCATCACTGAGTTTTGTCATCCCTTTGCCCTTCCCTGGCTGGCAGAGCGAGGAAGCTTGGGAAGCGTGGTCGGCGGCAGCAAGGCACAGCCGCGCAAAAAGGTGAGCGCGCACTTTGGGTATCTCAGGTGCCTTGAACATCCATTCACGATCATTGTCATGGCGATCTTGTGCGACAGCTGCTGGATATGGGTCATCTTTCAGGACGGCGAGAAGGGTAGCCTCTGCAAGGGCTAGCGAAGCTAAAGCTCGGGATGTAGACGGCGTGATATCCGAACAAGAGGGATAGCCAGAGAGTTTCCTAGAGCGACTGGCAAGGTAGTCATGTATTGAAGCTGCTTCCATCAGATGCTTAGTAGCAGTTGTTATAGCCGTTGTGCGCTCCTGGGTGCTAATTGGATCTCCGGACGTGACATAAAGGGGTCTGAGTGAGGCGCGAGCCAGCAGTGTATAGGCAAATGCTAAAGTGGACAGTGAAAAGAATAATTCATATTCCATGGATTGAATCCTGATTCGAGGGGTCTCCATCCCGGGCACAGGATTCGCAGACAGGGTTGGACGCCATTCTACGTCGGGCGCCGATGTTTGGACAACGTCGATCTCCTCCCGTTGTGAGGTGCGACTTATGCCAGCATCGATTGCGAAGGCATACGGTAAATATGCGTTCAAGTTAGCTATTATGGATGGGAGGTTAGGTTCCTGCGATGATGGCGGGAGTCTCTTATGTCTTTTCAATGCATCTCTCACTACACCTCGATGTATGCTGGCATTGAGGGGTAGAGACGGGTGAGATTCGCTGGAGAAGCTTGAGGAGAATGAAAACGAAGATGTCGTCGGTAACACAAATGGATAAGGCATCCTGCAGTTTCCGGGATTTTTATACACCTATTCCGCTGTAATGGTGAAGTGGGCGAGTAGTGTGTGAGAGTTGTGATATGTATGTGCAGGTCCAAGTTGTAAGCATCATCGTCAGCGACAGATGTGATCCGTGCCTGTCTGACTTCATAACGTGAAGTCCCCGCACATTGCACTCGCCATGGCAACGCACTATCCGCAGTGTTCGTATATCGCGGTAGCGCTAGCCCAGTACGAGTTAGCTGACAGAACAAGACACTGTGAGCTTCCCCGGGGTGTCCCCAGATTGCTAAGAGAAAGCTCCGACCTTAAATTCCTAGCTTGGCATCCTCTTCTATAGTAATCCGTAATCCAGCGAAAAGTGTCACGATCTGGCATATCACCGAGACCGCCGAGATCAATCCGTCCCTTTTTGGCTGCGGTCAATGCCATATTCCCTACACTCTTTAATCGTGAACACACGGTGACAATGGCTCCCGCTCCCGCCATCTCGTCGCCGCATAAGCCCCGGCGCAAGGTGAAGAAGACAGCTCACTTCGATGCCAACGTCAAGCCGGGATCGCTCACTCGATCCCCCACCTTTCCTCTGGAAGCGATCCTGTGGCCGGCTCGAACGTCGCTGTCTCAATGGGAGACATTGCCTTTGATTCTTATGTTTGCTGGTTTATTCCGCTGGGCTAGTGGTCTATGGGGATATTCTGGTTCGTGCTGTCTGTCCTTGGCTTCTGCTCTGGGAGCATCTTGATCTGCTTTGCCTCTACTCTGCTAACCGCTCGACTCGCGCTGTCTTGCAGGTCTAAACAAACCTCCCATGTTCGGCGATTACGAGGCCCAACGACACTGGATGGAAATAACCACACAACTCCCCGTGTCTCAATGGTATTTCCACGATCTCGAATGGTGGGGGCTCGACTACCCGCCTCTCACGGCCTACCATAGCTGGCTGCTTGGTCTCATCGGCTCGTACATTAACCCTGAGTGGTTCGCCCTTTACACATCCCGAGGCTTCGAAGATGCGGCATTGAAGACATTCATGCGAGGCACCGTCATCGTGTCGGAGTATCTGATCTATATTCCAGCAGTCGTCATCTTCACCAGACGATTCAGCCAGGCCTTTGGTGTCGCGCAATGGCCCGCCTCTATTGCACTCGTTGCTATCCTCATGCAGCCGGGCACGATTCTGATCGACCATATTCATTTCCAGTACAATACGGTCATGCTTGGTTTCGTGGTCGCCAGTATGTCGAGCATGCTGGCTAGTCGGTACATGTGGGCATCCATCTTCTTCGTCGGCGCTCTCGGTTTCAAGCAGATGGCTCTGTATTACGCCCCCGCCGTGTTCGCCTTTTTGTTGGGCAGCAGCATCTTCCCCCGCATCAACGTGTCTCGATTCTTTGGCATCGCTTCCGTGACCGTTGTCTCCTTCGCGATTCTGCTCCTTCCGCTCATCTTAGGTACGCTCCATGATGTGAGCGAAGGCGTTGTCCCTCGGCCGGAACTTGAAGGTGAACCTTCGCCGCTTCCTATTTTCACTTTTCTGGCCCCCTATCTTGACCGGAGTGCTGCCTACTATCCGGTTGTCGAGCAGATAATCCAGATGATACACCGCGTGTTTCCGTTCGCCCGAGGCCTTTTCGAGGACAAGGTCGCCAACTTTTGGTGCGCGGCCAACCTGGTCATCAAGCTACGAAACTATCCTTCCGAGCTCCTTCAGCGCGCTTCTTTGCTTGCAACTCTTGCCGCAATCTCTCCAGCGTGTGCAATCCTGTTTTTCCGACCGCGTAAAGAACTCCTACCTTACGCGTATGCCGCGACGGCATGGGGTTTCTTCCTTTTCAGTTACCAAGTCCATGAGAAGAGTGTACTTCTCCCGCTTCTGCCCATGACCCTGTTATTTGCAGGCAAGCAAGGCTTGGGCAAAGAAGTTAGATCGTGGGTGGGCTTCGCAAATATACTGGGGGCCTGGACTATGTTCCCACTCCTCCAACGGGTTGATCTACGCGTCCCCTATTTTACGCTAACACTCTTATGGGCATACCTGCTTGGCCTCCCACCTACGTCCATGAGCGCCTATTTCCAAAAAGGCCAGAGCGCTTTAGTTCAATGGGCGACTCTTGTGGTTCACGTCCTCTTCTATCTTGCTATGGCTCTCTGGCACGTGGCAGAACAAGTCGTCGCACCTCCCGTCGATAAACCGGATCTATGGGTTGTGGCCAATGTTGGGGTGGGTTTCGCTGGATTCTCCCTCTGCTATCTCTGGTGTTTGTGGAAGCTCGTTCAGGAAAGCGGCATCCTCGCGACGTGCACCCCAAAGACGAACGGAGGCAAGGTCAAGACCAAATAAACCGCACATCGGACGACCGCTTTTCACAGTCACGAATTAAACTATTCCCTTTCTACCATTTTTTGATACCCCCATAGAGAAGATCTATAAATGAGATGAATTCCTTTGGCTTCACTATCGCCTGTATTCCGTACTGTCATATGGTCTATGTCTTCGATGCTACAACTATTATTAAGTGATGAGCTCACGCTTTCTCAGCTATTAATCCAATTCTTTTTCGTACATCCGGCCCAGTTTGTTCTCATTTTGGAGTTCAGGCCCTCCGATCTATGCGATCACATCTAATCATAATCATGAAACCTCTGATATCCGTTGCCCGGGACACGCAGTCTTCGTGCGGAGTGCCCTTTAGAGAAGCAAGCTTGTGCGATGTTGCAGACTCTTGCGACAGTACTACGGTTGCGGTACTATCACAAATATTATCGCGCCGAACTGTCGATGCCACGTCGCTCTTGGGGTGGCACGTCGGCATCATCCATAGCACGCTGGCACTGGAGGAATTGGAGTCTTCCGATGCTGTCTCATATGTTTCCTATGTTTGCGACACGAATCAGAGATGATGAGTATAGCGATAGGGGGTATTATCCTATTCTCTTAGACTCACGCTCTAGACCCCTTTACTAATACCATAGTACTAGATATCCCAACCGTCTATCCGTTGTAACTGGAAACATTCCAATGAGGCTTCCATTCAGGACGACAACAGTATTGTTACTCACGGAATGCAGCAGAACATATGATCAAAACCAGGCGGCCGGCCACCTGTCATCCGTGGCATCAATTTACAATCTCCGTTATGTGCCACTGGCACTATGGTGGTGCAAACGCTGGTCAACTTTGAAGAAAAACCCCGAGATCGACCATGATATTCATGTTGACATCCGAAGGATACATTTCATTCACTCCTCCGTGGACTTTGGCTTCATTGAATCAGAATCAGGGAGTTGATTAATATCTTATATCCTCTGGGAATCAGCAAGTATCCGGATCAAAATGTTGATTTCAGATCTACCTCTCGTGGTTATGCCGTTATCTAGCCTGTGTCTGTCTTCGCCAACAGCTCGAAGCACAACAAACGAACCAGATCAGACAGATGAAGTGACTACTGCCCCTTGGCACAGTCAGATTCCCGACCTCCATTTCCATGATCCATCATCGAGTCTCCAGACTGCCACATCAACTGGACTAAAGCCAAGGACAACCACAACCAACTCACCCCAAGCAGACGTCCTCTACATACCCACCCTCTCAGCGGGCGAAATAGTCGTCATCGTCATCGGATTCGTGGCCGTGCTATTACTCCTAGGAATCATCCTAATCCCCAGTCGTCGCCATCAAGTCCGCGAAATCATCCGTCTGGAGAGATATGAGGAAGGAATTCGTCGACATAGTCCCACCCGCCCTCAGAATCCCACACAACCAACACCCGAGGAAAACCAGTATAGTATCGCGAATGATGCAACTCATCCAAATGATCCGTATACTACACCACCACCCCGAATTCCGCGCATACCCGCCACCAGTCCTTTTCATTGGCGCTGGCTGTCGCCCGCGAGGAATCCTACCCGCCGTCCACTTCCGAGGTCGCCTTCTTATCATACCGGTCAGCAGGCTGTTGAATCTTCACCAAGGAATCCGACGTATGGCTCAATCTTCCTGTTTTATATGAGAGATCTATCTTGCTAATCTGTTGTAGTCCGCCTGTAGTTCCTGAGGCAGATCCCGAGGTATGTATGCGGTTTGATTGCAATGTGTGTGATACCGCTAATAGTGCTAGTCACACTCGGAGCGGCCCGCGAATCCTACAGATTAGGATTCCTACGAAAGCGGACTTCGTCTTCACGGGAAAGGATCCTTTACATGTTTACTGTTATTACACAGGGTGTAATTGCCTGTATCATTATCTCAATACACGACGGACGGCAGAAACATGCATATGTACTTACTTTCACAAGTCCACGTAGTTCTGTTTATCTGGTGATTTCATGTTCTCTTTTGAAACATTGGTATCCTGCATCTATCGTAGGTCAGGCCTTGTTCTCTTCCTCCAGATAAGGAGCATACCACCCAGCCAGCGTACCGGGCTTCAATATACACGTTGGCTCCTGTCCAATATCTGGTCGTATCGTCGGCCTCAAGCCAGACTCTTCAGGCACAGCCATATTAGATCAATCCCATCCCGATTCCCTTGTCTTACAAATATTCATCCAAGTCATAATAGTACATCATTATTCCCCTCTCCAGCCATCTAGCAGCCAACGGGCTCACCAGGCGAGTTAGGGCCGTCAACGCTCGTGTCAAGCGAGATGTCGTTACCGCCCTTCGCGGTATCAAGCTTGCCCTGGAACACGCCCTCCCGGATATCAGGAAGAGCACGGCCCCAGTCAGCATTGAGCATCTTGTCGCGGAGATCATCCGTCGGGAAACCATCGTATCCAACAAGAGCACCGTACTAAACACACCCGTATTAGCAATCACTTCCATCTCAATCCGGGGGACAGGAAGACCACATACAAACCACGCGCCAGTCTGGTTCTCAATGTTATCATCATCCTCATTCGCGAACCGGAAATCATGCGTCAGGATACCATCCTGGTTATACACGACCTTGGGATGGGTACCATCCCATCTAACCTCAGACGCCTGACGCACGAGGTAACCACCGTGCTGCGAAACACCCACATACGAGGGCATGTCGTCGCCATCGCGGACCCAGACGGCGATGTGCTCCCAGTCGTTCTTGTGCCCGACGCCGCAGGAGCCGTCGATCGACTGGTCCTTCTCGAAGTAGTAGCCGTAGATGATGCCGCACCACCCGTTGTTGCAGCGCGCGCGCGAGTAGACG
This sequence comes from Xylaria sp. L1 SY-2022, assembly GCA_023079495.1. Classification (NCBI taxonomy): domain Eukaryota; kingdom Fungi; phylum Ascomycota; class Sordariomycetes; order Xylariales; family Xylariaceae; genus Xylaria; species Xylaria sp. L1 SY-2022. The sequence goes on along the minus strand of JALIDW010000013.1, from coordinate 569,991 downwards.
TTGTTGTTCTGCAGGTCCGACAGGTCGTGGCAGTGCCCGTTCTTGGCGCCGCCGCATTCGAGGCCCGGCGCGAGGTTGCCGTTCGCGTCGATCGCGGGCGTGTTGTAGCAGCCGTCGGTGTCGAAGTCCATGGCTGTGTGGCGTGTGAGCTCTCTCTCCTTTTTGTATTGGGTTTCAGGGGGTGTGGGCGTTCTTACCAGGCTGGAACTTCTTGTCAAGGTCCGTAGCGCAAGAGGGGAGAGCGGTAGGGGGATCGCGCTTGAAGAGCGATCGCGCCGTCGGGGGCATCAGGGAGGCATTGGCGCAGAGGGCAAGAGCCGCAGTGCTAAGGATGACGGACTTCGAGGCAACCATTTTCAAGAATCTTGGCTTTATTCTTCCAATTGATACGAATTGAGTGATAAATTGTCTTGGAGAATGAAATCTCTATCAACACCGCGACTTTCTCACCCTTTATATAACCCTCATTCTCCAACCTCCAGCACGTTCTCCCACGTGCGAATCGCACCGGTGATCGTCACGTCGAACGTCCATCGTTCCATCCAAACCCACTCCTAACGACGGTCACCACACGGCATGCCCATGCCGCCTATACTAGCAAGGCAGGTGGAAGCCGGATCGACGTCGCAGCTACGCGGTCCCGGCGCCCGTTTGCGGTTACGGTGTAGGAGCCGGAGGGTCTTGGCGAATCCAAGGCTACCACATTAGAGGCGAGAGAGACCAGGGGGAGAACGACCGACCTACCTACTCCCGCATAGTGTCGTATGGCCTAGGTAGTGTCGTATGCATAGAGAGAAGGGAGGCCGGGGTATTTTTTGGAGGCTCAGAGATCGACAATGCCAAGTCGAGATACGAGGCGAAGGAGCGTGTGCGATCTGCGCACGTTCATAGGCGGAATTCTGCGCTTGCTCGCGATCGCATTGCAGACACTCCGTACATATCAGACCCGACCTGGCCTTCACCCGACCTGGCCTTCACCTGGCCTGGTCTTCACCTGGTCTCGCACGGATCGACCTTAGTGCGCAATGCCATCTCTCTATCTACCGTAGGGTCTCTTCCAAGACTTTTGGTCTCATTCCTACACACCAGTACTTTCCTATTGCGGCACGGTAGCAGAATGATGTGCTTCCATAAAAGACAACCCCCCATGCTGATGATCGATTAGCTAGTGTTCGATCTGCATCGTTTTCGGGCCTCTTCTGACGTCCGGCTTTGTTGCCAAGACTCGATGGAATCCTACGTCGTTTCATCAGCCACTTCGGCCCAGGTTCTAATCGGCAGTTCTTCGTGTTAGTAGGCAGATCATCATCAATCCTGTCGCCCGAGAGACAATGTTGGAAAGACAGCATTCCGTCGGTATCCGCGTACGCTGGAATCGACGTCAGAATTGGAAATCAAACACATGGAAATATTCAGTACTCGTAAATCGTAGTCACCGAGCTGGGTTGCAATGGGAATTACGGATTATTGATTAGAAGCTAATCCGTACGTACGGGCTAAAAAGCTTGCATGATGCGCTTCATGGACAAGCCAATGAGCATCGAGAGCTCTAACACGCGCCGGCTCGCTTTAGCCCGCCGACTCTATTCCGGCTCTGTTCCGCCGAGTCGCGCACCTCAATTCTACTTCTTGCAAAGTAGGTCGTGTGCTCACACATAGGTACTACACCTGGGTATCCGAAACTGAACGCGACAGAACGTGAAAAAAAGGACTCGTCAGAAAGTGAGAAATTAGGATGCCGGGCCCTGTCGGGTTGATCCGTCGGCCCGAAGAGCGGATGGTCCACCATTCGTGAGAACGGCCGAAGCAGGATTGAGCGTATCCTTCAGGCTTCTGGGCTCGGCCAGGAACTCCCAGGCACGCTCTTTCTTACTCTTCCGGCCTTGACCGCCAGCCCGCTCCAAGTCGTCCAAGTCACTAATGTCATCCGAACTAAAGGAGCTGGCGGTGGGGCTTCGGTTGACGACCATCTTGATGTGTCGTCCGTCCTTCTTCTTCATGTTACGTTGCATCTCCTTCAGCTTCTGATCCTCTGGGTCATCGCAGCCGAGCACCATGATGTCTAATCCCGGAAAGTTGCGCTGCAGGAACTCACGTAGGTCGGGCAAGACTGACTTGTCTGGTCGATAGGTTCCGCTGTCGTTGTCGATGACCAGTTGGTAGTGCTGCGGTTTCGCGAGGAGCGTCTGTGTGTCTGACCGTCCCAAACCGTGTTGATCTGCATGGTGTGTTAGTTCATCAGGCTCATGATTCTCAGAAGACTTAGGCTTCTCCAGGCGTCGGATGAAGAATTCGCCGGAGCACGCGATATATATCTGAGCATCACTATGCATGGTGTGCTTGCTCAGCAGATCGATGCCAAACTCTTTGCCCGTCTCCGTGAAGCGCATAAGGCCGTCGAGAGTAATCACATAGGTGAAGAGGCGAGCACCCTCGTCGAAATGCGCCAGTCTGAGAAATTGAAGGCTAGCCTCTTCCGAGCATGACTCGAATGTTCCCCATTCAGTCGATTTGTCGAAGTTGTAAATTCGACCATGCTGGTGGTGCAAAGCCTTGTTCAGAATGCGGCCGCGGATGCCGACACCTCGGAAAAGGAGACCAATGATAGGTCTAAATTCGACAAAGCGATGGTACAGCTTCGGCGGCACGGGTCCTGCCAACTGAATTTCGTTGGCTTGAAAGTCATACTTCTGCGCCTTGTGACCGTGCTTGATATTCTCCGCGGCAGCTGAGACGATACTGTGGTCTTGCATATCGATAGACTCGTCCCTATTGACCTTCACGCCGGTCATGCGCCCGATCATCGGCGAGAAATGCTTGAAATAGTAAGTTGGGCCGACGGTGTACATCTGGCCATGAGGAGGATCAGATTTCTTGACTACCTCTGCGCTGATGTACAGTTTCGGAGTCATGGATACGCCGCTGTGGATGGCGCTCGAACCAGCTTTGAGGAGGTATGCTCGCTTACTGCCCACACGCTTCTTAACGTTGTAGTCTTGCGACTTGATACCTTCCCAGGACATGCTAATACCACTCTCATAGACGGTCACATTTCCAAGGCGGTCATTCTGATCGGGCCAATCTTCATCGTACAGGCGACACTTGAGCTTGAAGCCGGATGCTGGGATATTCGCGACGATCCATTCCTCCTCCCACACTGGCTCTAGGCACTTGCGAATAGTGCGAGTGCGATAGCAAAGATCGGGATCCTCCGCATGACGCTTGGGCAAAGCTGTGGTGAGCGTGGCCGTAAGGAATGGATCAGACGAGCCGGTACTGATATCAGCAATGGGCAGATTCTCTGCGCGATGGAAAGTGAACTTGACGGTATAGCCAGGCGGCGCATCAGGAATGGGTGTCGGGTCAAAGCCGCCAGAAAAGTTCGTCTTCGTCTTGACCTTCTGCTTCTGATCCTTGAATTTGCAGATGAATCGCAGGCACGACTCGGGACCCTGGTGATCGGATGGAGCGTCAGCGTTACCAGGCGCATGTGGCCCCTCCGTTACCCCATCGTCGAGGGCCGATGGCATTGTGACGGCTTTAGTGTCTGTTCGTCGCCAGAATAGGCTGGAGCGTATGACGGGCCAGAAACGTAGCGTCGACGCAACAGGCACGATGTTGGATGGTGGTAGCGACGATTGGATGCCGTCGCGATGCCAAGATGCAGATGTGGGGATACCCTGCACCGGCTTCGTGGAGATCGTGTGTCCTCGTAGGTGCGCAGTGAGAACTTAGACGGCTTCGCGCCGTTCCGTCGTGAGAAAGTGAATCTGGTATGTGCAAGTAAACAGCGAGAAAAGAACGGAATTGGTAGATGAAAGAGCAGGAATGTGGTGAATGGGCGAGGGCGTGTTATTTAGCAGAGAAGCGCGGCAAAGAAGTGCCGACTTACCTCACGTTGGACAAAGAAAATAGCTGGGGTGGTATTGCTGCTGACACGGCAGGCGCAGGGAAAAAGAGCAGAGGAAGAGAGCACTAGAGGTCAGAAGGGTAGTATTTCCTCTTTCGGGCAATATCCACGGCATACAATGGGTAGGCACGGTCCTCAATGCGGATAATGCGTGCCTCTACGAAAAGGTACGAGTACGAAGTACTCGTTATATCGGGCCGTTCTTGCCAATGCATTGTGGCTGATCGGTAAGACGGCATAAGATAAGATTCGATCGCATATCGTAGGCAGGGCGTAGGGCAGGTGCCTGGTGTTGCCTATCCATGGGAATCTCAGTGAGTCGCAACTTCCATCCCAAGCCCTACCTGCGCCTCGAATAGCAGGTGTTGCGCTGACGCCAGCAGGAAGCCCCAATAAAAGCATACAATCACCCTCAAGGTATCGATATGTGTTTCGCTGCCATATGCGATTCAACGACAGCGACATCACTGGATTTCATCTTCATCCATACGATCGAAATACCTAGGTACCTCCTAGCATAGCATTCATATCTCGCAGACAACGACATACCGTACGGATTATATACCTCGTGAATTGCCTTGTGCAGATTAAGTGCATGGTAGTAAATAAAACTCCGTTAAATGTTGGATCAGAATCGAGTACCTAATCGTATGCCATCGAAATCTTGAATTGAATCGTTGGTGATCGTGAATCGAAATCGCATTCTATTCCGTGAATATGTACATAATTTGCCCACGCGGATATGTGGATTTATCTGTCAATCTACAAGTAGGTACATAAGCGTGGTATGGGGTAGCCGGGGCTTCCCAGATCCTGCCCCACCCATCTGTATAAAATTAGATACAGTGCTCATTCCTCAATCTCTTCAAAGCCTTACTTTTCTCACTCATCATCGATGATCACCCTCGGACTCCTTCACGATCGAGTCTCAACCGACTCCTTCACGATCGAATATCAACCGACGATAATATACGAGACACAAAAGGTGCCTCGAGTTGCTCTGAGAATCTTAGACATTCCCTATCGTGGTGTCTAAGATGACCCACTCGAGACTCGAGACTCGAGACCTTGCAGATTTCTTCCGATGAAGTATAGAATAAACCAGCTGAACCGGTCTTCCACTGCAACGCTATAACTTCCACAACCGGATGGGCACCAGATGTGTGAGTCGGTTGCAAGATCTTCCGCATGGAAATGGTGCGACATATGCCAGTGTGTCACGGTCAAGACCTCCGCCTAATGATTCCACTTCATGAATCACACGAGAGTCTCGATTAATCGGTCGACCGGTCCATCGTCTAGAAAATCAGGCCTATGACCACTTCACCGTCGGAAATCGCTGGGGATGAGCAACCATTTAAAGCAGTTGATCAAGGACTTCGATGACGCTGGCTAACGCTACCTACTCACGTCCAAATGAGTGATCGGCGATGCCCTGGGAAGAAGCAGTGTATAGAAGATTCCTCGAGAAGCTGATGATGCAATGGGAAGCAGCTGGACCAGTGAATGAATCACGCAAGCGGCAAGCTAGGCAGTTGAACTGACCGCCGGAGAGATGAAGAGATGGGCCACACGAACGGAAATTTCACGAAAAAAATTTGCAATTGGCCCTTTATTGATTAGTAGCAGTAGCTAGGTAAGTTACCCGGGGTTCCAGGCAGCTACTGTTGAAGTTGGAGTCGTTCAACCTGCCCTGATTCCTGAAGCGTCGATTCAGCTGACGGAGGGGCTGATTCAGTGCGACGATATGATTCATTGAAATTTTGAGGGGGCGGGGGCTCTAATCATACGCTAGACGCGACGACGGGATGCTTTTGCCTTAGCCTACCTGGTCGTCGGCTCACTACCTTAAGCCCTCTCATCTGCTCTTTGTACTTCCTACATTCGAGGTACATATCCGGTGTTTGTACACACATTTGCGACCGTCGCCTTTCACTCTCCGGGGACCGGAAGTAGGTATTCCATACCTACCTACCCCCATCATGACTCCAACGCCTATCCTTTTTCTCGATGGGGGGTTGGGCACCTCGCTCGAAGACGAATATGGTGTTCGCTTCACAGACGCCACGCCGCTTTGGTCTTCCGACCTTCTCGTCTCTGACCAAGACACGCTTAAATCGTGTCAGCGCGACTTCGCCCAGGTTCCGGTAGACATTCTACTGACCGCCACCTACCAGGTCTCCGAAGAAGGTTTTCTGCGCACGCGCACAGAATCCTTCCCTGGTGGGGTCTTGCGTCCAGAGATATCCTCGTTTCTCGATGACGCAGTGTCCATTGCCGAGCAAGTCAAGCAGCAGTCCACAGACATTGCCTTGAGCCTAGGGCCATATGGTGCTGTCATGACACCCAGCCAAGAATACAGCGCACAATACGATGATAACCACAACTCTACCGGCAAGCTGTTCCGTTGGCACGCGGCTCGAATGAGCTTGTTTGCTGGTGTCCCGCGGCTTAGTGCTCGTGTTAACTTTCTTGCTTTCGAGACCATCCCCCGCCTGGATGAGATACTGGCCATACGAAAACTTACTGCACTCCCGTCCGCACACTCGGCGGACCAGGCGGTCCTTGGTCCGCTCGGGCAGACTCCATATTGGATATCTTGCCTATTCCCTGATGGCCAGACTCTACCGGACGGCAGCAGTGTGAGCCAAGTTGTTCGTGCCCTGCTAAGCTCAGAGCACTCCGACAATCCTCCGTGGGGCATAGGAATCAATTGCACTAAAGTAGCGAAGCTCCCTCATCTAGTTAAGGCGTATAGGGACAGCATCAGATGCTTGGAAAGTGACGGTCTCCTTCGATCTTGGCCGGCCTTGCTGTTATATCCGGACGGGACAAACGGTGAGGTCTATGATACAGTCACGAAGACATGGAGACAACCGACGGAACGAAAGGCGGCGGAGGTAAGTGACCAAATACAGCCAGACTGTCTTTTGGCTTACATTGCCAACGTACAAAACCCCGAAAGCTGATGCTGGCATCTTGGTGTGTCTTCTAGTTCCCGTGGGAGAAACAACTTGCCGAAATCGCCATCCGAGAGCAGAGCCTCGGTTCCTGGCGGACCATCGTTGTGGGTGGCTGTTGTAAGGCCATGCCTTCAGCCATACTGCGGCTGCGTGATCAAATTCTCGGCGAAACCCGTTCGTGATCGCTGGCCACACGGAGTCAAGTCACTGTCTATTGGTCAGCTGTCTGCGGAATGTTTGGAGGAGTCAAGCCAAGAGGGAGTTCGTCAGTACTAGTGTATGCTGGACGAAGGGCCGATACGAGCCTTCAAGTTCCAGGCGCTCCTCACTGGACTGTTGAGTAGGTATCATCTACTCTCATCCACATGGATTGCCAGTACAGATTACCTAGTGCTGGCACATACGATACTTGTACCTGCCCACCTCGTCAATGGGATCACCAGCCATCTAGGTATGTTTTGCGTGCTTAGGTACGGAATGCACATTGGTACATTGCCAATGGCCTACATATCATGCTCGTTGCAGACTTCTGATAACGGATTGGTCGTTGGAAGAATGAGTCGGAGAATCTTGATGAGTGGCTGGTAGTCATCAGTGGCGATAAACCCCGTTCATCCGTGATATTTGGGCATGTCACTATTCACGGTGTCAATATACAGCGGCAACGTGATGTACGAAATGACGACACTTACGCCCAGTTATGCGAACTTGTTGATTCATCAGTCGACAGCACGGTGTCTTTAACCCATACGGTTCAGTGATCGACTCCGGTTCGTCATCACATACCAATGAACTTTCGACTAAGAGAACAAACATGACGGTGCTGTCATGTGAGGAGAATGGTCAATTGTGAAGCTCAAACGTGAAGCTCTGTGTGATGAAGCTCTGTACGGATTACGGAGCACAGACTTCGGAATAGGTGTTCCCGAATGGCTTCGGAATAGGTAGCCGATCCACCATTCTCGGCGCGCGAATGTGATCCGAGCACAGAAGCAAGGCACACTAGCGGGCAATCCGTCCAGCTGAACTGCAAACAAAAACAACAGCAGGAGCATTCGCCTATCACAGAGTACGCTAATCCGTACAACTCCATACCAACACTATTGTGTCTCTATTGCATGAACTCCGTAAGTACGGAGTCGTATCATACTGCAAATGGATGACATGGCCATTCACTCAGTCTTTTGAAGGCTTTACTGTCAGAGGATTCTTCTTAACCATGCCCCATTCTACGCTTTTGTTGATAGGTACGGATTTAGTTGGAGCAGGTCCCGGAATCCGTACCTGAATGTCCACGCCGCTGAACAGTCATGCAAGTGGAGCTAACATGCTACTTGGTGGCGTATCTTCCTGTCAGCGCCAAGGGGGAAGCCTACATTTCATACGGGTACCTACGTCTGTTCTCACCCGTACACATAACATAAATACTTCAAACGAATCCATCAGGAGCGTAACATGCGCGGTTGGTAGGTGGTATCATGATGTTTCAAACGGTTAGGTAGATGAACAACAGGTTCATGCACACTACCAACTTACAAGGAACGGAATGCACCTGTTATTTATATTTGGATTCACTATCGTACAGTGGTGGACAACCAGCTTTGCCAGTTACCCGTGCCTAACGCAACTCAACTTCCAGCATCTAACAGTCGGTTTTACAGAATAGGCAACGTTGAGCTGTCACTACGACTTGCTAGCGACGAACAACACTTCCCTAGTGGGCTCCGTACGGATTACGAGTACACTATCCGTGCGGAATACTACCTAGGAATACGGGAGAACTACCGATGTTTCTAGCATAGTGCTGGCACTATTCCTATCATGGCATCATTATTGAGTCCGAGCGGCTGCGCATGACATATGTAGCCAGCTTGAGGGGTTGGTTGACGAGTCTCGAGCAACACGAAGTTCCGAGGAAAGACACGGGATTTTCTATACGCGGTACGAGTAAACTCTGCCTCGGCGAGTCCTCGTGCTGTCTTGGCCCCTGGGCCCCTTACTCGTGAGCCTCGCCTTCTCCCGCGCTACGAAATACAGCGAACAGGAGCTGAGACCCCAATTCAATCCTTTCGAGGTAACCCAGCCCTACTAGTAACATGTACGAGTACTCGTATGTCCGAACTGACCAGCGAGTTTAGGCATCACAATTCAGGTGGATGTAACGTCCATACTTGTCGACTTGGTGTTCATCCTAGGTACTATCAGGCGGAAATTCCAAATTCAATGGCGAGGAACCCTCAGCTACGCGTACCTCGGCAAAAGACATGCGTCATAGCCATTACCAGCTTTTTACTAAACCAGAACACGCTAAGCTAGGCTCGTTGTCGAACTTGATAGTGGGAGGCGACGATGCGATCGTCGACAATCCTGAATTCAGGTGTGCACACTAGATTCCCGCCCAGACGCACCACCAAGGAAAAAGGTACGGTGGAACGTGACATCGTCATGAACAAAAAAATTACGAAGTACGAGTACATACTCTGCACATCCGGAGCTGGTATCTACGAAATACATGATGTAGGAACGAGATTCCCTGCTTGCCAATGCTTTGGGCTTATCTCCATGAAACCAGTCTGCTGCCCGCCGTCGCAGCGGCGCCTGAGACCCAGTCGTAAAGTAGTGTCTTGGAGACAGTGAGACAACCCCCGTTGTTATCGTGCACAGTCTCACGAGAAAGCCCGGAATATGCACTCGAAATAACGAAGCAAATGGAGTGAGCTCTCGTTGTCAGTTTCTTCCAATACGGAATACCATTCTACTCGTACGGATTACACAGTTCTTTTGTTCCTCATACTACCTTGCTGGCGAGGATAGGATGCCCCTGTGTGGCATGACAGACAGGAACGGTATCGACGTGCACGAGCTCGCTACATCTCACTAGGTTTAGTGTGCGTGTCCCGTCGCAGATCCTGAGTCGCTGATCCACCGGGGGGAAAAATAGCAGCTCTGTTTATTGTTTTGTGCAAAGCACGGGGATCGAATCAGATCGATGCAAATGGCCCTCAGCTAATAGGAAGCAGAGCCATGCAGCCGATCTGGTTGGTACGAAATGTGATCGCAGGGGGCTGACCAACGATGGTCTGCGGCCCAGCTCGTCTATTAAACAGGCGTCCCCGGTCTCTGGGAGTCTCACTCCTCGCCCGTATCGTATGAAAGTCTCCCGCGCCGAGTCCCGACTACTTGCGGTCTGTCGTTCGCTTCCTATATAAGTATAAGTCTCTTGCCTTAATTCCCGGTGTTTAATTCTTCAAGGAATTCTTGACCGTCATTCTTTTTTCGTTCCTCGGCGCAAGATCATAGGTTCGCAACAATGGTTCGCTTGATCAAGTACGCCGGCGCTGGTGCGCTGTTGGTCGCTGCCGTAAATGCTTCATACGTGGATGAGGATGACCATCATGACAAGGCATCCGTGGGTTATCCTGCTTCCTACCCGACCAATTCTTATCCCACCAATGGAAACGACAACGATAATGACGACGACGAAGATGATTGCCCTCCTGAGACAAGCGAGTACCCCGTGACCAGCTACCCGGCTACTACTAGCTACACCTCTTATCCTTCTGTGACACCGACTTACCCGGCTACCACCACTTCGAGTTACCCTGGGGATGGCGATGATGAAGATGATTGCCCGCCTGAAGAGAGTGGTTATCCTTCTAATGGAGATGATGACGATGACGACAACGACGACGAAGATGATGATGAGTGTCCTCCTGAAAGCACAGAGTCGAGCAGCTACCCGGCCACTCAGACTTCCCCTGCTGGCTACCCTACTGGAGGCTACACCACCACTACCACCACCAGCTACTCAGTCATAACTCCGACTCCTACTTCCAGCCCAACTGATGATGATGAGGATGACTGCCCTCCGGAAACGTCGGAGTCGCCTTACCCATCTAGCACGGACGATGATGAGTGCCCCCCTGAGACGGAATCCGAGACCTCTCCGGCGACTCAGAGCACTCCTGCCGGCTACCCTACGGGCGGGTACAGCACCACGACTGTTTACAGTACCACGACCACCAGCTACATAGTCGTGAGACCAACTCCCACTTCCAGCCCAAGTGATGATGATGAGGACGACTGCCCTCCTGAGACATCGGAGTCAGCCTATCCATCGACCACGGATGATGATGACGATGAGTGCCCCCCTGAGACTGAGACCGGCAGCTACCCCGTGACTCAGAGCACTCCAGTCACTTACCCTGCCGGCGGCTACCCGACTGGCTACGCTACCGCCACCGAGAGCTCTTACGTAGCCGAGCCTAGCAGCAGCCAGAGCGTCCCGGCTACTTACCCTGCCGCTGAGAGCTCAGTTATTGTTGTTGTTCCGTCGACGACTTCGTCTTACCCTGCCGCTGAGACCACGCCTGCTGGAGGTAACACGTACCCCGGCGGCGGCGAGACCTCCTCAAAGGTTGACGGTACCAGCCCTACTGTTTCTGCTTCCAATGTTCAGACTTACCCCACTGGAGGCTACCCTGCTGATGGCGAGACTCCTTCGTCTGTTGTCGCTACCGGCACCCCAAGCACTCCTGTTGCTTCCATTTCCAGCGCTCAGACTGGTCCCACGGGAGGATACCCTTCTGACGGCGTAACCTCTTCATATGTTGCTGCCACTGGCAGTGAGACCTCTCCTGCCGCCTCGCCCAGCAATGCTCAGAGCTACCCATCCAACAGCTACCCTGCGGACATTGAGACGCCCACGTACGTCGCTGTTACGGCCACGGAGACATCTCCTGTAGCCTCCCCTAGCAATGCTCAGGGCACCCCATCAAACAGCTACCCTGCAGACGTCGAGACTCTCACATACGTCGCCGTTACTGGTACTGAGACGTCCCCTGTAGCTTCCCCCAGCAATGCTCAGGGCTCCCCGTCGAACAGCTACCCCGCCGACGTCGAGACGCCCTCATCGGCCGGCATCACCGGAACCGCCAGTTACCCCACGGACGCAGCAAGCACGCCCCTGACCTACACCACGGACTTCCCTAGCAGCTACATCAGCTCCTTCAGCAGCTACACCTCCAGCAGCTCCAGTTACTCGAGTTCGAGCTCGAGCTCGAGCTACTCCAGCTCCAGCTACGCCAGCAGCACACTCACGACCTCAGTCACCTCGTCCGCAGAACCCAAGACGACCAAGACGGAGCCGACGCCCACGCAGCCCGGCCCCGACTCCGGCGCCGCGGCGACCACGAGCGCGATCCACACCGGTAGCGCTACGGTGCTCCGGGCCGGCGCTACGGGCGCCATTGTCGCTGTCGCTGCGCTGTTCTTTGGACTTTTGTAATCGTAGTTGATTTTCGTGTGTGATAGACCTACTACTTAACTTACTTACATAAGAGGAAGAAAGAGAGGTTAATTCATCACGTATATAGTAGAAAGAACGAGAACTAAAAACACGAAAGAAAGAAAACTGTATGTGTGTTGTTGTTGTCGTTGTTAATGTTTGGCGGGGTGCGTTTTTTTGTACTTGTATGTATTATGATAGGTAGTAGAGATAGTTGGAGGGAGTGAGGGGAAGATGGTTGACGTCGATGAGATATAATGAATTGTATATTTTATTCTTCTCGCCTACCGGGATTCGATATGAAGTGTGTGAAGTCGAGTACGTGTGAGTTTTGTGTGAGTTGTATGTGCGTGAATGGGTATGTGAGAGTGAGAGTGAAGTCGTGGTGTCATGCTGATATATTGTTTCCGGCACACACACCAGTTCTAGACATGGACTAACACTAGCTAGCTCTCGGCTCGCGCCCATTCCCGTCCCACCACCACACCACACCACACCTTATTAGGCCTCGGTTTCTACCTAGGTATCAATGACGGGTGCATTTATTACCGTGTTGTGTGTTTTCTTTTATTTTTGGTGCGTGGGTTTATTCACCTTAGTTCTTTAGGTAGTTCTTAGTTCTTGGTGTGGTCACTGGTATGGCGTGGTGTGGTGTGGTGTGGTGTTGTGGAGTGGAGGGAAAAGATTGGAGGGGAGGTAGATGGAGGGAATACGGTAGATGCGTGCTACCACCCTCCTTCGCTTCGGGCCTGCCCCTTTTTTGGTGGGTGTTGTGACTGGTGTTAGTTGGTGCGTTACGAGCCCCTTATGCTGGATGTGTCGTGTTCTGTCTGGTCACAGCGCGATTGCGCATTCACAGTGGGATGAAACGCGCAACAGGCGACAGAACCTGAATACGGAATAAAAAGGTCGCGAGTGGTGTCGACTAAACAGGTAGGTGAATCGAGACTCGCAACCCTCGGCTAATATACTTACAACCAAGTCGGGTCAGACATCACCAACACTAACGCATATGCGCATAATCTGTCCGTAGGACATTATCTGTCCGTAGGACATTATTACGCTCATTCGGCGGGACCTGTGACCCACTTTAGTAAGTGTTTCGATTGGACGACGCCCGGGCTCCACATCGAGTTACCTAATCAATCTCTGTCCTTAGGGCAGCTGTTACCACGTTCTCCAGGTCAGGCTCAGAAATTCCCTGACCCGGAGAGGCACCCAGTCCCCGTAGCGTAGCGGAGGGCCGTACTGGGTGCCTCGAAGGGAGCAACGCGGTCAGGGAATTTTAGATTCCGTCATACTAACTCCCATAATACTTCCAGAACCGTTATCCCCATCATAACCCCCATCCTAACTTGTAAGATGTTTACTTACAAGTATGGTAATCCGTAAGCAACTCTCTCTCGTAACGCTTCGGGCGGTATAAATAATCCGTAATCCCATCCCCTCCCGCCACGGCACATTCTCGATTCGGCCGAGTGATACATATTAATAATCATCCCTCTTCTTCCCGTCGTGTATCGCCGAAATGATATACCGCGTACCGTATACAACTCCAATCTACCGTATACAAATCCCCATTTACCCTACCGTACACCCATCTACCGTAATACGGACCCGAAGCGCCCGGTCCTAGCTTCCCCTCTCTCTCCAATTCCAGCCATGACGTAATTCTCCTCGCCTTCTTTTGCTTCTGATTACCTGATATCTCCTAGACACGCTTAGAATCTAAACAGTAAACACCGGACCGGAATCGTAGATACTCGGTAGATATAAATAGCGACGGGGAAATCGGGAACGAAACTCACGAGGATAAGTAATCAAAACGCCCCGGCAGTTTCCCGACCTCTCGCGTGCGCGAACGGGGGAAAGAATCAGAGAGAAACTGCATGTAAGTAAGTAGGCAGGAGGGAGGTGATATCGATGCAACCTGGTGAACAGAAAGAAGAAAGGTCACGTCTGCTTATAAAGCAAGAAGGATAAACAAACCAGGGGAGCCTCGTCTCTTCTCTCTCTCCCTCCAACCAACCACCTCCTAGAACCTACCTAACCTATGATTATCACACATATAACCAGCCCGGAAAAAAACCTATGAGATAATGGATGGAGAGAGAGGAAAAGCCAAGCTTTTTTTTTCCCTTCCCTTCGGACCATTCGGAAATAGAAAATAAGCGAGAGCGAGAAGAGTAGGGGAAAAAAACATAAACAAACCCGTACGAACCCAACAACCCAAATAAACCGGCCCTTCGCCTCGCCTTCGTCTTCCTTTTCCCGATATATCTCTTCTCTACTCTTGCGATTATAATAGAGTCGCATAATAGCTTAAAACTCTAAACATAATACCAAGTTCTTCCCGGCTCCCAACGTAAAAATATCAACATCCCTCCTCCCTTTCTCTGATTTTTCTTCCTCCTTCCATATCCTTGACGTACGACATCACCGCATCACCACATCCCACCACTATCTCATAAGCCGTCTTTGCCCTACCTATCCGCATTAGGTACGACTTGCGCTCTCGAGAGAGCGCAAGTAGTCCGCTTGGAGCGAGCTTCACTCTTACCTTACTCCTCCTACATGTAGCTACTCCTGTCCACATCTGGCTCACATAAAACGATGGCGACAGCAGCACCGGCGGTCCCCCGCGCATCCGCACCACTACCCGAGCTTGCCCCAGATGATCCTGTAAAGACCTTCGCACTGACAGGTCGTCATGGCAGCAGCGACGACAGTTCGCGCACGAGCGAGATCACTGCCGAGAAGATGAAAATAAAAAATGGTCACCATCATCACCACCATCATCACCAGCAACAACAGTCGCGCAAGAAGTCCTCCTCGTCGTCGCCGTCGTCCGACAAGAGAAAGGAGTCCGCAAAGAGAGACCGCGAGGTGGTCGACCGTTCCGTCTCGCCGAACCGACTAAAGACCTTCCTCAAGGCCTTCAAGCACATCCATAGTCTCAGTCCGCAGCAGGTCGATGACTTCATGGCTTCCTATGAGATATACAACCTGGATTGGGCCGACGAGGACGCCATGATTGCCGCCCTCGGTCCCGACTACCAACAGCAAGTCGCCCGATGTCTCACGGCTTACTATTCAGTTATAAATCACCTGTGTAGTCTGGGCGACGTCGAGAAGATGTATATCCCGCCGCTGATGGATGAGAAGGCTTCGGTGCGAGACAACCAGCTGCTGTTAGAGGAATCCATTTCCCGGGACATCGGCTTGAAACCCGGCATGAGAGTTCTGGATCTGGGATGTGGTCGGGGTCGCGTCGCTGCACACATGACAAGCTACAGCGGAGCAAGAGTGACCGGACTGAACAGTGAGTAGTAATCCAGTATTTCTTTTCCGCAATTTCCCCTTTTTAGCTTCCATCTCCTTAGCTTCTCCGGTCTTCCGGCTTTTGGTTCGGCACGGCGGGGAAATCCGCTGCCGCCGGTATGCTCGGAGCGTCTAGCCGTAAACTGCCTAAAGCCGTTCTATAGCCGGACACAACAACGGGCGAGAGCGTCACTGACTCTTGTTGTGCTTGCCTATAGTCGATGCGAATCAGGTCTTGCAGGCCAAACATTTCAACCGGAAATGCGAATTCAGCAATGATTTCATAGTCCACGATCAAAATGACCTCCCCTTCCCATTCGCCGACGAATCCTTCGACGCCTTCTACGAAATCCAGGCCCTGAGCCTATGCAAGGATCTGCCGTTACTATTTAAGGAGATATATCGGTTGCTGAAACCAGGTTCCAAATTCATACTTATCGATTGGGTCAGCTTACCGGCTTACGATCCCGAGGATCCCCTCCACGTCTCGCTCATGCGGCGCGTAAAGCCCTTAATCGGCGCCGTGGGTACGCCCACGCCCACGAGCTTCGAAAAAGCACTTTGCGATGCCGGATTTGTCGTGACGCGGTCCGACAATCCTAGCATTGACGGCCTGCAGTCGGGACTCATAGACAAGGTCGACATCTACTTCCGCTCCATACGCAAGCTGATCCATGGCCTTGTAAGGGTGCGCGCACTTCCACAGCACTTCCGGACGCTATTCGACAGACTGTGTCTCGACGGACAGGCCTTCGTAGAGATGGATAGCATGCGACTTATCACGACCACGTATCGCATCGTTGCCGAGAAGCCCCTGAATCCATGAGTCATCACGCGATACCTCGCCCCTCTTTCACTCTCTTACCCCTAAGCAGGGTCACACACGTACTGGGCCTGATCATTAGGGGAAATTCCTTCCCCCTCTCTCTTCCTCTTGACTGTTTCATCAACTATGAAGACGAATCATCTTTCATAGAGGCTTTACTTACCATTCTGAGAGCGGCCCGGCGATAAGAGACAACGTACTATAGTTAATAATAGGTAATTGTCAGCTCCACAACGAGCCCTCGTCAATACTTAATTAATATCCTATTTGGACTTACAGTTCATACGTTTTCTTGCTTCTCTGTTCGTGGTCCGAAATCTCATGTGTTGAACTGGCGACATGCTTCTCTTCTGCATTCGTCATCGATTGGGGGAGATGACCTTCTGATGACAAAAGACTCGACCTCTTTCGACAAAGATGCGTGTGTGTGTGTACATCCCAGGGCTCACGTGGCTTTGAGACAGCTGACATCGCTTTTAACTAGTACCTGGGTTAGCGTTACTTGCGACGTTGTCTCATGCGAAGTCGATCTGTTCATACGTTTTCGGCGCGTGGTCTTTGTCGCACCAGCATGGCTTTGAGACCCTGTCGACTTATTGTCAAGACATGCTTACACACACTAGACAACTTGCGCCGAAGGGGTGATGTCTATGTCTGGCTTGCGAATGATAATGTTCTTTGTCGTATAGCCACATTTGGATTGCGGCCCGAGAGGTGAAATAAACGGTTATTCATGCTGAGGCTCGATTAGTAGGAAGAACGGCATTTGTTACCACGAATAGGGCAGAAAATAGGACAGAACAGGTGATTAAAGTCGATCGCAATGGTCATGAGCAGGTTGTGGTATGCATAGTTGCCTGGGAATGAATGGTAACTTGAATGGAAGTGGTTCTGAGATGAGCGGGTTGTTAAAGGGTGACATTTTAAGCACAGGAGACGATGCTGAGCGCGATGGGTGTGCTTGACCGGATACTCGGCCGAAAAGCAACGCCGAAATTCAAAGACTATTCCCAGTTTTCAATATGGGAACAGAAACATGCAAGGGATGATGACTGCTTCGAGATCAGAGATGTGCAGGACCTATGTCCAGCATGCGCGACTTCATACTGCCAAGCCATCGACTCAATGCCCTTCAAGAGCAGTCTGAAGCTATTGGACAATGATTCTTTTTCGCAGAAGTGGCAGATCGGAAACCGATATATTCTTCATGAGTCCGACGACGAACGCCCCGAAGATGAATATATCTCTCTTCTACAAGCGATCCGGACTCTCAAAGTCCTGGCACCTGCTGTTCCCACGCCGGCCGTCCATGTTGGCTGGAAAGAGGGCGGAAAACTCATCACCATCTGCGACATTGTTCCAGGTCAGCGGCTCTACGACTTGTGGTGGAATCTGTCAGCCGAGGAACGCGAGCGCATCGCTAAACAAGTGGCTGGATATGTGAACCAGTGGCGCCGAACCGACTTGGCGGGGATATCGAACTTAGGAAACGGCCCCGTGCATAGTCATTCCAATCTATTTGGAGTAGAGGGTTTCGGGCCTTTTAACTCTGATCTTCAACTGTGGACAGCCATTGAGCAACGGCTGCATGATGCCGACATCGATGAAGACACGATACGTTTACTGAGAGACCACATGCCGCCTTCATCGCCGTGTGTCTTCACGCACGGCGACCTGTCAAGTATGAATATCTTCGTGAGTGATGGGGAGGTCGTGGCTGTGACCGGCTTCGAGCATGCTGCCTCTCTCCCCGCGTGGGCCGAAGATGTCTCTCTGCGCTTTTGCTATTGCAAAGAAGATGAGCAGTGGAAGACACTTTTGACCAAGTATACGCGAAGCTACCGTGCTGCACGAGACTGGTGGATGCTATGGAATGCGGTGGTCGGAAAGGACGAAGCGCGGTTGGAAAGCTTGAAAGCGCGGTGTCGCTGTTGGGAGAAAACGGTGATACGTGGTGAGCCCCTCTGGTGTACGGAGTTGAGTGAGGAGGTCTCTGAACGTCTCTATATACAACAGACCGGCGAAAGTAATCGGAATACGTATTATCAGGGATTTCAATGGGACAGTGTAAATCAGGATAAAAAGCAAGGACATCAAACGCATGAATCTCTGGAATCACAACTTCAAGGGGGAGGAAGCACCTCCCGGAATTCCTCTAAAACGAACAGCTCATGGATCGAAACTGGAGAGGAATCACAACAAACCCAGAGCCATGATATGACACCATCTCCCAAGAGCCGTTGCTCACCACCGAAAGGCTTGCGTCCGTTAAGCCTCCCATTCTTTGCGTTATCGGAGAGAAGCCCCTGGAGCATGAATGAGGGAGCTATCGATGACTCCTATGAAAAGAAGGTAATGCTGGGGACAATCCCAGAACATGGCATGAGAGGTAGTGAGCAGAAGACTCGGGGGAAGAGAACTTCATTTTTCGGGGATAGAGCAGCACCGGGGTCACTCTATGCGACATTGCGTGCTGCATCTGTGGATAGGAAGGGAGGATGCGGTGTGCAGAAAGGTTCAAAACAGGATACGACTTTGGGTGATCCGGGCCCGAATTGGAGTGAGTTACTGCCGCTTAATATGCCACAGTTGTCAGTGTCTTCATCCAGCGAGGGTGAAGATGGAGGCACACCAAAGGATTCGAATCTGGAAGTGGGCGAAAAGTCATCTTATTAGAGCGGGGGTAATCGTGGCCCCTTTCATTTCTGTCTCATCCGTTCCTGCCTCGACTTCAACCCAACCACCTCATGAAACTGAAAACATGATTATTACCTAACTATAATCTGAAGTTTAAACTCCTTTTCCCGACAATCGTTGGCCTAGACTCTTGCCCGTCTGTTATGGAGGCGGCTGGCAGCTTCCTTAAGATAGAATCATATCGTCACGGGTGTCGTCATCATCAAGGCCTATCTACGAGAAAAGCAAGTGAGACCAGCATGAATGAAACGTCTAGGCTATTATTTTGAACTCCCAGATTTTCTGCCAAAACATACAATATTCATTCGAATAAACGAGGCCACCCGTCCTTTCCCGCTACTATCAAATAGAGCCGGACTCAACTCTCGATCTTCTATTTCAAACACATCTAAGCAGTGATATCAACAGAGAACTCAGTCGCACCCTGATAATCAGTTCCAATCGTGTTTAAGGGGAAGTCAGCCGGCATCCACTCGTGATATCCCGCCATAGTGATGCTGGGAGACTCAGAGGTGTAGATGATGACAATGCGATAGATGCCCTCAGACCCGGGACGCGACGGGTCCTGGTTGAACTGCCAGCGTACGGCCTGGTCATCGCAGTAGACCTGCGGAACGTTAGGGAGTTTGGCAGTCGAGACGGTGTCTGCGAACTCGCAGTGCGTGTCGATCGCGTCGCCGATCTGGAGGTCGTATCCAATGCTTTTGAACTCGTCAGAACCAGATGAGACAATGGGGTGAGCCTGTGATGAACTTACTAGGCACCGGACGCGTTGGTGTGCGCTTCGAAGTTGCTTACGTTCGCTTGGGCGGTCGTCTGGCGCTCCTTCACTGGGGAAGCTGTGGCGCCGAGGAGAAAAGGGGTCAGGAGAGCGAGGTACTTCATCTTGACTTTGGATGACGAGTGGATGTGGTGAGAGAAGACTTTGGTGACAGATTGTTCAAGGCAAAGGAAGCTCGGTGATTTCAAGTCTTTTCAATGAGTTACTGGTGAGTCTGATGCTTCTCTTTCTCATCTCGAGTGATCCGACCTGATGACTTTATACTCGTTTCCGACACGCCTGACGATATTCGCCACCCGGTGGGTTTCGGCGTCGTGTGACCGTCGTCATCTCGTATTTTCTATTTATTTCTCGTATAAAAAGACATGAAAATCTGTATATGCTGTTCAACAACGGCGACGCCGAAACGTAACGGTAGCTTGACGCGGCTGAAGACACCAACGCGACCAGCAACCAGTCGTTCAAGCCCTTGTATCATCAAGGGTTGTATTATTGACTAGGGCAGATTTCATCGATGAGCACGAGATGTTGCGTCATTGACGCCTTTGTGGGTGGCTGCCTCCCACCAGTTCGCGCCCAGTCGCATAGCAATGTATCGGACCCGACGATGCGATGATGGTGGTGATATCTAGGCACCATCATACGATGCGACCTCTCGTAATCCAGGACCTGCACCAGGAATCTTCCGTCCGACATGGGCCAAGGCGCCTTATTTGTGCGTTCTGATCCTCCAGGCTGGGAGTATTCGGGACGGCGCGTGTAGATTGGTAGATCTGGCAAGACACCTGACCCAATCTCACTCGCCATGACCCCGTATCGACAACTTGTCTATTCGCCGGGAACAAGCCCGAGGGGGGCAAAACCTTGCGCTTGGCCAGAGCTGAATCAAAATAGATTTTCAGCAGCCTTCGAATTTCTATTAGACCCAATTCGTTCTTTCACATCAGATTCCGACCAATCAATGAGAAAAGGATGGTATTACGATCTTCCAGGTCGCTGTAGAGCATGCGGCGGTCTTGATTATACCACGATGGCCATTCGCTGCCGTCGAACTGTTGAATATCACCATTCCCACCACCCTTGGTGATCATCTATGAACCATATTATAACATCTAAAATGACAGCCTTGGACAAGCTTAAACTTGCCATTCCAAATGCTGACCTCAGGTATTAGGTGAGAAGCCAAAAGTCGATCACATGCCTCACGATGACTGAGGTCCAAAAGTCCTTGATGGCCTCCGGACAAGTCACTGACGATGTGGGATAACGGTGTTCCGGGGAAAAGACCCTACAAGCCGTTACTTTACCATTTGCGTCTGTACTTCTGTCTCGTTCAGATAAAACGGCAATGGAGGGGGAGGGGATCTCCGGGGTCTGGTGGGCTGAATTGATGAATGGCTTTTCATTCCAAATTTATGGATTGATTGTTCTTCCCCGCAGCAACCACCACGCCACAGGTATCGTGATTGGCCTGAACGGCATAAAGAGAAAACGTTTCAATGGAACATATCCATCGCCTACAAGTACCGTACCGTAGACGCAGGGGAATATCATCAACCAGGGCGGTGAAGTGAATTAATGAACGGACGGGGGTAACGTTACGGAATCCATACCCTTCTTACCTCATCCCAAGAACATCATTCTCGGATCCCCAGCCTGAGATAGATTCCCCGGATTGGCATTGCCAATCAATCTACTCGGTACCTCCTGTCGAGACCAACGAGAGAATTTGTGATTATTCCGTTGACCTGATTCGCTATCGATCACAATGGCGGGCGAAAAAGACACACCCCCGATCGACATCGAGAAGCAAACTCCAGTCCTAGTAGTCGGAGACAACGGCACGGTAGCATCAGACGACCTCTCGTTGTCGACGTCAAGCTCGCGCACCGCCGCCGAGCGCGCTCTCCTGCGAAAACAGGACCTGCGAATCATGCCCCTGGCCGCATCCATCTACTTCCTCGCGTATCTGGACCGCTCCAACATTGGCAATGCAAGGGTCCTCAACACGTCGACTAAGAACGACATGCAGACCGAGACGCACACCACCAGCTACCAGTTCACCATTGCGCTCATGATCTTCCTCATTGGCTACTTCCTCTTCGAGGTTCCATCTAATATTCTGTTGAAGAAGTTCCGGCCCTCGCGATGGATTGCGTTCTTGATGTTCGCGTGGGGGCTTATTACGATTGGGATTGGCGGTGTTCATAACTACGGAGAGATCACTGGCGTGCGCTTCTTGCTGGGCGTATTTGAAGCGTGAGCTTTTCTCTTTGATGCAACGTTGTTTAGAGTCTGAAGTTGATTTTACTGACTGGAAGTTTTACAGCGGTCTGTTCCCAGGCTTGGTCTACTACTTGACATTCTGGGTAAGTTGTCTGTCTAACAGGAACATTGGAGGTGAACATCGCACGGAATCATGCAAATCGATGAGAGCCTCGACTCATTGGAAAATTAACTGATTTCTTTTTTTCTTATAGTACAAGGCAGACGAACGCAGTGTTCGTGTCGCCTTCATCCTAGCCAGCGCAACCCTTGCAGGTGCATTCGGTGGAGCCATCGCCTTCGGCGTCGGCCACATCAACGGTGCCCGGGGCCTATCCGGCTGGCGATGGCTGTTCATCCTCGAAGGCGCTCCTTCCGTTTTCTCGGCATTCCTCGTGTGGTTTATCATGCCAGATTATCCCGAGACTGCCAACTGGCTCTCTGAGAGCGAGAGGCGGCTCGCAGCGCAGCGTCTCAAAGTCGATGGCTCCAAGGGAACCGCCTCAGGTCTCACCTGGAAAGACGCCAAGGAGACTCTGACGGACTGGAGGCTGTATGGCCATTACGCCATCTACTTCGCTGTTGGACTTCCCTTCAGCTCGTTGTCTCTCTTCTCGCCGACCATCATTAAAGGCCTGGGCTACCAAGATCTCCATGCTCAGCTATTTTCAGTCCCACCATGGGCTATCGCTTATGGTAAGTCTCCTGTTAAAGTCATACACGTCTCTCATGCTAATATAAAACAGTCGTATCGATCCTAAATTCCTGGGCAGCCGACCACTTCAACGCCCGTGGTTTCTTCTGCGCAGGAGCCGCAGTAGTCGGAGCGGCAGGGTTCCTCGCATCTGCCCTCCTGCCACCAACAGCCTACGCAAGCCGCTACGGCACACTCATCGTAAGCACATCGGGCGCATTCGCAAGCATCCCGCCCATGCTCGGCTGGCTGACGTCCAACATCTGGAATACTTCATCCGTCGGTCTAGCCGTGGCCCTCAACGTCAGTATCGGTGCCGGTTTAGGCCAGATTCCCGGCGTCTGGATCTTCAAGGCCGAGGAGGCGAAAAAGGGGTATCCGACGGGCCATGGCGTGAATGCGGCTACGTTGTTCTTCGTTGCGATTGGTGCGATAAGCCTGAGGCTTTTCTACGGCTGGAGGAATAAGCGGATTTTGCGCTCTGCTGCTCCCGGGACGACGCCTAGGCTATTTGTCCTTTGAGTTTGTAGAGAGTGTGTACGAGGTTGTTGGTGGATTGTTAGATATGTGATAGTGAGGCGAGGGCTTTGGTATATGATCATTTTGTTTTTGGATATAGAACCCGTTTTCATGCTTGAGAATATAAGCGCTCATCAGCGTCGGATTATTTCGAGAATCAGCGGTGATCTTGACGTTGGCCCCGTGAGCTAGCTGGCATGGATGTATCTGGTAACGATAACTAGACACATGCGAATGGCTAGTCGTGGTGAATCTGACCAACGTCACGACCGCCACATAATAACTGGTCTCAGAGCCTCGCAAGGCTCGACGAAAACAGGGCAAAAGGCGCGAGCCTTTCCATCGTGGTGGTATACTATATTAGCGAATACGATGAAATCTGGTCGTAAAGCAACCACTTCACTTCATATGAAGTCAGTTAAGATCATCCGATTGACCGATTCATTCACTGCGGTCACGGGTGTCCCCTCCATTGGAGTCCGGTGGTGCACGATAATACCTCAACTACAAACCTCGTCCCTTATTGCTCAGATCTCCAATTTCATCGGTATACAAGAACCCGGTCCAGTAGGGCCTTATGGTGGTGAGGGGGTCTTTGTCCTGCGCCAAGGTTTCTTGGTCTTTTTCGCGCACTTCATTGAAGAAGGAAAGAAGGCCCCGGGTGTACTTCTGAAGAAGTAAAGAAAAAAATCCCACGATGCCCTTTGTCTCCCCTAGTATTTGCCTCGTTGATTCCAAATGAGTTGATGGGAGATTCGGGGACGGGATGTATATTATCGCCTGTATTCGCGCATATGTCTACCCCTGAGACAGACACTTGTCTTATACTTGGGAATTTGACGTCAAATTTGTTAGAGGACGCAAGCCCTCAATGTTCAGAGTGCAAAATGTTCCCGAACTCCTTTGGACGCTTTATTGCAACTGGCCTCAGCTTGCTAGTTGCTTTGGTCTCTTCATCGCCGCTCGATCAACAGCCGAGTAGCTTGCACTGCAATGAACAGACATTCTCCTCAGTCCTGCCCGCCAATGCAAAAGTTGAGCATGTGCAGACTGTGACGGCCGGCAGTACGTACGGCGAGGGATGGGCGGACTACGCCTATCCGTATCAACCCACGAACTTACCAGCACTATGCACCGTCACGGTCGCGGTGAATAGCTCCGCGAAGTCATCGTATCGTCTGGGTCTTTTCCTCCCGGATAACTGGAACAATAGGTTCCTGGCGGTTGGCAATGGCGGCTTCGGCGGTGGCATCAACTGGCTCGATATGGGCGCAGGTGTGAAATATGGCTTTGCCGTGGTGTCCACGGACACGGGCCATAATTCCGTTTCCTGGGATGTAAGCTGGGCACTTGGCAACGACGAGAAGAAGACTGATTGGGGATGGCGCGCGTTGCACGGCTCGATAGAGCTGGGAAAGGTGCTCACCAAAGCGTACTACGCGCAGTCCATTGCCTACTCGTACTACAGTGGTTGTTCGACTGGCGGTCGTCAGGGGCTTAAGGAGACGCAGATGTTTCCCGACAGTTTTGACGGTGTCTTGGTGGGCTCCTCGGCTTGGTACACGAGTCATCTGAACAATTGGGTAACCAATGTGGCTAAGTACAACTGGCCGGCTACCGATGAGAAACACATTGACTGGCGTCTCCTCCCGTTGATCGGAGCGGAAATCACGAAACAATGCGACGGCCTCGATGGGGTTGTAGACGGTATCATCAGTGCTCCGGGGCGATGCAGAGTGAACTTCGACGCGCTATCGTGTGACAAACCTGGTGCGAATAAAACCAGCTGCATCACAGCCGCGCAGACAGAGACCTTGAAGCATGTATACAACGACTGGACGACGTCGACGGGCAAATTCCTTTACAAGGGTCTGTCGCCGGGTTCCGAAGCGCAGATGTACGCGGTGCTGAACTTCTCGGACTCGAGCCCCTATGGAATCGGATACGTGCGACACTTTCTGCTCAATAACGCATCGTTTGCCCTAGCGGACTTCACTGACTCCTTAGTAACACTAGCAGAACAGACGGATCCCGGGAATGCCACGGCAGACAACTATGACCTCTCAACATTCCGCAATCGTGGCGGGAAGATGCTCATGTACCACGGCGCATCAGACGGTCTCGTGCCGATGCTGGGATCGAACTTGTACTATGACCGTGTCGTGGACCGAATGGGTAAGAATCTAAAATCGACTCAGGAGTTCTTCAGATACTTCGAAGTTCCGGGAATGCAGCATTGTTGGTCAACAGCTGTCGGTATGTAACCCCTTAAAAACGCTAGTGCGTTGCCGATACTAATCTTTTGAAAGATGCCCCTTGGGCCTTCGGTGGTTCATCCCAAGCAGCAATCCTAGGGCTTGACAAGTGGTCGGTCCCCGGATTCCAAGACGCCCAGCACGATATACTCCTTGCGCTCATGGATTGGGTCGAGAAGAAGGTCCCGGTCAATCAAGTCGTTGCCACAACCTGGAAACAGCCGACGAACACATCTTCGGGGGTGCTCAGACAACGCCCACTATGTCCATATCCTCAAATGGCGAAATGGGATAAACGTGGTGATGTGAACGACGCGAAGAGCTGGAGCTGTGGGTAAGTTGACTCCTATGAATCTGAGTCTGATCTCTGAAGTGATGAGCTGACACTGTAGCAGAGGTCGTGCATCTCATCCACACCCACCCTTTTTCGGCTGATGAAGAGAGACGATGAACATGAGATTCTTCCTTTTGTATATGTTTTCCATCATCACTTAAGCTGTGTTCATAAGTTAGCCAATTGAAGAGTGTTTCTCGCTTCCAATCCAAATCAAGACCAAGTTATTCCTCATGATGGGTGTGAATCCATGCTTGCAAGGTGACATCGCAGTTGTGAGAGAAGAGAAGTTGGCAGAATCAACTTTTTAGTGGAAGAACTTCGTGCAGACAAAGACTGACGCGTGGGGGTTTGAGTGCATTTCTACGGAATATTCTCACCCAATCAGAATCGCGGATCACAGCAGCTGCCGACACGTGGCCGCTAGCATCAATTAAAAGTGCACGGACCCGTCGAAATGGGGGGCCGCTCGGGCGAGCCTGAGTGGAGTTGCGGACCGCTGCAGGGCGTGCTTTAGGGAGCTCAGCACTGCTGGAATTCACGACGGCAGGTGGTGGGTCTGTGTACCCAATTCTTGCCTCATTGCTTTTTGAGAACTGGAGGAATCAAGGTTTGCTTAGCAAATCGACATATACTATGGATTTCTTTCATCATCTTGAAGCCTCTAGAATGTCTTCTCCTGGTCTGCCTTCCTCTAAAGCATTCCCTGACAAAATCACGCATGATTGCGTGAGTACGTCTGGAGAATCGAGACATCCCATCCAACTCTGCCTCGGTGCCTCAGCCAACCCGACAGCTCACTAGCGTTATGTAATTGCCATTTTAGGTCGCAAAGTGGGCCGGGCACGAGTAGGGATTCCAGCTAGAAAGACGAGATTCACTCCGACGTTGGCCAGCACAGCAGCTTTTGATCTGCAGTGCTAACGACGAGTGGTATGGCTATGTTGCTCTGTATGTGCTCCGCCACGTCAGTCTTCTCTGATCACCGGCCTTCTGGTGGGCAACAATCTCGCATTTATTATTATTATTAGAGTTGATCGAGCCCAGACACGGTGGATTCCCAGATCTCGCTGTACGAGTACCTCATAATCTCAGTTCGATCCGTGGCTGTGGGCCTCACCTTAAACCAAATCGGGTAGTTATATGCGAGATCTAAGACCCATAAATCCAGACGCTAGGCCAAAAGGGGCATTCGGTGAAGACGCGCAGAAAGGGCCAAATGGCACTGGGTGGTCGCGATGCCACAAACCCGTTCACGATACCTACTTTTTAACAACCTCCCAGGTTGCACGTCGATAAACCACCATTCACCAGCGACGACCACCTCAAATTCTAGATATTTGAGCACAGAAATCAATTCTCAACGTCGTCGTCGATTTTTTTTTGAACTCTGCCACGGCAAAATTCGCCGCAGGTCAGCTTTATTTGCGGGGGTCATCTGACCAGAGTCATGCATCCTTGGTACAGATTGGGTGGCACGAACCTGCATACGAATTGTAAGCCTACCGTATCTACCTCCTCCAGAGTTGGCTGGGCAGCCCTTGTTGACATTACCTACCCAGATGGCATCGCCAACCTCAACGCCGCCAGGCATGCCACTGTCCCTTAGGAAACCACCTGGTCCAGCGCCCAAATCCATGACCAGGCCTCAATATGAAGCCCCTGAGTCTGCCATCAAGCACATCAAACGGACCTACTCCAGGAGACGCAAGCTGAAGTCGCTTATGTTCTCGAAAACCATCGTATCCCTCTCCGCCGGGGACCTCTCCGACCTTGCGCCAATCGACCCGAAGGCGCTGGCCCTGTTGAGGAGGGATTCCGCCGCCCTTTCCTCAGGGAGGCTGCTGTCCACTTCGGAATTCGCAGTTGGGGCACGGTGCAGACCTGGTGGACGAATCGACACCAAATCTGGCAAGGTCCACAGCGACGGGCACGTAAATATAACCCTCGCTGGCCAGATTTGGAGGCCAGGCTATATACAGACTTCTGTGTTGCTGGGAGAGTCGCCGACTAGTCCAGCGAGACTGGTTTAGGAGGCGGGCCTCCACGCTTCATCGGGAGTCGTATCCTGAAGACCCAGACTTCCTGTTCTCCAGCGGTTGGTTCACAGGCTTCCTAAAGAGACACCAAATAACCCATCGCCGTGTTACCCACGCCTCCACGAGGATTCCCGAGGATGTACTAGAGAACGTCAACAACTTCCTGCAGTTTATTAGGCGCAACTCCCGTATAGGGGCCTCTTTGACCGATGACGACGTTGAAGGTCCTATTCTTCAGCGCTTCCCTCCGCGCCTCATCGTCAACCTTGATGAGACCCCTATGCCCTTCGAATTCCTTGATGGTTACACGTTTGAGCACAAGGGCAGCCAATCCGTTCAGGGCAGGTCCGATAGAAGTGGGTGGTCAAAACGGCAGGCAACCTTAGTCTTATCGCTCATCGGCGACGGGTCCTGCGATGTCTATGCCCTAAGACCCGTTATTATATTCCACGGCAAGGGCACCGTGATGTCTAGGGAAGAAGGACTCTACCACCCTAGCGTTGAGGTCAAATTCAACGAGACTGCATACAACAACGAGACTCTATTCGAGGAGTGGATACAGACAAGGTTGGCCTCATACACTGAAGGCCGCGAATGTCTGCTTGTAATAGACGTGGCTAGCTTCCACAAAACACCAAAAATCCAGACTGTACTCAAGGACCACAATATAACCACGGCCCTCATCCCGCCAGGTCTGACGGCATACCTCCAGCCTCTAGATGTTGGCTTCAACGGGCCCTTCAAAAGTTGGTTGCGCGAAGAGACTGAACAGTATATAGATCGCCTCAATGCAACAGGGGACAACACCCTGCCCATTGGACTCTTCGTGATAGGAGAATAATGACCACCCACGTCGTCGCCAAAGCATGGGAACGAGCCTCCAGCACAACGAACAAGGTAATGATCGAAGCCTTGTTCAAAAAAACAGGCATTTCTATCCACCCTGACGGTCGCGAGGACAACTTGATAAGTATCAAGGGCATAGACTCCAGTCAGCTAAGGTTGGAA
This sequence comes from Xylaria sp. L1 SY-2022, assembly GCA_023079495.1. Taxonomy (NCBI): domain Eukaryota; kingdom Fungi; phylum Ascomycota; class Sordariomycetes; order Xylariales; family Xylariaceae; genus Xylaria; species Xylaria sp. L1 SY-2022. Next base: position 541,092 of record JALIDW010000013.1, on the reverse strand, counting down.
GACTCGCATCGCGGCCTGCAGACTGCCGACGGCGACATCGTTGACTATAATGATCTGACAGTCAAGGCCCTTAAGGATCAGTGTCGGGAACGTGGCCTACGGGTTGTGGGGAACAAAGGGCAGCTGTAGTAAAGCAGGCTGGAGGATGACGATGTCGCCAGGGCAACAACAACAACACCACGGGAACATCGTGAGTCCCAGACTCATGACCACGGAAATGACCGGGGTGACACATAACGATAGCGGCATTCAGCTCGTACAACACGCGGCCGCTGCTGCAGGAGATCCACACGGGGCTGCCGCCGCCGCTGCCGCCGCCGCCGCCGGGATCACATCCAACGCGCCTGAAGTCGACGATGATACGCCAGAGGCGACGCTGATACGCCAGATGCAGGCTATGATGAATAGCCTCAACCTGCAGGCTGCAGTGAATGAAACAGACTATTGATCTTGCGACATTTGGGCAGGCGGCAACCAGGCCACGCATATGACTCGTACGGTAGATTAGATGCCCGGATTGCAATTCCGGGCAGCCCTCCTCCGTACACGCACTGTAATACGACACCATTAGCAGCGAAATCGCAGTCTTTGTGTCCACGAATAGCTTACAAATAGATCGTGCAATACTGTGTTAGAATCAAGCGATCTGTGTGTTTGTGTGGTTAAAAGGCAGAATTGCTTCGTGGGAGGGAGAGGAATCGTTCAAAAACGCGGTCTTTTGCAAGAACTGCTACGCGTGCAATCAACACAACAGTCGACCCACCTATACCCACTTATACCCGTTTTTAGGGGCTTTTTGCCAAATCCGTGCAATTCTATTGGTCAGGTCAGCCCCTGAATTTGAGCAGGTTATGCAGGTGACATTGGCAATTGCTCGAACCATAAAAACGCGTCTTTTGGCAAGACTGCAACGCCAGTATGATACATCACAACAACGAAGACTTCCGCCTCTCCCGGCGCGTCGAGGACCTTAAAAGACGTCGTTGTGGCTTCCTCTGCTGGCAAACATCGATTCGTCTGCCAAACTGCGGTCCAAGAAAGTTCCCTCGATGCCGGCGGGCACGATGCCCCCAATGTTCACTCCTTTGGGGGCGTCGTTGCCCGCGACTTTTGTCTATTAAATGCACACAACCTCCCCTGCAGTTAGTTTGTCTCCTTCTCTCTCCTCATACCTCGTTATTCATTCGTTCGCCATGCCTAATTCTGCGCCGTTCACTAGGATAACGAGGCGTACTACTCGGGCTGCTGCTGCCATCGCCGCCGCTGCCGCCACCGCCGCCCTCTCGAGCGATGAACTCGCTCGTCCGGGCAGCCAAGAGAGGCAGAGGCCCCCTCCACCCCCGGCCCCTCCACCCCGGGGCATGACGGTGAGGCAGTTAAGTCTGCGCCTGGACGAGAAGGACGAGGAGGTTAGGGCTCTTCGGGAGGAGATGGCGGCAATGCGAGAAGACATGGCGGCGATGCGAGACGAAATTGCCTCGCTCGCGAAGCCCGGTACGTATGAGTCCCCAAACGATGAACCACATAGCTAATCTGCCTCCTTGGTATAGCAGCAACGGGCAATCGTTGCCCACGATACGGTGGTTGCACGAGCCCGCCGCCTCGCCCCCGCCCCCGCCGCCCTCGCCCGGCCTCCCCTTCAACGCCTGGCTCCTCCCTCTCCCCTCCCCCCAGCTCATCAACTCTGCGGTAGCCCTTCCCTCGCAAGAGTGGCGCTGTTCCCGTGGAATCCCAGGTTTAGATGACTTACCTTGTTTGCTGAAAGGCGACAAGGACCAAGATGTAATATTGCGTAGTTACTGACGGTTCATTGCGTTGCGCGTATTACCTGAATCTTGAGAAGTTATCGCAGGTGAGCAACGAAGAGTTGGGTGGTTGGGGGGACCAAAAGAGAAGTTGAGGCTGCAAAAGATCGCATTCGCGTTTTTTATCTAAAGTGTAGGTTTGGGCAACCCGGGCACCCATCATACAACAACTAACCGCCACGCTGCAGGGTCGATATCCCGTTTGGCAACAAGTCCCGTGCTTTCACGTCGCGGCGTCCAATTCGGGTCTTCTTTGAGCGGTGGATGGGTTGGATTTTGGACCTGTATTGATACGATTTATATATGTATTGAATGGCATGAGCGCCGGGCACCTTGGAGACCCCCAGGGAGGTGCAATTCGACTCGCCCTGAGCAATCCGGACTCTGGGAAGGAAGGAGGCTTCGAGCAACTTGGATATATCACCCGGGCAGTTCAGAGACAGCAGAATACTACAAAAACACCCGTTTGGCATCAAAAACGCAGTTTCCCTTGTAATCTTGGCAGTCAAGGATAGAATCCTCCCCTAACCTCTATATGGCTTAGTCAGGCACACACGTGAGGGCCCACGGCTACAGACTTTACACAAAAACTGCGGTAGTGCACGCGTACTCGTATATCTTAGGACTGGTCTGCTGCCACCCCTCCATTTCGCAAACCCCTCGTCGTCTATCTGTCTGGTAGTTCTGAAAAGCAACCGCCATCGATCGTCGCACCACCCCTCAGGTAAGACGGGCTTCCAGCAGCCACCCTATCTCGCCCAGTATGAACTCCGTAATCAGCTGTTTCGGCTCGACGAGGGACTCGATCACAACGGCCATCGTCGTAACAACCGTAGTCACCACACTAACCCTGACCTCGCTCGCGCGCTATGCGCTCCAAACGCGAAAGCCCCAGATCTTCCGGGGCGCTCTTACCACCAGCGTGCCTAGGATGTCCAAGGAACAGCGGGACAAAATTCCCTACCGTTCGGACATTCCTGGAGCGAGAGATGTCGTCACACCGGTATGTGACCGTCCCTTATCATGCGAAATCTTTACGTTTTCTAATAGTGGTTGCATATAGTATGGAAATATAAGAGTGTACGAATACGGACCCGAGGATGGCCGGAAAGTCCTCTTCATCCATGGCATCAGCACATCGTGCGTGACACTGATAGACATCGCAAATGGACTCGTGGAAAAGGGCTGCCGAGTGCTGATGTTCGATCTGTTCGGACGTGGTTTCAGCGATGCGCCGGGCGACATACCTTACGATACGCGACTCTTCGTGACCCAGATTCTGCTTGTGCTCGCGTCATCGCCACTTGCCTGGACTGGAAACAACGGTTTCAACGTCATAGGTTACTCGCTTGGCGGTGGTATCGCCGTGAATTTCACTGCTACGTATCCTGACATGGTTGAGTCTCTGGTCCTGCTCTCACCATCAGGACTTATCCGCCCCGAAAACATAGGTCGCCTGAGCCGGCTCATATTCACAACCGGTATCGTACCGGAGCGACTTCTAGCATGGATGACGAAGAGCCGTCTTCGAACACCCATTGACAACGCTGTTTCGAAACGGCCCTCGGCTAAGGAAGTGCTCCACGCTGTGGATGAGAAGGAAGACTTTGTCGATCTAGCGGTGCACGAGGCTATCGACCCGCCCCCGCAGGAAGACCCAACACCTTTCGAGATCGAAGTCACCAATTTCGTACACTGGTCGCTCGACTACAACGAGGGATTCGTGCCTGCGATGATGTCGTCGATCAGGTACGCTCCTCTCATGGAGCAACAGGAATACTGGCGTATGCTGGCCAAGCGGAAGCCCGGCACGGTCGCTTTATTGATTGGACGGGACGACTCCTTGATCCAGCGCGATGACTACAAGGAAGACGCCTTGCCCCTAATGGGAGGCAAGGACAATGTCCTATTCCGTGTTGTACCCGGCACGCATAACTTCCCATTCACACACCCGAATGGCGCCTTGAAAGTGATATATGAGTTCTGGGGCATCCGGTAGACCGGATAAGATGTTGCATACGGCTCGGGTCGGTCCAGTTCAACGGGTTTCTTATCATGATTCAGGGATGCGCGATGAGGTTAAGGTATTACAAGATTCCGCCGTGATAGACTGTTTTCGCCCTTTGAAAGACAGGAAAGACGGAGAGTATCTTCGCAGATGACATGCATAGTTGGCGCGTTGGCTTTGCAGCGTTCAGCATATGCGTAGACAGACAGATAGATGAAAAACCGAACCTGAACCCGAAATCAATCGTTTCTGCAGTCTTCTTACTGTGTAGGAAGTGTACCCACGATAGAAGTTGAGAGCCCGGGCAGTGCGTAGCACTCACTTACCGTACATGCCCTGGGTGTGGGATTTCATTTATCTCATGCAACCCTTCATTCTTCCGGAACAAATCTCATGTCGTCTCAATCCGACTTAATACGACGACTCGAAATATATGTGAATCATTCATTTCTATAAGATGGAAGGTATAAAATCACTGAAATCTCGAATCCGCATTGGTCTGGCCAATTCTGGTGGTTCGCCCAAGTCGGTGGTGAGAACACCAAGTTTAGTTAATGAACGAACACCCACAGAAACTAAAGTTTTGAGTTCATCCTCGCTATCCGTTGCGCTGGTTTCGATGTGGGTTAGGTAACAAATATAGAAACATGACGAAGATGAATCGGCTCCGATGAATCGTTGACGTGCCAGACGCTTTCATGTGCTCTTATTCACTCCAGTATGAAGACCGGTACGGATTTAAATCAACCACAACCACACAACAATTAACTGCACGCTACGGAATAACATCTCAAGACTGAACACTACAAATAGGTACTAATCCTTCCATTCCTCTATTGTTTCATCGCAATCAAGAAGACCCGACGTTTCACAGTTCCTGCAAGACCTATCTTAGCCCCGATTCAGAGGATATCCAGTGTAGATGCATCTCGTATATATCGTACCTAGTTAGCAGAAAACTTCTTATCAATTCCCGACGCGTTTCAGCTCTCGTCTCGCCTACCTGTTCACTACCTATTGTTGAACATCATAACCAGCAGTAACGCGATCACCAACACACACAAGTCACACTCACACTTACACAAGTCCCATTCACTCACACACACCGTCATACATACACACTTACGGAAGTACATAAAAACAAAACAAAATGCCCGCCCCCATCCCAAAATCCATAACAGACACCAGCGCCGTAGCAGCAACCTGCGCGCAATACAACCTAACCCCAACCGCCTTCCACGCCCTGCACACCCGCAGCGTCGCCGCGAAGGCGAGCGCATACTGTCCATACAGTCAATTCCGTGTCGGCGCGTCCTTTCTATCCGCTTCTTCTTCCCCCTCTTCGAGGAATGAGGGCGAAAACGTCTTCTTCGACGGCGCCAACGTCGAAAACGCCGCGTACCCCGTCGGCACGTGCGCCGAGCGCGTCGCGCTCGCGAAGGCTGTGACGGAGGGCCATCGCGAGATTAAGGCGCTGGCTGTTGCGACGGATATTGCGCCGCCCGCGACGCCGTGTGGGATGTGTCGGCAGTTGTGAGTTCATTCGTTCCCTTGTTTCTTTGCGTGTTTCTTACTTAATTCCGTATTTCTTTACTTCTCTTCTACCTGGAATGAGGTGAATGATGAATGTGAGGTGCAAATGAGAGACTGATGAGAATGAAAAGTATCCGCGAATTCTGCGACCTACAAACGCCCATCATCATGTTCGACAAAGACGACATGTACATCGTGCTGCGTCTCGAGGAGGTACTTCACCCTCTCCCTTCTAATAAATAAACGAAACTGACGATCTAGTTACTCCCCCTATCTTTCGGTCCTGAGGCCTTGCCTCGGCCGGTGTTTGCAACGAACTGATGAGGTGAGAATGAGACGAGCATGAGATGGGCAGTTATTGAGACTTATAGTTACATACATTAATCACGAATCTACGCACACCTTACGATTTTCTTCAATGTGTTTACTGAGTCCTCCTTCTCAATTCGTACAGAGACCGGGCTCCCCAACTCCAGTCCATTTTACCCAACGTGCCGGTCCAACATTCCCGCCCAACGTGGTGTCTTTCCCCGTGAAGAAAAACAGTCAGTTTATCCCTTGACCAAAGTGCGGGGAAAAGGACCTGGAGAAGCGAGATTGACGTACCGAATGCACGGGATTATGCGGCGCAGATGATAATCCCATCCTAACCGAATCAGCAGATACGGAAGTAGGCAAGGATACTAACGAGATGCGGACATCGCAACATGCTCGATGATGGAAAGGGTGGGCCCAACATCATGTACGAGTATGGAATGTATTTCGTATGATCGCTTCATGAAGCGGGAAAAGCCCACTCGTAAGGATAAACTATTTTATCCACTGATCAGCTGGATAAACACGACGGCGAAGAACCGACGTTGAAAATCATCGAAGCGGCTCCTTTGATCGGCAATTTCATTGCCTTAAGAAAAGTCTGAAGCACATGTAAATCTGGTGTATTCCGTACTCTGTGCCATGTGGAAACAGTTGCAATACCTACCGACACAGTTGGACTCCGTCTTCGTACTGCATATCGAGGGGTGGCAGCGGTGAAATATATGGTAGCAGGACAGGGTAGCAGCAGGACAGCATTGTTATTTGTATCCAACAGCACGTGCCAGTAGCAATCGGAACGCGAGGCAAGGATGCCACATCTCGGTAGGTTCGGTAAGTGACCGTTCTGAGTCGGGTCATCCTGGAGCTCGCTCTATGCGCACCAATGAGAGGGCGTGGTCGCAACGGCTTGATACTTCCTGGAGACCAACCGGGTGACGATGCGCTAGCTACGAGTACCTAGTGCAGACGGAGCTTCTCATCGTCTCCAGGAAACTACCCAGGTAGGTAGTCTCCGCATTCTGCTATCCTCAAACGAGTCCACCCCAGTCTCCCCAGAGGAGAAACACCCTAAAATCTCGCTAACACATCTTCCCGAATCCCAAGCGTGGGGAATCTGCAGACATGCCGCATGCCTACATGTAAGATGTTACACGCTAGGTAGGTTAGATTGCCTTAGCATCGACAGCATATGTACCTAGTCCTACCTACCTATCTCACGACGTTGACCTGAACGCCTGGAGTTTCTGCACCTATGGCAGATCGTCGAGGCCTTCCCCGGTCTGGCAGCTGGGCACGGGCCCCATGGGGAATTTATCCCAACACCACATTGACCCGGCCCTACAGAACCGGGGAATCGCTCCACGAGCTTCCCCGAGGGCCAGGGACAGACGGTCGTAAAGGGTGGTCAGATTGCATCCGATGCATGCAATCCCACTGAGTAGATATCTATATGAGAGCTCGCTTCCGCTCTCATGTTTCCCGTGTTAGGGGATAGGGGCTTCTCGTCGGTTCCTGTTTTCACTGTACAGATTAATTGATTGATCACTTCATTGGATTGGATCCTAACCACCACAAAGAGTTTGGGGGAGGGTTCACGTTCAAGATGGCTAAGATACCCAAGATCAGTCAGTACAACTTGTACCAGATACTTATTGTTGTTAGCTTGTTAGTTAAATGTGCTGATCAAGTGCCACAGCGAATACCTACTTCGTGGCGATGATCGCCACGGTAGGAGGTATGTTGTTCGGCTTCGATATTTCTTCCATCGCCGCCATCGTTGTCAAGGATCAATATACCGAGTTTTTCCACAACCCATCGGGTGTTACTCAAGGTGCCATCGGATCTGCTTTGGCTGCTGGTTCTGTAGTGGGAAGTCTGGTTGCTGGACCGATTTCTGACAGATTTGGCCGTCGTGATAGGCGAGTGATTATTCCAAGGGGTGCGGATGGCAAGGCTAACAAAGCGTGAACAGTGTAATGTTCGCTTGTTTATGGTGGCTCGTCGGAACTGCCGTACAAGTCTCCACGAACGGCGTCGGTTCATTGATTGCTGGTCGAGTCTTAAACGGCATTTGTGTCGGCATCACCTCCTCTCAGGTTCCTGTTTACCTCGCCGAAATTGCAAAGCGTGTAAGTAATCCGTAGAAACAATCCACTTCGGGTGATGTGAACCGAACTGACAAGCCCAGGAATCTCGAGGGCGTATCATCATCATTCAACAGCTCGCCATCGAATGGGGTATCTTCATCATGTACTTCGCCAGTTACGGATGTGGCTTTATTCCAGGACCTGCGTCGTTCCGGACTGCGTGGGGCCTCCAATTCATCCCGGCTGTTTTCCTCATGATCGGCTTGCCTTTCCTCCCCCGGTCGCCTCGATGGTTAGCCAAGGTTGGTCGCGAAGAAGAAGCCATCCAAACTCTCGCAGATATTCAAGCTGGTGGCAATAAAGATGACGCGTTGGTGATTGCCGAGTGGGAAGAGATTACTACCGTTCTTGCGGCAGAACGTGCAAGCACTCGTGGCTGGAGGAAGTTCGTCACGAATGGCATGTGGAAGAGAACACTGGCCGGCATGAGTGTCCAGGCTTGGCAGGTGAGTCTTCCCACGTCTTTCACTTTCCTGGCTTGGTGAGTGATCGGCACTAACATCTCGATAGCAACTGAGTGGTGCCAACGTCATTGTGTATTATCTCACCTACGTCTTCCTCATCGCTGGTCTTGAAGGCAATGTCGATCTGGTCGCTTCCGGTGTCCAATACGCTCTATTCATCGTGTGAGTACTTTCTCAACCAAGACAACACATCCATATCCTGCACTTCCAAAGCTGACAGTGGCTAGGTTCACGACTGTCATGTTCTTTTTCATTGACCACACTGGTCGTCGAAGTCTGCTCATAGCTGGTGGTCTCGGCATGGGTATCTGCCACTTCATCATTGGCGGTGTCCTCGGAGCCTACTCCGTGCCCGTGCCAGGCGGTGTCGGTGGCAACGCCAATGTCACTTTCAAGGTGTCTGGGCCGGCATCGCATACGGTGATTGCTTCCAGTTACCTTCTGATCATCATCTATGCGCTGACGCTCGCGCCCGTTGCGTGGATCTATGCCGCCGAGATCTGGTCACTCGGAACGCGGGCGACCGGTGTGGCTCTCGCGGCTGTGGCCAATTGGCTGTTCAACTTTGCTCTTGGCTTATTCACGCCGCCGGCTTTCCTGAACATCCAGTATAAAATCTTCATCATCTTCGGCGTGCTCTGCGTTTTCTCGGCTATCCAGGCGTTCTTCACGTACCCGGAGACATGTGGAAAGACGATTGAGGAGGTTGAGATGCTGTTTGCCAAAGGAGCGCCTGCACCCTGGAAGACCAGAAAGGGCGGTTCACGGTTGGATGCTGAGGTCCAAGCTGTGCTTGAGCGCCAACGTGGTGTGAAGAACGGACACGCTGAAGTCGGTGAGAAGACGGAGGAGAGCAGACTCGAGACAGTGTAAATGTCCGGATAGGGGAAGTGGAGAAGATGAAGTTGTGTTTTTTCCAAGTTATATTATACCCTCAAAAATACGGGATATATATGCCATATAACTCCCATCAATTAAACCAATAGTGTAGTTCTATTACCCAGGAAATGCGTAGCGTAGCAGCGGAAACAGACATGGTGATCTCGAGAGAGTACTTGCGAGTACCTCCGAAGCCCGGAAAACGGATGGGATGGGTCTAGAGCAGATGCGGTCTAGTGGAGTGGCGCTAGCCACCTTATGTAACGCGATGCAGGGATCTCTATTGGGCAGGCGCAGCCTAAAGGGATCGACCTTGGTGGGCACTTTGGTGGCACTTTCCTACTCACGGAGTAAGGCGCTCGTACAGTATGCCCTTATGCTCTCTGTACAGTACCGCTCCCGCTCCCTCCTTCGTATTTTACACCCTGAACGCTTCCGCACGAATACCCTCACTAGATACTGGTAGACCAGCAACCATCATCCTTCAATTCCAGTGCACTGCCGACTTCATGAGGTACTACGAGGTACCTGCACTCACCGGGTCTGAACATCGACACATGATGGTCAATACGCAGCTTGGCCTCTGTTAACTCGGCTGCCTCCTAGGACGTCGACTGGATCAGTCAATTCTCATGCGCTGGTATTCTCCGGTAAATGAACACACGGACTATGTGATGCCCATAGAGCACACATCAGCTCAGTCAGTGTTGTTGCCTGGTTTAATGGCCGTAGCGCATTCTATCCACATCGTCGCTCAAATATAGCATACGCCGAACGTCGAAACAACAAAACTCCGAGCATCCCTCGATCCTCGAGCTCTCGAGCCTCGCACTCCGAACCCCCCCAAATCCCGAGACCTCCAATCACCAAGACCCCGAACCCGAACCCGAAACCTTGAAGGCCCGAGACACAGACGCCTCGGATCATGGACCAGTCGGAAATACCAGCGCTGCTGGCGCGGCTGGCCAGTGACGAAGATGCAGCCCGCAAAATGGCCGTCTTCAAGCTGCAATCCTCCATTAATGATCCGTCTTTCGCCGATGTCTTCATCACATCGGGCGGTCTTGTCATCCTGCGACGTCTTATTATGAATACCGGTGGTAATACCCTCGCGTACTCATTACAAAGTCTGACGCGGTTGTTGGAGGTGGACATGGGATGGGAGATTTTCGACACTCCAACTTCTGGAGAGCTGGTCGATCGCATTGTTGAATTAGTCGTTTCGAACCCGTTGGTCAATATTCTGAGAGGAGCCATGTCAATTCTCGTGGCACTCGCCGGTCATTCGCCGCCGGAGACCGTTAATACGCCGGACATGTTTGGCTTTCGCGCCCTGAAGCCAGCCATTGCCACTCACCCCCAGTTCCTCGATGTCGTGGTCCAGAAGCTACAGTCTGCCGATCACGCGTTATGTGCGACAACCTTGTCACTGATCAACGCCCTTATCAGAGACTCTATATCGGCCGAGGATACCCGCGACGGAAGTGCCAGTGACGCAGGAGAAGAATGGGCTAAGTTTATCAAGAAAATGCAAGATCAGGGTCTCATTAAGTCTGTGTATTTACTTATGCAGAGCGCTGCCCTCCAGGAGCTGGCCAACCCCCTTCTTGAGTTCCAATCCCTTACTAAGGTGCTGCTTAAGAAGTGGCGTGCGGTCAGGGTCGATCTCGAGCGTCCAGAGCACCGGCGGGCGCTCAAAAGCATACATCTAGCTAGTGCACCAAGCAAGGAGCCTTTGAACGGAAATAGTGATGCCAAATCCGATGATGATGGTTTGGATCTCGGCAAGAAGGGGAGTCGAAAGCACCATCCGGAGAAATGGAGACGGTTAGGATTCGAATCAGAAAGCCCGGGGTCCGAGTTCCATTCAGCCGGCTTCCTTGGGATGATGGATCTCACGGACTACGTGCGGAAGAATGAAGACTCGTTCCAAAAGATTCTCCTCGAGCAGTCTACCCGGCCTCTACACGAACGATGCCCTGTCGCTCGCGCCAGTATGGCGGTCACTCTTACGTTGTTTGACTATTTCGACTGCGGAAACTCGGATGAAGTGGATAACCGGGCTCTCTTTCAACTCATGGACGCGGAGGAGCAAGACAAAATGCTCCAATCGTCACTACTGCAATGGTCGAAGCTTCACACTGCGGGTCTCCAGGCATTTTTCCGGTTGTGGCAGGACACTGGCGCGGAACAGAACGATTTCGATAAAGTTGTGGAACTCATCCGCATCCTGATTGAACAAGTCGTAGGTACCGCCAAGAGGCAGAAGGATGTTGTCGAGATGGAGGAAGAGCTGCTGGAGTATGACCTGGCACGTCTGCGCAATCTTCAGATGAGCCTACTAGCTCACTCTTTCGAGAATGAGTGGGGTGACCTGTTCGCCAAAGTACGTCAAAACTTGCACCAGGAGGCATACACATTCGTCAAGGAGCAACGAGTCCGGTGTCTGCTGCAGGGATCCTGGTTCTGCAAGCCAACACTACGCAAAGATGCCGGCAGCGAAGGCACGCAGGATCAGCGATCGACGGCCAGCACACAATGGAGATATGCAAAGCTGTCCCACAATCGACGGTATCTCCACTGGGCAGATTTCGGACTTCGGACGAGCCAAGAACCGGGACTCGATGGCCTCAACGAGAAAGTGGATCTGAGGATGCTAAGCTCGGTCACGTCCAGTGCAACTGACCGTAGGGCAAACTCATCGCTCGTGGACCTCTCTGCCTCGAAGGCCTCGACCAAACTCACCATCTACGGATACATCAACGCGGAAGAGGCTCGAAAGGGACGCGAAGGAAGGGAGGAGCCGGTTCTGAGTTTGTACACTCTGAACGAGAATCTCGCCGCCGAGTGGCTTGACGGACTTGTCATGTTGCTCGACCAGGCGCCAATCATGTCGGAAACGACAAACCTGCTCAATCTCGTTATCGACTACGGCATGAAGATTCGACTTCTGAAAATAAGAATGGAAGCAACCTACTCGGGTCCGTCAGCTGGAGCAGGAAAGGTGCCGAGTCGAAAGAACCTCGATGATGATTACTACTATGACATCTGAGTCAGGTAACTCCCCTCTCTGTTCTTTCCACTTTGCTTTTGAATCCTTTTGTCTCCGGAGAAGAGAGAGAGAGAGAGTTAAAAACCAAGATGACCCACTCAAGGGGAGGGCGGCGGCGTTGTTGTTTCCTGACTTGTGATTTGGTTTGCGAGAGAGATATACCCCCCAACAGTCGACTTCAAGATATGGCGTTTCTGCGAATAAAAGGTATGAACGGGAATGCATGTGGTTTATTGTGCCAATTCAATTCCCCTGATTTGTCTAGGTAATTCAAGAATAATGACTACTTAGTAGTCCGTATCTCGCTCGTGCTTCGTATCCTATCGTATGTCTCCCAGCCTCCAGGGCCTCAATGAGATTCCCGGGTCATTCTTAAGCTTATCGTAATCCGCACTCGTACTACCTCAATGCAACCCACGATCTACCTACAATGCGCAGATCCTTCCCCTACGATAGAAGCCGGGTACCTAATCCGTAGCCCTGAGGGTAGGTAGGCTATCGCAAAGCTGCGTTGTGCCCCGCCCCGCCACCGATTTTCAGTCCCCTACGAGTCTTCTGATCCCGTACCTTACCAAGTCGTCGTCGTTCCTACACTACCTACCACCACCACCCACCTTATACAGACTACGTACGACACTCAATTGACCACAATTGCACCGTCTTCTAATCCGTACGATGCCGCCGACGTCTCCTAAATCGCCGTCTAGCCACACCAGCCTCCAAGGCGTATACCGGAATGGTTCCTGGTACTGTACGTGTCTCTCTCCCTCTATCTCTCTTCTTGTTCCTAACTCTGCTGCCGCAGGCAATTGTGAGCCACGCCGCCTAGCCCGGAAGAAACTTGTGACAAAGAACACAAAGAACTACGGCCGGGGCTTCTACACCTGCACCATTGAGCCCAAGGAGGGCAACACCTGCGGCTTCTTCCTGTGGTGTGAGGACGCAGAGAAGAGGGAACGCGCGAGCTTTTCTACGAACGGGCGCAGCGAAAAGACGAGGCAGACGACGCTGCACGAGAGTATCACGCCACGCAAGGAGAGGAGTGGCAAGAAGGAGAAGGAGAAGACGGTGAAGGCTAAGTCACCCGTACCTACACCTGTGCCTGTACCTGCACCCATTCCGAAGCACGAGGGCAGGTTTAACAATCATTACGAAAATACAACATCGGACGAGGATAGAGAAGAGGAGGAAGAAGAGGAGGAAGAGGACAAGGGCGCGTCTCCTTCTGACAACTTCAAGATGTCAAGAACGCCTACAACTGCACCACTAACCAGCTGCAAACGCAAACGTCCCATGGATGAACCTGACTTCCTGGAGGACCTCTCGTCAGGTGGCGAGGAGGAACTGCTCGCTATGACAGACCGTGCCAATAAGAGTAGCACCTTCACGCCTACCACACAACGCACAGAGGTAAAGAATGGGATGCCTACGCCATCCCTCACACAGAGGCGGTCAACGAAGAAGGTGCTCTTCCAAGACATCGCGTCCTCAAACACGAAGCGTCTGCGTCTCGAGAACGGTGGCGGCGCGCTCACTTCATCTAGCGATGCCACGGCCGTTGAGCTCTGGGGCACAAGTGCCGTCATCAATGCGCCACCCGCCACGCCTGCTGCAGTTCCTCATCCCGAGAACATCACGAAGGAGGTGATGGAATTGCTGAAGAACGAGAACATCCCGCACTCGGTGCGCGGCGCTGTGCGGAACACGCTCGACAAGTACGCCTCGCAGGCCAAGGGTTACGAACGGGGTCGCGATGCTGCGCGCAAGCTGGCGAAGGAGGCGGAGGAGCGGTGTGCGCGGTTGCAGAAGCGGGTGGATGCCTTGGAGACGTCAAGGCAGGAGTTGCGAACGCAGTTGATGGAGATGTGGAGTGGCATGTGAGAGAGTGAGGTCACGGCGAAGGGACAGCGGTCAGGCCATTCTCTTGGTAATAGTTGCCTCGTGGCTTCGTTAACATGAAAACTAGGTAGTCGGCGATCAACCATGGATAGGTATATGAGACAAGCACCGCCCTCATAGCTTGGACTTTTCCTTCCGTCCACTCTTCACAAACTTGGAGAATTCACCCTTCAGTAAAAAGTCAGGATACTGCATATCCGGATCGCGTCCCACGCCCATCCCCTTATTCCGCCAGTCCGCTCCATCAACGACAAGGACATCGCCGTTAACGTAGTTGCCCGCATCGCTGAAGAGATAGACCGTAGCATCCGCAATATCGCGGACGGTTCCCCACCGACCGGACGGGATATGCTTCGCCGACTTCTGATAGTCGGCCTCGCCGCCCGCGAGCCGTTCCATGCCCTCGGTTCCGGCAATACCGCCGGGGGCAATGACGTTCGAGGTGATTCCGTACGGCCCGAATTCCAGCGCCACGGACGCGCTGATGGCGTCGACGGAGGCTTTGGCAGCCGAGACGTGGGCTTGCATGGGCATGCCGGCATAGTGGAACGTGGCGGAGACATAGATGATGCGCCCGCCTGTCAGACCGTTGGTGCTGGGGTTGGGATTCCGCTTTGCGGACTCGATGAGGTAGGGGATTGTTGCCTTGACGGTGTTGTATGTGCCGAGAACGTCGATGTCCATGACGGATTTGAAACCGTTTGAGGTTAGGCCCATGATGGGGGCGACGAAGTTGCCTGCTGCTCCGGCACTGAATAGGGGTCAGTCCTGATAGTAGTCAACTTGAAGAGTTCGGGTATACACACATAACGAAGTCGATGGAACCCAGCTCCTGAACACATTGTTCGGCCGCTTTCTTCAAGCTTTCGGGCTAGACATGAAAATATTAATAAGACCTGGTCGAACATGACAAAGGTGAATAGGCCACGCACATCTCGGACATCACAGCCGCCGATTCCTAAAACTTTGGCCCCTTCACGGACCGTAGCAATATCAGCAGCAGCAGCCTTGGTCTTATCCACGTTGCGGCCGATGATACAGGCATTGGCGCCGAGATGTACCATAGCTCTCGTCTGCGCGCTGCAGATGGTGCCGGCGCCACCAGTCACGAAGACCACACGTCCGTCTGTCCAGTCATTAGCTTCGGTAACCAGAATCGAAAGGATCTTGTCTCTCCTCAGATCTATTGTTGACTAACCGAATATCCCATCTTTCCAGACGTTACTTAGATAATCCGATCTTGGGATAGGCATGTTGATTACTGCTGATCAGATGGCTTCTTATGGCTTTTCGGTGTTCAAGCCGTGTTTCACCGAGTCACCGACTATAGTTATTCCGTATGGAGTTGAAATTTGTAAAAGAAATCGATATGGAATGATCGAAAAGTGAAGTGTATAACCGAAAGGACACCTATCGAGACCGTTGCTGTACTAAGTCCTCGGTCTCAGACAAATCGATGAACGATACGATACTCGGTTTCAGAAGCGAGCGCCATCTCTCTTCTCTTCTCGACGACGACCAAGCCATGATTGATCCAACCAGGTGTAACCTCGGCCGACCCACCCTTCCGTACCGTGCGGAACTAATCCCCACATACGGATTACGAAATACCTGCTCGTACTGAGTAGGTACATAGTGCGTACCTAACGGGGCCCCATGCATTAACACGCGGTGGAGCTCGTTATGTATCCGTATGTACGAAGTATGCACCCTAATTACCACTAACGGCACTAGCGCATGTGTGAAATACCGAAGTCTCGGCTGCGGAATGCACACTCACTAACCCGATCAGGTAATGAGTGTCTCTCCTAGCGCCGTGCCCGAGTGTCTCTGACGTGTGAATCTGAGCTCGCCCATCTCACGTTGATCCAAACTCTCCCTTCCCTCATGCTTCCTCCTTCAACCATTTCAAGCATCCATCCACATTCAACGAACCCTGACAACGCCGAAATTCACGATTCAAGCCTGCCAGGCACCATGGCGTCCAAGAAGGTGACCGTCCTCAAGTTCGTCGGAACCGTTTCTCTCGGTCTCCTGACTGTAAGTCTCTCTGGCTGTCTTTCTCGTCGAATGCCCCCTCATCACCCCCCGAAAAACCCCGCTATCATCATCACGAAACTCGCGATAATCCATCCACCCAACCCCCGCGACGACAACCCCCTATTCGCAACTCATCACACGCAAATCTAACGAATTCTCCCAGGGAACATCCTACACCCTCTCAACCTTCATGATCCCCTCCCTCCTAGACCTCTCCTCCGCCTCTTCAGCAGCCAAAGCCTGCCGCTCGCTCGCCTCCCACGCGACAACCCACCTCACGACGCTCTCCATCGTCTCTGGCACCTCCTTCCTCCTCGCCTACATCATCTCACCGTCAGGCTACCGCCACCCTTACCTCATCTACACCTCCGCCTTCGCCCTGAGCACCCGCCTGACCACCGACTACCTCATCCCCTACATCTTCGGCCCCGCGCCCGGCTCCAGCCCCTCGGTCGCAGCCCAACGCCGCGCCGCGCTGATCCAGGCCCGTCGGGAGAAGGCCGCGGCCCGCCGCATGGAGGCGAGCTACGATGTGCTCAGCGACGTACACAGCGAAGAGGGCGGCGCGAGCGCGAGCGGCGAGGAGAGTCTGCTCGAGGAAGAGGTCAATGGCGAGGAGGTCCGCAGCGAGGTGGAGTTTTTCTTCCGCGATCAGCTCGTGCAGACGGTGCTTTCTGGCGTGGGCTTCGTCGTTGCCGTCCTGGGTATTTGGGGCGATGGCGCTCATCGTATGCGTTCGCTGGAGCCGTATTATGCCGAGTATGCTGCGATGCAGATGTGAGACGCTGTCTGTCTTTGAGATCAGATGAAAAGCACGATCGAATCTCGACGCAGGACGTCATACATCAGAAACAACCAACCCCCCTCATCCGCGACATTGAACGGTTTTGCTGCTTTTTCTTTGCTTGGGGTTTATCACGGTTTATTCATGAAGGAGTTGGAGTTCATTGAGAGGGGAGAGAGTGAGAGTACATGGATCATGTCGGCGTTTATTGTTGTTGTCTTTGCTTTGATTCGATTTACTTGCACACACACACACACACACCGGTTCACATCAGAAAGAGCTCCTTACCTTTCGTCCATATGTAGTTCGATGAATAAAAAGAGTTGCTGAACTTCTTCTTGAGGGGTTGTGATATCTATCGTTTCTTGTGCTTGAAATACCTACCGTTTCGCTAAGCTGACCTAACTATCAGAGCTACAGATCTCATTTCCATATATCCGTAACGGGCAAGGCACAGTCCTGCAGCTTCTTGATGATCTGATCCGATACGATTAACGCCTTTCCTACCTACCTCCTGTACCGAATCCGACCTACCCGGGAGAGGTTCGTCCACAAAGAAAAGAAACACACCAACTCCTCTTATCTCGCCCCCTTGGGAGAAGAAACATGAGAAATCGAGGCGAAGTAGGGCTTACCCTCAGCAGATCGTAACAACAAGGCTACTCTACTGCTTACAGGACCCTTTCGCACAGCTAAGTCGTCTGCAAAGGATTTAATCCCACTCACTTACATGTTGATCCCCAATATCCCGTACAACAACAACCCTTCCTGTACAACTCACTACTAGAGATAGGTAAACATCTCACTTACGGTTTACCTATCGGATGCTCACCTCAAGAAAACGCACACTCTCGACCTCTCACGCGAACAAACCCATTATATCCCCTACTCCTATCCCTACTAAACAACGCTCCCTCTAACAGTACTCTTCAATTACAAAAACCAAAACATCAAAATACCGCTCACTTTGTTAAAAAACAAAGTAACCACCCATCCCGCACACACAAAAAAAAAAAGCAAAAAGCAAATCCTTAACCCGCCCACAACCCACCAAGCAGTCCAAGAGAAAGGAAAGGCGGGAAGAAGCAAGTCTCACATCGACCGACTACCCGTCCGCACAGCATCCAACCCAGCCCAGCAATAACCCTAAGATACTAAGACGCCAGCTCGGACTTCGGCTCCGAAACCAAATCCCCATCCCCATCGCCCGTCGTGGCGGACTTCGCAGGCGTGCATCATTTCCGTGCCAACCTGGTCATGGGCGGCGTCTTCCGTCTACGCCGGCGTTCCCTGAGCATAGTCTCCACGCACATACCCAAGCTGCCATTAGCTTCGTATCCAGACTTCTCACCCGTCTTGGCCGGGACCTCTTTATGCATTTCGACTTCGCGCTCCGCGGGGACGCCAAGACCGCATCGAGAGACCGGGAAGCGCGCGCGACGAGGCCCGGTTACCGTCTCACATGGGGCTATCATATCACATCTCATCAGTATCTTCTCCTTCCCACCCCTTTCAAGAGGACACGCCCCCTTTCTCTTCAAAAAGCAGGGCCGCCTCTCACCTTCATCATCCGCCCTCTCCTGCTCATACCCCCTCAGAATTCTCCTCGTCGTCCGTCTGAGATCACAGTTCGACGATGTCCCATCATACCCGTCGCTCTCCCCATTTTTAATCCTCTTTGTCCTCCTTTTCGTCGGAATACCATCCAGCCAGCGCTCGATCCGCTTCCGTTGTTTAGCCAAACGATACGCGAGCGCCACGTCTACGAACGTGTTAAAGCTTGTGTAGTGCAGGACTGTGTTTTGGGGGGCCGGGGATCGCCTTTTTGTTTCTTCGGGTGGAGTCTTTTGGGACGTGCTCTTCTTCTTCATCCATGTTGGATGGAGCGCGGAGAACTGTGAGTTCAGTTGGGGGCGTGTCTTCCGTGTTCTCGCTGTTTGCGCAGCGGAACATTTCGCGGTGGGTTTGACGAATGAATGCGTTGGTCTGGTGATTGGAATAGGTGTGGGTGTTGCGATGCGTGTTTGGAGGTAGTAGAATATAGGTAGGTGTTGGCTGAGCATTACTCCTGGACCGCGTATATTGGATACGATGGATGCTCGGTAGGTAGGTAGTCAAAGACTGCTGAAGCGTTATGGATATCCAAGGGCCGGTGTGGTGTGGTGGAATGCTACGAGTGCTTCGTCGAGGACACGAAGTTGGGCTTGTTTTGTCTCGGGATAGGGGGTAGTGCCTTCATCGAATGTGAGTCGCCCTATGAGAGGAAACAGTGGCTCGTCACTGCTCGTCACAAGATTGCCTGTCCGTCGAGTCCGGATGAGGCGCTCCTTTCTGTCGTGGGTAGCATCGGTTGCTAACTCCCTTCCCATTGATCTACGGAATGCCTGCCTATCGTCTGTTAACTACGACCCAGTGTCACAAATATACATTCACGAAACCGAAAGAAGCCATGCTTCAGCCTTCAGGGGCAACAAGAAGTAAAGTGGTTTCTGCGACTACGAAGATCTACACGATCGTCACCTCAGTTGAACAGGCACTCGTCATCGCATTCGGCTGCGTACCAACGCTCCGGCCCATCGAGATGCCATTCCTGCGCGTGATCTCGGATACCCTAGCAAGCTGGCTATTTACCCAACACTCTTCCATAACGAAAGGTTCGTCCGCATCAAGCCATAAAAACACAAAACAAAGCGGCCCGTGCCAGCACATGGAACTCAGACCATACGACACGTCAGGGGAACGCATCGTACCCATTTCCTCCATCACAAAAGTCCAGATGGCTGCCGGTGTATATCCAACGGACCGCAGTACTAACCACCAAATCATCCATCCGCACCTTTCAGCGAGGCATCAGGTCGGTCCAGAATAGATTATCCCAGGGACCTTCAAGCCCGATTACGTCCATAATATCATACAAATCGCCACTAACACGCGCCTCCTGCCCGGCGACCCCCTAGTCCTCCTCCAATTGGCGTGCTATACTCTGGTCCTCGACCTCCGCTGCTGCGCCAGCAGGGTGCTTCTGTTTTTGGATCCGTCCCGAGGATCGATGTCTGGCCATGTTGCTTCCCATGCGTAGTAACTTGGTGGCACTGAAGATGGAGGTCTTGATGAATCGTCCGACGGCTCGTGCCAGTTGCGGATCCAGATCTTGCGCTTCGGCGAGCGCTTTTTCTATCTCATTTCCGGCTTCGTGAATGCGACGGAGTGTTGATAATGGTGCTTGTGCTGGTGCTGGTACTGGTACTGGTACTGGTACTGGAGGTTGGGGTGCTGGGCTTGCTGGCTGGTGGTTTTCAGGGCCAACATCAACATCGCTGTCAGGGGCAGCTATCGGTTCAGGGGTAGGAGACCGTTCCTGATTCTTAACCTCTTCGGGTTCCTCTCGTGGCAGAATACGTGGTTTGAAAGTGGCATTCTCCGGCCTTTTAGTAACGATGAGTTGATTCGACGTGACGCGCGCACGGAATCCGGTCACCGCCTCAACCATGATCCACATGTCGCCAGGAATAACACCGTCGGCCTCGATCAATGCCCGCAGTTCCTCGAATTGCTTCCCCGCAGCCATGATGTCTTCATCCACGATTCGACCTCTGAAACTAGACTTCTTCTGCACCCGTTGCGAATACCCATGGCGTTTTGAAAAGCGACTAACCCATCTTTGTCCCACGGTAGGAGGAGGATTGGGGTCGGATGGGTCTGCCTTTTCGCGAAGAATGCGATTCGCAACATCCCCGATGAAATCAGCGCGCACAGCGAGATGGGCTTGGTCCAGACGATCGATATAACTGCAGATGGCCTTTTCTTCGGCTGGCTTGATTTTCAAATTGGCTGCGGGCGGTCGGTAGGGTCCGCCGTGTCCCTTCATGCGGTTGTAGAGCTTGCCGCGACTGATACCGAAATCGCGAGCCACGACGGCCTTCTTGGCGTTGGGATTGGCCTGCAGGTATTTGATGGCATCCTGGATGCTGGCCTCCATCGTGGAAGATGTGCGAACCCGATGACAATGATAGAATGGGTGGTCTGCCCGAAGAAATGCAGAAAAGTGATGAGTCGAAGGTGATGATGATGGGCGTGGATGGCTAATTTGGTGGTCAGCAGCAGTGACTGCAGTGGTCGCAGTGACCGAGCACGCCCCATGTGCGACGCGTGGCGGCACGCAAAGCAGTAGGAGCTGAAGGCCTGGCGGACGGGGTTTTGTGGGCCCGGAGGGTTTGCGTTTTAGGGCCCGACATTCTAAATCGAGCGCGCTCTTTCTTTCTGTCTGCTCGCAGCCCTTTTCTTCTTCAACAAGTAAGTACCTTGCTGGCTCCAGCAACCCGCCGGCTCCCATGCATTGACTGACGACGGCCAGGTCAATTCGTGTGCTTTTTTTAGCATGCCGGCTAAGAAGCATTAGGCCTTCCGACTGCGATGCCCTCGCGGCGACGGTGATCAGCATGGTGTACGGAATACGGAATAATAGCAAATCTGCTGATCTTCTCAAGTGTCCAGATTGCCAGTTCCATTCTCATCAGACACATCGTCTACCCATTGATGACGCCCCTGAAGGACCGGACCATTTCCTAGTTACTCGTACACTGAGAGTCAGGGGTAGAGCGGATCGGGATACATACGGATTATGTATGTCCTGGTTTGAGGCGTTTCAAACATACCTGAGACTCACCCTTCCTTCCCCTCATCGTCCCCCATATGGCGATTGTATGGAAAATTTAGACTTGAAGACACGAATTCTTTCCGTTTCGATAAAGTAAAGGGGTAATGGATCACAGTGTTCAGGAAGAAAAGCTTACATGGTGTCTCAAGATTAGTGCGTCCAGCGACTATTTTCCGTAGATTAGCGAAGTTATAACCAGCCTAATTCCACCTGCTCCAGCGCTGAACGCCCCTGAATGACTCTCAGCTCAGAGACACAGTCTCACATACACCTCACGACACGGTATCCCCCGTTATCCCCGATACTCTCCTGTCCTCCCTTCTTTCACGAAACTCAATCCTCACCTTCACATCCGGACGGCACGACCCATCCGGCATGTCATACCGCTTCGGTCCATCTTCCCCAGGCGGCATACGAAACTCATAATTCAGCAGTAAATACGCCAACGTGACTTTGATCGTATTCGCAGCGAACGCGCGTCCCGGACAAGCTTGTGAGCCATCGCCCCAGCCGGGATTATCGATCCCAAGACTGGTGAATTGATGCCGGTCCTCTTGACCGGGGAGGTCTCGCAGCTTGAGGAAACGCATGGGATCGAAGGTCTCTGGGTCGGTCCAGAGTTTCTCGGATCGCGGGATCTGATGGACGTCGACGGCGATTATCGCGCCGGCGGGTAATTCGGGGCCGATGGAGAGTTGGACGGGGGCTCGGAGTCGGCGGATGAGAGCCACTATCCGTTCATATCAGTGCTGAAACGCAAAATGAAGCGTTGAAATCAAAGAAAAGGGACACTTACAATGTCCGAACGGATACCACCTTGCACACTCACGCATCACGCTATCCAGTTTCCTCAGTTCAGCCAGGTTCGTCGGGGGTACTTTCCCCTCGACCAAAATACCCCTAAACTCCTCCCTCAGTTCCTCGCAAAGCTCGGGACGGATGACCAGTTCCGTCATGATGAAATAAAGCATAGTCGACGTAGTCGACGTCGATTCAAACGACGCCCTGATGAGATCATGCGCAACTTGTGCCGCATTCCGTTCTTCGCGTTTATACCGCCCCATCAACCATGCCGTTATGGGGAATTTCTTCTCCGGTGACGCCTGTGAGAGCGCGCGGATCTGGTCCTCGTTGATGATCGCGGCCTCATACGCGCGCAGATCCCGTTTTACTAGGGGATGCAGGAGTAACCGCATATACCAATACAGCACCCATGCCGGTAAGAAAACGACCCAGGAGACAACGGGACGGAGAGTCTGCCATACAGACCCGGAAATCATCACCCCGACATCAATACACCTACTAAACCCCATCACAACTCTCCTCCAGCGAGGATTCATGCCTAATTCCTCTCCCACAAGACCGACGGCATTCGTAGTCGAAATAATATCCCTCAACGTCCCCTCCATAGCGAAACACCTCCACTCGGTACACGCACCAAGCGCCCTCTTCGTCGCGAACCCGGCGCTCTGGTACCGCGCTTGTGTGCGCACGGGTATGCCGTTCGCGAGATCCATCCCGAGACATCGATGCAGGGCACTACTATCCGCGCCCCAACCCCAAAAAACCACATTCTTGACGAACTCCCTAGCGGACGCCTTAGCCAGCGGGAGACGCTTGACCTCATCCCACATCGAGTGTGGATAAACGACATATTCGAATCCGGCGTAGGTGATCAGGAACGGGGGCTTGGGATGTACTTCGTCTAGTAAGGACGTGTAGTCCCTGCCTTTTGGGGGCTTGATGACGGGTAGTCCGAGAGATCGACGTTTTGCGCGGATATGGTCTATCAGGCCGATGATGAGGACTGAGATGGCGAGGCCGATAAGTTTCTTGATGGGAAATGCGGCCAAGATGATAGTGAGAAACTTCCTCAAAGTCGTCTGCGGGAACTCCCATATGCTAAGTCGCACGGGAGCCATCACATTGCGAATCTGATCCCGAAAATCATCAAAGAGCGCCATGATGCCGGTATTATTCCAGAATATCAGGAGCCGTGGCAGAGGTTGGGTTTCAAACTTGGTTGTGCAAGTAATACGTCCGTGTCCCCTGAATGGACTGAGGAGGTTTTCCCACGTATGACAAGTCAGGGCCTATTCTTAGAGTGTGAGGAGTCAACAAAAGACGAATCAGATACCATTCACGGAGTTGCATTCTGCCCAGCTGTTGGGTATCGAGCCAAGCTTCCAGTCGTATCAAGTGCAATCAATTCTCCCCTCCCTTGAAGTATACGGCGCCAACCCGCGGTTTCTTACAAAGGGCTCAATAACGAAACATTCACTACGTACATTCTGCTCAGTGATTCCCCTTTTGGATCTAGAGCTGAACCCTTGCGTCCGACATATATCCCGTCGATCATACTGCTGCGCAGATCCTGGATAACTCGACAAAGCAAAAGAAAAGCAAGAATCCTGTACTGACCAGACCTCCGTCACTCCGGAACGCCGTAATACCATAAAGTAGCTCTTCACTCATCATCGAGACCGGCCTTGGTGCGAAGGATTTCCATAATCTCCTCACTCGCATCACGGCCGACTCTAGTGCTGCGTTCAGTCGCCATGAATCCGGCGTAGCTAAAGAATGTCAGCTCTCCTGGACACTCAAATATTATAAAGCAGTAGGACACAGATACTTACTCGAGCAGGGTGTCGTTGGCCCAGAGTTGTCCCTGGCTTTCGGGGCCCAGGCCGGTTGCGCTCACAAGTGTACGACTGCCATGCTCTGGGTTTCTTCCGCAGATGAGCTTCCAAGGGACCATCAAGAGGCGTGCATACCACGGGTAGTCCCGCTGGAGGTCGGTTCCACGGCACATACCAGGGCAACAGCAATTCACGATAATGTTGGGATCGATATGCTGGCACTTAGCCGCAAATGCCTGGATGAAGTATCGCTGGGCGAGCTTGACGAGATAGTATTGCGAGATATGATCGAACTTGGTCGCGTCGTTGATGCGCTCGACTAGAGTCTGATTCTCTGGAATCCATTCGCCGAGGACATCTTGGGTTGCTGCGCTGTTGACAAAGGAGATGTGCGGGATTCTTCCGGCCGCGGCTGTCTTCTGCAGCATGCTGGCCAACAAAATAGCCAGCAATCCGGTAGATAGAACATTGATCTGGAATGCGTTCTCGTATCCTTCGGCACCGACCGTGAACTTGGGCGACATGACACCGGCACAGAATAGGACGACATTAAGCTCGCGCACAGTCTCATTCAAGTCGCGCGCGAATCTCCATACCGATGCGAATGTGGACAGGTCGAGGGGCTTCACGATGATGTTGATGTCGGCCGGGGCGTTGAGATGGCGCATGATCTTGGCTTTTGCCGCCTCTCCTTTCTCGACGGATCGCACTGCGAGAATCAACCTGCTGGTGCCTAACTGTGCATACTTGAGGGCGGCCTGGTATCCCATGCCGGTATTAGCGCCTGTAACGAGAACCGTGCTGCCCCTGAAGGAGAGATGCGTCGGGTCAGCGGGCGGATGGCGCGCATCCCAGAACTGGTCGCTCAGCGCTGGTGGCGGCATGGCGAATGTGTGTTCTCGATTCCGATGTTGTATCAGGAAAGGATGTGTGGGAGATGGCAGGTCGGGATGGTAAATGGAATGGTTTAGGTAGAAATTCCAGGGTCCCGAGCTGGGAGCTGACTGATACAGATCGATAAAATGGAAGGCACGCACGAGTACACACGGGAGGAAAGAACGACGGACCACGAGCGGAAGGAGCTGGACGAATGGCAGGCACGCTCTCAACTTAGAAACCCACGGTTGCACCTTCCTACGCACCCCGGCGACGAGATTGGTCGAAGCATTCTCCCTTTCGTTCACGACGGAGTCCTTTCGTGTTCAGCTGCACTTTAACACACACACACCTCGGCAGTTACAATGGAACCAAGGGGACGACAATCCCTATGATAAGCCGGAGACCCTTCACAGAACCAAACAATTCACCTGGTGACTGCAGCATGCTGTGACACTCACCAACTCATCAAGTGTATGATGTGCGTCAGTGCGTGAAGCACTGCCGATGATGCGCAGCTCCCCAGCCTTGACTCACTCTATTCCTCCAGGCACCCCGACTGGCTCGTGCGAGGTATCTCTGACAACGCGGCGTCACACAAGCAGGGCCGTTGGACTGGGGTAATATAGAGTCACTCCGGGCGTATGGCAATGTTTTTCGGTACGATCGTCGTGGTCATCGTTGAAGTTGGAGCCATCACGGTTGCAATAGTGACAGGGTGACGGTGTCTTGTTGATGGTTGAGCGCCATTTCGAACACGACGATGGAACCCTCTGATAATCCATGTGCCATTGTTGCAAGAGAGGACGGTCCTCTCACCTTTAAATACGATTCGCCTTCCCTGAGATTATTTCGCGACAGGATATTGATGAAGGTTGTTGTCGTTGGCGTGAATGTCGTCTCTCACGGGTCAAATGGCAAACATTGGGACGATCTCCGGATGCGACTTTTGTGGTATCAATATAACATCGGCTCAGACGTGTCGATGGGGAGGTTCTCACCCAAAGATCAAGTCGCTGGAGTCATCCCACATGACCTCCTTTTTTCTCTGAGAATGACACTTTTCTTGAGTACGTCGGCGCTGGCACGCCGACTTTACCTGGTTTCTCCTGATTCGAAACCGTGCGACGTTCGGCGTTAGTGGTCCGGTTACGGCATGTGTACTCTTTCTGTCTCTGAAGTTGCCTGGACATCCGGATTCCCGTACCACCACGAAGTCGAAATATCTGCTCAATCACATCGCGGAGATATGATGTTAGAACCGTTCCATGGACGCTCCAGACAAGGAAGGCCATGGGGCCCGAGATCGTGCTCGCACATGCCTGGCTGGGCGAAGACGTGGGCTAGAAGGAGCGGTATAACGCCAAAGGGGATTTGCTTGATCGGCATGCATCCAGCGGATTTTGGAAAAGATGAGCATCAAGACTCATCGTGCGAGGGATCATAGTCGCATGGAAGAATTACCCTCGAGCTCACTAACTTCGAGTGTCTTCTCATCATTCGGCACATGCCGATATCTTCTTTGACTGGATCAGCTTGCTTGCTTCGAAACATAAACAAGGATCTCAGAATATCATCTTTACTCAAGAGTTGACATCCGGTTAGGCTCAGGGTACTGCTCGCACACTTACAGCATCCGGAAGTGAACTTTCTCGATCTCTCTCTCTCATTGTTCCTCGTTAGTCGGTTGCATAAATGTTCATGTCAAGAGTCGACGAACACTCAGATCCGACTATCTTGTCACAATCTCATATTGTCTGCTAAAACAGCAATCAGGAAATCAATATCTCATCCCATCCAGAGGCTCAGCTGCTCTTCAAATTGACCATCCGTTGCTTATCGGCATGTGGTTTATATACTTCCGCCATTGCGCCCTCCATGTCGACGTTTCTGACCTATCCCATTCTCACACGTATGCCAAAGCATCGCGTATGGTGGGATACCACTGCTGACAGACCCGATCCATTCAATCGCAACACTGCCACGATGTGTGGAAACCATGTTGAGCTGAGTCGACGCACGACTTATCTCAAGTGAGATTGAAAACATTCGCTAGACTCAATTCGTAAACAACGGCCGTGGGGCTGGCCAGCCAACCATCCGATTCGATCTCACCGATGAATGACCATCTGCATAATGCAGTTACATTTTTTCAACCCAGATATGGGGCAGTCGTTTCTCGACCTTGAAAACGCCACGCAGCTAGCAGCTAGCAGCAGGCTGCAGACTGGATAATGCTGTCAGAGCCTTTTCTTTTTTGGAAATTGGGCGCCCGTTTGAAAAGAGTCGTCGAGCAAGGCGGATATAAAAGAGAGGGAGCGGCATGGCAATGCCACGCATGAAAACAAGGACGATCACGACTTTCTGATAGATTTGACTGTTTGTTTTCATATCTTTTGCTTTTTCTCGAGATTACTTTTCCTTATTGTTGTCGAAATGCCAAATCCTTGTACAAACCTCGATGTCCATGAGTGGAATACTACCAGTGAGTGAGTCCTGAATTCAAGATACGAGCCATTGTTGACGAATGGAGAAACAGCTCAAGCGAAATACAGCAATTATGTAGTAGACTTACATACAACTCTGGCGCGTCAACCCACACGACAAAAGATCATAGAATCAAGCAATGCAAACGTGACTCTCGTGTGAGTCGGCCTCTCCAAGCTGAGACAGGTGAGAACGCACTTGCTAACGACGGGTTGTGAAAAGCTTTGCGAATGCCACAAAGATTCGGAGCTGCGATCAATGCAGAACGCATTTCATCCAGAAATATGACATGCCGAAGGAATGGTGGACGAACGCCTGCCGGAAATCTAATGGATATTTTGGCACTCGCGTCCTCGCCGGACATATAGGTGAGTCGGGCACTCTGATGCTGGTACGGGTAGAAACTAAACAGGGGGGGGGCTTAGCAACATGGACATATTTCGAGATGAAGCAGCTCAAAGGGGGGCAGGAATACGACTGGTATAAGCTGAACATCTTCATACGCTGGGAGAAGACAACGCGCCGAACCATCGTGTTCGCATTCGACACCGCCAGGGAGGTCAAAGACAACCTCCTGGGACAGCTCGAAGCCCTCAACCACGACAGTCTCGCCACCCCGTTCTGGTTTTACCCGCACGTCGTCGGCGAAGTTGCGCGGATCCAGGAACGCGCCGTCTGGGCTATCCGCAACCGCGTCCGCGAGGTCGAGACGCAGAAACAGGCCCGCGGCCGGCCGGAGCCAAACTACCGACAATTCAACGACATCGCGCGACACGGGATCCACGTCACCGAGACGCTGGACGTCGCGGTCGAGATGATGCAGCGCATGCTGACGCGCCACGAGGGGCTGCTGCGGCAACCAACGGCCCTGGGCCTGAAGGACCTCGACGGGCAGGAGACGCAATCGCAGCTGCAGTTCTACGAGAGCTTCATCAGCAGTATGCGGCACCGCGCCATCGCGAACGACAAGCGACTCGCAAACGAGATCCAGCTCGCGTTCAATACGGTCGCGCAGCACGACGCGAACACGTCTGTCAAGGTCGCCGTGATCGCGCTCATCTTCCTCCCGCCGACGTTCGTGTCTGCGATCTTCAGCATGACGTTCTTCAACTTTAGTCCGGACTCCGGGTGGCATATGTCGCAGAAGTTCTGGCTGTATTGGGCCGTTGCGCTGCCGATTACTATTGCGACGGGATTCGGGTGGTGGTATGTGCAGAATTTTGGGCTCTCGCATGTGATGATGTTTTGGGAGACGATTTGTGCGATGCGCCCTGCGAGGAAGGAGGATGTGAATTATCGGCCTGATGTTGAATTGATTCCGGTTTGAGCATAGCCGGGGAATTGGGGAGAAAATAGATGGCGTCGCATAGCCGTGTTGGATAGATGATTGGAAAATTAAAAGTTTGGTTTATCTGTGATCTCGGTATCGCTGTAGACTTAAGTGTTGACTTTACTAACACGGTTTTGTCGAACGCCTCTCGACCAGGTCACCCGAGATCTTATCGTGAGTATATGATTCTGGTCGCCCCTATTTCCCATCCACCCCCCTCTCCGCATAAAACCCCTCCACATCCTCCACAACCTGTCTCCCCTTCCACCTCGCCATAGCACTCTGCCCCTGAATGCGAAACGAATACGAA
This sequence comes from Xylaria sp. L1 SY-2022, assembly GCA_023079495.1. Lineage (NCBI taxonomy): Eukaryota > Fungi > Ascomycota > Sordariomycetes > Xylariales > Xylariaceae > Xylaria > Xylaria sp. L1 SY-2022. The sequence goes on along the minus strand of JALIDW010000013.1, from coordinate 511,864 downwards.
ATCCAATGCGGCACAACCCCCAAAAACGAAAAGACACGTCCAAACATGGGCGTGACGACCTGCCCGCTCCGTCCCGTGAAGATCTGCCGACAGACGGCGTCGGCGACGGACTCGGGCTCGAGCGGTGGCGTCAGGAACGCGGAGCCGTTGTCGAAGCCCGTGAATAGGGGCGTCTTGGTGTAGCCCGGGTGGATGACGACGGTGCGGACTTTGGGGGCGTGATAGCGGGTTTTCAGCTCGGCGGAGAGGCCCTCGTGGAAGGCGAGGGAGGAGGCTTTGGACATGGCGTAGTCGACCACTGGGGAGCGTTGTTAGTTTGAGATGGGGGTGGTGTGATGAAGGGAAGACGTACTGTTTGGTACGGGCAGCCAGGAGGCGTAAGATGCTATCGTCACGACCATGCCGTGGTTTTGCCGTATCATGGATGGTAGGAATGCTTGTACGGTTCTGTAGTGCGCGAAGGTGTTTACGTCGAAGGTGAATTGGAGGTCTTTTTCGCTGGTTTCTAGGATTGTTTTGCCACGGGCTACGCCGGCGTTGTTGATTAGGATTGTGGGCTCGCCTACGCGAGCGCGGATTTGCTTTGCGACCTCGGCTACGTTGGCGGAGGATGTGATATCGCATTTGAAGTAATACACATTTGGGCCTGGTACTGTATGTGAGCATGGTACCCGGCTTCGAAAGGGGGGCTGCTTACCTGCTTCGAACGTCATCGGTTGAATATCCAGCACGACGACTTTGAGTCCTCTCTCAGCGAGCATTCTGACAACATGGCCGCCGATCACACCCGCTCCGCCGGTGACCACGGCGATCTCATTCGGCCAGTCATACGTATCGCTCGTCCAGCTATTGATAACGCCATCAGACAGTGTCCTGCTCACGAAGCTGGCGAGACCAAAGTAGAAGAGGGTCTTAAAGTGCGAGAAGGCGGTCGGATGAAGCGTCGTGAAGCTCTCGCCCTTTACCGTGAACTTGGCCAGGAGGAACGCAGGCAATAGAAACACGGGGTTCATCACGGTGCGGCTGATGAGAGTCAGAAATGGATCTGCCGTGAAGCCCTCACGGGGGAGGAATCCGTTATGGAGGGGCATCGTGAGTAAGGTAGTGTCGAGTCAAGAATATTGATGTGTAGGCCCGTGACTCTCGAAGATGAAGCCGATCACTCCGTACTCGTCTGGTCTAATACTAGCAGCAACAACAAGCTCACACCTGGAGAGGGGAACGACGGGACGAGTAGCACTCAGATCCCCCGGACCGCCATTCACTACGTCACGCAAGGACTCCTGACACGAGGTCGCCCGACACTGGCCAGAAGCTTGCTTAGCCTAGAAGTGGGCTCCGGAGCTCCTGGCTCCTGCATGCTGCATCTAAAATCGCGTTATCGAGGACGGTTGCCGAGGCGGGAACGCGGAGGGTGATGTCAGGAGCGATTTTGATCTGCCGATGCTACTATCTTGGCGGAGGGGATAGGAAGCTGTAACCGTGCGGATTCTGCTGCATACATCATCCGTTCTTTGCCCCGTCGACATCATTGCCATTTCGTAGTTATGACGGAATACACGGGAACCAATTGCACGGTAGCGAATTGAGAATTGGTATAGCGTTCACCGAATTCCTCACTTCTTCAGGAATCAGGAGAGAAAGTCACCGCTACTTACCCATGTGACCCGAGGGGGCGGATATGCTGCTAGCCTGTGTGAGTATGAGGTTCGGCCTTCGGTATTGAAGAGAAGCCGTGGGGGTTTGCAAACAACACACAGAACCAGAACCAAAGTGATGGTATCGTTGGGATATTTCCAGGGGATGTTGAAGGTCTCGGTGGGGGACAAAGAGGCTGATATCATATCCGCTCGGTCGACTAAGTGCATGGTCTTTCATGACGGAGTTGTTCCATTTTTAGCAGCAAAGACGTCTGAGCCCGGAGGTTCGTGAATTCTGTGGAGTCAGTCTAGAATTCAAGCTTTGATGTTCTCTTGGGGATTCTCTTGGTCATAACCAATTAGAAGAAGAAATGCTTGATTTCATGTTGTTCTGATCTGCTGCCTTGATGACCGTTCATATTTGTGATAACACAGTAGGTAAGTATCCTGGCATCGTACGATATTGACTGCATTGATCATTCAGGGGCAATCTTGAGTCTTTAGTTGAAACTGGACATTCGTTGATTTGATGGAATCTTCCGAGTTCCTGCACGAATTCGACGAGTATAGCGATCGGTCTTCGAAGTTGTCGTTCGCAACCGCGCGACTATGCTAGATTACAAGAATATTAATACATTAAAAATAGTATCTTCAAGAATGGGTCGCAAGATCGACGTATCAGAGAGCCAAATGCAACGCCGCGAGCGTCATGAATCCGACAGCGGCGGGCCTCCAGTCGGCCACCATCGACCCAGCACCACTGCCCGCATCACCGCCAGCGGACTGCTGGATCATCGTCGCATCGCCTGGCGCAAAGAGAACACCGATGCTATCCGCCGTCGCAGCATCGATCTCGTCCTCAGAGAGTAGCGGATTGTTGATTGAGTCGCAGTCCGGGTTGTTTCCGGTAGATGGAATCGAGTTTGTGACTGAGATGGGGACATCAAAGATCGTGTAATGATCGTCACCATTCAGACGGAAGTTCTGGCGAATTGAGATCTAGCCAAAGATGTCAGCGTCCATACTGGCATATCAAGTACTGACACTATGAGTAGACCAACGTTGTAGTTCCCGCGATCGCTATCGGGAGTGGGCTGGCCGTCGCCAACCAAGCAGTCTGGCCAAGTCCACTTCACATGCTTGACCGTGGATCCTGGCTCGGAGAGCATAATGTCGCCTAGAGTGGCGTTGTTCTCAGAGGCCGTTCCATTTGTGATGGTGAAGTTTCTCCCCGTGTCACGGCTGTAGAGAAAGATGTTGATGTTGTGGATCAAACTAGGGCTGTCCGGGTCGTATGGAGGCAGATTCAACTTGCCATCAGCCGACACATCTAATGCGATCTCGATTGAGTCTATTCATCATGAGATATTAGGTCCTGCCGTTCTGCTTTTGTTGTTGTTGTTGACGTCGACCTGGAAGATTATGACTACACACCTCCGCCCATTGGCGTTCCTGGCTGGGGAGAATCGAGAATCGCGAAGCCTGGAGTGAAAATCTGGCCATTCGAGGTGACAAAGTCAGCCGCGAAGGTTGACCCCATGAATAGGGGGTATAAAAAACGTGAGACCGCCGTAGGACTTCATTATTCTGTTGCGCTGGACGTATGTAGTGATAGCAGAAAACTAGGGGCCTATATTCTGTATATCCAAAGTCGAGAGAATCGCGAAAAATATGTAAATCCTATTATCAACCTACGAAGACAGGGTCGGCGATGTCCTCATATAGTAATTCATGAATGGTCAAAAATCGCTCCCCCCTTTCGGGGATAATCTCTCTTCACTTTCGGTTCCATAGCCAACGATTTGAAGACACCGTTCATAAATGAGACGCGCGGGGATGATTTTAACTAAGTAGGTACCTAGATCAAACCAGGGGGCATAAGAGGAATCAAGAGGATTCTCGGCCCTGTAACTCCGGATTGTGAATTGCATCGCGAGCCGCTTACCCACCCGAGAGACTTCAAGGTGAGCTGGTGCGGGTGAAGATGGACAACTTCGATTTGTTGTGTCAGGAGAGCCGACGTTCCGGAATTGCGCGGTAGCAGCCGTCGAGGACCGGTGTTTCAGGAAATATAACCCCTGGATAAATACATGAACGCTTCGATATAGACATCCCTCTTATGTATTGCATATCAAGGTAGGTAGGCACAGCCACAAGACAGCTAAATCACCAGCCACATATGCCCACCTACACCTGCTGCACGCGCAATGGAAAGCTCTTGAAGACATGACAGCTTCTTGGCGGCGTTGGCGCTCATCATCAAGGCCATCCCGGTGGGTTAATTGAGTCGCCATGCAGACCTTTCGCAGCTCACTTCCACTTCTCCAGCGGTGGGATGTCCATCGCCGGACTCTCAACGTCTGTAGAACCCACCTCTCCCGGCATGGCGCATCCTTCTCGACCTCTGGAAGAGTGCTTCAACCCTATGGCAGCGGGAGTCTGGCTGGTTTGAAGGAAATCCTCAAGGTCTCTGAGGAGGTAGCTGATGCCGTGGCTACAAACAAGCCTGTGGTTGCCCTTGAGTCTACCATCTATACTCACGGAGCCCACGACACCGACCTGGGTCTTGAGAACATCGTTCGAAAGAATGGTGGTGTTCCCGCCGTTGTGGGCATCCTGGATGGTGTACCCACGGTTGGACTCACACCCGAAGAAATCAACCGCATGGTTGAGGGCTCGCCAAAGAAGGCGTCCCGACGAGATCTTGCCTACCTTGTTGGATCGGTATGTCCAAGCACTCAAGTACACCAAAATAATCTGGTATAGCACATTAACCACTGGCTTTTCTTTCTCTCAAGGGCATGATTGGTAAGAAAATCAATGGCGGAACAACCATCGCAGGAACCATGGTTCTCTCAAGACTTGCTGGCATTCGAGTCTTCGGAACCGGTGGTCTCGGCGGTGTTCATCGAGGTGGTCACGTGTCTTTCGATATCAGTGCTGACCTCACTGAACTCGGAAGGACGCGCATGGCGGTAGTCTGTAGTGGTAGCAAAGGATTCTTGGACATCCCCAAGACCCTGGAGTACTTAGAAACCCAGGGTGTGCTCGTCTCGACATTCGCGGACGGCAAGACGGGGAATGTCGACTTCCCGGCCTTCTGGGCGAGGGAAAGCGGCATCAAGAGTCCTTTCGTGATCCAAGATGAGGAGCACGCTGCCGCCATAATCTTGGCACAAGAAAAGCTGAATATCGAGACAGGTCTCCTATTTGCTAACCCTATCCCCAAGGAGTACGAAATACCCGGAGTAGAGATGGCGGACATCATCGAGCAAGCTGTACGAGAATCAAACGAACAGGGTGCCGGCGGCAACGAGAACACGCCTTTCATTTTGAAGAGGATCCGGGAGCTCACCAACGGCAAGGCCGTCGTTGCCAATGTAGCTTTGGTCCAGTCAAACGTGGAGCGAGCTGCCAAGATCGCTGAGAAGTTGTCCAGACTTATCTCTGAGGGTCCATCGGCGTTCCAAAGACCGTGAGCTATGAGCTCTTCCCATGTCCTCATCGCACTGATCTGACGAATGGTAAATAGGGTGAAGAGGTGGTCTGGTTTTGAAACAACTGGCAATGTAGCTTCACCGACACAAAAAGTAACAAAATCCATGGAGGTATGGAACTTTTCCATGATACTGCACACAGAACATAAAAAAGTCTTATTCAAATGCCACAGCACTTCTGCTTTTAAAACACACCTTAGGATGCGTAGATTGACTCTCATAGGTAACCTCTCCAGCAGACATCCTCGTCGCCGGATCTGTCGCTGTAGACTTAAGCTGCGACTACACTAACTTGAATGCGCCTGAGAACCCCTTGCCGCAACTCCATACCTCGAACCCGTCGCAGATCAACCAGTCAATAGGGGGGGTCGGTCATAACGTGGCACTTGCAGCCCACAGGATAAACAGCCAGACGAAAGTGCGGCTTTGCACCATGGTTGGCCAAGATCTGTGAGTTCTCCAACCGCAGCGCGAACGCCTTACTAACTCTGCTGTTCAAGTGCCGGCTCAACCGTTTTGGCCTCGCTCAAGTCATGCGGAATGGATACCTCATGTGTCAAACAACTAAGTCCCGATGAAAACCCTGGCAGCCGTACCGCGCAATACGTTTCAGTCAACGATGCAAATAAGCACCTCGTGCTTGCTATGTCAGACATGGACATCTTCACAAACCAATCGTTCTCACCTTCTTGGGCTTCCGTCATTAAGTCGTCTGCTCCGAAATGGCTCGTTGTCGACGGAAACTGGAAAGCTCGTGACATCCGATCGTGGGTGCAAGTCGGAAAACAGAACGCCGCAAAGGTTGCCTTCGAGCCCGTCTCAAAGGTCAAAGCCGAACGGATGTTCTGTGGCAAACAAGGACCCGAAAGCCTGGGAGTTTTCCCCAACGCCTCGGTTGATCTCACTACCCCAAATCAGTATGAGTTGGCTTCCATGCACGCTGCTGCTCAAAACAACGAATATCTTGATGACCCGCGATGGTGGTCCATCATTGATGCGTTTGGCATGAGAGGCGCCAGAGACCGCTTCGTAAAACTCACCTCTGCTGCGATGACCGACGCAGGCATCCCGCAACAGATGGTTCAACTACTGCCCTTCATCCCAACTATTATCGCGAAGATGGGAAGCGATGGTGCGTTACTGGCGACCATTCTCAGAAAAGACGACCCGATCCTGCACGATATCGCACACAAACCATACATCCTGTCAAGGTGTACCAATGATCACCCAGACGTTGGAGGTGTGTACATGAGAATGTTCCCAGCTGTTGAACAGGTCGCAGATGTTGTGTCAGTCAACGGTATCGGTGATACCTTCCTGGGAACGCTCGTGGCTGGCTTGGCTCAGGGAGGAAAGATTCACAACTTGGTCGACGTGGCTCAGAAAGCCGCTGTCATGACCCTGAGAAGCCCTCAGTCTGTTAGCCATAAGCTGGGCTCTCTGGAGAGCGAGCTCATGGCTGCTTCGTCTCTATCATAGTCATATAGCACATAGGTAGTATTATGGACAGTAACCCGTTCAGACTACATGATATTTCTCGTAAGTTTATGAAGAATAAAACTGAAAGCCGACGATGAATCAAAAGTTAACGACCGGTATACCCCTATATTTGCATATAGTATGTGTAGTACGATATCGTTAAATGCATAAAAAGACGTCAAAACCAGCCCCACAGCGAATTGACAGGAACTGCAAGATCGGCGATAAGCAAAAAAAGTTATTGCGATAAAGATCCCAAAGCGTTGTCTTGACTCTCCCTCGTGTAATTGACATCCATACAGAGGTTAGAAGACCCAAACACACAAGCCCGCCATGGCTATCAGACGCCCCGATTTGTCAATGGACAGCGAGTCCGGCTCGGAATCCGAGCACGAAAGCGTCGCCTTCTCGAGCGATGACGAGTCGACGACAGGAAAGCCGAAGCGCCAGCCCCGCGACAAGGATTCCGACGAGGAGGACCTCGAGCGCTTCGTCCTGGGTGACGCGAGCAACTTCCGCGAGAATCTCTTTAAGGACGACTTTGCGGACGACGAGGAACGGGATGGTTATGGGCTCGTGAACAATGAGGACGGCACGGGCTTAGAAGAAGCTGAAGACGCCGACTTCTTCGCCTTTGATGTTGACGTTGAGCGCACGAATGTCTATAAGCAGGTCGTTACCGGGTCAGGCGCGAGTAAGAGTCTGGTTGACGCCAAGAACCCGCCTGCGTGGGAAGACAGCGACGACGAGCGCCTTACGATATCCCTGGCGAACACGACACAACTACGAAAACTGCGCGAGACCGAGGCCGACGACGTCGTTTCGGGAACAGAGTACGCCCTACGCTTGCGCCAGCAATACCTACGACTCAATCCCTTGCCCGAATGGGCCCGACACGCAGAGGAACCGCCCAAGAAGCGTCGGAGACGGTCCTCGGTGGGCTCCGACTCGTCTGACGCCTCGGACGAGGCCGAGGAAGGCGGCGACTTCAACACTGAAGCGCTCTCTCTGGACGCGTTGCTTCGCGATCCTAATGCCGTACGGGGCTCGGCACGGGCGAAGAAGCTCCGTCCCGAAGTCATCGATATCCAGAGAACGCGCGACATACCCGATGCGCACAGGGACATCACCTCGCTCGCCTTCCACCCCGAATACCCGGTCCTCCTCTCCTCCAGTACATCTTCATTGCTGTACCTGCACCATATCGCGCCTACTGCGCACCCCACACCCAATCCCATGTTGATGTCTACCAAGATCCAGCAAGTCCCCGTCCGCCGGGCCCAATTCAGTCCCGACGGCCGAAAGATCTTCATCGCAGGTCGTCGGAAATACATACACTCCTGGGACATCGAGAGCGGTCTCGTGCAAAAGACCGGCATGATGCTCGGCCACCAGGAGGAGCAGAAGACCTGGGAGCGCTTCAGACTAAGCCCGTGCGGCCGCTATCTCGCCCTGATCGCGTCGACGCGCAAAGGCGGCGGCGTCCTCAACATCCTGAACGTGCACACGATGCAGTGGATCTCGGCCGCGCGGCTCGACAGCCGCGGTGGTATCGCGGACTTCTGCTGGTGGCAGTCGGGCAATGGTCTGACGATCCTGGGCAAAGGTGGGCAGGTGGGCGAGTACAGCATGGTCTCCAAGCGCTTCCTGGGCGTGTGGAATGACGAAGGATCCAATGGCGCCACCGTAATTTCGCTCGGTGGGAGCGGGGGGCCCGAACTCCTCGGTGGGGACCGTTGGGTGGCGATAGGGTCCAACTCGGGCGTGGTCAACATCTACGAGCGCGAGACGCTAATCCTGCCCTCGGACGAGGACGAGTTGAAATTGAAACCGCGCCCGGAGCCTACTCGGGCTCTTATGCAGCTTACTACGCCCGTCACAGTCGTCACGTTCAGTCCCGATGGACAGCTCCTGGCCATCTCCTCGCGGTTCAAGAAGGATTCGCTCAAGCTGGTGCATCTGCCCACATGTACCGTGTACAGGAACTGGCCGACGGAGCAGACACCCCTGGGCAGGATAGAGGCGATTGCATTCGGGACAAAGAGTGACATGTTGGCGGTCGGAAACGACGCCGGGAAAATTAGGATATGGGAGATTCGGAGCTAGTTTATCAGCCATGTTGTTTAACTTAAGCTCTCTCATTGATACAAGTCATCTCTCCCAAATAGCAACCTAATCTAATACCCCCCCTTTTCCTTGCCCCTTACTTTGCTTCGAGTGACAAATCCTTCATCTCGGTCTCTAACGCAGCATCGCCTTCTGGGCCAGCCTGACCCTTAGGTTTGTCCTCAACTTGACCCTTAGTTTTGTCCTCAACTTGACCCTTAGTTTTGTCCTCAACTTGACCCTTAGTTTTGTCCTCAGCCTTGCTGTCGGATTGGCCTTTGGTTTGGCCCTTGGTTTGGCCCTCGGGTTTACCATTGCCCTTGGCTTCGGTCTTGATCTCGGCTTGGTCCTTGACTTTACTCTTAGAGGCCTTGCCCTTGGTCTTGCCATTGGCCTTAGCTTCAGCTTTGCCATTCGCCTTGCCTTCGACTTTGCCTTTGGTCTCGACCACGTTCTCAGTCTCGCCCTTAGCCTTGTCCTCTACCTTACCATCGGCCTTACTCTCAGTCTGGGCCGCCTTGGCTTTAGCTTTGCGTCGTGGTGCATGGAAGATGTGTGCGCGCAGGCCCCGCAGCGGACTTTTCTTCGGAATACGAATCTTCGGGACGTATCGTTCTCGATTATTCGTATAATCCGCCAGCGCCCGTCTGCTCTCGAAGCGATGCACCGGCTGGCCAGTCCTCATGGCTACCAGGAAGTCTTCGATGTTGATCCATACGTTTTTGAGAGCCTACAGCGGTGTTAGCCATGCGGAAGCTAGGATTCAGTTAAATAACTATATTGGTATTGGTTAGGGGTTTACCTTGCGGCATTGGTTCTTGCTCGGGAACTCTTGCTCAAAGCCGACATCTTTCATGAATTTATTCCAATCCGCAATGGCACCGTCTCCCTCGTACTGGTCCCATGCCACCGCCACAGCCGGCGTTGGACTCGCCTCGTTCGCTTCCGGAGGCAGCGCAGGCATCGGAGCGGGTGCGACCGGAGATTCGACCTTCGTCGGGACCACAGTTCCGGTGTATCTGCTTCCGAGGACGGTCACGGAGGAGAGAAGAGGACTAGCAGCGTGGAAGAATGGGACGGGCTGTCTGGCGCCAATGGGGCTGAGAATCCTAGCGATGCCGCGATTCTCGCGTTTGGCATTGAGGATGGCGGTCGCCAGCCGGTTGCCGGCGAGCCTGATATAGGCGGCACTCATTGTCATCACCATCCTTTTCCTACTGTTCTTTTCTTTTCCTTACTTAGGAAGTCAAACGAGTGGTTGTTGTCGTTGTTGTCGTTGCACAAGCCAGTAGGCAGCAGGTTCACGGAGAAAGATGCCTTGTTTTTTCGATGCGCTCTTCTCTCTTTCGGTCGCCCGCAGAATTCACCTTGTTCCTTCCGCTTCCCATGACCGGCCGGGCGCTATGGAAGTCTGTTGCCGGTTGTCCCTTCTTCGACTGCGAGTAGGGAAGCCGCAGGTAGCAACAACGCTCCTTCCCCCTCCTTACCCCAAGCGCCTTCAAGAATCACGTGCATGCTCTCTCATTTTGATACAGCTATTTTGGAGTAGTTCATGTTAAAAAGAGAGGGAGATGGTCCATATAGGAAGGTCCGACCCGCGTGGTTGAGATGTGCAGAATGGGAAGGTGCCGTGTTCTTATACAAAACATCTGTCGTGTTACTCGACAGCGCCCAGCGACCCTATCATAGCCCCTGGCGGAGATCAACCCCTTTGCCTATCGTGTCCACCTACCCGGTTATTATACATAGTTGTGTACGAGTAGTACGGAGTACTGAACACGTCCCCTTGATATCCGTACGCCCTGCTCCGCGTCGTCGATTGGGCCTGCGTAGCATTGCATCGGTGCGTGAAATACATATGTACTTCTGTCGCCCCCCGCGCGGCGCTTCTGCAGCATGTACCCCGACCCGGCCAATGCGAATCTCCATCGCGGGCCATGCAGCTCGCTTCCTTGGATCGGATCTTCCAGGGTGCCATGGTACGATCCTGGCTGGGCTATTTCCGTGAAGAGATAGAGTGCGAGTAGCCGTCGGACTTAGAAATAGACCCCGGCTATGACATGCTGCCCTGACGGGTACATTATGATAGCCGAGTGAAACTATGATGAGGCTCTGAACGATACGCGATCTCACTACATCATACAAATATAGATGCCGGCCCAATATAACTACTTGTCTTACTGAGTGGTCGATTTAATACGAAAATCTGTGAGACTGCTCCGAGAAAGCCCGACAGTCCCCAGCGCGGAAGCCTACGTTTTCCGATCGTGAGCATTAGGTTGGAGCGCAACAGATGACCTGTCCGTAGCCTATTCGTTCGGACCATGTTTCGGAAAGAGAACGTTGGGCTTACGGACGTAAAATAGTTGGCCCTACGGCTGCCACGGCTCCTGATGGGACTCGGGTTCGGCAGCTTACTTGCTGAATACTCAGATAGATGGCCCTATCGGTGTCATCATTCTGGGTACGTCGACTCTGATACGACAACTACGGAAGACTTTTCAGGAAGGGTAGTCCTATCGTTGCTATTGCTGAAAACACGTCCTCGACGACGGAATAGGGATTGGACTCGGAACTTCGTGGCGTCTTGCCAGTCACACCCGCCTCCATAGACGCGGGGTCCAGAAAGTAAAGCCGGGAGTAACCTACTTGGAGCCCGCACTTATGATGATCCAGGATTCTGTCCCGGGCTGCCCGCTCCCGTTCGTTCGTTTGTTTGCTCGTGCGTTTCGCTCGCTGCCCTGACGGCTACGAAACCGAGGGTGGGTGGGGCATGCCGAAGCGAGCCAAGGTTAGAGGTTAGAATGTTAGGCAGTTGGGCGCATCATCTGTTGTCAACTTGTCAAGCCGGGTCGGGAGTCATGTTCACCTCACCCAGCGCATCGGACGGTGGGCCGTCGACTAGCGCATGTGGTTGATAGGCGTAGCATTGGGTTGGACTGGGTTGGACTTCATCAGGACGAACACTACACACGCAGGATTCCGTGTTCCGTGGACGCTACTGTCTTAGCACGAGACTTAGGAACAGGTACGGGTTCAAACAAACACATCAAATCGCCAATGAAAGTCGGAGCAGATGATGGTCGAGTTTTTAGGTCCAGGGACGAGAATGTATGAGTATGGAGATCGAGATGGGCCCAAATCGGGGCTACAGCGAAAGATGGCTTCTCCGGGTGAGATCTCCGTCTCCGTGACTTTTGTCTGTCAGAATCTCACTCTGTGATAATCCGTAAAGACGGAAAGAAAGAAAGTTGGGCAGAAACGAGCCACTTTCTGTCAGCCACAACCTTATCGTTCACCATCACAAGCCGTCACCTCACGGGCCATCATCTCACTGCTTCAATGTCACATAACGACCTGCTTCGTTGGGCATGGTAACCTGCCCGGTACACCTACCCGGTAAAAAAAGAGAGAGAAAAAAATAAAACATAAAAATAGTAGCTGGCGCGCGCGAAAATATCGTCATCGTCATGTTCATTATGATAATGCCGGTCATCTAGGTATGTAGCTGTTTCACCAGAAAATCACTAGGTATCTGCCGTTCGCATTATCCACCTGGTCTCCTCCTGGTCGTTGTCACAGCACTTAACGTTATACGGAAGATTCCGTGAGGCATATGAATTACGAGGGTGTGATCTTACTAACTCGCGTCTCTCGAGTTCGGCGCACTGACTGTACATAGTCCGTACTGTAATTACAGAGAACATACGATAACAAGGTGATTTTGAATCCTGAAAAAGTAATGTGTCAGCGATGCATTTGGAGATGAAGCTCGGAATACGGAATTGCTGGTCGTCTCTCTCTCATCATGATGTACTTCGTACGGAGATAAATCGTGAAGTCAAAGAAAGAAAGAGAAAAACCGACAGTAACCGGACCCGGCACCTGCAGCTGCAGCTGAGCTTCTGATTTCTACTTAGAGAATAAACCCCTTTCCAATGAAAATTTTTGCGAAAAGTTCCCAGAACCAAGGCCAGCCCCCCAATCAGCGGCTCTGCTCGACTCCTTACAGGTGCCTACGGCCCTACGAGTACCTACCTTAGCACCCAACCTAGCCTACCGCCTGAACCGGCACTAGGTATTGCATAAACCCCGATTACTGGGCGTTAGTGTACCTTTAGACGGGTAGATTCGGGCCAGATAACGACGTAACCGGTAGCTTGTATGCACATAGGCCCACTCATGTAGGTACCAAGAACATTGCCGAGTACGATCCGGGTAGGGATTAATGAGCGCAGCGCGACGAGGGTCTTCTTTTCTTTTCTTTGTCTCTCCCCCCCAATCGAGCCAATCTCGACGGTGGATCCGCCAGCCTTACTGTGCAAAAAAGGATGACCTCGTTCATACCTAATACTTCTCTTGGTATCATCGACATTCCATCCCATGGAGTCGATGCTGTCATGATTTGCTGCCTACCAGTCTTCAAGTGGACAGGGCCCGTCTTTATTCGATCCGCACCGCAGCGCCGCTCTGCCTATGGAATAAAGATATGGGCCACACCATTCCAGTCATGAATCATCACGATTGGTGCCAAGTGAGCTTAGAAGGCCCGATGCAAACCTGATCGCCATCTATTGACCGTGTTGACTGCTGTATTCTGTATACGATATGCGCTGTGTCTACCTACTCCGTACCCGTACCTACTCCGTATGGCTTATGGCTGATGGCTTCTACAGTAGCACTGAGGAGGGCCTACGCAGTGCCTACGCAGTACTACAGACTGCCTACGAGCCCAGCCAACGCCGCTGGTTAATATCAGGATACTAGGGCGATCCACGTGGCATTACCGCTGTGCTGCTAGGTAATTAGCCTGCCGTGCTGGCATGGGTTGTGTTATGAAGTCCCACATGGAGGGAAGAGGCAGAGTCTTAAGACGCTTAGGTCGAAGAGAGAAATGCTCCATGCTCGTGCTCCATGCTCCAGCTAACCTTAGGTGTGTCATACCGTGCCATGTCATACCATCCCGCGCCGTGATAACATACCACACCTGCCCTCGAGCGTCAGCATCCTTGTTCTGCTACCACTTCTTTCATCCTGTTATTATCTCTCTCCCTCCCCGTTCCCCGCTGAATTGCCCCTAGCCTCCGTGTTTGCGACAGTTTGCGACCAAAGAAAAATTCTGTCAAAAAAACTCTGAGAGGGATTAATTTGTTGTATGGTGTCTCGATTCCGTCTCTTGAATTGGGGTCAAAGGTTTCCTCCCGGATAGCCCTTCGGACATAGCACGACCCCAACCCCACCGGCAACATGCCAGGCCAGAAATCTATTCACTCCGTGGATAAGGGGGCCTCACCGGCGAGGTTCAAGAACTTCGTCCGGGACATCAAGGGCGCGACAAAGGGTCTTCGTCGCCATCGACATATGAACAGCAAAGATTTCACGGCGCCCAAACAGCCCTTCCCAACTGGAGAATTGAACTCTACGACTGAGGACTTCGCCGTCCCTAACATCCCGCCGAAAGAGCAACCGCAGCCGCAGCCGCAGCCGCCAGCTGAAGAATTGGTTCCTCCTCCGACTGCGACTGAAACCATTAGCGTGTCTGACATTCCGCCCAAGCAGGAACCGCAAGTTGAGGAGCCCGCAGTCGCCACTGAAGACCCTGTTGGATCTGATGTTGAGGATGATGTTGATGATGATGAGAGGTCATTGTTCCGGGACGGTCCCAATGTGCGCAGTCTGAGTGTACGGGTCACTGTCGGCTTCGGCGACCCCTTGAACTACTCACACAGCCAAGACTATGAAGCCTCTTCGTCGCTTCAGCCCACCGAGGAATTATGTGAGGCTTTACTCCGCCGGGTCGACCATTGCTGCCAGGAACTCATCACGAGGAAGGATTCAAACGCTCTGGACCGCACCGACATTGATGGCAAGGCAAAGCCTTTGAGATTCGAAATACAGACGCAGGTACTTCGGCACGACATTACCACTGGAACGGAAGCATGGGCCTCGCGAACCCTCAGATCATACCAGAAACAACCCCTGGGGACTAGCGCCGCTAGAGAAGTCGTTCTTACGACTCACTACATGATTGGGCTCTTCCTGAGACATCATGACGATGCCTTCTTCTGGAGAGAGAGTGCCATACGCCCAGATCCCATGCAGGAGGAAAAGTCATTCCGATATCAGCCGGCACGAGTGCAGCCATTATCGACCATACCCCGATCCTATTTCGTCGAGAAGCAGCAGTGCTTTGAGTCTACACCTGGCTATACTATCAAATTCTCGATCACGAGTCAGAGTCATCACCGCACTCCTCCTCAGTGGACTGACACCATTGAGGTTGAGAGTCATCAATTGTCACCGCTCACCTTTGCGAGGGCAGAGAGCCTGTTCCTTGATGCCTGCTATGCGGTAGATGGCGCTTTCATGAAAGAAAGGAAAGCTTTCGAATCGCTTCAAGCGCCATGCGCCAATCACACTACGTGCAGCAACTGCCGACAACATGAAGGTAACGGCGTCAAGATTGTGGTATCAGTTAATAACAATGTTGGCCCCCTCTTTGATAATCTAGAACGAACGACACAGGCCAACATCAACATGTTCCGGAAAAGTCAAGCGAAGGACTGCATCGAATTCGTCGATACGATTAAGGCTGCGTTAGAGCAGGTTCGTCACGAGACCGATGAATTCATCTCCCAGAAGAATGACTTTGAATTCTTTGTCACTGAACTCCGCGGTCAAGACTGGACTACAGATGAGCCACTGATCTTCAGGTTGGGCCCTGAGACATGTCTTGATCGACGAACGGTGGAGGCACTACTTGATCGATTACAGACCGGCGTGGCAGAGATTCTGCAGGGATACGCTATCAGCGTTCGGATATCCGCGCGAAAACGAGGCCACTTCATCCTGCACAAGACCTTAGTGGCACGAGAACCTATCGAAAAGCCGGGACTCAAGAAGAAGACGCAGAACAAGTCCAAGGCCTACATAGTAGACCGCCTGAAACAACGAATTGAGCATGACATTGACATGGTGTGCAAGGATACGTGCTCAATTGTCGATCCAGAGATGGAGCAAGCGAAAATCAACGGCCTCACCAGCGCTTCATCACAAGCGCACAGTATGAATGATACCGCCAGTACGACGTCGAAGAAGCTCAGCGATCTCACGGTCCCGTCGAACCACTCCGCAGACAACGAACGAAACTCATCGGTCGGTAAACTAGGCTCCATTCGAAGCGTGTCTTCTGATAAGCCCGAGTCTTCAATCGTCTCCTCGTCCGTCTCGCCGCGTCCTTGCACGAGAGGTACCGGAGAAACTCGAGATCCTACCACAGGGGTACGACTATCTCCATTATTGTTAGATGGTCTAGTCCAGTCTGAACTAAAAACGATAGACTCTGAATTAGTTGCTCTCAATAACAACATCCCTCTGAATGGGACTACCGACAAATCCTTTGATGGACCGATGTCCCATAGGAAATCCCACACGTCATTCACACAACCAACATCAGACCCCACTGTGCTTAAACGACAAGGGACCTCCAAGACTTCTTTGGCAGGCTCCCACAATCATGAGCAGTGGTACACGAGAGAAGAATCAGCATCAATACGGCCACAAACACCAAGTCTAGAATCCGGCAGCAGCCAATCGATACGGAGCAGCACTGTCCACAGTGAGAGAACACACGAACACGCCCCCAACAGCGAAGTCGCAATCATGCGGAGTTCCACCCCTGATATAATGACCGGCGACGACGTAGCACCAGAGCATGTGGACAACTACCCCAAGAAGTTCTACATTGGCCGGTCTACACCCTCCATCCCACGACCCTTGTCTCAGGTTAGTTCCGTTCCCTCTTCGATCAGCGAGACTCGATACGCGCCCAAAGAACAATCACACCGTGGCCCCGGAAGCGATCGTGCCTCTTCCATCCATGAGTCAGGGGCTTCGTCTCAACCGTGGCCGGAGTACTATGCCACCAGAAACAAGAGACCCGAATTAAATGGCAGAAGAAACACATCACCTGTGAAGCCTACAGCACGGCCGACTGTGCCTCTACCAAGATTAGCTTCACCATCGAAACCACAACCGAAAAAAGATCTCCCCTCTGAGGAGACAAAACCAGAAAGCAAAACTTCCCCTGAGTCAAAACCAGACCTTGACTCGGCTCCCACAGCCAGCAACACCAACGACGACAAGCCGACGACAAATGCATCTGAAAAATCACCATCTGAGTCTGACTCCTCACAAGAAACCAGCGACACCAGCAACCGCGAGTCCTCTGAACAAGATCTGTCATCGCTCGACAGCGATCACGTCATCCCGGCCCAGAATCAGCAGACCGAAGAATTCCAAGACCCAGTTACTTCTGACGATCTATCCGAAGCCGACGACGTCCTAGGCCGTTCGGCACTAACGCTGCTTCCGCAACCACGACTCAACTTGAAGTCATTTAGCGGCACAAGCTATCTAGGAGGTTACAGCCTAGGGCTTCGGCGCCCGTCCGTCATGGGCACCTCAACGCCCCCGAGACCATTCACACCTGGTAGTTCTCACGATGCCGAGGGAATGCCGGCGGTAACGGAGGTGCCGGAGAGTGTCGATTCTTCGGACGCATGATGTGGGAGTCGTATTCATACACACATACGCACACACATTTCATTTTACGGTTCAAACACATACTCAAACACACACATATACCACGCGACGACAATTTCATAAGGACAGAGGAGCCCCCCTAAATAACGAAATGATATCCAATCAAGTCAATCCCTCACACATTTCCTTTTGTCTTTTTTATTTCTTTTTTCAAATCTCGTTGGTTGGTTCTGTATTCTTCTTTTATGTATATGATATCGCATAAACAACCAACCATCGACGCACATACGTTCTGTATATACATCAAAAGGGGAGGGTGTTGGTTGGGGGTTTCTGGGGGAAGACGGGGTGCAAAAGGGGTGTTCTTTTTTTTTCGGGCAGAAAAACCAATTGTTGGTGATTTGGTTTGTTGGTAGTTTGGTCGATGATATAGAGAATTAATATGGCCGTGTGTATAACTGAGAGATTACCTGTGTTGCCGAGTGACCTTGGTGTTTGGTCTGTGAAATGAATGTCTGCGCTGATAGCTGTCGTCTGTGAGTTTAGTGAGGGCTGAGTACATGTTTACGTGGTTGAATATAACGGTCCACTCTGTGAGATGAAGCCATGCGATCAATCGTGACGAGTGAATATCAATTTATCGGAGCGCCCATACGGCGACCGATCGGAGTGGTCAACCGGGGCGAGCGGTTGGTGTTTACTCATCACGACGATCGGATGGCGACCGATCGAAGTATTCGGAAGGCGAGTAATCGCGGCGAGTGGATGGCGATTGATCGGAGCGATCAGGGGCCGATCAATCGGGACGATTAGTCGCAGCGATTATACGACGATCAATCGAAGCGAGCAGAAGGCGATTAGTCGCGACGAGCAAATGGCGACTAATCGAAACGGCTATACGCCGACTGATCGAACCGAGAAGAAGGCGATTAGTCGCGACGAGCGAATGGCGATTGATCGGAACGACCAAAATGGCGATCGATCATCCGCAGCAATCGCCGTCTACTCGCTCCGAGCAGTCACCGTTTGATCGCCGCGATCAAGTGGACGACGCTTCGTCTGTCTAAGATATTACATATAAACCCCAAGTCCAAGTACGAAATAATTGCGCGTAAACTCCTATCTTACAATTGGAATTACTGCGCTGAGAGTGTGAGCATCAAAGAACAGAAAAGGGGTAGAAGAATAGATGTCTTCTACCAGGGGAACTTAACATCAAGTCTCTCACCGATACGGATTTCATCACGAACGTATTTTCAGCAATCATTCGCAAGAGGGTAAGAAGAGACAACACAAACAGGAGAGTCGACTAAACTGGATATCATTTGAACATTTCCTATATTAACACAGATAATACAACATGACGAATCATGAGAAGAGAGTTATACAGAAGAGAGTTATACACTTATAAAAACAACATTGAATAAACCTCACCAAATGACCCCCTATGCGCCGCCCATGCTTTTCATACACATTAACACATTAACCCTATCATACATACCCCTAAGCACTGGATTCCTGCTTAGTCGCACCCGAAGACTCAGACTCAGAAGATCTCTCAGGGAAAACTTCCAACCCACTCTTATCCTCCTTAATGCGCACAACTGCACCATCCCCGCGTCTCAGCTCGCCGCGAATAATCTTATCCGCAAGCCCGTTGCTGATCTGCGTGGTAATAAGCCGATTGAGCGGTCTTGCGCCAAAGCGCGGATCATAGCCGCGCTCGGCAAGCCAGAGCCGCACGTCGTCGTTGACATGGAGCTTGATGCGGCGGTCGTCGAGATGTTCCTGGAGCTCGCGGAGACGGATGTCGACGATGTCGCGGAGGGCGTCGAGTTTCAGGCGCTTGAAGATGATGAAGGAGTCGATGCGGTTGAGGAATTCGGGCGCGTAGTTGGCCGATACGACGTCCATGACGGCCTTGCGCACATCTGGGCTGACGTCGCCTTCGGGGGTTTCAGAGTAGTGATGGATCGGGTTGTTGCCAACTAAGATGTCTGCGCCGAGGTTCGATGTCAGGACGATGATGGTGTTGCGGAAATCGACCTTGTGGCCTTGCGCGTCCGTAAGGTAGCCCTCGTCGAGGACTTGTAGGAGTAGGGATGAGATGTCACGGTGCGCTTTCTCGAATTCATCGAAGAGGAGTACTGCGTACGGTTTTCGGCGTACGGCCTCGGTTAGCTGGCCGGCATCGTCGTAGCCGACGTAGCCCGAGGGCGCACCAATGAGTCGCGAGATGGTGTGCTTCTCCTGGAACTCGCTCATGTCGAATCGGACGACGGCTTGCTCGGTCGAAAACAAGAAGCCAGCAAGTCTCTTACATAGCTCGGTCTTGCCGACACCGGTGGGACCCAGGAAGAAGAAGGATGCCAGGGGGCGGTTGTCGCCGCTGAGACCCGCGCGCTGCATGCGCACGGCATCGGCAACAGCCTTCAAGGCTTCATCCTGACCACGCACGGATTCTCGAAGGGTATCTTCCATGTGAATGAGTTTCTCAATGTGGCCCGAGGTCAGCTTCGAAACGGGAATTCCGGTGACTTTGGAGACCACAGCCGCAATATCATCAGCGGTGACAGAGTCATGAATCAAGGTCTCTGGACCTTGGGCATCCACATCTGTCTCGCCGTCCTTTGGCAGCTTGCTTTCCAGGTCGGGAATTACTCCGAAGCGCAGTTCGGAAGCACGTGCAAAATTTCCATCCCGCTGGGCATGCTCGAGTTCCATGCGCGCCTTGTCGAGGTCCCCCTGAATCTTCTTCATGGCATCGATCTGGGCGCGCTCCTTCTCCCATCTTTCACTTAATGCCTTGTCCTCCTCCTGTAATGATTTCAGATCCGCTTCGAGCTTCTCGCGACGTTCACGACTGGCTATGTCCTTTTCTTTCCGCAAGCTCTCCAGCTCAATCTGAATGGTCATAATTCTCTGGTCAAGGCGCATGATATCCTCAGGCTTGCTTTCTTGTTGTAAGCGAAGTGCGCTGGCTGCTTCGTCCATCAAGTCGATGGCCTTGTCCGGGAGGAATCGGTCGGTGATGTAGCGATTGGAGTAAGTAGCCGCGGCCACAAGGGCGCCATCAGTAATTCTGACTCCGTGATGTACCTCATACTTGTCTTTGATACCGCGGAGAATACTGATAGTATCCTGGACGCTGGGTTCTTTCACCTGGATCGGTTGGAAACGTCGCGCCAATGCGACATCCTTCTCGATCAGCCTATACTCCGCGAGCGTCGTGGCGCCACAGCACTGAAGTTCACCGCGGGATAGGGCAGGTTTCAGGAGGTTCGACGCATCGATCGAACCTTCAGCTTTTCCAAGGCCAAGAAGAATGTGCAATTCGTCGATGAACAGGATGACTTCGCCCTTTGCCTGCTCAACCTCGGTCAAGACCTTCTTGAGTCGTTCTTCGAAGTCGCCGCGAAACTTGGCGCCAGCAATGAGAGAGCCGAGGTCCAGCGCAATGACTCGTTTGTTTTTGATGCTTTCGGGAACATCTCCTCGGACTATTCGTGAGGCCAAGCCTTCCAAAATTGCAGTTTTTCCCGTACCGGCACTTCCGATCAAAACGGGGTTGTTCTTTGTCCGTCGCGAAAGCACCTGGATCGTGCGTTGTATTTCTCCATCTCGGCCAATAACTGGATCAAGCTTTCCGTCTCTTGCTTTCGCTGTAAGATCGACACCGAACTGTTCGAGCGCAGGCTTCTCTGGCTCGCCGCCGCCGAGGTCCATGCGGTGGGTGCCGCCAGGTGGGTGAGGTCGGCCATTAGCGTAGCTTCGTGTTGCTTGTATGGATAAGCAGGGCGCAATGAATCTGGGTGTCGAGGTCAAGAGCGCGGCTTTGCTATGTATCGTGAGGTTTACATTGGATCGTCCGGGTCCTCTTAATATGGTGGCGAGGCCTCGTCGCGATGATGAGGCGAGATTGCGCTTGGCTAACATGGCAGACTATTAAGCAATTGAATCGCAAAAAATAGCCTGGTTCACTTTTCAAAATAGACAAAGCAGGAGAAAAGAGAATACAATGCGGATAATATATTCTTATATACTTATGGGACAATGCGACCACCGCAATGTGATCTCATGATGTAGAAAAGTATGGAATGATATCAAGGTTGGATCTCGACTCGATGAAGTAGGTATTCGCATAGCGTCGGTAGTCGAGCTCGGAGCTTGCTGGAATGGCCAAGAACCTGCGCGAAGCTTCGAGGGTAGCTCTGTTATCGATAAGAGGTCGTATCTACCCCTCCCACCGCGAGAGTTCACGCCTTGCCGGAGCAGGCCTAGCGCTCCTCGGCACCTTACTTAAGTAAGCTTAAGCTCCAAAAGTGCGGAGAAAGCAGCAACCAAACAGGTCCAAAGTACGGCGCACGGTGCCAACCGGCTGCTCGAGGAAAAAATTCGAGATTTCAACTGCTCCTCCGGCTGGCCCCCCCCACCTTCCATTTTTTCCTTTCCTTTTTTTCTCCCTCATTCCTCTCTAAAACATCCATTCTTTCTCTTCTCTCTTCGTCCATTTTCAAGATACCCCTTCACTTTTCCCGGTGATATTCTCTCTACATACATCAAAATGGGTTTCATCGATCTCCTCACTGACAGTGGTCTGACCTGTAAGTCGAGAGCGCGCTTTCCCAGCCATCAGTCGCTGCGCAACCGCACGACCTGATACTCCTGCCTGCTGTCCGTCCAACGACGAGATGCGCCATGATGTCCCAGAAGACTGACTGTGCAATCAGTGCTCACTGGCTGGTTGGCCACCCGCTCTTACATCGTCGGGTAAGTTGTCTATCGCCCTCTCCTTGATCGCGCTTCACTTCCGGTTCTGCGCTCTTTTTCTTTTCCTTTCCGTCTCCCTACGAATGTATCATGATGAGGAACATTGGTCCGTGTTTCTGAGCAGCTTAAGACCCTGTCAAAGGAGGAAACACACAATAGCACTCTGTGCAACTCTGATTTACACAATTCGCCTTTCGTTTTTGGGATATCAAGCTTCTTTTTGCGATCGGCAGCAGGCTTAACTAACCTGATTACATAGCCAAGCCCCCTCCCAGGCCGACGTTGCCGTCTTCAAGGCCATCAAGGCTGCCCCTGACGCTGCCAAGTACCCCCACGCCGCCAGATGGTACAAGCACATCGCCTCTTTCGAGGATGAGTTCGCCACCCTCGCTGGTGACGCCTCCAAGCCCTACACCGCCTACGGCCCTGGTGAGGCTGAGGTAGAGGTCCCCGCCAAGGCGCCGGCCGCCGAGGAGGCTGACGAGGACGACGTCGACCTGTTCGGCAGTGACGACGAGGAGGAGGACGCTGAGGCCGCCCGTGTCCGTGAGGAGCGTCTCGCTGCCTACCGGGAGAAGAAGGCTGCTAAGCCCAAGCTTGCCGCCAAGTCGATTGTCACCCTTGACGTCAAGCCCTGGGGTGAGTTTTCCGACGCGATTCATGGTTTCCCTGCCATTGTCTAACATATGTCTTTCCAGATGATGAGACCGACATGGTCGCTCTTGAGGCTGCTGTCCGTGGCATTGAGAAGGACGGTCTTGTTTGGGGTGCTTCCAAGCTTGTCCCCGTCGGCTTCGGTATCAAGAAGCTCCAGATCAACCTCGTCGTTGAGGACGAGAAGATCCTGATCAGCGACCTCGAGGAGGAGATCCAGGGCTTCGAGGACTACGTTCAGTCCACCGATGTTGTAAGTTCTACCATACAGTATTATCCCCACCGTGTCCCATCAATTCTAACAACCTCGTTCAGGCTGCCATGCAGAAGCTGTAAACAGCTCAACAGGAGCAACACCAAAACCAAACCACCAAAACCAACCACACACGTATTGTATGAGAGAAACGACTTGAGGACCACAGGCAGTAAATCATTGATGAATGAGATTGAACCCTGGGCAAAATGGAGAATGGATTAGGGTAACCATTTTCCGCACAAATGAATTTGAGCTCCCTACAGAGAAAGATGAGGCCAACGTGCCCAACGAAACGTAGGGCTAGGAATGCCTTCATGAAAGAATAAAAAAATTTCTGAAACTCCATGCTTTGTGTCTTCGTCTGTGTCTTGCGTTCTCTTGTCGTATCGTGCGTTTTATCTCTCCCTATGTGCTATCTTAGAGTTGGGCTGTACTGTACGTTTGCGCCCTTTGCCGTGACGGATCGGGCGGACCGGACGGATCATACCTCGGCTTCTTACCCTGAACTTTGAATCCGTACAACTCAATTCGCAAACCATCCTCTGCTTCATTTCTGTGGTCTTCAATTCTTTCAAATAGACTCGTCTCGTCTTCGCGATGCCGAGCACGTCATTGAGTTGATCAATTGGTATGAATTCAGACCAGTACGTGCTGGTCTAGATGCGAGAGCTAGATGATAGCTTAGCTTAGCTAGATGGGTAGATAGATAGAAAGACCGCAACTGATGATGATAGCTTTAACAAACAAACAAACAAATAATATACAAATCAAAATGGCACCGGGGCAACCCCACGATTTCGTGACTCATGGATATCGAGCGGCCTAGTTAAAGTAGGCATTTCGGTCACAAGGGTTCTCCTTTCTCCCGTCTTTCCCTGGGGTGGTCTCATTTTTTGTCCTTTTTTTTCCGTATTCCTTTTTTTCCCTACGAGGTATCTTGGGGCATGCCCATGCCAGACATAGATAGCTTACAAAATGTACAAATGAAAGAAAATTTAGTGGTGGAACAGACGGATGTTCTGCTCAACGAAGACGATGCCGCACTTCTCGGCGGTCTCGTAGACGGCGCCGTCGTTTTGGCTGCCGCTGGGGGCGGCAATGTACTTGGCGCCGGAGCGGTGGGCACGGTAGACGTTGTCGACGAAGGGGAACTATGAAATAAATTAGTATGAAGATTGAATTGTGTAAAAAGGGGGTGGTGACTTACGAAAGCGTCACTGGAGACAACGACGTCTCCGAGCTTGCTGAGCCACTCCTCGCGGTCGGCCTCGGTGAAAGCGGGAGGAACCTCCTCAAAGGTAGCCTCGAAGGCCTCACGCTCAGGGCCGGACTTGGGCAGCTCACCGCTGACTAGCAGGTCAATAGCGTTGCTCTTGTCGGGACGCTTGGTGCCCTTCTTCCACTTAATGCCGAGGACACGGGGGTGGAAGCGCAACCACCAGTTGTCGGCCTTGTCACCGGCAAGACGGGTGCAGTGAATACGCGACTGCTGGCCAGCGCCCAGTCCAATGACTTGACCGTCCTTGGCGTAGCAGACAGAGTTACTCTGGGTGTACTTCAAAGCAATGGTAGCAACAGTCAAATCTCTAGCAGCCGACTCAGGGATGGCAAAGTCCTTGGGTGTGACAGTGTGCTTGAATGAAGCGGGGGAGATCTCGATGTCGTTGCGGTGCTGTGACAGAGAAACACCGTAGACAGTTCTGGTCTCAATGGGGTCGGGAATGAACTCGGGGTCCATCTGAAGGACGAGGTACTTGCCTCCCTTCTTCTTCTTCAAGATCTCCAGGGCGGCCTCCTCGTAACCAGGGGCAATAACACCGTCAGAAACCTCCTTAGAAATGATGCTGGCGGTGGGGACATCGACAATGTCACTCAAAGCAATCATGTCACCGAAGCTGCTCATGCGATCGGCACCACGGGCACGGGCGTAAGCCTGGGCAAGACCAGAAGTCTCAATGCCCGCAATGTCGTCAACGAAGTACACTTTGCGCTCCTCGGCGGTCAAGGGGACGCCAATAGCAGCACCAGCGGGTGATACGTGCTTGAAGCTAGCAGCAGCAGGCTTGCCCAAAGCCTTCTTCAACTCCTTAACCAAAGCCCAGCTGTTCAAAGCATCGAGCAGGTTGATGTAACCAGGAGAACCTCCTAGGACCTTGAAAGGAAGGCTGGTGGCGGGGGTGAAGGCAGAGGCGGGCTTCTGGTGAGGGTTCGCACCGTAACGGAGGGCCATGTACTGCTCGCCCTCGGCGTACCGCGCACGGAAGAAAGAAGAGATGTGGTAGTCATAGTCGGAGGTATGCTCGAAAGCCTTCAGAGCGTACTTGTTGCGGCTGGTGGGGTTGATCTCGCCCTTCTCGGTCAGCTCCTTCAGGAACGAGGGGTAGTCCTGGGGGTCGCTGAGGATAGTAACACGGGCGTGGTTCTTGGCGGCGGCACGGATGAGCGTAACACCACCAATGTCGATCTCCTCAACAGCCTCAGGGATGGTCACGTTGGGCTTGGCAATGGTGTCCTTGAAGGGGTACAGGTTGCAGACAATGTAGTCGACCTTGTCGATGTTCTGCTCCGCGAGGTCCTTCTCGTCGGACTCGAGGTTGCGAGCGAGGATACCGGCGTGGACAGCAGGGTGCAGAGTCTTCACTCTTCCATTGAGCATCTCCGGGGCCTTGGTGATGGCCGAGATATCCCTTTGAGAAGTCAGAATGGAACTGATGCGCAATACTGACATCAACAGTACGAAATGCCTACTCAACGGGGATGCCAGATTCACGGATCATCCGAGCCGTACCGCCAGAGGCTAGGATTCGGACATTGAGCTGGACTAGGCCCTTGGCTAGGTCCAAGAGGCCCGTCTTGTCGAAGACAGAGAGGATGGCGATCCGTTGAGACATGGCGACGGGAGAGGTTGCCGTAGCAGCAGTTTGCGACTGAATCGTGACTTGTAATCTCCGAGACCGAAGCAGAGGAAGCTGTAGTCAGTGGAGGTCAGCACAAGTTTATTTGTTGTAATTGCTTATGGTGAATGAAAGGAAGAGACTGACCGGATCGACGATGAGTTATAAGTAAATAATAAGTGGTCAAGTTTTCCCCGAGCAACTCGACCTGACAAAAAAATCATAAAATTTCGATCGCGGGGCAGCGCGAAAGTACCTGTAAGTTTAGTCGTTCAGGCCGTTCGACCCCACCAAAAAGATCCAGCTGATGACTTCATGTACCGGTACCTAGGGCACCTCAGACACTGCGATTTGCACCTGCGGCGCCCAAATCTCAATTCAAGGACCCCGCAGCGCCGTTGCCGGAACATCGAACCCCGCCTTCTCTCGTGAGAGCCACTGTTATCGTACAGTGTGGAAGCCAATGATTTGCATAATTGACCAATCACATGAATGGATAGATCTGCTCCACTACTGACGATCCACCCAAGATGAACCCTGAGGTCCCGCATGCTGCATCGTACGTCTGTCGTAAACCGTACATGCGATATTTCTGCTGCGACAAAAACTCCGAAACATCACCTGAACTTAGGTACAAATGCAGGTTCAATTGATTGAAGAAGGTATCGACAATTATCTATCTAGTTGGCACGGATGAGGTTTCCTGAAAGTCTGCCCGTCTGAACGAGAGGATACCGACGGTGTCTTCATCTGTACTCACCCGAGCGGACCTGACTCGGGCACTCACCGGGCGCATTGTCGCAGTGATCGATCAACCATACACAGTGTGCGGTGGGGTGTGACAGAAGAACAGTTACACTAGCCTTGCTGTAACTTTGGCCCACATCAAAGTATCTCGTGGAACTCTCGTACAGTGTTCCTGATTGATCAACACGGTAAAGCGCAGGTAACGTTTCTCGCCAGGCGCATCGTGTTTTCAGCCTCACCAAACGCGTTCAAGCATTCGCCTCATCGTCACGTTAAAACTCACCTGAGGAACCTGCAATCCTTTCCCACCATGTATGGCGACCTTGGGAACAAACTGGTGAGTAGTGTATAATTCACTAAGTCACGTACTAAATTTAGTCTGATGCATACAAAAACAGGCCCAACAGGCTAAACGCACACAAAACCTGGCACACCTGCCGCCCTATCAGACTGAATTAGTCCGTGCCGTCACCCGCGAAGTGCGTGATCTGGACAAAGATGTCGCTGCTCTGCTGGAACCATTTCAGGGCACGTTCAACCCTGCTGACGACCAGGGCACAGCATGCACTCTCTTGGTGAACCACCTGTCTATGCGCAGGAACAAGAGATGTCTGCTTGCCTATCATCGCACGCGGACCGACCGACTCGAGGAGTTGGTATGGAAAGGCAACGATATTGTTGATCTGGCTGGACAGCAAGGCGTGGATGGACTGGGAAATGCTACCAGCGCAAATACTGCGGCAAATGGCGACAACAGTATGAGTAACCTGAGCCCCCAAGAGGAAGACTACGTTCGGCAATACAGTGACCTCCTGGCCGCCTACAAGGGGCAGTGGACCGATATCGATTTGACGGGCAGTCTTGAACCACCACGAGACCTCTTCATTGATGTGCGTGTTTTGAAAGATGCTGGAGAGATCCAGACCGAATACGGGTGAGTGACTTGTGAACATCCCCGTTCATCCGTGAATGACCACTAACAACGCCACCTCAAAGAGCCATCAACTTGACCAAAAACAGCCAGTTTTACGTACGCCAGGGCGACGTAGAGCGACTCATTGCACAAGGATATTTGCAGAAGCTCAGCTGAATGTGACCGAAGCAAAACACGCACGTCGCTCATAATGGAGTACTACTCAGGCATCTTACTCCGGTAGCTTCTGTCTCCGCAATCGCTTAAGGTCAGGGAACACGATCTGAGAAACGCTTTTCCGATCTGCGGATAAGTTGTCATCGGCATTGAATCACAGTTGTCTCTACGGAATATGGTGCCGAATAGGAACAGGTCCATGCATCCCTCACGAGAGCTGCCTACCTGGATGGGTTCGGATGTCCAAGCTCACCTGTACAACCCGATACTCGGACTGTCGAGACTGTGTCTCGAGGATTCGCGGCGAGAGCAACGGTCTCACGTCTCAAAGCAGATGATTTTGCGTCCATGCAGACATCCCCGCCTCTTCGGATCTCCCTCGGCATTGTACGCCTCCAGAGACGAGCCACGGCTGCTGCATCCACCCGATGCAGTGATTCAGACTGCTTACGTACCGCAGCTGCATGGCATCACAACCGCAGCAACTGTCGTGGTATACGTGTGTATTCATAGGAGTACTCGTACGGAACACATGTTCCCGCGCCGACGGAATCCGGTGTTGTACTTGGATCGCTGCTCAGGAGACAACAGCCTCTGACATAGCCAATGGAATGCCTCGAGATCCGTCTCGCTACGATTACCAATATTAGGGGAAATAGTCGATGTAGGACGTGACACGATGTATGCACCACATTCACTCATGAGGTGTGCCAAGGGCTTCTATACAGTCTCGTCACTAATATATGTCGTGTTGTACTTAGTGTAGCGTACTGCCTACACGCGAAAGCCGGTCCATCGTTATGCAGAGATCGTAGTGCATCGATCTAGGTCTTGCACGAATACCAATGTCGTTTATGTACCTGTTTCAAGCAACCGATTATTCATACATCTTCCGCGAGCTCAAAGGATGATATTACCATCATATGCTTCGAATCGATGCGATCAGCTGTCAATTACTAGATCGAATTACCTAACGAGAGACAAAAAAAACAGCCAAGGCGTTCGCACGTGCTAGCAGTCCCCAGGTATCACCCTGTACAGAATACATGCATCGGCTGAGCAACACAGTATGCGTGGGCACGATGCTCGTGATGGTCCGTGGAGGACTCCAACCGTGAACCGTGAACCGTCAAGTTCCAACGCCTCTGCAGCCTGCAGCCACTACTCGTAACTAGCGCCGGTCGGCAGGGGTTTCCGACCGCGACTGGACCTGAATTCGCCAATGGGGCTGTTATCCGTAGCGTCGCCCTCCGCTTTGAATGGTCGCAATCTCAAATGAAAACAGCCTCCAACAATCGTCGAGCATGAGTGTATTCGATACGTAGGTAGGTATTGTCGAAGTATGAAGTACTTTTGTTCGACTTACGAGTATAACATGATAATGGAGATAGACGAGGCTTAACCGGTTTGATGCAGTTCACCAGCGTCCTGGCGACCATGCTAGGACGGGATGCTCTGTGCCGCATTCCAGATGATCCCTTGATCTCATCTGAGACCAATTGAGTCTTATCGATGCACATAGACTCCTCTATGGCTAACCAGGAAGACAACTTACAAGCGAAGTTGGCGCAGCTAGAAAAGTTTTCCTATGGGTTTATCTTCTCTCCTTGATATCACAGCAGTTGATTCGAGTTCTAGAACAGCCGCTCACTCGCGCTACAGAGATCCGCGAATCCTATACGTTCTAGGCATGAATGGGTTCGACACTTTTGCAGATTACGGTTGAGGGGAGATAATCTCACTGATATCGAAAAAAAAAATCAGCAACGGAATAAACGAAGCTGGAGAAGGGCCATTCCAGCACCACGCCTCAATGCGATGCAGACTACGGAGTGGCAGGTGTGTGCTACGGATTAGTTCCAACGACTTCATGCGGATCAGGTCTTCCGTAGGTGTACGAGTACGAGTAGGTACGAAGTACTTTTTACTGATTACGAGTAAAGTTGCGGAAGCAAAAGGGAAAGTTTAAAAAAAAAAAAAAAAAAAAAAAAAGACCGAATAGTAATCCTTCAACGATTGGCTTTTAGGGGTCTTCCTAGTCATTTCCAGCCTGCCCCAATTCCTGCCCCGGTTAAATCTGCAAAGCACCACAGCCCACTAACAGCGCCAGACAGATGCCCACTAGCCCGGACCGGCTAGCGCATCTTAACGGTGAACATCTTCCCCTGCCAGGTTTATGAGATCACCAAGCGAACTGCCGCTTCTCCCTGGTAAATATTTTTTCTTGCCTTCCACCACATCCCCTACCCTTGCCTACTATACAGATTTTGGGCATGTCACGTCGTCTTGTGGGAGCCTCGCAAGTGTGACCATGACACGACAGGAAAAAGAGGACGAGCATTTGCCTGTTCTACTCTAGCTTGGCTGTGAGCGACCCTCCGGACAACCCTCTGGACGACCCTTCTTCCAGGATCAGACGGGCAACGCAAAAAAAGCTGCTAAGAGGTTAGCTTTCGGTTCGCCCCTTGTCCCCCACAAGCTACGACGGCTTTATAGTCTCCAATGTCTCTACTATAATCCCTACCTCTCTTGGATTTGTCTTGTGGTGATTATTGGTTCATCGATCGTCGTTCCGTCGTTCGCCTCTCCAGGAACTCTGCAGACCGGCGCACGACTCGCAGCCCTCGTATATTCTTATACGACCTCTTTCTGCCCCGATAGTGGGCGCGCATTGCCTTTCTTTCATATAGATTGCTTGCACATGGCTTGATCGCCCACTTACAGCCATGTCTGCTCCCCAATCTCGATTTCCCTGGGCTCGGATGTCTGCCTCATCGAGCTCGCGACCAGACGATGAAGAGGCCGCACATATTGCGACCCCAGACTCGCAACATCCAGCTCACCACGTACCAGGAGCTCTAGATCCAAAACCATTGCCTTCTCCATTTGGTTCTCCCAACCACCGGGAGTTTACGAGGTCCTTTATACCCGGTTCTTTCCAAGACCATCTCTGTTCGTCCCGACTTGTCTACCGCGTATATTTCCATTCGTCCTGACATGTATTATTAGCACCAATAGACTCTGCTGGGTTTGCCAGGAGTGTTCGCCAGGATACCTCCGAGCTTGCCTCGTACATTCTCGCCGACAACCAAGACAAGCGAGGTACTTCCTTTCTTGCACCGCGGCTATCTGTGTCCGCTAGTCATGACCACTTAGCGAACGATGATTCTCGATATCGGGGCACCGATAGTATAGGAGAGATCTTGGATTCCTCTCCCGCAGGCCGCGAGACAGACGCTGCGGAAGATGATAGCGCCTCTACCGTGCTTCACCCTCCTCGACTCGAAGATCCTCAATCATCCACCCCCATGAACAGATCCCACAATGCTAGGTTGCGGAACTCGCGTTCGACGAGAACAATGTCATTGTCTGCAGAGTCAATTGGCCCCCACCACGACGCCAGTGAACCTGGAACGTCCGAAACAACGCCCTTGTTAAGCCCTAGGTCGCATATGTCCCAGCGCTCAGACGATCTCGACGATCTCGAAAATCAGAAGCCCCGAGGCAGAACGGCTTACGCCGCCTCGTCCTTAAGAGACAGAGCGGAGGAAACAGTACGTCATTTGGCCGCGGCCATGAACCCGAAAGTATGGAATAGGAGAACCATCTGGAGAGCTGCGGTTGTAGACCCTATACGTTGCCTACCGGCCGTGGTGGTGGGATTACTTCTCAACATCTTAGATGCGCTTTCATATGGTAAGTGGACGATCAAGTAGTTGCCCCTGTCCTGTCTCTGCTAACAATGTCCAAGGCTTGATTTTGTTCCCTTTGGGCAATCCTATTTTCGCACACCTAGGCCCCGCTGGAATTTCGATTTTCTACGTTAGCACCATCGTGGCGCAACTGACATACTCTGTCGGAAGTATTTTCAAGGGCGGCATCGGCTCGGAACTAGTACGCATGAATATCTCCAGTCGACGTTGTATTGAACTAACTGTGGTTTGTAGATTGAAGTGATCCCTTTCTTCCACAGCATGGCAGCTACCATAACAGAGGTCGTGGGTGAAGACAAGCCAGACGCCGTCATCGCAACCACAATAACGGCTTTCGCCATTAGTTCCATGCTGACAGGCGTCGTTTTCTACCTCATGGGACAGTTCCAATTGGGTTACATCATTGGATTTATTCCCCGTCATATCTTGATTGGTTGCATTGGTGGCGTAGGCTGGTTCCTCGTTGCTACTGGCTTTCAAGTTTCGGCTCGACTGGGTGAATTCCACTACGACTTGGATACAGCTCGGGAGTTGTTCAAGAAAGACACGCTTGCGCTTTGGTTAATACCCCTTGGCCTCTCAGCGCTTCTCTTGGTACTACAGCGGAAGATTACTTCTCGCTACTTTTTACCTTCTTTTATCCTCTGCGTTCCTCTCGTCTTCTACTCTGTCGTATTGCTGTTGCAGGGTACGGATCTTGACCCCCTAAGACACAAGGGCTGGATTTTTCAGGCACCAGAGGGTGGCCAACCGTGGTGGTATTTCTGGACACTATACAGTAAGTCTGAATATTTGATTTAGAAACCAGTGATGAGACTGACTGAAGGCATAGGGTTTGATCTGGTTCACTGGGGCGCCATTCTGGAGACTGTTGGCGCTATGTTCGCTTTGACGTTCTTTAGCTTGTTGCATGTGCCCATCAACGTTCCGGCGCTGGCGCAAAATGCGGGCGAGGATAACTTGAAGCTGGATCATGAGCTCAAGCTCCACGGCATTTCCAACTTCGCTTCGGGAATGATTGGCAGTGTGCAAAACTACTTGGTCTTTTCGAACACCATTTTCTTCATGAGATCTGGAGGTGGTAGCCGACTTGCTGGATTTTTGCTCGCCGCGGCTACTTTCGTGGTGATGACCATTGGCCCGGTGACCATTGGATTCATCCCGGTCATGATGGTTGGAACACTTATTTTCGTCCTTGGATTCGAACTGCTCTCAGATGCTTTGATTCACCCGAGAAAAAAGCTGAAGTGGGTGGAATATCTCACGGTAAATACACCCGATCCCTGATATCCTGAAGCCGGTGCTAACTGTTTTCCCAGATTGTTGTTATTGTGCTGACTATGGGTATTTACGATTTCGTGGTCGGCATCTTCCTTGGCGTGATCCTCGCTTTCATTGCCGCCATCTTTCATTCATCCCGAGTGTCTGCAATCCGTGCTACTTACACGGGTGACCAAGTCGGATCTATGGTGCGGCGCAACCCTTCGCAGCACCACTATCTGCGTCAAGTCGGAACGCAGACATACGTCATCAAGCTGTCTGGTTTCCTCTTTTTCGGTACTATCGTTGGAGTAGAGGAGAAGATCCGTGAGCTCATCGCAGATGATGCTTTCAGAGAGCACTCTATCAGCTTTATGATCCTTGACCTGTGGCACGTCACGGGCATTGACTTTTCAGCTGCTGAAGGATTCAAGACCATCAGCAGACTGTTGCACGGAAAGGGCGTCAGTCTCCTTATTAGTGGTAAGGACGCAGACAGCAGTGTTGGTCTGGATTTAACAGCAGCCGGTCTTGGGTCCGACGTCGACGTCAAGTTCATGCCCGACCTGAACTCGGCGCTGGAGAGTTGTGAGAATGAACAGCTCAAGACCCTATACGCCAATCAAGAAGCATTGAGATCAACCCGGCCGTCGACTTCGAGGAATATCGATGTACCGACAGCTCAGCAGGGCCCCGCCAACCCTGCCTTTGAATTCCTGTCTCATTCGCCAAGGAAACATCACTTGCACCAGGCGGCAAGAAACACCCTGACGCACCAAGAAGAAATCCACCAGACAAACAAATGGCAGAGCCTAAGCGAGCCTCTTCGCCTCATGCTCCAAGTCTTCTACAACGTGAGCCGCGAGAACGAGGACTTCTGGTTCCGCGCCAAGTCCTACTTCACCCGCAAGGAATTCCCCGCCGGCACAGTCCTATACCACCGCGGCGAAGAAGCCAAGGGCTTCTACCTGCTAGAAAAGGGCGAGCTGCACGCTGAATACGATACACCACAAGGCTTCCTAGCGGAGCCCATCGTACAAGGCACGACGTGCGGCGAGCTGCCCTTCTTCTCGGAGACCACGCGCACGGCTACGGTCCGCGTGGTCAAAGATTGCGTTGTCTGGGTCATGGACACGGCGAGCTGGAACAGACTGCAGGACGAGCATAGAGACGTTGCGCAGGAGCTGCTCCGCGTGTCGTTGAAGTTGACGACTGAGCGCATGGAGGTCATGACGAATTACATCTCGGCATTGGGGAATTAAGAAAAGAAACATGGGCAGCTATGAGAAAAAATAAACAATAAAATATAGACGTGGATCTCAGCGATTTGGAGCGAGCAAAAAGTTTTTATGATGTCTTTTGATCTTGTGGCATTGGGATGGCGTGGCATATCGTCAGGTTAGATGGTAGCAAAACGCAATGTCATGATGTTTTCTTCCCCTGACTATGAGTAGATATGTGGGAGTAGATGTGGCATAAGCGTATGAATCAGATATGAAATTTCACGCTGATTCCACCTCATTCTCTACCCGATGTCGAGATGTACGGGCCAACATAACTTCGTGATTCGACCTAGAACGTTTGTGTAGGGTGATGAAAAGAATATACTGCCCTGAAAGTCACTCCTGAACTCGTAATGCCAGGGACTTGGACGCGATCGTAAAGGGCCTCAAGGCTCGACACTCAAAACATTAACCTGCGATGAAAAACATACATCAATAAACAGGCGAACGAAGCAAACAGTCTCTGGCTTTCAACCGGGTCGATGTAAACGGACTCCGGATTGAATGGACTCACTCAGGACTTAGTTTGGAGGTGCGTTAGTTTGGAGTTGTGTAGGCGTGAATTAGATTCCAACATACGGAATCCAACCTCTCCCCCAAACTAACTATTTTGGAGACCTACCCTATAAATCCGTTTGGTTTCTTCACCGGCCTTGCAGCCAATAATACGGCATACTCGTATACCACATAACCCCTTCTCATGTATTCAGACGGCCGGTACATAGGTCGCACACGATCTGTTGTGCAATGTGTTCAGGGGTAGACCCCTGGCTGGGGGAAAGTAGAGCTATCTTGCCTTTCCAGTTGGATAGTAGCAGGTTTTGGTACCGGATCGAGTTGAACTGGGTTGAATTCTTTGGAATGGATCGAGTTAAACTGGATTGGATCAACCATCCTGTGTCGAGAGCGCCGGTTCTTTCTTCTTCGTGATAGGGTACCCCTGATACTATGCCCAGACTTCTCATGTAGCTAGGAACGCGAGAGACGACGAACCAGCAATGTTCTCTACTAAATCCCTTGAGTGGCAGTGGGCTACTAGGGGGGAATAGACAGACGGGGAACGAACGGGCAAGGTAAGAGAAAATCAGGGGGGCACCGTTTCGCAGTTAAAATCTTCTTCGATGAGACCAATTGAAGGTAACAAGACGTACGTAGGTATCATCAGAGAGAAAGAACAAACAAGCAACATTGGAGAATAGGGGAGAGGGAGAAATACAAGTTACCATATCTGATTCATATCGAATTTTTTGGCGCATAAAAGTACAGGATATCTGGACTTTCCCCCTTTTTAAGCAGAGCCCCCAATTCCTTGTCTTGTTGTGTTTGTTTACAGAACCCTTAATTACATAGTACGCCAGACTACCATATTAGGACCCCGAGAGTGAGAGAGATGATATATCGAGAGAGAAGTGCGGTATCGAAAGAGAGAGAGAACAAAAGAGAGAAAAGCCAAAGGCAAACCCCTTTTTTACTCTTTACACGACTCGCTTGACCTCGAAGAAACGACGTAACCACCAGACCTGGAACAGAGATTCACCAATGACAACGCCGATGACGAAGAGATTCCACCATTTGACTCTGCTGTTCGTGCTCTCGGCCGTGTTCCGGTGCGTGCGCTCGCGCATGACGATGTACGATTGTTCATCCTTGACCTGGCTGACGAGTTCGTTGAGGGTTTTCACTGCAATTCATATCATTAGTCCACGTGCCCTGATTTGCGAATATCATGGTGGGAGTGAAGGCATACGTTCTACTTCGAGGGGATCGACGGGCGCGTCGGCTTCGGAGACGTAGACGATGCCGTGGACGTTGAAGGAAACTTCCTTGTTGTTGGCGTTCCAGTGCTCGTTGCCGAAGCAGTAGAGGTAGCGGCCGTCGAGCAGCGCCGTGAAGGAGTAGTCGCCGTTCGAGACGGATTTCTGGAAGGCCTCGTATTGGCCGTTGGGTCTCGTGATCTGGAAGCACGCGAGTGTAAGCATTCCGTCCGAACTTGCGAGATTCTTCCCATCCCATGTATCCACTCCTTCATTCTTTCATCCTTCCTCTTCTCTTTCGTCCTTCTCTTTCTTGCTCGCTCGTTCCCCAATTCCCTTCCGCCAAGGATTAGTAGATAGATCATACCCAGAAGTCAACGTCTAGATTGCCCGCACTGCCGAATTCTCGGTCGCCGACTTGGAAGGTGAC
This sequence comes from Xylaria sp. L1 SY-2022, assembly GCA_023079495.1. Lineage (NCBI taxonomy): Eukaryota > Fungi > Ascomycota > Sordariomycetes > Xylariales > Xylariaceae > Xylaria > Xylaria sp. L1 SY-2022. The sequence goes on along the minus strand of JALIDW010000013.1, from coordinate 475,747 downwards.
GGTCATGACATCGTCCTTGTGGAGCTCCTCGTGGAAGCATTCGCGGCCGTGGGCAGGCAGCTGGATGGTGTGGCCGAAGACGGTCTGGACACAGAGACCAGCAGCTGCTAGTAACGTCGCCGAGGAGAAACGCATCGTGTCTTTTTTTATTGATTGTCGTCGCCTAGCAGAAATGATCCGTCGAAGGTGAACTATCCGGGGGGTGACGACTGGGGGTTTCGTTGTTGCCTAATTATTATTGGTGGTGGTTGTAGTTAGACTGGCGCATTTAATTCACGGCGAACAATCAATCAATCACGAGAGTTGACACTTTGGCGATCCGTCGAGCTCTCTCTCGTCGGAACGTTGCGAGCTTAGCCTAGCCTGACTTGTCCTGGCTGTTCTTTCCAGTGGGCCTTGAATCGAAGCCCCCACAGCGAGCCAAGCCAGATGCAGCCACTTTGACGGGCGCCCGTGGATCCACTTGTGGCCACTCCACGGCCACTCAATGGCCTGGCTCGCCTGGACGATGAGGTTAGTGGGCTGGTGGTGAGCCTGTGGCAATGTGGCCGGTGGGTTTGGGGCCGTACCTATCCACTATCGGCAGTGATTGGCACCGTAGATTAGGTGCTACGTGCGCTACGAACGCTACGATGCGCGCTACAAATCAACTGGCGATTGGGCTTGGAAAGTGCGAGTTTCCAGACGACGAATTTAATTCCTAAAGCGAGAGGAGATAGTCGAAGGAACCCCACTCCGTCCGCTTCTCGACTCGGCGGAAGTATTCTAAAGAGCAACTCCATACAATTTGATATGGGGACACGGTGAAAGATACATTTCTCCCACTTCGCCGCCGTGCTGCGCATAGAACCGCTTTTCCCCTCACGACACCGGTATGCGAATGATACCCTACTGTTGAATCCAAGATCCAACCCGTATTCTTATACTCACACAAGAGTGAATCTCGAGATTCTTATGTCCCATGTTATTTCTGTACAGCGTATTCTTACTTCAAGTCCGTGATTCGTACGGCGGTACTTCGTATAGGCAGTCGATTGGCGCACTTCGTAAAGTACACGTGAATGATGACCTGCGAATGATCGGGTACAGCGTCGCATAGCGCTGTGGTCCAGCGAGCAGAGGTACCCGGTACCCGGTGGACGTCGGGCGTTGCATGCAACAACCTCCAGACTGCCTGGTATTGCGTACTTCGTAATCCGTCCTTGTCCCTCCCTCCTCTTGTCACCCTCTGTCCCTCTGTCCTCAGGTCCTGCCCCTGTCACTGTCCCCTCTCCAGCCACATCGTCCATGACCAACCATCGAAAAGGCCTTTTTACCTAACCTCTTTGAAATCCACCACATCTCTCTTCACCGATCTTGACTACCTACTACATCACACTTGACATAACCACCCCCCCTTTGATAGCCCATCCCATCACGACGAGGTCTCTCCTTCGCTGAGCAGGTCTCATTTTTGCAGAATAGTAGTAAGTCCGCCCTCTCCCACGCTTCCCACGCTGCCCACCTTTTCCCCTCGGAACACGAACACACGAACAAAGCGCACCACAAGCCTTCCCTTCCCTTGTCCTTGTCGTTGCATTGCAGCCTTGCTTCGACCTACTCCTACTTCCTACTCCTACTCATACCAAACACTGCTGCCTACCTGCTTGTATTTCAGCCCACTCTACTATCAGTTACCTCACCTCTACACTTGTTCTGTTCGCTTCGGGTCCTTGTCTCCTTTCGCGGCAGCCTGGAATCAATCTCTCCACTCTACTATCTGTCCGTATCTGCACGTCAGAGCCAGTGCCACGGGCAGCGTTTCAGCCTGTCCTCTCGTTGCCCACACCGTCGCGCTCATCGCATTCAAACAAGACGATCGATCTGTCCTTAGCGGCAGGACGAGCGACGTCTTTACCGCCTCGTCGCCTTATCGCTGTCTGCCTGAGGACTAGGCGTCATCCATTATCTGTCCTCTCGCTCACTGCTCAGTGCCTTTGTCTTCATAAATCAAGACTAACATCGTCATTCTTTCGTCGACAGATTCGCAGACATTCTCCGTATCCGAGAATATTGGCCTAATACTTTCCCGTCATATCCATCACAAGAGGTTGTCACCATGGGTCTCGCGTTCTCTAAGATATTCGACAAGTTGTGGGGGAAGAAGGAGATGAGAATTCTGATGGTCGGTTTGGATGCAGCCGGAAAGACGACCATTCTGTACAAACTCAAGCTTGGTGAAATCGTTACGACCATCCCTACCATCGGTATGCCCACCCCTACCTGCCATCGATCCTCCATCGATCCTTTATCCATCGACCATCTATCTGTCCATCCATCCGCCCATCTCCATCTCTATCTTTCTTCCTATATCTACCTGCTACTCTCTGTTATAGTGCTGACGTAATTCGAACGCGTGCAGGTTTCAACGTCGAGACTGTCGAGTACAAGAACATCCAGTTCACCGTCTGGGATGTGGGTGGTCAGGACAAGATTCGGCCTCTGTGGCGCCACTACTTCCAGAACACACAGGGTATTATCTTCGTAGTCGACAGCAACGACCGCGACCGTATTGTGGAAGCCCGAGAGGAGTTGCAGCGCATGCTCAACGAAGACGAGCTGCGAGATGCCATCCTACTAGTCTTCGCCAACAAGCAGGATCTGCCTGTAAGCAGAAGCCTCCCCTCACTGACTATTATAAAAGTCATAGCGAACGTCCCCTTGCTAATGCGACACGCGATAGAACGCCATGAACGCTGCCGAGATTACGGATAAGCTTGGTCTCCACAGCTTGAGAAACCGCGCCTGGGTATGTCTCTTCATCTCTATATTCTCAATGCCATCGACGACTAATCGTATATCTAGTACATCCAATCCACCTGCGCCACTTCTGGTGACGGTCTGTACGAGGGTCTCGAGTGGCTCGCCACCACTCTCCGCAAGGCGGGACACCAGTAGAAATTTTAAGCATATGGCATTCCGAACGCTCGACCCAATTCTTCCTCCTCAATCGTTCATGGGTCGGTTGTAGCCCACGTACGTTATTTTCCGGGGCAGCAGACACGATATAGTCATAAACTACGCATCTTCTCGGTTACTACCTTTTTCTCTGGTGGCAGTGGCTCCGCAGAGTGAGTGTTCGAACCAGCTAACGGGTCCACGGGTTCTCTTTATACGCGTTCGGCCCATCCACTGGACCGATGCTGCAGAAGTCTTGAGTGCGGGCAGAGTATAGTGGGAAAGTGGGCGTCTTCGGCGAAACTTGAATGAATTGGTGTTTACCGACGGCATTAAGGAGATTCTCCCTGCGTTTATTCACAGCATAAACGGCGCGTCTTTCGGGCGCGCGGGAGGCTCGCTGTTGACTGGACCTTATTATATCAATGCGTCCCCGGCTGTGCTCACACCGAATAAGACTTCTTCTTTTCCTATTAGTACAGCAAATGTCATGCCCTTTCCTGCTTTCCGTCCGGTTCGTTTCACTGTGGTATTTGAACGGGGGACCTCTGAGTCCTCCTATGGGATAGCTCGTAAGTAAGAAAGAAAAATTGATACCGTTATACGTTGTGTATAAGTTTTAAACGGTTGGGTTCATGATGATGAGCACGGTGATGAATTCGGCAACTCTTTCCGTGAGATGAATCTCCAGAGAGTCCATACTCTGACTGAGTCGACTCAGTATGGGATCATGGGACAATATAGGTCCCCCGGTTTGTTTGTCTGTCTCTTTGTCTCCTCGTCTTACTTTATCTCTGCCCTTTCTTATCATCTTATGGTCCGACCTGTCAGCCAGCTCTCTCAGCATAACGCGACAAACAGTAAGCTCTTGACATCAGAACTGAAGGGTTTATCAGAGTGCTTAGGGGTAAGCAATGCGATTAGGGCCGTCATTTTAATCCGTACCGCACATGGGCACTGACTATCAGGGCTTATCGGGGCATTATCTTCCGTTTAGTGGACTTCATTACGTTCGAGAAACGGAGTTACAAGCGGAAGTATGTCCCGTGCGTCGCACATGTGAAGGCCTTGATAACCACGATTGGCTGCCAATGGCGTACTTCTACGGAATACGTAATCCGCACTGATCGTACAGTAAAATGGCAGGCCGACCGTCTCTGTACGGTAACGGCGGCCGAGCGAAGGCCCAGTCGGGTTAGATGAGGCTGCATGTACCGTATGATTTCTGAGACGTCCAGTTCCGTGATCGGGTTCCCAGGCCGACGCCAGCCCGACGAGACCGAATGGGCCTTTTTCGCAATCGATTAATTACCAATTGAAAGCTCTCCATTCCTTCTTTTACGAAAACTACTTGTACTAATAATTCTTCTTCTTCTTTACACTCGCTTTAGGTCTGCCAGCCTGAGATTGATTAATTGGGGGAATTGTCGAGATCATATCTGGGTTATCGGACTTGAACAGTTTCCTGAGATCACCATGAAGCTGTCTACTCGCGTCGCGTCGTCCGCCGGCAAGGGCATCCGTCTTGCTGGCAATGCGAGACAGCCCAACGCCAACGTGGTACGGGCATTCTCATCCGCAGTTGTTGCTCACAGCACTGGCAATGCTGGCAGCTCCGTAACGGCCAAGTCGCAGAGCCAGTCCTCATGCCTCTTCTCGCGAAACTCCCTGCCCCGTCTCCCGGCGCAAAGCCGCAGAACATACGCCTCGGCTGCCCCCACCGAGAAGCTCGGCAGGACAGGTCTCTACAACCTTCACTGCGCTCATGGTGCCAAGATTGTGCCCTTCGGTGGTTACGAGATGCCCGTTCAGTACAAGGGACTGAGCTTGATCGAGTCTCACAACTTCACGCGCACGAAGGCGTCGCTCTTCGATGTCGGCCACATGGTCCAGCACACCTTCAAGGGTCCCGGCGCCACCGCCTTCCTGCAGCGCGTCACACCCGCCGATCTCGAGAACCTCAAGGCGCACCACAACACGCTGTCCACGCTCCTCTGGCCCACCGGTGGTATCGTCGACGACACCATCATCACCCGCATGGGCCCCGAGGAGTTCTACGTCGTCACCAACGCCGGCTGCAGAGAGAAGGATCTCGCCTACTTCAAGGAGCAGCTCGCCGCCTGGACCGGTGCCAGCGTCCAGCACGAAGTCCTCGAGAACTACGGCCTCATCGCCCTCCAGGGCCCCCTAGCCCAGACGCTCCTCACCGAGCTCCTCGTGGACTCCGCCGCGACGGACCTGTCCAAGCTGTACTTCGGCCAGTGCGTCTACGCCAACGTCAAGGGCGCGCAGGAACGCGTGCTCGTCAGCCGTGGTGGTTACACCGGCGAGGACGGCTTCGAGATCTCCATCCACCCCGCCGACACCGAGTCCGTGACCTCCACCCTCCTCACCACCGCTGGTCCCGAACGCCTCCAGCTCGCGGGTCTCGGCGCCCGTGACAGTCTGCGCCTCGAGGCCGGCATGTGCCTCTACGGCCACGACCTGAACGACACCACCACCCCCGTCGAGGCCGGTCTCTCCTGGGTCATCGGCAAGAACCGCCGCACGCCCGCTACCGACGCGGACAAGTTCCACGGCGCGGACGTGATCCTGCCCCAGCTTACGCCCAAGAGCAAGGGCGGCAACGGCGTCGAGAGACGTCGTGTTGGTCTTATCGTCGAGGGCGCGCCCGCGCGCGAGGGCGTGGAGATCTACACGGCCGACGGCAGCGAGAAGATTGGTGTTATTACGAGCGGTTCACCGAGCCCGACGTTGACGAAGAACATTGCCATGGCGTATCTGAAGGAGGGCATGCATAAGGCGGGTACGGAGGTCCAGGCGCTTGTGCGTGGACGCCCGCGGAAGGCGGTTGTTACGAAGATGCCATTTGTGCCGGCGAAGTATGTGAAGAGTCCTGCTGCGTAGGTGGGTTTGTTTGGGTAAGGGGTGGGATATCTGAAGGGGTGATATCGTGTGTTTGGAATGTGCTGTTGAGGTCGAGTAGAATCGCCTTCGTGGCATAATTGGCTATAATGAAGCTACACTGTCGAGGTCTTGGGAAGAAAGGCCTGGCTTTTCGATTTCCGTTCAAGAATGAACGGGATGTATACCGGCCCACCATCTCAACAATGGGTGAGGCGTCGATACGAGATCATCAGAATATTGATGACCAAAGTAAGGAGACCTACAATTATGTAGGTGGCGTAGATAAAACCGAGATAGAAAAAAAATAAAAATGGATACCCTCACAGAAGATGGGATGGATGTGCTTCTTCAGGGAACCCCGTACATAAGGCTGATGACTTCGTGCACGCGTAGTCTGTTCGACTGTTTGATGAGAAGAGATAGCGAAGTGGTGTACAGGTGCCGTTCTCATCTATATATACCCGCACGTCACACCTGTTCTAGGCCAACCCCTTTGACTAGACACATATTTTCTCAGTCGTACGCACTTATGAAATGAGCATATCTACCGACCTAGCTACGGTAATTCACTCTGTAGTACGACATAGGTAGGACTTGCTGACGGTTAGGAAGTTACACGACACGACCGTATTCACACGACACGACTTACAGTATACACGCATACGTGAGCGACAGGCTACTCTACGAGTATGTTAAGAGATTCAGGGTTGAGGGGTTTCGGGGAATGGATAGTTGGTTTATGGATTCGTGCACTGTTGGTCTTTATATTGAAGGATGGATGGAATCTACCTACGTATTGGTAAGGAGTCAGTCTCAAACGACTCCCCCTATTCGTCCCCTCAACAGCGAGGAGCGTGAGGGTTAGGGTTTCTTGTCTTATTGTTACGTTGATTTGGGAGATAAGTCTGTTTCGGGCTGGGGAATTGAGGTTGCAGATTTGTGCGGGTGGCATCATGATTTTTTAAGGGGTCATACCTGTGGTAGGCTCTACAGTTATCATCAACATTACGAAGGAGAGGCGCGAGCATCGACAACATTTGAACTCGAGAGCTTGTTGACTTGGTCCGCATGAACATTCCACGGATAAGTTCGGATTAATACCCAGCTTCATAGTTGAGCCAATCGCATCCGTAACCCCGACCTAGCAACACCAACCCAACTCCGACTGGCACAAGCCGGCCACACTCCTCCGCTCACCAACATCCGACCTACGCAATAACAACGGCTGGAAACATCTACAATATCACGCAGTCCTCAAAACAGCCCTACCAGAACCTCTCCCGACCGAGTGGCAACATCCAATGCGGTCCCCGTACTCAATACTAGAGCTGAAAGCAATCCGTCAGGTAAACCACGGCAACACGGCCCCGCATATGTCTAGTCGGTGCAACGGTGAGCAATACGAAGCAGCTATGTAACGGTCGTAATCCCGTGCACATCTCACGATATTCTTTATCGGTGTTACATCCGTGTTACCCGTGGACGTTGGATTCCGTACCGTTTCCACCGTTTATCCGTACAGAAAACTCAACGGAATACCCATGTTGCGTTAATACCGTCCCCGGACCACGAGAACCGTACAGATCTAGGACCTCCCGCCCGTGACTCTCTCCAGTGCCGATCGAGGCTCACCCATTGAACGCCTTATCATGAACACCGCACCGCATTACTGATAATATACGTACGAAAGCGGTCGTCACCCGAAGAGTCTTCAGCAACGGTTCTAACCACACACCCCATTCGTATGCCTCCTTCAACATATACTCCTATATACGATGTAGAACCCTCAGCAATCACAATCATCTCTTCCAAACTCCATCCACCGGAAATCATCCCATCCCATCATAAACACCACCCTCACAAAATCACCACCCCTGACCCCAGATACGCCGACTGTGTATCCAAATACTTTCCTGGCTGGTCGGCCCCATTTATAAAACATCATCAATGGCTTCACGAAATACGAGAGAGAAGCTACACTAAGTCAGTCAAGAAACAGAAGTAAAGGTCCATGTCTGCGACGAAGGAGATAACAGACTAAGGTGTAGCCATTCAGTACCATGACAGCCGTACTCGCTGCACCTTCGCTGACATGAGTGTTAAACATGCGCACTGCACACCGGTCCGGGAACGGTCTACGGGATTGACGCCGAGGCCATTTCGATATTCACCAGCTGGCTTTCAATATTGATATATGCTCTTAATTATTCTCGAAGCAACAGTTCTCCTATTTTTTTTTGTAAATTTTCAATTTCAAGAACACAGCTCAAATTTCTTGATTCCATCTTTCCACCTCAGCCCGAAATAAGTCAATGCCCCATGGCATTTGTGAAAAAGTCGGGACAACATTCGCCGTCGTCTCCCCCCAAACAAATAACATTAACTCCATAAGAAACACAGCAAATTCGAAGCCGTGGATGAGAGTGGTGTTTAGCTTCATGTTTGTTTGGACACGGATAGATCAGTCTAGGTTCACCCGACATAAGCGTGAGCTTTTGCCCAATCCTGGGTTCCTAACTCCTGAGTGTCCGCTATTGTATGTTGGTTGAGCACGCTGAAATAACTCTGTATGACGATTTTTGACGTTTGTTGAGGGTAGCACTTATTTGCTCGCAACCACTTGCAGACGGATGTTACGGAGAGGAGTCCATGGTGAATCTGATGAGCGACATGGGTATATCAGACATCATGGTTCCGGTGACTCCTGGAGAACATAGATATCAGCGACCTGATCATCATGTCCGTACACGGTCTGGATGATGTTCTGATAGGGCAAAGGGAATGTGGGTGAGGTTTGTATGGGTCAGCATACCTGTCTCTTAATCTTTGTTCCATCCTTAAAATGCGTCCAGCACGCTGACGACAAATTTAGCGAAAAAAAAAACAGCAAGAAGTAGTCTTATATTCTGCTCACCGTGTTCCAGGTCAAAGCCGGCGGCGCGCCACTCCTTTTCATACCCGGCTACCGAAATGAACTCGCGTACGAAGGCTCCCGTAGCATGGGGGACTTCTTCAGTTGATGGCCAAAGGTCATGACCAGCACACCAAGAGAGGAGAAATCCAATATCATTCGCATCTCGCTTCTTCTTCTTCTCAGTGATCTGGTTTGAGTAGGAGAAGCACTTTGAGTCGAGGAGGAGCGTGGGCTTCAAAACGTGGACGCCGTGAACGAAGATAGTCGGGGTCGACTCGATAAACTCGTCTAGGTAGAGAGATGGCGGAATTGAGATCTCAATCCGCATGTATGGTAACGGCTTGTAGATCACATACAATGTCCCCTTGGCAACAAGGAAGAGACTTGAGGCCCTTTTGAGCCTGTACCTCGTCGCCGGTATGTCACCCGTTGGCACCACCAAGTCTACATCGACTGTCAAGTTTGGCGAACCTAGCACGTTACATGCTGCGCTTCCTACGACCGCATATTTTGCATCGTGCAGAGCAAACCCAAGGGCACGAGTTGCTGCAAGTGTGTCTGCTAGGGCGGGCACCCTTTCATGAGGTGATGCTTGGGTGTTCATGGCTGTGTCCGGCTCCAGATAGAGGAAGTGATATTCGTGGCTGGCACCTTTTGCTGGGTAGGCTCGCTTGCGAAAGTAGGATGAACGTACAATTGACGGAAAATAGGTCTCTTGAATGAGGAACAAGAAGACTGTACGAAATATGGGAAGAGGATGATGAGAAAAAAGAGACGACTAAGAATATCAACGACACCTCTGGGCAGTGTAGGTAGTCAGTCAATCTGCCCTTCCTCCCCTCCTTCCTGGTCATCCTGTTCGCTTTCCTGCGCACCTGCCTAGTTTGCTACAATGACTGAAGTGAAATTGCATGACTGCTTCGATTCAGCGGGCTTCTAGAGTATATCCTCAGTCATCCCTTCCGACTCAGGAAACAAAAAACTCAAAGTCCCACGTACTTGCCCGCAGAGTCACGGCAGCCAGCAACGACTCCCTGGAGTCGCATCATGGCCATCTTCGCCTTCCGTGGCTTGAAAGTTGGGCGACAAGCCAGGCCGTACTTTCCGCAGGCAATGCAGCTGGGGGGCTCGTCACACGAGTTTACCCACGGCGAGACGGGTCGAACTCATTTGCAAGATCATTTTCACGTTTGCATGAGCCAGTGCCATTACTTTCGTCTCCTTCTTCAACAATAACTTCCAAGAGACGAGGACCAACGTATCTGTTCGTTGAAAATGCATCCCTGAGTGCTTGTGCTTCCGCACAGGGCAAGTTGGCAAGTTCACCACATTGAGATAACTCGAGTTTGGTGTCGACGATTCATTCGGCACTTATCGGAAAGCTGCCCAGGGGAACTGTAGCTTTCATTCTCACAGCTTCAACTCCTTTAGAAGACAGATCCACATCGACGATCGTGATGTACGCCCATCGGAATTCACCGGATCCCATCCTCACAGACGTGTGGTATTAGGTGATCAGCGTGGGAAAGAAGGGGGCTGTTCCCGACTCCGAAACCATCGCTGCTGTGCCATTCTGTGCTCCATGTGGGCAAATGACTCTCAGCTGAGAGACTAGACCACCAAAACCGTTGTCTTGTCTTGTGTCAAGCCCCAACAAGTCCGAGTCCCCCTGACTCTTGAAAGTCAGTGTTTTACACACTTCGAGGAAGGTAAAACATGCTACGGATTATGGTTCGCGGCCTGGCGGATCACGGATTACGGATTACGCAGCAATTCCGCCCAAGATCATGCGCTTGTGACACGCTAAGATCTATCGAGCTAGCGCGCATTACGGAAACTGCAAGAGCCACCTAACACGTGTACGGAAACGGATTTCCTACAACGTCGCTATTTCCGTTTCATCCATACAAATGTTTACTACCTCTTCGAAATTCATACCTCCCAGTGCCTGGTGTTAGGTATGATTTATCCTCCGTACTTGTCGCAGCACTGATATGCAGTCAGATTTTCGCTGCCGTACCTACTTCGACGGCCTACACCGTGAGCCTATTCCGCAATCAGGACGGAATTCAGCTTGCCGAAACGAGTCTAACGCCTTAGCAACTACCGGTAACAGGCCTAGACAGGTAGCGCCGCATGCAGATCTAGACCTACGTAACACGGTCTAACGCGAACAGGTAACTGGAGAAGCAGACATGTGCGGCTGGGCCGTATTGGGTTACAGCAGACGGTTGGTTGCTCGTGGCAATGGTGTGAAGCTGGACTGGTCCGACTGACGAGCAGCGAGTGGCTGCAGCAATGTTGATTAAAGTGGATATTTTCGTGGCGAGTCTTTTAAATCCGCACCCTATCGAGCCTATGACCTTGTGCAAGAAAGGGATGTTGGTCTGGCGTGGGCTTTTTTTAATTCAAACACATGTTTGTCTCGTAAATTACCTGCCACTTTTTTGCCGGGTAGTTTAATTTGACATCTCTGCGGGATTACGAGTATTCCGTAGTATAGAGATCAAGATCAAGTCGGGTAAGTTGGGCTCTTCTTTTTCTGGATTCCGGACTCGTGCTTCGTCACTTGCATTGGCCCAATCTTTTTCGTGCTGCATACACTTCCGAGTATTTACGGATCATCTTGAACGATTCCCAGAATTCCATGCTTACATGATTGTGTCGTGGAGGGGAAGGTACGCTGTAGAGTCGTATTACTACACCACCTACGCTGTAACTGCCCACACGTCGACAAGCAGCAGCAGCAGCAGCACGCACCGTACGCACTACAGCCACCGTCGCCAGTCTTTCTACTGTGTATGGGTGTCGTAATACCTGCGACCATCCTGGCTAAACCCACGCACGTCCTTATCGCATCATTGACACCCCCCTTTATCCTCTCTCCCGCCAACCTGGAGAAGACTACGAGTACATAGTGACGATAGGGGACATTTCAGTCCAACCGGTTCGTGTGCTTCTAAGCTCCCCTCCCCCCCAGCCCAATTTCCCTTTCCATTCCCGTTGCCGTTGTCCTGCCGCTGCCGTCCCGCATTCCTCTCATGCACCATCTAATCGTATTCGCTGTGAAATAGCTGGTCGCGGTGCCTTATCATGGCAGGCCGCCCTCACTGGAGTACAGGCCACCGATCGCGCCATAGTCGTCGCCAATCCCAGCTGCCCATCTTTGAGAAGCCCGAGCCTCGCACGCCGAGCAGAGAGCGCTCTAATACCGGCTCTGGCTTTTACGATGAATCCGAGTTCGACGAATACTCAACCACTTCCTCGCCGAGCTCGGCCGCTATTCCCATCTTGTCCAAACGACGGCTTCCTCTCCCGCGACGGCCTGCACGGCCTCGCATGTACCGGCTGCCGAACAAAGTAATCCGATGGCTCTGCTTTGGTCTCGCCTCATTTATTATCCTATTAATCTTGACGCTGGTGCGCGCGAGCTATCTTGAAAACAGGTCACACAAACTAGCCGTTGCCAGAGTCGAGCCAAAGGTGGAAGAAACGAAACCGCACGACTGGGAAGCTTACCACATCCTCACGAGATACTATGGCGGCATAAAGACGTTGTTGCCGTACAACGAGAGCAAACCTGAGTATCCACGGATCAAGGACGACGTACCCTTGGACAAGAAGGATTTCGCCGAGGAAACTGCAACGCTCGAACCTACGCCTCTTCAGTCTAGAGGACTGTTGGCGCAGAGCAAAGAATACATTGCGCATCCTCAGAGTGTCTTCCAAACCGCGACTGACAGTTTTGTCGAGTGCTATCTGGATGGCGAGAAAGGAGTCCAGGTGCCACCAATTCAATACTACGATGGACGGCCGGCTGGATTCCCGTCATCTGTAGTAGGTTCCTACGAACTCCTCGACCTTCCCGAGGATATATGCTTCGATCGCTATGGCCGCTATGGCCCCTACGGTCTCGGATACTCTGTGAGGTCTGGAGGACTTGGTATAGGGGAACATGGCGACAGAGACGGATATGAGTCTACTTGGGCGAATGTACCCCAGGTTGTTTGGAAGTCGATGAACTGGGCGCAGATCCAGCGACAATGCTACCGAGCTAATGCCGCTCGTTACAAGCCATTACCTGCGCGACAGCCTACGCCACACGGGTTTTACATCGCCGATGTCCATACTCCTTGGAACATTGATGTCCGTGGTGATGCGCCTCAGGATTCACTGCCGTCAGTGCCCGAAACCGCAGAAAAGGAGAAACGCTCAGAACCAACCTCCGATGAAGGGCCCAAGGAAGCCAGGGGTAATGTCTTGCCGAGAACAGCTGTCGTTGTACGATGCTGGGATGAGTATGTATGGAGAGAGGAGGATATCATGAATATGAGGGCCTTGATAACCGAACTAGCGCTGGCTTCGGGCGGCCGTTATGATGTTCACTTGCTGGTCCAAGTCAAAAACGATGCGAGACATCCAATTTGGGCTGATTCGGATGTTTATCAACGCCGAATTGAGGAAGCAATCCCCGCCGAATTCCGGGGTCTGGTCACGTTGTGGACGGAGACCCAGATGCTTTCTCTGTACCAAGGAATTCATGATCTCTGGTCCCGGGGACCGGGACTGCCTGTCCATGGCGTATACCGCGGACTGCAAATGGCTTTGCAGTACTTTGCCTATCAGCACCCGGAATACGATTACTTCTGGCACTGGGAGATGGATATCCGCTATGTCGGCCATTATTTCGATTTGCTCTCAAAGTTGGAGAGCTGGGCCAAGGAACAGCCCAGGAAAGGACTCTGGGAACGAAACGCTCGGTTTTATCTGCCGTCCGTGCATGGATCATGGGAGGATTTCAAGCAGATGACTCGAGTGCAAACTGAGATGGGACTAAAGGATGACCAGAACGTGGTGGATAGCAACCCAGGAGGTATAAAGGAGACGGAGCAAATCCGTGGCGAAAGGCCTATTTGGGGACCAGAGCGTCCCAAGGACTTGAAGGATTGGTTCGATCCCGACAGCGATCCTACGCCGCCAACCACGTACGAAAAGGACAAGTACGTATGGGGTGTCGGCGAGGAGGCTGACTATATCACGTTCAATCCGATGTTTGATCCCGAAGGCACCACATGGGGCCTTGCTGACGATATCACCGGTTACAACGAAGGCGACAACAACGAAAAACCCCCTCGTCGCGCCCAGATTGTCACCGCGTCGCGTATGTCCCGCCGACTTCTATTGACGATGCACAAAGAAACGGCGTTCTTGAAGCACCATGCATTCCCTGAGATGTGGCCGGCCACCGTAACCTTACAGCACGGCTATAAGGGCGTCTTCGTACCACATCCCCTCTATGTCGAGCGCGAATGGCCGACCAAGCTCTTTGCGCAGACCCTTAATAATGGCAAGAACGGCGCCAGCGGCGGTTCTCCCGATTCAGTCTTCGGCGATAACGAACACAATCTCGAGGGATTGAGTTGGTTCTATCGTTCCACCTTCTCGACGAAGCTGTACAGCAGGTGGCTTGGTGTCAATGTCGACAAAGTAGGAGGCGAGGAATTCGAGCTCATCGTAGACGAGAGCAAGAACGACACCACCGTCGAGGACATGCGCGGCGGCGAGGGCCGCATGTGTCTGCCGCCTATGCTCATCCACCCCGTCAAAGACGTCGAGCTCGCCGTCGAGGACGTGTTACCGAAAGTCGAGATTCCGGAATCCGACCCCGGTTTGTAAAAAAACAAAACGAAAATAATTCGTCTCGCATTTGCATTGCATCTGCATCTCTGGGCTAGGGGGTTCTTTTCTGCTGTTAATTAACCATTTGCGCATTTGCATAACGTGTCTTCGCTTCTTCTGCCTCTTACCTTTGCTCCCATATCCCCCCTTTTTCTCTCCCTCTCCCTCTCTCTTCTCACTCACTCACTATACGTCGTTGTATATATTGAACTTTGCGACCGCGGGGGGTTTTCCTTCCTTTCCAGACAAAGGGGACAGGGCAAATAAGGCATGGATGGCAGGTTCGGGGGGTTCTTATCTTCTCGCGGTTTCATCATGGGCGTTTTGATGCTGCTTCTTCTTCTTCTTTCTCTCTTCTGTAACGAAATCAGTAAAAAATTCACCACGTGCACGGCATCCATCGGCGCTGGCGTATATATTCATTCTCTCTCCCGTTCATTCTTGTGTGTTTGTCGTCGCTTTTTATATCCCATTGCTGCGTGTAGGTTCATCCTTGCCAGGTACGCTTGTGTTCGTTTGTCGTTCCTCGCGCGTACGGTTGTAGGTACATAGTTGAGCGAAGCCGGCAGAGACTGGAGAGGACAATGTCCCTCCTCGCTCCTGGACGGACTTATATATTTCGTACCATACCTACCTACCTTTTCCTACCCATGAAGTCCGACCCATGCGCAGAGAAAAAGAAAAAGAAAAATTCTGAAACTCCTCTTCTTACTCCGGACTCGAGTCTGACGGGGGGTTACCTACCTACCTATATTTAGTTCGGTTGTTTCGCTCTCTTACTTACCCCATACCGGGGTATGGAGTTGTTGCCTACCTAGTCGACTGCTGCCTGGTTGGTGTCTACACTACACTACCTCCTCAGTGACGGCGCGTAGGTATCTCAATGGTGGGAATTCAGTTGAAAGTTGAAACGAAGAACTCAATCCTACGGAAGAAAGGAAAAAGGAAGTGAGCGCTAATCGTTTCCGGCAGGTAGGTAGGTATGTAGGTGTTGGTATAAGTCTGTACGTACGTACGTAAGGGAATAACGAACAGTAAAGCAAAGATAAGTAAGAAAGGGGTGAGAATCCAGTGTATTGTGAAGTCTAAGGAGGGAAGAAGAGGAAGGGTCTATCTAGGTGTTGAGAGGGCGTATTTATGCCCAAGGTAGACCCACAATTCCTATTTACTGATTGTAAATTCCTCCTCTTCTGTCCTATTCCGAATCGGTCCTGCTGTCGCTTTGACCAATTATATCGCTGGATCAACACTCACTCTACTTTTCTTTTCATGAAAGACTTCATGAATCCAGCGACGACAAACTATTCCTCCTCCTAGTCCCGTTTGACCCATCCTTCCAGCCGTATCACCGTCTCGTTGTTGTCCACCAATTCCTTCATCGCTTTGTTTCGGCATCGCTTCGTCATTGAGTCGGCCGGGTCACAGGTTCCGTGAATCCACCCGATGTCGTCGATTTCCTTGTTCTCGTATGACCGACGCAGCGCCATCAAATCGATCATGAGACGCTTCTCCCGAGTCGCTGCCGAGCTTGCACGATGCACTCAGTAAAGGGAGAACGAGTCCGTGAGGAGGGACCAACGGGATGCGTGGGATGTGTAGATGAATGAGGATTGTGTTGATGGTATGGTGAATTACGTAGCCGATGTCGAAACCTCGTACTACGCCGTATATTTCGCTTGGCTAAGACGCTCCGGGTGACTCGCTCAGACTTTGTCGATGATCAGTGGATAATGTTGCCGCGGATGCGCAACTCGTTGTCTTGGCGGTGGCGACTTCATTGCTCGAGGATGACCACATAGCCCGATTTCATGAGCTCAGGGTCCCGGTTGTTAGCGAATGACCCGTCGACGAAGACGAAGACCTTACGGCGCTAAGTCAAGAGGACGAAGTTCAGTCCGCGATCCTTGTTGTCGATCTGCCACCGAATCCGTTGATTCAACGCTTTCGCGTCCTTCGAGTAGGGCTGCGAGTGTTGTGCGGCCGAGAGTAGTCGAAAGCGCTGCTTCCGGTTGGCAGATTGACGCAATATAAGCACCTCTCGCTCGTTGCTCGACGTACATCTCGCGCATTCCGGGTGAATTAGGGACAAGTAGTTGTAAGCGTTCAGCCCTGTCCCTTCGCACAGCGGTTATACCTTCCTCGGTCAGAGCGATGCGAGAGCCGTTAAAGTCTTCTCGAGGTGCCGGTATCGAGGATCTTCTGGGGCTTGGCCTCGAGGCCGGCTTTCTGAGCCCTTCGTCTTCCTCGACCAGAAAATTCGTAGCTGCCAACGTTCAAAGCTGTCATCCGTTTCAGTAGCCCAGCTACGCCGAAGTAGTCCGAGTCGGAGGCCGTTGCCGTTATCAGAGACAAGCGATCAAAAGCCGAAGGTTCCATGCCGAGTTCCTCGCTGATGGTGTCGAGAGTAGGTTTCGAACCAGTAAGTGCCGGATTCCGCAATGCCATAGAGAGGTTTGGCGACATGTAGCAGCGTTCCCTCGTGTACTTTCTTTTTAATTCGGTCGGGAGAGTGACCAGAATTAAACGCTGCATCGGGGTCTTTGATCGTGTGTACGCCATGGTGATGTCGCGGATCACGACCTTCATACCTTGCTCGCGCAGTGAGGGAGCCAGAGCCATAATCATTCGTTGACTGCGCGCTGAATGGTAGAGGGCGTAGGGTCATAATGTTGTCCTTGTCGGGGTCACCATAGCCTCGGACAACCAGTCGGGACTTCTCGTAGGGGGCGGCAGTCGTGCGGTCCTTAACTTCTCGAACCATCCGTGACTTGAAGATAGTAGCGCCTTTGTGCAAAGACGCGTCGTATCGGACAGGTCGGAGGATTCCGTTGGCGAGCAGCTGCGTCGAGCTCGGCTTGGTCGGAGGCCTCAAACGGTGGTCCAGCGGTGGTGATCTTACCTTCAGCCCGGAACTTCCTGGATAATTCCATGTGGTCCTTTTCCTTTGTGCTTAGGAACACGGTGGGATCGTCATCCAGGACAATGGGGTCGAAGGGGTCCTCACCTGTGGTAGGGGGTTCTTCCACAGATTCGTTTGCTTCCTCAGGTGTATGATATGGCTTGACGTGTGAGTTGGCAAATGTCGAGGTACCAGAGCCGGAAGTTTGCACGGTGACGGTCTTGTCGGAGACGGCGGAGACCTCGAAGGGGACCAGTCCAGCCCTTGTTTTCTCGATAAACAAGGACCTGACTTCCAATGGGCAGGGAGGCAGGGAGGCGATCCGAAGTGTTTGGGCCGTTTCGCGTGTTCAAGGCATCCTGGAGGTTGCGCTGCGCTTTGATCTTCTTAACCTCCGTCATGGCCCGTTGTGTTGCTCGGGCTCGTTGAAGTTGAGACGGAGTGGGCGGAGAGTCCATATTGATGCGAGGATAGGCGCCGAAAACCAAGAGAGTAGGAACCAGGCCGTCGGGATTGGCGGTGTCATTGACTGCTTTCACGGCCATTTGAAGGCGTGATGCCTTTGAGCCTTGGATTTCTTCAGAGAAGATTTCGTAGGCGCGGCGAATAGGCGCGTGATAGCGTTCAATCTTACCTACCGACCAATGAGCTTTCAACAGGGGCCTGGTTGCAAGTGGTGCCAACCAGTCGAGCTTCATTTCTGAACTCTGTGCTGTTGAAGTTCGTTCCGGCGTCGTGAGTGATGACATCCGGAGGGCCGAGGTAGGTGTCAATCCAGCAGGCCTCGAGGAGCTCCCGGGTTTCTTTTCGCCGAGATGGTGCGCATGAACCTGGCGGCTCGGAAACCGGTGGCGGCGTCGACAACGTGGAGTACCGGGCTTCCGTCAATGTACATGACGTCGGCGAGGATCTCGTAGTTGAAGTCGATGTCGGGATCCTTGAGACTGAAGCGAAACCGTTGAGGGGCCTTACCTTTGACCTGACAATGGTGACAAAGCTTGGTGATGGTCTTCAGCATTGCCGGGTCAACATCTTCGTGGCCAGCCTTGGAGAGAAGGTCGTGTAACTTGGGAACCGAGGGATGTCCGAAACGAGTGTGAAGACGGCGCAGTTCTGCTTCCGTGAAGTGCGCCGTGGAAGAAAGAGAAAACCATGGATGTCCCCATTTGCGTGTGACGGGGACCGTGATTCCAGACCGAGAGACGAGTTGGTTGGAGACGTTGTTGAGATAGACGCCGAGCCTGTCCATGTCCCTGAGGCACAAGAGGAAGGGAGTGTCCGTCTCCATGACGTGGAAGTCAACCGAACCGAAGGGGGTGTTTACCGTGACAGAGCCGAGTGACTCAATGGGAGAACCATTGCCGAAGCGGATGTTGGCTTCGGCAGCGCGAGAGAGATCGAGAGGCGTAACAAAATCAGGGAATTCTTTGTGGAGGGCTTCATACTGACCTTTGCCGGCAGTAGAAACCCTTGCAGCACTGAGTGTCGGGCATTATCCCCTGGAAGACCACTTGAGAGTCGTGGTCAAGCATGAAGACAGTGTCGGAGGGCTTGGAGTCTTCAGTAACGGTCGGGTTAATGCGGTGCTGGAATGCCCTGATTAGATAGTCACACAGCGAGCGTGTAGCTGCTGCGCGTCATCCTCGCTCGTCCGAGTCCTCGTCGGAGTCCGATGCGATGCCTTCAAAGTCAGCGAGGAATGTGGAATAGTTACCACGATCTCGTCCACGTTGAGCCTTCCAGGCAGCCTTGGCGTCTCTCTGTTCCTGGTCGGAGTGCTTCGTCGACCAGCAACCTTCCTTCTTGCAGACCCAGCACTTGCGTTTCCAGGACTTGGTGGCCTTGTCCGAGTACTTGCCACCTTTGTCGTTGCGATGGTAGCGGCGGTCAACGTAGAACTGGGTCGAGGGAGGATGGTAGTCACTGTCATCATCAGCGGCCAAGAGGAATTGACGGGCTCCCTTGAGGTTCTCATGGGTGCCGATGGATGCACGGAGCTTGCTAGCGAGGTCTTCAAATCGGTGAGAAGGTTCAAAGAGGGCGTGCTGCAACTGAGGCACGTTGCGACAGGCTCGGTGCACCGTGGAGATGAGCTGGTGTTCCCCGCGGTATTGTTGTCCAAGGGCCCGTTGACAGAGGGAAAGCTTGTCGAGGAGGAGCTGTAGCACCTCGAGGTCCGTCTTGCCGGCGTTCTGTGACTTAACGCTGAAAAATGTCGTGGCCGTCCAGTCGTGGAAATACTGCACCTTGTTCTGCTCGGTGTTGAAATGTCGGTCCCGAGGCGAGGTACATGTCCGTGAAGCTCCATTGACGAGGGATCTCGTGAATGAAGTACAGGGCAGCGCGGCCGGAGAGGGTTGAAGAGAAGACAGCGTGGAACTGCGATTGACGGATGCCGAGGGTGTAGCAGGTATCCAGGAAGAAGCGGAACTTATCTTCAAGCACGTCGTAGAGTTCTCCCGTGTAGTTGTGCTCACGGTTCCAGGCCTTCATGAAGTGGGCGACAGTGGTTGCCGGGCACATCTCGTTCTGGACACGAGCAGGCGGAATGTCGTAGAAGGTTTGCCCTTGTTGGTTACCGACGGGCATTGGAAACTGGCCGGGAGGGGTGTTGGGAGGGAACGAGGCTGGTGGTCCCCTGGGGGGGGGGTCCGCAGGTGGTCGCTGGGGGCGGCAGCGAGGGGTTGTTCCCACGGATAGGCAATTGTCCCATCGGGAAGTTGGAACCGGAGGGACCTGGAGTGGTGGTGGCGCCTAAAGGGTTGCCACTGGGTGTTGTCGTAGGTCCGGAAGGGGTTTGCCCTTGAGGGTGACTCACTGGTTGAGGGGGCGCCGGCGTGGTGCCTGCAGGGAGCCTGAGGAACAAAGGTAGGAGGGGGAATGCCATATTGGGGCGAAGGGTAGTAGGGTTGCCCGTACGGAAGCGCCGGGGGCTGCTGCTGTGGCGGGGACGTTAGCGCAGGATAGTTTTGCTGCGGGTACAGACCGGGAATAAATTGTCCAGGGTATTGCGCCGGGAATTGACCGGGTGCAGGCTGCTGAGGTAACGTGGGGCCTGGGGGCGGCTGTGGTTGGTGGGCTGGTTGACCGGGTGGGGACGTGAGACGCGTATTGGCTCCGGTTGTTTGTTGTTGTGGGGCCGACGCGTGAGACGCGTGTGGGTTAACGTCGACGCGTTGTCTTGGCGGTGCGGGGGCTGGAGCCTGGGCGGTTGGAGGTCCTGTCGTAATCCCAAAAGGTGCAGCCGGTGGAGGGTACGCCGGGGTGGTTGACGCAAATGGTGGGTTTGGACGCGGGGGTGTTGCAAAATGCGCGTGGAGCGTTGGCAGTGCTGGCGATGGGGTATGGAAGACTGGTTGCGTAGGCGTGTGTTGGGAGGAGTGTTGCGACTGGGGAGACTGGTGAGATGGCTGGCGGCTAGTGGAGCGGCGTTCCGGGTAAACCGTTCCTTCGTCAGTCTCAATTGTCAGCGTTCTCCATGCAAGTGCGTCTGGCCATTTCTCTTTGGCGTCCATTAGTACGTTCATGCTCCAGACGGGGAGTTCTTCTGCGGAGACAAGGTTAAATAGAGCTTCCGCGAAGTTCTTGTTGCGATGTCCGACGTAGATGCCGTGTCGATGCAGGGTGTTGCGAAGAGCTGACCGGAGGAGCATGGGAAAGAAGTCGAAGTCTGAGCGGTCAAACCCTTCAAACCTGGTCTGATAGTCGTCCAGGAGTTCGTCTGCGGTTTTGGCGGATAGTACGCTCTTGGTCAGAGTCTCTATCTCAGCCAATGTCATCAGAGCCCAAGTGCATCGCTGCGCATGGTTTGACTCCTTGACGTCAATAGTATCCCAAAAGACAGCATCAAGGGAAAAATGATATCTCAACCTTTTGGGGTGTCCCCCGATGAATGTGATCCATTTGTCGAGCTCTTGGAGGGCGTCTTCCTGTTGCTGAGGGGAAAGCTGAGGGACGTCGGGTTCCTTGCCCTTCTCAAGAGAAGGGTTGGACGGACCGGCTTCCATTGTGGTAGGGGTAGAGGGTGGTTGGTTTTGCGAGGTGTGGTAACAATCTGGCACCTTGCTAATCTGTGTTCGTTTATAGTCTAAAGCAACACTGATCAGTGTTGGTATAAGTCTGTACGTACGTACGTAAGGGAATAACGAACAGTAAAGCAAAGATAAGTAAGAAAGGGGTGAGAATCCAGTGTATTGTGAAGTCTAAGGAGGGAAGAAGAGGAAGGGTCTGTGACGGTTCTGCCTGATGGCTAAGCAGCAACCGCCATCACGGAGCTTGTTATCACTATCTCGTGAGCTCTTCCGCCAGTGCTTGACATAGGAGCTCGTCGTCACCCACCACGGAGCTCGCTTATCGATGGTTGACGCTAGGACCAGCTCATCTGCAGCAACAGAGCTCGCCGTCGCCCACCACGGAGCTCGCTTGTTCACAGTTCACGCTAGGACCAGCTGGTCTCTTACAGCAGAGCTTCTCGTCACCCACCACGGAGCTATGGCGTCCCCCACCGCAGAACCGGGCGACGCAGGGTATAAGAAGGGTTCCCACTCACGTAAACTTAGCTTCTCTTTCTTTCTTTCTTCTCCAGTTTAGAGTCTTTGTTCATAGCATCAATACAAGCGTGTCAGAGCCTGCTACACGATCATAACACTACTCTAAACTCACCCAGCACTCGCTGACGAGCGTCATCTAAATACGTCACTCGATTCCCCTCTCGCTGTGGTTAGCGTCCGCCAAATAAACCACCCAAGACCCAAGAAGAAGACCCAAGACCTAAGACACAAGAACCCAAGAAACCGAGCTCCATGACAGACGTGGGAAGCTCCACGTCTGCAGCTCCTGCACCAAGAAGAAGTGAACGAATTGCTTCAAGCAACGACGCCGCGCCGGCTAAGAAACGAGTTACCAACACTCAAGAAGACAAAGAGGAAGAAGACCCAGAAGACGAAACAAGAGAGAGCTCCCCACTATCCGTGATGAGCTCCCCGCACGAGATGGCAGACCCAGCCTCCCATTCACAGCTCATCCTCGAGATGCGAGCCACCATCCGTCGACTCGAACGAGAGCTACAGCTCAACCATCGTGCCACGTCTGTTGATACAGTCAACACCCATGCCAGTCAAGAGAGTGCCTTTGGAGGAGGCTCCTTCCGGGCCTCTGGCATGGCAGCCTGGCCTGCTTTTGCCTCTATTTCCGACAACCCGGATGACGTGAACTCGGAAGCTTCGAGCTACAATCGAAAGTCCAAGGCTCGTGGCTCAGATCCCGGCCACTTCAAGGGTGATAAGGAGCTTTTCGACTAACCTGGCTCGGAAAGCTAGCTGACAAACTAGAGGAAGACCGTGAAATCTTCCGTCGTGAGAAGAGCAGGATGCGTTATCCGATGTCCTCGCTTGAGGGAGATGCAGAGAAAGCCATTGAAACGCGATTCCGTTCCGAGACTCGTCCATACACCTGGCTTATCCGAGATGGTGCAAGCTTTGGCCACAGCCTACCATGACCCCCAACCAAGCAGTCCGAGCCCGAGCTCAGCTAAACGAGCTCTACTACAAGCCCTGGCACTGATGTCCATCAGTTCATCTCTAAGTTCAACCATCTTGCTGCAAAGTCTAAGCTCCCAGAGACAGAGTTCTCACAGATTCTCTCAGCAGCACCTCGACACGAACCCTGGGAAGTGAGGTGTTTGAGGCAAGCACCAACCCAGACATCACCTATGAGCAGTTCTGTTCCAAGATCACCAAGGCTGTGTACAATCACGAGTATGCATACAGCCGCAAGCTGCTTCGTCAGGGAGAAGAGATCAGGAGCTTCTCGAGAGGCCCCAAGAGCTCATAGTCATCAGTGAGACCTCATCAGCCCAAGTACAAGTCAGACAAGGCCGTGACTTCAAGCAAGGCTGGCCGTGCCTCGACAGACAAAGAAAAGAAGGTTCATCGGGATGACGGAACCTGCTTTAACCGTGGTAAGAAGGGCCACCTAAAGAAGAGAGTGTGAAGATGAGAAGATGTCTCTCAGCACTCAGCCTCACAAGAAACGAGCTTATCACTCATCATCCCCAAGCTCTCATACCGAAAAAACAAGGAGAACTGTCTCAAGACTCAATGACAGTACATTTACCGTCACTAGGCAAAGTAGATTCCTGCAATAAGAGGTTCCGGTTTACGCAAACCGTCCAAGTTCAAAGCACCTCGATATTGGAATGAAAGCTACCGCCTTACGTGACACCTGAGCACAGATCTCTCTGATGATCAGTGGGAAGCTCGCTCGCCGAGCTAAAAGACAGCTCAATGCTCATCTCATTGACTTAGACAAGCCGTTAACTCTGTCTGATTACCGCGCCTACCAGCTGGCCAAGTCAAGCAAAGCATCTCATACTGACTTTCGAGATTGATGGAAGAAGATTCAAGAAACAGAGCTTCTGGGTCACTCGAGACAGGCTCGGAAGTTATAGTAGGCCTGGAATGGCTAGGAAAGCACAACATCCTCCTCGATCGTGCTCAGCAAAGATTGATCCGCCTGACGATTCCCCAGCTCTCGCCAAGTTCTCCCCCTGCCATCGTGGTTCCCCCAGAAGAGCAAACGGGACAGGGGAGATAGATCCAGCTGTACAAAGAGATGCTGATCGTCGAGACAAGATGCTGGATCACAGATATCAGATCCCGAAGAGACAGAACCCTCCTCGAAAGCTCATACAGGCTCACAGCTCTGGAGATGAATCCGTGGCTTGTGAGCCCTCCGACGAGCTCGTGATCAGTCAGATTCTTCAGCAAGTAAAGGAACAGGAACTACGGAACCCTCACAGAGGTAAGTGGGCTGAGATCTCAAAGCGCCACACCAAAGCGAGCCCATCAAGCATAGAGTATGGAGCTCCATCCGACGGGCCATCCATCTCTCGCTGTTGAGCATTGGCAGACATTCGACGGCAAGCGCTATCCCCTTTCCATCAAACGAGGACCCGGAAAGCACGTCGAGTCTGGTCCCGTTCGTTGATACTCAGAAGCAGTTTCAGCACACCTCGAGGGGTTCTTTTCTAAAGTTCAGGCTGATACTTTCGCCTCCCTCACGTCCAGGCTTTGACGTGGTTCTCGAGACCACGGGAGACCCATCCGACACTCGGCCCTCCAAGATATCGTACCCCCAGTCCAGTACCTGCCCTCGGAAAAGGAGGTGACGGATCAGCTGTTGGGCTTCAGTGATTCATCGAGCTACGCATGGAGGCTCAGGCCTCATCAGTGCTGTTTGTCCCCAAGCCTCACTCATCCGACAGACGTTTCTGCATTGATTATCGTTGGAGAAATCAGTACCTTAAGGACAAGATTGTACCAGCCCCCGACTTACAAGCGCACGATCTTCAACACCAGAAATGCGAGAAGGATGTCCAAGTTTGACATCATCAAGGCTTTCCATCGTCTGAGAACGTCCCCTGAGTCCAGACACCTCACAGCATTCCGCACTCGTCAAGGGACATTTCAGTGGAAGGTACTCCCTTTCGCTTAAAGGTTGGCCCCTGCCTGGTGGCAGAGCTTCATCAATGCCCAGCTCCAGGAGATTCTGGACCTGTTTGCGAGTGCCTACGCTGATGACGTGCTTGTTTACTCAGAGACGTAAGAGGAGCACCTGAAGCACCGTGAGGAGATCATCTACCGTCTTCACAAGGTCCAGCTCCAAGGAGATATCAAGAAGAGCCGTTTCAACGTCACCGTAGTTGACTACTTGGGAGTGATTCTCGAGGCAGGAGTTGGGATCCGTGCGATCCTCGAAAGTTGAAGCCATCAAGAATCGGAAATTCGAGGAGCTCAACTCGTCAGAGCTGTCAGATCATTTCTGGGGCTCTGTAACTTCATAAGGATGTTCACGCATCACGCCAGCCGACGTAGCAGAGCCCCCTGAATAGGTTGTTGAAAAAGGGAGCTCCATTTCGAGAAGTGAGAAGCTCAGAGACAAGCTTTCGAGGCCACGAAGAAGCTGGCCCGCGAAGCTCCCTGTTCTGGCTTTCTTCAGACCCTCGCCAGCCAACGCGAGTAGAGACAGATGCCTCTCGCAACGCCACTGGAGGCGTGGTGATGCAGCAGCAAGAAGATAAGACGTGGAAGCCCGTGGGATACTTCTCCAAGACTACGACTCCAGCTGAGAGAGCTTATCCCATCCAGTGACCGAGAGCTCCCTCGCAGTGGTTCGGACGCTCGAGCATTACTGTCCCGAGCTGCTCGGGAACCAAGTTCTTTGTCGTCACCGATCATCAGGCCCTCCTATACTTCTCGACAAAGCGTGTCCTCTCCACTCGTCAGGTGAGATGGGCTGACTTCCTCTCAAACTTCGACATTACTTTCCAGTACCGTCCCGGTCAGCAGAACGTCGTGGCTGATGCCCTTTCACGAAAGACAGCTGATCTGCCCACCGTGAAAGCTAGAGAAGCAGAGGAACGGACTATGCCACCGATAGAGCCTGCCAGGATTCACGGGAGCTCGCGGCACTTGAGGCAGAGACCGAAGCCTCCAGTGAAGCTGATACTCGTAGACTCGACACAGAAGGAGCTCGACAGAGGTCACGAGGAGCTCGTTCCCGACCATAGGACAGAGGCTGCGAGAGGAGCTGACCTCGTGGACTTGATACAAAAGCGAGAACGAAGCTCAGTGACGGGGCATGCGAGGCAATCAGCTGATTGTCCCGGAGATGACCCAAGAGGGAGATATACACCTACGCACCGCCCTCATCAGAGAAGCTCATCACCCCACCATCTCAGCTCACCCTGGGACAGAACAAGACAATCAGGGCGCACTCGAGAAGGAGTACTACTCGCCTCACACGAAGCAGGACATCAGGGAGGTATGTCCGGAACTCGCTATGAATGCCGGAGGAACAAGACACCTCGAGACAAGCACCCCTGCGCCCTGCTTCATCCTTTACCTATTCCCTGCAGCTGTGTGGAAGCATGTTGTGGTTGACGGAAAAGACATGCCGAGTGATCGTCATGGATATGACTACATCTGGGCCTTCACTTGCAAGTTTAGCAGGCTTCCGATCACGCTGCCTCGTAGAAAGACAGACACAGCAGAGATCATCGCTGCTAGATACTACCGTCATGTGTACAGGCCGCTGGGAGTTCCCGAGGTCCCGGATCTCGGACAACGCTCGCCCATTCATCTCTCAGCTCATGAGAGAGATTAACGAGCTCACCAGTAACGAAACATCGTCATAGCAGTGCCTTCCACCCTCGTACACAAGCGGGCCACTGAGTTTACAAATCAAGAACTAGATCGGAGACTTCGATTTTACGTCAACAAGATCGTGATGACCTGAGCACCCATGTTCCTCGCTCCCTGACTTTCGCTCCCCACAACTCATCACAGCATTCCTCCATTAACACGCACCTCCGAGCGTATCGACAGGCACGGAAGTCCGCAACCCCTCGTCAGCGAACCCTGCGGACTCAACCGAAAAAACCGAGCCCGAGACGTTAGCTCGCAAGCTCCTTTCACAAACCCAAGAGGACAGAGATCGGCTTTGAAAGCAGGAGTTGCCACACAACATCTGGCAAGAGATTCAGGCAAACCGAAAGCGTAGGCCCGTCGATTTCAAGCGTGACAGACAAGCGTGTTCCTCGAAGCAAGGGCTTCAGCATCGAATCCCCAACCACCAGACCGATTCCCAGCGGTGGGCCCATTTCGAGATCACAGAGAAAGGGGCCACAGCTTTGTCTCTAGACTTGCACAGCCAGCTACAAGATGAAGAATCTATTTCACGCCGATAGCTCCGAAAGGCTAGTGAAGACCCTCTTCCCCAACAGATTCAACCACCTCCCGAGCCTCGAAGAAATCAACTGAGAGGCTGAATTCGAGGTAGAGTCGATTCTACAGTCACGAATACTTGGCAGAAAACAGGAATCGCAGTATCGTGTTCACTCGCAAGCGCTGCGATCCCGATGACACACGGTACCCAGCCGAGAATTTCAAGAACGCCGCAATGAAACTTCGAAAGCATTTCACAATGAGTTTCCGGAAGCTCGCTGGGCCCTCCCGTGAGGCCGACACAATCGATCGAGGCCATGGCAGAGGATAAGGAAGCAGGAGATCACCCAGATGACAATCTCGCACGAGACAAGCGCAGAAACAGAGGCCGTCGTCGACATGTGCTAACGTCGACCCGGCTCACCACCGTGTCTCCGTTTTTGCAGGGGGAAGTGTGACGGTTCTGCTCGATGGCGCAAGCAGCAACCGCCATCACGGAGCTTTGTTATCACTATCTCGTGAGCTCTTCCGCCAGTGCTGACATGTGAGCTCGTCGTCACCCACCACGGAGCTCGCTTATCGATGGCTGACGCTGTGACCAGCTCATCTCGCAAAGCAACAGAGCTCGCCGTCGCCCACCACGGAGCTCGCTTGTTCACAGTTCACGCTGCACCAGCTCTGGTCTCTTACAGCAGAGCTTCTCGTCACCCACCACGGAGCTATGGCGTCCCCCCACCGCAGAACCGGGCGACGCAGGGTATAAGCATGGGTTCCCACTCACGTAAACTTAGTTCTCTTTCTTTCTTTCTTCTCCAGCTTTGAGTCTTTGTTCATAGCATCAATACAAGGTGTCAGAGCCTGCTACATGATCATAACAGGGTCTATCTAGGTGTTGAGAGGGCGTATTTATGCCCAAGGTAGACCCACAATTCCTATTTACTGATTGTAAATTCCTCCTCTTCTGTCCTATTCCGAATCGGTCCTGCTGTTGCCTTGACCAATTATATCGCTGGATCAACAGTAGGTATGCAGGACTTTAACAGCCGCGAGGTGTAAGACCGAGCTGAAGGGTGCATGTCACAGATATACCAGGCATCGGTTTCAATTCTCACCCTTACGATACTCTCATCAACACAACACAACAACACTACCTACACAACACAGCACAACACGAATAGACGAATCTCTCGGATTTGTTTGTATTTCATTCATTCAGATGAGACAAACAGTAGGTAGGTAAGTAGGTAGATATCTACGGATCCCACAAGTTTCCATCTACAGGAAACAAGATCCTCAACTCTGCCCTACCTACTTGCCATAGAGCCGGCCAATTCAGTTCTTCCTGGGACGACGTGTTGTAGAGTGCCTATGTACATTTGCCATGTATTCATAGTTGGCACGGGGGTCTGCACGTCTTTCTTCCTCTCAGACTCAAGGTCCTCTTCCTCTCAGACTCAAGGCGTCTCTGCCGTGTTCCAACGGGGTGTTCCCTTCGATCAACAGCTTGCATACTGCCTGTTGTTTTCAAGGTTGTGTGTCCAGTAGTCTGTATCATCGAGGACACCGCTGAGGGGTGTTGTAGGTTTGTGTGTATTCCTCATACCACGAGCAGCAAATGGTCCAGAGCTCGGTATAAGTAAGGGGTATCGTAGCAATTGGTGGTGTTACAGTAATTCACGATGAAAAGTGATTTTTTTCGCTCTCTCTCCTCGCACGCAAGCCCGCACAGGCTCACTCGTTCTCGTCATCTTCATCCGCGCCAGCATCCTTGTCAGAGCGCCGGAAGCTCTCCTTGCCAGAAGCAACGGTGGCCTCTACAATGCGGCCGTCGAAAGCCCGACCATCCATGACCTTTATGCAAGCTGCGGCTGCTTCGGGCGTCTTGAATTTGACGCTCACTATGCCGTCTTCCTCAAGATCGTACAGCACCACGTTGGTGACGGCACCCACCTTGGCGCACTCATCGCGGACGTCCTCTTTGATATCAAGCATAGCGGCAGGATCTTCGTCGAGCTCACTTAGAGTGAACATGTGTCGCAGGATAACAACACGACCCTTGGGCACATTGGTCTCGAGCTGGGCACTGAAGGGGCTGTCTTCATCGTTATCCCAGTCAGCCAGTTTGGCCTCTAGCTTCTGTGTGCGCTTGATGATCTTTTGTTTGTCCTGCTCCCGCGCCTTATCCTTCGGCTTGCCGGTTCCTGTGATGTGGTTGTTTTCACCGTGGCCGCCATTGTCCGCGCCAGGATCACGACCACTTCCGTTACTATCGTTCTCCTCCTCTCTGTCGTAGTGCATCTTCTTGTACTTGGACTCAGCGGCCTGTACACGCATGCGTCCGCTCGTAAGGCCTGACGGCGTATACCGGAAGTCCGTGTCGTCGAGCAGCATAATCGCCATCTCGACACTCTGGGGCTTGAAGAAGACGATCAAGGCATCACCCTGTTGGTTTCCCTTGTCGTCGGTGTAGAGCTTAATGCGTGGCCGGCCGCTATCAATCTCCTCGGCAATGACACCGCACTTGCGCGAGAACACCTCGTGGACTTCGTCGATTGTGACATCGAGAGGCAGTCCTGTGACGTAAATGGCTGTGTTCTGGCGCGGGGCAGGAGGTGCGCGCTTCTTGTTGGAGCGCTGCTCGTAAGAGCCGTTGTTCTTGCGCTTCCGGTCACGACTGCTGGAAGCGCTCTCGCTCTCGTCGATCGGTCCGCCGTATGCAGACTGCTGCTGGGCAAGCAGATCTTCGTCGATGAATGGGATCCATCGCTTCAGCTGGACGTCCCACTCGTATTCAGAACCGTCGTCCAGAACACCGATGTGCTTGTTGTCTAGACGAGAGAAGGAAATTCGGTCATCGGTGTCGAATTCTTGGGGATCGGTGGGAAAGGGCAGGCCTGGCGGCGGTCCTGCGTCTTCCATTGTGACTGCTCGTAAAAGGGCTCGAAAACAAAATATATGGAACCAGTCGCTTTTTCAGGTGAGTTCTGATTCTACAGAGTAAGCTTGTGGTTTAGAAAAGAGCAGCGAAGTTGAGGATTGCACGACGTTGAGCTGGTAGAGAGAGAAGAGAGAGGTGTAGGTATTCGGTGGACGACAAACGTGCGAATTGCTTTCACCTGCCAGCTGAAATTGTATTCCGCAGGCTAGCGTATTCGTAGGTATCCGATAGGCGGTGCCCACAGGGTGTTATAGGCGCTGTATGTCTCACTACGAACGCTAGGCACATTGCTCATGGCTCATCTCTGCTCCCGATTCCGTGGCAGCTGCTGAGTTTCGAATTTCGACTTCATGGTTGATACGTGGGCAAGCAAGACGGCGAGTATCAATGTTTTTATGTGAGAGCACAGTGCATTTCGTGTCAGTTAGGTAGGTAAAGCTACCCAGGCACCGACTTCTTTGATTGTGTTTCTCATTATCATCCAGATGACTACCAAATGGATCTTTTGTAGAAAACGCGTCTTGCTTGCCGGGTGTTTGTGGTCGCGTAGAGCAAACAGCACAATGAGCTTCACTACCTAAGCCGTATTGTATATACCATCCTGTTCATTCAAGACCGACCACAAAAGCCTTGACAGGAGTGAGCATACCCGTGGACGTGAAAAAAATACCATTTTCAAACTGAAAGCCAACCAGCATGTACTATCTGACTCAGGTGTCTGTCTATCCGCCGCCTTAAACCTCACGCCTCAACGCCAGACGCAACTAAAGCCTCCAATCCATCCCGTTTGAACCATGAATGCTCGCCAGTATTGATACACTACTGTAAAGTCCGCAGCGCCCTCTTCCTCCGCATCAACAGGGCCCCCCTATTTCTCGTCTCTCTCATTCCTCCTCTGTCCAGAACTGTCCGACATAATAGCCTGTGCGCTCGCGTATGCCGTGAAGCATGAGCTCAATTCTAGTGCCAGGGCTTAGTTGTTGGCCTTAGCAGCAGATTCATCTTCCAACTCTTTCATGAAGTCCTCCTTGATAGCTTCTTTGCGCTTCGCCCACCATTCATTTTCTGCTTCTGCGCGGTCCGAGATCTCTTTTAGTCTTGTGCGGAGAATTTGGTTGGTGAATATCTCGTTAGCCGACTGGAAGATTGTCTGTCCCCAACCAGGCACGAGAGCGTTGGCCTAATGCAGCATGAATTAGTAAATGGTGCACACACCTCGACGTGAAAGGGGATGCAAATAGAAGCCCCCCCAAACACCACATACCTCGGCAACAACATCGCGGAGCTCCTCCTCGACCTCCTTCTCAGCCGCCAAGAATCTGTGGTTTAGGTCCTCACCCACACTACCTCTCTGCAGTAAGGTGTTGACGGCCTGCTTCGACGTGCGGATCTGAACAATGCGGCGGATGTCCTCCGTAGCTCTGCGCATCAGAGCGGCTCGAATGGCGACATCCGGAACCTTGGTGCCTTTCTCCTGGCCATCCTCAGGCTCCATATGGAGTAGCGACAGGTAGACATTCCGTTGCAGATGCGGCGGAAACCATGGCTCGATATTCGCACTCTCGTCTGTACAGTTCACACAAAGATCAGCAAATGGGTCCCTTTCCGAAGCGTGGCGCTGTCCACTGATCACTCACAGGCTTTCCGTTTTCTGTAGACGGTCGAGAAAGTGTAGAGGGAGCCGCCGAGCACGGTGATGTATGCGACTGGGAGCGCGAGGCTCATCCAGTCAACATCGAGGTTGCTGATTACGTCGTTGACCCAGTCCATGGCGTCGGAAATGAGGCTGCTGACTATCGCGAAGAGTGAAAAAGGGAGGCGCGTACAGAGAGTCGCGAAGCTAATCGGTAGTGGAGGTCGACGAGCTCTGGAAATGAAATGGCGATGGATAGAGTAAGTGGTCCCTAGGGAATAGTGGCATGTGCCTTGCTGGGGAGATCTTGACACTTTTCCAGAGCACGAATTACCACCTTAGCTCCCGGGCAGTGTTAGGTATGTGGTTAGCGCGTAATTGACTAAAGCTGGAGCCCGAGCTGCGACACGGGCGGAGGGTACCTATGTAACTACCGGGTCAGATTATGTAAGTCAACCGTCCGGCCGATGGCTGCAGTGGACAGATCAGGTCCACTGCCTCCGAGAAGTCTTCCGTACAGTGACCTCAGGTATCGACTTGTACCTACCGATAGGTACCCGCACAGTTGTAGCCCGCTAATCGCTAATGCAGCCTACGAACCTGCCTATGCCTGGTTAGTGAGCATAAGTGCAGCAACGATCGCCTCTTACCGCCTAAATTTTGTTGGCAGAATTTATCTCGACCGAAAGTATCTACGAATTACACCATCGTGAACGAGTAAAAGTTGCCTGACATCTTTCCGCACGTCGCAATCGAAAGACCTCGGTTTTTGCGCGAGCATAAGCCCGTACAGCCGACCAAGATGTCAACTCCTCGGCTTGAATTCGTCAAATTGACAGGCCACAAGAACTTCACCCAGCGTCTCGTCTTATCTACACTCACAGGTCGCCCGCTACACATCTCGAAGATCCGTCCCAACTCCCCCACCAGTCCTGGTCTGGCCCCGCATGAGGTCTCGTTTCTTCGTCTCCTCGAAGCCATTACCAATGGCAGTTCTATGCAGATATCCTACACCGGAACAACCATAACATATCAGCCCGGACTCATCACCGGCGCCGTAGCTGGCTATGGCGCAGGCGACGGCGACATCATCGAACACAACATCCCAGCGACATGTACGCGAGGCATCACATACTTCCTCTTGCCGCTTTGTCTCCTCGCGCCTTTCTCCAAGGCTCACATGAATGTGCGCTTCTCCGGTCCCGGCGTCATCACCGCAGCCACCGAGACAGGTGACTTATCTATCGACTCTTTCCGCACTGCCATCCTCCCTCTATACGACCTCTTTGGCATATCGCCAGTGCGGATTGAGCTGCGAGTTTTACAACGGTCATGCACGGGACAACGGGGTAACGGCGGTGCCGGAGTAGTCGAGCTCAGATTCGCGAGTCAAGTACGCCTGCCGAAAACATTACATCTTCACAGACATCCTGGCCGGATAAAACGGATACGCGGTGTCGCATACGCGACCGGTGTTTCTGCCTCGAATAATGCGCGTATGATCCACTCTGCGCGAGAGGTGCTGAATGCCTTCTGCGCCGATATCCACATTGCCGCGCAGTATGACCAGGCGCCGCTCGTCGCTGACCCCTCAGACAAGGCCGGCGGCAAGAAGAGAATGGGTATCGGTTTCGGTCTCAGCTTGGTCGCCGAGTCGAATATCAACGGTGTGCTTTTCTCAGCCGATACCGTTGTACCGTCGAAGGGAGGCATCGTCCCTGAAGATATCGGAAAGCGATGCGCATATCAACTCCTGGAGTCCATTAGCCAGGGCGGCTGCGTCAGTAAAGCGGCGGCGCCGACATTGCTGCTTCTGATGGCCATGGGATCCGAGGATGTAGGTCGCCTACGGGTCGGAAGAGAAGTAATAGGCAGCGAAGAAATCATAGAGCTGGCGCGGGATCTGAAGAAGTTCGGCGCAAGCAGCTGGGGCATAAGAGACATAGACGAGGATGAGACAGACGATATCATCATTGCCGTCAAGGGTTCAGGTTTAGGGAATGTGAGCAGAAAAGTCGCGTAATTTGGCCATACAATATCTTATAATTCTTTGTACAATGATACCTCCTAAAAGTTGTGTTGTCATGGTTGTCTTCGTTGTGCTGCCGCTAACCTCGCTCTCCTCTGAGCTGCCAACGCGGCAAGCGTCGCGTTATATCCGACATTCTGCAGAGCATACGCAGCTGCACTCTCTGGCATGTTCTCTCTGTTGTGCCACGCCGTCCGCAGCGATTGCGGGATGTGGAAGTTCCCAACGATAGCGTTTCCTGATCGCAAGGCATCCGTAAGACCTTCGAACTGATCACTCCGTCGGACACCCGACCGTCTGCGCGGTCTACTCCCTTCCGCACCCGCGGACTGTTCATCGGTCTCACTGCGCCCGTTATTATTCACTAACGGTCGCATTTCAATATCATCCGTCTCGTCTACATCGTCGTCTATTTCTGGGGCACCCCTCAAGACGCCGCGTTCCTCCGCGTCGTGATCCTGGCCAGTCGTCGTCGACAGGAAATTACGGAGTCCCGGCGCTGCATTGGGTTGTGGTGGAGGTTTAATTAACTTTCGAACGTTCTCCTGCTCTATGTTCACCGTGACCATGAAGCATTGGATCGCCAAGATCACGACGTCGAGGAGAACCAGGGTGAATCTGGACGAGGGCGCCTTCTGGCCGATGAAATCGACGAGGATGCCGCCGTGTAGGTAACCCCTGGAAGCCTCGCCGGCTTCGAGAGGCGCGTAGATCAGGTGCAGGAGGATGCAGAGGAGATTGGGGACCACGATGGCCGGGATGTGGTAATTAGGGACGACTAGGACGGTGTCGGTCTTGGGGCTGACGAAGAGGGTTTGCGACAGCCATCGTATGAACAGACGGAAGAAAGAACAGCTACAGGGTACACTTTGTAAGCGTTAAACTTCCCTTCACAGAGAAAAGGAGGCGCATACTCTAGATAATACAATACGCATATCTCCGCAAACACCAGCATATCTAAATTGACGGACAGATGCAGCAGGAATTGCAGCTTCTTCGACAGGCCTTCTTTTGCCGATGGTGAGAGGGATGCGTTCGGGCCCTGCGAACCGGGCGAGCCTGCATGGTTGTTGCGTCGGCTGGGACTGGTGGTAGGAGACGGGGCGATGATGGTCGGGATGTCGATGTCGGCCTCGTGACGCTGGTGAGGAAGCAAGGAACGGTCCGCCGGCGATATCGGGGAGGGATCATTGCTCATCGCTCGGCCTCATTCGACTGTTCTTCGTAGCGACTTGAGGGGCATATGTATTTGAATCTCACATACTGCGGAGTAGGTGGTTCATCGAGTCTGTGAAGTGCAGGATCACTTTCTTGAAGATGTGACTTGATGTGACGGATGACTTATTAGTTGAGCGGCGACGGCGTTATCTGGAGAACGAGAAGTACCCTCGTATCTCTGTTTACATGCATTCTTGTTGATGGTGACATAAGTTACGTAATGAATGCGCAATCCGAGATAACTCGGTTATACGCATGTAAGTGGACGACCGAACCACGAGGAAAGACTTCATTGATTTGCGACGATGCTTCGTCTGGCAGTCACTTCACTCATGCAACCATTCCGTAGAACTGGAACCTTCAATGCTGCACAAGGGCTTGTGAACAGTGACATCATAATGTTCACACATCGGCGACCTTGTATTCATACGGAATACTTAAGACCACCTTAGAAAACGGATATTATGTTTTGAGATACACTTGATTCATCTAGACCTTACTACGGATTATGAGTAAGCACCTTGTCTGGATCGCAAGAAGTCAAAGACTCGGAATGAGGACCGGATCGGAGGCGAAGCATTTCATCTCGCAGTCATTCTATTATAATGGAATACTACTGACTCTGTACTATGTCGGTCGAACTGGTTTATCCAGGCTTTGTTCGCGTACATTTGAGTGAATCCAGACCGGCAGTCTTCGTTAAGTGCAACAATAGATAAGAACAGTGTCGGACAAGGCAGCAGAATATCGCCGCGCTGCACTCAGTGTTCTTGTATGCAGATAGCACGATGAGTGAATTTAGTTCTTTGTAACATGAGAATAAGCCCTGAAGAAGTTGTTGACCTGCTTCGATTTTGATATTTGCGAGTTATTACGGATTACGGATTTAGGTCGTAGATAGAGTGAAGCGTCGCAATCACAGCCTCGGAGTTTGAAGCTTATCGCGTGTACATCACCGACGATCGCCATCACGGTTTGAGCAAATGTCGTAACTCATGGGCAACAGCTACCTAACGGACTACCTACCTCGCCTACTGGAGATGAGTCCCGGTTAATCACTGACGTTGAGATTGTTTCGCGTTTTGAGAACCGTTTTTCCCCTTGCATGACGCCTTTCATGAGGTAACTGTCCATTCACGTGATCTCAAAAGTCCACACTGTGAACTTCAAAGTGAAGATGTGCAGAAACGCTAAGCCGAACTCGGCTTGTACTGGTACAATGGAGTCCTTGTCCAAGCTGAGAACTCCGGCAGCGGTACAAAGGGCCCCACCGTGGAGGGGCAACTGGACGAGTCGCATTTTCTCTTGAGTCAGAACTCATTCAAGCATGTCCTAATAACCACGCGCATCCCAGGGTTGATCCTACGGAATACGCAGTCATTCATATTTCCCCACCACCACTTCGTGTCCATAGACGACAATCTCCGGCAAGACACAATCAAACACACCGTTTGCGCTGTCTGACGCCTTGTCAACGTTCGCAATGGCAGTCTCCACGAACGGCAATGCGCCCACGGGCGACCTCGCTCTCGACATCTTGGCCGCCTTGGCCAACGCCGAAACCCTGTCGTCGTCCACCGACTTCCCGACTGCTAAGTTTGCCGACTTGAAGGCTGCCCTGGACAGACTCAGCTCCCGGTCCATGGTCTCATACACCCAGCTTGAGCAAGAGATACCTGTCCTAGAGCCCGAAGGAGAGCTCATCGCCGAGCACGGCAGTCATGAGGCGCGCGTCTTCGAAACCGTTAGACAAGCGCTGGAGGGTCTAACCATTGCTGATCTTGAGTACGCATGAGTAGTCCCGCATCCCTTCATGGCATCCTACAAGCCCTCAGTTCACATATGGCCACGGGGCGTGGTACGGGTGTCAACGTTTTGTGATTGGTACTGACCCATGGTCCTTTGGATAGGAAGTCAATCGGGGACAAGTCCGTAGCGAAGCTTGGTCAGGGCAAAGCTTTCAAGGTATGAAGCATATTGAAACTGTGGAATGGTCAAGTACTCACGCATGTGAACAAAACAGGAGAAGTGGATTTCGAAAGGAAAGGACGGCAAGCTTGTCGCAACTGTAAGACGTCCATGGCGCCTTCGCACACGTGTGCTAGGTTAACATGTTTTCCCCAGGTCGAATCGATCAAAGACGTGACACGAGAGCAACTCAAGACCATACAAACCACACACGCGTGCCCGGATGCCAAGGCACTGTCCGAGTTGAAGAAGCGCAAGTTGGTGCGCGTTCAGAAAGACATCAGCTTCTCCATCAGCAAGGGACCCAAGTTTGCCCTCGAGATTGTGAAGGAGGAGACCGATCTCACCGATGATATGCTCGCGAATGGATCTTGGAAGACCGCAACTTTCAAGCCTTACAACTTCAACTCTCTCGGTGCTGATCAACACACGGGCGCATTGCACCCCCTAATGAAAGTCCGCCAGGAATTCCGTCAGATCTTCTTTGTGAGTGCTCTTCTCATTTTCAACACTCCCCTATATTTGGTAGTCGCAGGCAGTAAACCACTTGCCATTTCTATCCCCTGTACCAACGTTCGTTATTGCTCCAAATCTTTCATCTAACGGTTGATTCATTAATTAGGAACTTGGATTCGAGGAGATGGCCACGTAAGTAGCAACTTCTGGGTTTTTTTTTTCTTCTTAATTTTGGTAATCACGAGAGTACGGATGGTGCTGTCGGGACTTAAAAGCCCACCAAGCTTTCCACGGCTGATTATGGCGGTTACTAAGTCTGAATGATGCAGTGACCGTTTCGTGGAATCTACTTTCTGGAACTTCGACGCCCTCTTCGTTCCTCAGCAACATCCTGCTCGTGATCTGCAGGATACCTTTTTCATTTCAGACCCGGTGCGCGCCGATAAGCCGCATGCCGAAGATGAGAACGACAAGAAAGATTACGACGAGTACTGGAACAACATCCGAGCTGTTCACCAGAACGGCAAGTTCGGCTCTATCGGCTACCGTTACCCCTGGCAGCCGGAGGAATCTATGAGACTAGTTCTGCGAACTCACACTACGGCCATCTCAAGTGCCATGCTGTACAAGCTAGCCCACCAGAAAGGACCTGATGGTCGCCCCCCGCCGGCTCGCTACTTCTCCATTGACAGAGTCTTCCGAAACGAGTCCGTCGATGCTACACATCTTGCTGAGTTCCACCAGTGCGAGGGTATCATCGCTGATTACAACCTCACCCTGGGTGGCCTGATGGACTTCATGAAGATCTTCTTCGAGAAGATGGGTATCCATGATCTTCGATTCAAGCCTGCATACAACCCTTACACCGAGCCCAGTATGGAGATTTTCAGTTTCCACAAGGGTCTCAACAAGCTTGTAGAAATCGGTAACAGTGGTATGTGCCCTCCGTACACGACGGTGTTCCCAACGATACCTGAAACGTACTTGAACATCTCATAACTAATTTATTTTCACACTTCCAGGTATGTTCCGCCCGGAAATGCTCGAGTCCATGGGTCTGCCCAAGGACATGAGGGTATACGGCTGGGGTCTGAGCTTGGAAAGACCAACCATGATCAGTAAGATCCTATCCTTTTTTCGCTCCCTTCTCCTCCGTTTCATTCCAACAACTTATCACGTGGGTGGCTACTAACATGGAAACTGTAGAATATAAGATCTCCAACATTCGAGAGTTGCTAGGTCACAAGGTAGATCTCAACTTCATCGAAAGAAATCCCGCTGTGCGGTTAGACAAAGACTAGACAAAGAACATATACGCGAAGAGATAAATGAGAGATGATACAATTGCCGTTCACCATATCTTATATCCTCGATGCTCACTTTTATGCCGAACAGTGCCTGAGGTCGAGAAATCTGGTGGTATTTTATGTTTATACTGACCAAACACAGTGTGGCAAGCGCTTTCGATTAGATGAGTCTCTGATACCGTGGACAAGGAACTCCTATCTTAACGGTTGGGCCCTCATGTATGGTTTCGACTTGGAGTACGAAACAAATTTCAAGAGAATCTATCGACGTCGAACGTTTCGCTGACATCGCTTTCAACTGCTCACATGTGATAAAAAGACCTGGTGGAGACCGGTATGTGCGTGGCCGTTGAATGGGTCTGACCCCTGGGCTGATGCAGAACATCGCACTAGACCCTACGGGTGTTTGCTGTTCCGTCGAATATTACGACAGGTCTGCCAAGCACAGACACAGGACAACGTCATCCCACGAAGCCTTATCATATCAAACTCATTTGTAGCGAGAGCGAGAGAGGCAATTGGACGGGAAGGCCCCTGCCAGATTCTGTTGAAGCAGATGAAGGCATCAAGGAACGGTGGCAGCAAGGCAAGCGCAGGCCAGGTCAAAGGAGAGCGTGGATTAGCCCCTCCTGTTGTGCTTTGCTCTCGATTCTGCGGCACCTTGCGCTTGCGACGATACGTTCCTTCTTGTGTCTTGTTCGTTCGGCCTTACAAACATGTGAATGGCTGCTGAAACGACTCTACCCCTGATCCGCCTGTGAGGATCGTGCCGTCTCGCATCCACTGCCAAAGGCGGAGAAGAATGCAATCGGTAAACAGGGCAGACTCATTCAATTATATGGCTTGTTTAAGGCATGTATTCGTGAAAGACTTGTTGTTGTTTATACCACCTCGCTTGGTACGTGTAAATGGTCTGAAGAGTTGTGCCAACTTTGGAATCCCGTCTTGTGACAGCCAAACATACGAAATACATATTCCGCTTGTAACAAACAGATTCAACTGAGGTATTACCCGGAAGACTCTTTGTTGGTGTTAGCAATGTGATAATGGCTAGGTGGAAGCACAAAACACATCTACCTATGTCTATGTCAAAGAATCTTCAGGGGTCATTCCACAATCTGAATCTCAACGTGTACTTACACCACGGAATAGGCAGGTCAATATATATTCCGTACCTCAGGTGCTACCTACTCGACGACGGCGTTATGTAGTGTTCTGTACCTAGTCCGTACACTAGACCTACGCTACTTCTGCTGAGTGCATACCTGCACCGCCTACCAATCTGTAAAGTAGAAGACTGGACTAGAGCGTTCGCTCTTACGTATCAGTATTCACTGGCGGTCATACCACGGCGGATTGGACGACGACGATAGATATTAGGTACCCAATTGTCTTAGGTAGTCGCAGTTGCTGATTGTAATCCGTACTTCAGCTATGGAATAGATGCCACCTAGCACTCAGAGACTCTCTTAAGGTACCCAGTAAGCAAATGTTGTGTTGGAGGGTTGTTATGCACGAAACGGCGCTCTCCTTTATACATGACGGATGCCCTGAGGAATGCATGGAGAAGACTTCCAGTCGTTATTCCGTCTGTGTTCCGTCGGTAACCTCAAAACGCGATGGGAGTTGAATTAGAGCGCTCGGGGGGCTGAGTTCGTAACGAGGATCCACTTTTACAACCAAGGATACTTTGTACATACACAGGCAGGTACTAAATGAGTCGTGCTTCGATTGGAGATAAGAGTCTGGATAGGTAGAGATACTTTAAAGAAGAGCATTGCCTCCTATTATACAGTGAGATAATGCCACTCATAGGTCTCTTTACGTTCTTGCGATTGTACATGAAGTAGCGCCAAGGTATCTCTCAAGTATCCGGCTACTGGCTGCGCAAGGTTCGCATGGTCCGTGCACGCCGTTGCCTCCAGTAATTCGGTGCCTGAGTAGCACCTTACGGGATACAGCGGTACATGTAGGCAATCTACCCAGAGCTCCTGCTCTCCCTTTGCGAACAGGTAATCCGTAATGGTAGGAACGACCACCTGGACGGGAAAAAGGATCGATCGCTAATACCTCCTCGTACCTACCCGTAACCACACCACGCACCGCCCAAACACTCACTCCCGCCGTCCACGCCCGGCAACTCTCCATCTTTCCTCTGCAAACATTCCGCGCAAACAAGTCGTCCTTCTCCTCCACCTCTGACCTCACCTCTTTCTCTTCATCTGTACACTACCTACTACATTCCCCACGACAGCTTGCGTACACCAGTCTTCCCACTAGATAAGGTGCCTGTCGACGACCGGGTCAGCATTGGCGCGTCATTCCTTTCCTTTCCCTTCCCATCCTATCCTTGCTTGCCTGGCGAGCATAGTTACCTTAATCTTCGATTCCCGGTCTCCACTGGATCCTGGACGCCTAATACCTCGCCTTCTGTCTTCTCGCATTCGCTTGGTTCATACCGACCAAGTCGCCGCCCGGTCCTCCAGTGACCGACATCTCGTCACCCTTCATCTTCGCCGCTTCAGCCCACCTGCGTCTATCCTCGCCCATGTGGCCATAAGCCATGGCGGCACCACTTCCCATCAAGTTCAAGGAGCTGTTGAAGCTCGAATCCCATGTCGAGCCGAGCTCCATTGTTTTCAACTCTTGCGTCAGTCTTGCCGCTTCCTCCCACTCGGCTCGCCCTCATGGTTCGCGATCGTTCACTGCTAACACCTCTCACCTACGCAGACTCTAGAATCGGACCACTACGTCTGCATAAGAGACCAGAAGCCTGGAACCGCTCAGCCCGATGTCGTTATCATTGACCTCAAGAACACCAACAATGTCACCCGCCGACCTATCAAAGCCGACAGTGCCATCATGCACTGGTCGAAGTCGATCATCGCTCTTCGTGCCCAGGCTAGAACCTTGCAGATCTTCGATCTCGTTGGCAAGAAGAAGCTCAAGTCTGCAACCATGAACGAGGACGTCGTCTACTGGAAGTGGGTTAGCGAGTCGACTCTGGGTCTGATAACAGAGACCTCAGTCTATCATTGGGACATCAACAGTCCTCAGGCCGCTCCCGTAGAGATGTTTAAGCGCAATGCTAACCTCAATGTATGTCCCGCGTGCATGTCAAAACGCTCGGAAATGTAGGTTTTCTTGCTAATTCGCTCCTAGGGCTGCCAAATCATCAACTACCGGGTCAATGTCGATGGAAAGTGGATGGCCATTGTTGGTATTTCCCAGCAGCAAGGTCGTATCGTCGGTAGCCTGCAGCTATACTCTCAAGACCGTGGCATCAGTCAAGCGATAGAAGGTCACGCCGCTGCTTTCGGAACCATTCGATTAGAGGGAGCCGCGGAGGACACCAGACTCTTTACTTTCGCTGTCCGAACGGCTGCCACTTCCAAGCTACACATCGTTGAGATTGACCACAAGGAGGGCAACCCCGTTTTCGCCAAGAAGGCAGTAGATATTTTCTTCCCTCCCGAGGCGACGAACGACTTCCCAGTGGCCATCCAAGTGTCTCAGAAGTATGGCGTTATCTACATGGTCACGAAGTACGGTTTCATTCACCTCTATGATCTTGAGACCGGCTCAGTCTTGTTTATGAACCGCATCTCCACCGAAACCATCTTCACGACCTGCACCGACCTGGAATCCACTGGTATTATTGGCATCAACAGAAAGGGTCAGGTGCTCTTTGTGTCGATCGATGAGGCCACCGTGATCCAGTATCTCCTCCAGAATCCCGCCAACACGGACATTGCCATCAAGATGGCATCTCGTGCTGGACTTCCCGGAGCAGATCAGCTTTATGCTCGCCAATTCGATCAGTGCTTCGCTGCCGGCGACTATGACAAAGCCGCCAAAATTGCGGCCAATTCGCCCCGAGGATTCTTGCGAACCACTGAAACGATTAACAAGTTCAAGGCCTTACCAACCCAGCCTGGAAAGATGTCAGTCATCCTTGCATATTTCGGCATGCTGCTCGATAAGTCAACACCACTTAATAAGACCGAAACCCTCGAGCTAGCTATCCCTGTATTGTCTCAAGGTCGCAAGCATCTTCTCGAGAAATGGGCCAAGGAAGGCAAGCTTGACTTTTCAGAGGAACTTGGCGATCAGATTCGCCCACATGATCTTTCCTTAGCTCTTGCCGTCTACCAGAAAGCGAACATTACTCACAAGGTTGTTGCTTCGTTCGCTGAGCTGGGCGAATTTGACAAAATTTTGCCCTACTGCACTCAAGCTGGCTATCAACCAGATTGGATCAGTCTGCTCCAGCATATGATTCGCACAAGCCCTGAGAAAGGCGCGGAGTTCGCAGCAAGCTTGGCTAACAATGAAGGCGGTTCCTTGGTCGACCTCGGCCGTGTTGTCGACGTATTCCAGTCTCAGGGC
Organism: Xylaria sp. L1 SY-2022; assembly: GCA_023079495.1. Taxonomy (NCBI): domain Eukaryota; kingdom Fungi; phylum Ascomycota; class Sordariomycetes; order Xylariales; family Xylariaceae; genus Xylaria; species Xylaria sp. L1 SY-2022. The sequence continues at coordinate 432,748 of JALIDW010000013.1, read as the reverse complement.
ATGATCCAACAGGCTACGGCATTCCTCTTGGATGCACTCAAAGACAACCTCCCAGAACACGCCCACCTGCAGACAAGGCTCTTGGAAATGAACCTGCTTAATGCGCCTGCCGTTGCCGAAGCGATCCTTAGCAACCAGATGTTTACTCAATTCGACAAGGCTCGAATTGCACCGCTATGTGAACAGGCTGGGCTGTTCACCAAGGCCTTGGAGCTCTATGAGTCTCCCGCAGACATCAAGCGTGTCATCATCAGCATTCCGAGCCAGCCCGGCTTCAACGCGGAATGGTTCGTGAACTACTTTGGCTTCCTCTCTGTTGAGCAGTCATTGGACTGCCTAGACGCGATGATGAAGAGTAACATGCGCCAAAATCTCCAGTCTGTCCTCCAGATCGCCACCAAGTATTCCGATCTTCTGGGCCCAACCAGTCTGATTGATCTCTTTGAGAAGTACCGAACTTACGAGGGTCTTTTCTACTATCTAGGCAGCATTGTCAATGTGTCTCAGGACCCCGATGTACACTTCAAGTACATTGAGGCATGTACTAAGATGGGACAGTTCAATGAGGTTGAGCGCATCTGCAGAGACAGCGACTACTACAACCCTGAGAAGGTCAAGAACTTCTTGAAGGAAGCAAAACTTACTGAGATGTTGCCTTTGATTATTGTCTGCGACAAGCACAACTTCGTTCACGATTTGGTTCTATATCTATACCAGAACCAACGATTCCAGGCCATTGAGGTCTATGTCCAACGGGTCAATCCGGGACGGACTCCCGAAGTTGTTGGCGGTCTTCTTGACGTCGACTGCGACGAAAATGTGATCAAGGAGCTGCTCAAGTCCGTTGATGCCGTCTCGATACCGATTGATGCTCTTGTGCGCGAAGTTGAGACTCGCAACCGCCTGAAGCTGCTGCTCCCGTTCTTGGAAGCCAGTCTCGCGGCCGGCAATCAACAGCAAGCTATTTTCAATGCGCTGGCCAAGATCTACATCGATTCCAACAACAACCCTGAGAAGTTCTTGAAGGAGAATGACCAATACGACACTCTCAGTGTAGGTAAATATTGTGAGAAGCGTGATCCTAACCTCGCCTTCATCGCGTATCAGAAGGGCCAGAATGACTTGGAGCTGGTCAACATTACCAACGAGAACTCCATGTACCGCGCTCAAGCCCGTTACCTCTTGGATCGTGCGGACCGAGAGCTCTGGATGTTTGTCCTCAGCGAAAACAACATCCATCGTCGGTCTGTAGTTGACCAGGTCATTGCTACGGCTGTTCCTGAGTCGAGCGACCCCGCCAAGGTTTCTGAGGCTGTTGCATCCTTCATGGCCTCTGACATGCCAATTGAACTCATCGAGCTTCTGGAGAAGATCATCCTCGAACCTTCGCCCTTCACCGATAACCCGAGCTTGCAAAACTTGTTGATGCTCACAGCGGCCAAGGCCGACAAGGGACGTGTTATGGACTACATCCATCGCTTGGACGCATTCAACCCCGATGAGTGTGCGCAATTGTGCGTTGACATCGGTCTGTTCGAAGAGGCTCTTGAGATCTACAAGAAGGTTGCCAACCACACAGCCGCGGTTGAAGTTTTGGTCGACCACATCGTTAGTATCGATCGTGCTAACAGCTACGCCGACGATGTTGATGTGCCGGACGTGTGGAGCAGAGTCGCGAAGGCACAGCTTGATGGCTTACGTGTAGGCGACGCGATTGAATCGTACATTAAGGCTGGTGATCCAAGCAATTACATGGAAGTAATTGAAGTCGCCACTCACGCTGGCAAGAATGAGGAGCTCGTCAAATATCTTCGCATGGCTCGCAAGACGCTTCGCGAGCCCCCGATCGATACCGCTCTTGCCTTCTGTTATGCAAGACTTAACCAACTGGCCGAGTTGGAGGACTTCCTTCGCGGAACCAACGTGGCCAACATTGAGGAGTCCGGTGATAAGGCGGCCAGTGAAGATCTTCACCAAGCTGCCAAGATCTTCTATTCCAGCATCTCTAACTGGTCTAAGCTGGCTACGACCCTTGTGCATCTCGAGGATTACCAGGCTGCCGTTGAGTGTGCTCGCAAAGCAAACAATATCAAGGTCTGGAACCAGGTTCACGCAGCATGTGTTGCCAAGATGGAATTCCGTCTTGCCAAGATCTGCGGTCTTAACCTGATTGTGGATGCCGAGCAGTTGCAGGCTCTTGTCAAGCAGTACGAGTATGCAGGCTACTTTGACGAGCTGATCGATCTCCTCGAGCAAGGCCTTGGACTGGAGCGTGCTCACATGGGCATGTTCACCGAACTGGGCATTGCGCTCTCCAAGTACCACCCTGAGAGGTTGATGGAACACATCAAGCTGTTCTGGAGTCGCATGAATCTTCCCAAGCTGATTCGAGCTTGCGAGGATGCCAACCTTTGGCCTGAGCTTGTTTTCTGCTACTATCACTACGATGAGTTTGACAACGCTGCCCTGGCTGTTATGGAACGGGCGCAAAACTCTTGGGAGCACCAGCAGTTTAGAGACATCATCGTCAAGGTTGCTAACCTCGAGATCTACTACCGTGCTCTTAACTTCTACCTTGAGCAGCACCCGTCGCTCCTCACGGACTTGCTTCAAGTCTTGACACCACGCATCGATGTTAACCGAGTTGTTCGCATGTTCCAGAAGTCTGATAATTTGCCCCTGATCAAGCCATTCTTGCTCAATGTTCAGACTCAGAACAAGCGAACCGTCAACGACGCTATCAACGATCTTCTCATCGAGGAGGAGGATTACAAGACCTTGCGCGACTCCGTCGAGAACTACGACAACTATGATGCGGTTGAACTCGCATCGCGTTTGGAAAAGCACGATTTGGTCTTCTTCAGACAGATTGCTTCTAACATCTACCGCAAGACCAAGAGATGGGAGAAGTCTATTGCTCTGTCGAAGCAAGACAAGCTGTTCAAGGATGCCATTGAGACAGCTGCCATCTCTGCTAAGCCGGAAGTTGTGGAAGAACTACTCCGATATGTAAGTACATCACAGGTTTTGGATTCTCATGTGGGCCTTGAAGCTAACCAGCATAACCAGTTCGTTGATATTGGAAGTCGAGAGTGCTACGTCGGCATGTTGTATGCCTGCTACGATCTTGTGCGCCCAGATCTGATCCTCGAGATCTCCTGGCGCAATGGTCTTCACGATTTTACGATGCCCTACATGATTAACATGCTGTCCCAGCAGACCAAGGAGCTCGCGCTCCTTAAGGCAGACAACGAAGCCAGAAAGGCAAAGGAGGCGGCCCAGGAAAAGCACGAGGATGAGACTCCTATCCTAGGTGTCAACCGCCTTATGATCACGGCCGGTCCCTCCACCGGCACTATGTCGCCAGCACCATACACCCAAACCAATGGATTCGCGCCCCAGTCTACTGGCTTCGGCTATTAGACGTCGCCCCTATCCATCCCTAGTTGCTTGTCATGATGCGATAGTTGCATCCCTATGATGGATGAAGCACGCGTCGAACATACCTAGTGCAGTCTTGATGCGGTCGGTTCTATCTGGGATAGATCGACATTTAGTGGAATATGAATGATGTGACTGTCCGTGCCGGAAGAGAATATAAGACGATTCTCGGGTGCAGGGATTTGGGACTTGAGTGTGACGAGCTACAAGAATCAAGAAAGATTAACTGATCTTTAACTTGGGACGTCGAGCTTGATGAGATCACACATGGCCTTTGTATGATAGTACATTACGAATTGAGGAATGCTTGCACTGGGCCTTAATAAAAGTTTGAAGTTCTCAGAATGTTTTTACGTGACATCGTGACGAGTTGTCTTGTTTCTTAGCCGTGACCCTACGAAGATTGACTTGTTTACTGATACTTCTCAGGGCAGTCCCGTCTATGTGTTGATTGATGATAGGTTGCATGGGGAGAGAAGTCAGTCACGCAATGGAGATCATAACATGTCACAATAGCATGATTACTTGTTTTCAGCAAAGTGAAATCAGGGGTTAAACTCGGTTCATTCCAGCGATTCTCATGACCTCCCTACGTACGTTCAGCCATTGTTTTGTCTTGTGTTGGAACCATCAGCGAAGCTTAACATCGCAAAGCAAAGCGTTCAAAGTCTCTCTTTTCCTTCTTTCCTCATTTCCTCTCCCGGTTACTTCTTCTCCCCCCCTGTGCGTAGATCTCCCGTCCGTCAAGTAGTGTGGTCGTAGCTCATCCCATCCCAATCCAGAAGCATGGGATCTTGATCCGATCCGAGACGTAAACTTGTTCCGAGACTTCAACTAACTACACCAAACAACCTAGCCACGGGAAACCAATTCCATCGCCGCAGAAAAAGAGAGAGACTTAAACGTGCGTCTGCGCCTCCACCTCAAGCGCGCGCTCACGCGCCTCCTCGGCGGCACGCTCGTGCGCGGCGGCGATCTCGGCGTCGCGGGCCTCGGCGCGCTCGCGGGCGACGTCGGCGCGGACTTGGGCGAGGGCGGCGTCGTCGGCGATGGCTTGGGCGAGGACGTTGCCGCGGCCGAGGCGGGGGAAGCGGGTGCGGGGGGAGGCGGGCGCGAGGGGCGGGGGCGCGCGGGGTGGCGGCCTCGACGTCGGCGTTGCCCTCGCGGATGTGGCGGCGCAGCAGGAGGAGAAGCGCGTAGCTTAGGACCATGCATGTGCAGACTGTGAGGACGATGGAGAGAGGGGTCAGGAAGGGGGAGGACATTTTGGCGGGTTGGATGGGTGGATTGGTCTTTGGTTGGGAAGGGTGCCGGTTTGGCTGGTTCTTCTGGGACGGCGGAGAGGTTAGATGGGTACGATGAGATGGGAGGGGGGTGGAAGATGGGATGGGTAGGGGGTTGAGGACGTACCTTGAGAGCAGACGCGCTGTTGTGGTCTTGTCTTGTGGTTTGTTTGATGATGGTGATGTTCGTGGTTGTGGTTGATGATGAGGATGAGAACGAGATTGCGGATACGAAAGTGGTGGAGGAGAAGAAGAAACAGGAAGAGTAGGAAAGGAAGAGGGCAGGAGGGATATATACCTGGGCGGATGGGATTCAGACCTTGTCGGCGATTGTTTTCTCTACAGAGAGGTAGACAGGTCTAGAAAGATAAGGAAGCACTGGGTTGACGGCGATGGCGATGGTGATGCGGGACTGTGTCCCTTCCACATAGTTACCTGTCTGCCTGACGAGTATAAATGCATAGTAAACATGCCTGGTTGACATGCCAGACGAAAGGAGTGGTCTCCCAAAAGAAATTGTTGGTTAAGATGCGTGATGGTGAGTGAATAGGGGTAAAAACCCCATGCTGTGATACTATGGCTACGAGTTACCTCTCTATGTTGGTAGACAGACAGATAACAGCCAGCTATGAATGAAAGCTTGGTAGACAAGCCGTGACCCTTTACCCTTGGCGATACATTGTCGCTACTCGCAAGTCATGAGGTAGAGCGTTAAGTCGAGCTTCCTGGCACATGTCGAAGACGTGCATGACCTCCTATTATAGACTTACATGCTTTTTCAGGAGAAGGACAACCGATTATCATAGTCACGGCACTTCACTCATTCAAGTCCCCATCAACACCCCAACTTAGAAAGAAAAAAAAAGTCAACTTTTCGTTGCCTAACCGAACTAAACGAGCTAACATAGGGTAAGCGAAAAAAGGGGGTTGAGAGCACATTCCCTTTCCCCCCAAACAGAGAGCTTCTACTAGCCAGCGATTTCTCTATTCCCCTCCTTCCCATCCATCCATCATAACCTAGGCCTTGGGAGAGCAAAAGAAAAAGCCTTCGGATTATTCCAGCAACACTACCCCTAAAACTTTCCGGCACAACCCGAAAGAACAATAATAAAACGCCAACAAAACCCAGTTCGTGTAATCAATTACCGTATTTAAGACTTGGTAATCTTACAAACGAGATCCGATCCGTCGACGGAGTCACCCTCCTTGACCTGAAGGCCATTAACCTTGCCATTGTGAGGAGCGGAGATAACCATTTCCTAATTCATTGTATTAGCATTGTGTTGATCAAAGTGAACGGATTGTGGTAGTAAAGTTAACTTACCATCTTCATGGCACTGAGAACAGCGAGAGGATCACCCTTCTTGACATCAGAGCCTTCGTGAACACGCAGCTCAACAAGTACACCGGCCATAGGAGCGCCGACCTGGCTAGAGTCACCAGGGTCAGCCTTGGGTCGGCTGACATTCTCGACGCTAGCCTTGTTGTCGTCAATGGTGACCTGTCGAACTTCCCCATTCATTTCGTAGAAGACCTCACGCTGGCCAGTGTTCTCGGACAAGGGTCCAACAGCGAGAAGCTTCAGGATAAGGACCTTGCCCTTCTCAAGCTCAACGTGGAATTCTTCGCCGATCTGGGGAGCAGACAGGAAGTACCGTGTGGGCAAGACTGACAGGTCGCCAAACTTCTGGACAAACTTCTTGTAATCCTCAAACACCTTAGGATACATCAGATAAGAAGCAATGTCTGTCTCAGTGATGTGACCCCACTTCTGGCCGAGATCTGCCCGGACCTTCTTAAAGTCAACGGGATCGAGGTACAAGCCAGGTCTCTTATCGAACTTGCGGCGGCCGCGCAACGCTCTGGTACGTAGCGGCTCGGGGAATCCACCGTAGGGCTGACCCATCATACCCTCAAGGAATTCCAGCACGGAACCGGGGAAGTCAAGTTCACCGGCACGGTCAACCACATCTTGAGGGGAAAGCTTGTTGGAGACCATGAACTGAGCCAGATCACCGACAACCTTGGATGTGGGCGTGACCTTGACAATGTCACCCAGGAGGTCATTGGCATGTTCGTACGCCTTCTTCGTCTCAGCCCACTGTGAGCCGAGACCCAGCTGAGAAGCCTGGAACATCATGTTGGTGAGTTGACCACCAGGAATCTCGTGCTCGTACACCTCGGGGTCGGGGCCAGCCAAATGGGCCTCGAAGGGCGAGTATAGCAGACGCAACTGAGACCAGTAAGAGTCAAGAGCACGGACGTGAGCAGGGTTCAAGCCAGGGTCTGACTCGCTGCCCTCGAGCGAGGCAATAATGGCGTTGATACTAGGCTGCGAGGTCATTCCGGAGAGACTGTCGGTGGCAGCATCGACAACATCGGCACCGGCCTTGGCGCAAGCAACCATGGAAGCAACACCGGTACCCGCAGAGTCGTGGGTATGGACGTGAATGACGAGGTCAGGGTACTTCTTGCGGATAGATCCAACCAACAGAGTGGCCGCGTGAGGCTTCAAGACACCAGCCATGTCCTTGAGACCAAGAACATCAATATCAAGAGCAACCAGCTTGTCGACAAGGTCGAGGTAGTACTGGAGGTTGTACTTCTTCTTCGGGTTCAACATATCACCAGAGATACATACGGTACCTTCGGCAACACCACCAGCCTTCTGAACAGCCTTGATACCGACCTCGAGCTGGTTGATATCGTTCAAAGCGTCAAAGACACGGAAGATATCAACACCATTCTTCTTAGCTTGCTCGACGAAGTGATCAATGGCATTGTCAGGAAGGGAGGCGTATGCGACACCGTTGGCTCCACGAAGAAGCATCTGGAAGGGGATGTTGGGGACGGCCTTCCGCATCTTCCGGAGTCTGTCCCAAGGGTCTTCATACAGGAAACGGTAGGCAACATCAAAGGTGGCACCTCCCCAGCATTCCAAACTGAACAAGTTGCTCATGGCATGGCTGGTCTCCCTAGCAATGCCTAGAAGATCGACAGTTCGTACACGAGTAGCGAGGAGAGACTGGTGAGCGTCACGCCAGGTGGTATCCATGAGCAAGCAGCCCTTGTACTCGCGGACTGCTTTGGCAAAGCCCTTGGGTCCCTGGTCCAAAAGGACCTGGCGCCAACCTTTGGTGGATGGCTGCGAGAGATCGATCTTGGAGCCATCAGCGTTGACAAGCTCAGGCAGGACGAATTCGCCCTTGAACTTGGGCTCGCCAATCTGGCCCTTGATGCTGCTACCGTTGACGGCCACATCACCAAGGTATGCCAGGAGTTTCTGCGCACGGTTCTGACTGCCAACCAAGTCGAATAGCTGGGGGGTATCGTCGATGAAGGTAGTCCAGCAGTTACCATCAATAAAGGTAGGGTGAGTCAAAAGAGATGCAAGGAAAGGGATGTTGGTCTTCACGCCACGGACACGGAACTCAATGAGAGCCCGGATGACCTTACGGCGTGCGATCTCGTAAGTGGAGCCGTGGCAAGTGCACTTGACCAGCATAGAATCATAGTAAGGGGTAATAACGGCACCAGCAAAGCCGTTTCCACCATCGAGACGGACACCGTTACCACCAGCGGATCTGTACACCTCGATCTTGCCCGTGTCGGGCTGGAAGTTCTTGGACGGATCCTCGGTTGTGATTCGGCATTGGATGGCAAAGCCGCGGGTGGAAATGCGATCCTGGGTCAGACCGAGCTGCTGCAACGTGGCGCCCGCAGCGATCTGAATCTGAGCAGCCACAATATCTATGCCTGTAATCTCCTCGGTAATAGTATGCTCGACCTGAATGCGGGGGTTGATCTCGATGAAGTAGTATCGGTTCTGCTGATCCACCAGGAACTCTGCAGTACCGGCGTTTCGGTAATTTACGGACTTGGCCAGCTTGACAGCGTCAGCAAGGATGGCATCTCGGACTTCTGCGGGTAGATCCTTGGCCGGGGCAATCTCAACGACTTTCTGGTGTCGTCGCTGGACCGAGCAGTCACGCTCGTACAGGTGCACAATGTTACCGTAGTTGTCACCCAGAAGTTGGACCTCGATGTGCTTGGGCTTGTCCAAGAAGCGCTCGACGAAAACGGTTCCGTTTCCAAAGGCAGTCTTTGCCTCGGAAGTAGCGCGATCGAAGGATTCCTTCAGACTGGCCTGGTCACGCACTACTCGCATACCGCGACCACCACCGCCAAAAGCGGCCTTGATGATAACGGGGAAGCCATAGGTATCCGTGAAGTCCTTGACCTCCTCGAATGTGGCGACAGCGCCGGGAGTACCGGGTACAACGGGGACGTCGCAAGCGTTAGCAAGTTTTCTGGCGGATACCTTGTCGCCAAGCGCGTCGATCACATGGGGTGAGGGACCGACAAACTGTGTAGCGCATGAGTCAATGTGCCGGGAGCAGATCGGGTACAGACGGAAGCACTCACAATAAGGCCGGCCTTCTCGACATTGCGGGCGAATTCAGCATTCTCGGATAAGAAGCCGTATCCTAGGCCAACCCGTTAGAAACTCGCCGCATGGTGATATAGCCGCGGCAAAGAACGGAGCTCGGAAAACGACATACCCGGGTGGATCATCTGGACGCCATGCTCCAAGGCGATCTTGATAATCTCATTGCCCGCGAGATAAGCTCCAACGGGGGTGTATTGACCTCGCTTTCCGATGACATAGGCTTCGTCGGCCTCTATAGAGACGTTAGCATGTGAATATAATGGCTCGCCATGTGCGCGTTGATCCTTGCTGTTCTTGCGCATACGTACTTTGCCTATGCATGCTAAGGCGGTCCTCATAACTAGCGGTTATTAGCGGAAACGTCACAGTCGCTGCGAGGCAGCTAAGCGGCCACGAGTTAGGCGGCCTACCTGAATACAGCGACAGTGTGCAGAGATAGCTCGTGGGCCTAAAGACGTTTCCGAGTCGTTAGTCACGTTTCATCCTGAGTCCTGCTCGGAGGCGTCGGGGGGCAACCTACGGTTCTGAAGATCTGTAAGACGCAATTGGTCAACGGTCAGTCTACGCTTGCTTGGACGCTTGCTTGGGGTTGCTCTGATTCTGCTGTCTGGCTCTGCCATCGGAGTGGACTGGCGGGGGCTTACACGAATAGCTGCCCAGCACAAAGATTAGCCATACACCCGCAAGGACTGGAAGGGTTGCGCAAGACGCGGTACTACGTACGAATTTCACCTCTATTGGCCACTATAAGAGAGACAGACTGTTAGCAACTGGTTGGGAGAAGAACGCTGTAGCGACACAACGTCTTGGAGACAGGAGAACACACCCAAGATCTTGTTAATATGCATGATGGAGCTGTTGGCGCGAATGTGGTGAGCCGTCTTGCCAGGCCGCGTGCTAACCTCGTCTTCGAAGACCTCCTCATTGGAGCCATCGGCGATGGCCTGTGCGGCCCTGAACATCTCGATCCGATCCATGTTAATGGTTCGTGAAAGGCGAGAGTCGAGATCGGACTTTCACAAGCCAGTGGCTATACGAGAGAGCTCAGGATAGAGGTGAGCCAACAAGGTGAGGATGATAACGATAGTGATAGTGATAATAATGTTAGTAAAGCTGTTGGACCAAGACTCTTCGTCGGGCCACGCGGGGGGAACAAGAGAGGGAGTCCGGAGTCGGCGGGGTAGGAGGAAAGTTTTCGTTCGCAGGTTGGGAGTATGTATGTAGATTATGCTTGCTGATGGGCAGGGTCCAGCTCTTATAGAGCTCCGGGATCCGAGACAAGTACTGGACGGATTACGCAGTACTCGAAGACACGCCCAAGGCCGATGGAGTCACTCCCTCAGGATTTAACTCGCTGCCTACGCCCGGCGCCTGGGTTGTTCACAGCAGAGGCGAGAGGAGAGGAGAGGCGCGAAACCAGGAACCAGTTCGGCGGTACGAACAAACAGGAGAGTGTAGGAGGAGACTAGGTCGGAAGAGGAGCAGAGCACAAAGAGGAGGAGACCAAGGGTGGGATGTATGAAAAACTACTTATAGTCATGAGCCCGCGCGGATGAGAAGTAAGTATGTATCGGTAGGAGTGCGAGTACGGAATACTTGGTGATAGATAGAGTGTCCGCGGAGCCAAGGCCGGCATTACGTGGAGGGATTAACACATGGAAATGCGCAGACTCGCAGACTCGCAGACTCGCAGACGCCCTGGGTTCATGGGAGATGCGACTAGAGCTAAAACCTTGGAAACAACCCTGGGCGCAGATAAGTGCGAGCAGCTACGAGTAGGTACAGACAAAGAGGTACCGTGCCTAGCTCCTACAGTACAAAAAATACATCCAGGCACTCGCTTCTTTTTTGCGCCTGCCTTTCTTTTCCTTTTTTTTTTCTCTCTCTCTCGCTCTTGCCTCTGATATTCACCGTCCTCCCTCGTTCCTGTCGTGCCAACCCGTATGTAACGTACCTCGTCGGTTGTAGACTTACACGGCCTAGCGCTAGTGTAGGTACCTGGGCAGGTACTGGGTACATGTGCTCGCGGATTCTACATTAGCGCGACTGTACCGGCGGACTGTGAGAGAGGGGCCCCTGATAAAAGACCAATCGCATTGTGAACGGCATTAAACTATTCCACCAACATCTTAGGTCTCTATTCCCATGTTACGACTGGAGTCATTACGTCCGGCCTTGTATTTTATAGAGCCACCAGGATGACTCAACTCACATGACCGTCTCTGCAGACTGTATCCGTAAGTACGGGGTATGTACGGATTAATCCGTACAAGTAAGAGCAACTCCTGAAAGGACATCCGTGTGGCGAATAAATTGCTCCCGGTCAAAGTACGGTAGACCGGTGGTGTACCTCCGGAAACGAGCTCGCAGTGACACAGAATCTAGATGGCTGTTAGCGACTGAACCTACGAGGGCTAGAAGGAGCTTGACGGTGTCCGTGACTATGAACAGATTTAACAGTGACCGCCAGTGACAGTTAGGGGAGAAACGATTCACGAATGACTAGATGGATAGCACGGAGACCCTTAGGCAACGGAGAAAGTCAAAAACTTCTCCGCGACCTTATTTGCTGCGAACGGGTGTGTAAGCTTTTAGCTTAAAGCTGTCCCCTCGAGGTTCCGTACGTCGGATGGCCAAGGGACCAAAAAGACATCCTGCACCTGTCGCAAGTCGCACTGCCGTGTGCCGGGTGAAACCGAGGCCTGTGTGTCCAACCGATGCGCCCCTAATCCCTATGCAACCCGACATCTTTTAAGCGACCATCATTCACGAGGCCTCGGTTCTCGAGATCCAGAGATCCTGGGGACCTAGCTGTAAACAGCTTACCGTGTGTCATCCTATGTCAACCGGGTCTTGTCATGTGGCCGCATGACTGCGGAAGCTTGTTTGTCGCCGGTCACAAAGGTACCCATAACCGTCAGAGCTCAGTCGAGCTCCGGGCTTAACCAGCCAACCATCTCAAGCACGAACCTGGTCGAGCAAGTGAGCAGTGAGTACGGACTGCGCCAAGTGGGGTTTGGAGGGGTAATTTTAGCGTGGATGAGATGCGGCATAATCCCAGGCGAGGACAGTCTTCAAGGTGGTCTGGGTCTGGTCTTCTCTGGTCTGGTCTCAGGTCGTGCCGTTGCGTTCAACTTGCGCCCTCATCCGCTGCTACGGACCGCTGCTACTGCTCAGCTCAGAGCTATGTATGCCTCCTGTAAGGCTGCCGGCTATTTATGTAGATACGTAGGGCTGTGGCTACATGACCGCCTATCACGTCAGTTCGGGAGACCTGTATAGGATATGATGACGAAGTAATTCCTCTTTTATTCCGTGATACTAGTAGTCATGATGTCCCGTACGGAATCTCTCTGCCATTCAGGCTGATGCCGATCACATCTCAATATCAAGTCAAATAGCCATAAAACAGTAGCCAAGAACAATAGTAGATGATTGGCGATGGATCGTGGTGTAGTGTGCTAAGGAAGCGGTCGTTGATCTCATCGTTTGGAGTGGCAACGCCAAGGGCCAAGGACAGCACGAAGCGCCTGCTGAGGCCCGAGAGCAGCGGTCATGAGGTCAGTATCTGATACAAAGCTGCAGTAGGTAATCCGTGAGTATCCCGTAGCAAGTGGTCGGTCATACCAAAGCACATGCTGGTGCAACGATTTACCAAGGTAAAGTCGTAGAAGCGGAGCCGGACGAACGGACAGAATTAACAAATTGGACGATAAATTAGCTATAATTTCTTAACTGAATTGTATCCGATAATGGGATAATTTGTGATTCGTTAAATACACAGTATGGCATTACTACATGCGCTAAACCGTGCCTAAACGACCCACCTGAGCTCTTCCTCCGGCTGAAATCCAAGCTCAACCCGTCTGCAACCTCCGTCTGCCTATCTTGGCTAGTTCCTATCTCGACGCATTCTCTGGGAACCACAATGCTACGGTTCACCTCCTTCGTACATGCGTAGCGTCTGGTAGTTTTGTGACATCAGTCCTGACGGTACACTAATACACTGCGACATCCTGCATGTGCTCCGTACATATGCAGAGAGTCCCCGGCATGGATGTCAGAGATTCGATTCTTCTACCGACCTGAGCCTCCAGGTTTCATCACCATCAGCAGCAGTAGCAGGGTAGTAGTACCTATACAAATCTGCCTGTCATGGGTTACGAGTAGAAATCTCGTGAGTATCACCCTATATAGCTCCTTAAGGGCGGCTTTTCAGCCCAGGTCCGAGCTTTTTGCTTGGCTGTACCGGTACCAAAATGCTGGGGAATCCGGTGTCGTCGAACGTGAGATGCGCGAAGGACTGAGGTATTCTACTTTGAGTGGCGTTTTTTGAGCATTCTGATTCGACTGTTTCGAGTGCACGGACCTGGGCTGAAAAGCCGCCCTTAAGGAGATGGACCCTGTATTCCCCATTGGAAGCGTACGATATGAATGGAATGCAATGATGTCCTTCCCATCCCTACCTCACGCTGTGTTTGTTCCTGTCCCCAAAGCTTCGGGTCGACCCCCTCGACAAAACGCCATCGTCCCCGCAGCATGCATCTGGCATAATGCTTTCCCACGGATCTACTGCGTTGTGCCTTCCATGCTCTCTTCGCGGATCTAACGTCCCCTGGCTGCCTGTCAGCCCCGTTCGTGAAATTGCATCGACAAACTGTTTGTTCCATTCGATGCCGTGCGTTCGCTACCGGTGCCTCGCATCCCCACGCCCAAACCCGCCAATAAAGAATCCAAGGATATGCGCTATGAAACGGGGGGACCAGTCAGGTCAACGATAGGAGATGACGCAGGAGGGCAACTGGAAAAGCTGTCGTGTACCTGACGCCAAGCACGAAATCTCGTGGATCGAGCCGACTTGGTACATATCTTGGCTCAGCTTCTTGCCGAAAACTTTTGCCAGGACATTCCAGCCCGTGTCACATGCTGATTGCTTCCCTTCTGAGACGACCGGTTCTGAGCTTGGTGAATACATACCGGCTCCTGCCAGTGGCACGCTAGCGAGAGGGGTGAGATAACTGATGTGAATGCTTCTACGGAATACTACTGCAAGGAGATACGTCACCTGACCGCATTCACGCCCGGGTGTCTAACATTGATCTTCTACGCGACATGGTCTCGTGTTGTACGAGCTGTCTATCCGTCTTATCCCCCACTCTGGGGACGCTTCTCGCTCTCCGTACGGAACAATCTTCTCTATCGTATTTCCTGGCGTTCATGTATATGCAGGAGAAAGCCGCAAGAACTACACACATACATAAACCTGTGTATGTAAGTCTGTTCGAAGTTGGAAGCCAACCAGACAAGGAACCAATTTGTGTTGTTGGACCCCTTTCTTCTAGTTCAGCAGCTCTGTTTACACCCCATCCGTTCCTATCCATCTCTGAAGCAACCCCGGGGAAAAACGTGGCTGGCTAGATGCATATCAAGATGGATGTGCGGAGGCGATATCTGGTCCGGTTTATCCAAGCAGCTTGCTTCCATACACCTGCAGAACAATTATTCGAAGCTTATCTGCCTGCGGGAGATGCACGAGCGGAAACAACTTGTACGGGTAATCCTCAACTTGGGTCTTCCCCTTGGCTCGTTACGCAGCCAAGCACCGGCCTACATACGGCGTGGCAATGTGTAATATCTTGATCTGAGTCTTTCCTCGCCAAGCGTAAGCGCGGTATGGACTCGAAAGGAGGAGCATGTACGCTCATACGGCTGAGATTCGATCTCTCCTCTCGACAGCAGCATCTGCACGGCGCGGCACACGACGGGTAAGGAACTGTCCGTGCCGCCTATCTTCCGTATCTGCATCCCCAAACGCCCGTCAGCGTGGAACGCGGAGATGCTATTTTCAGGGGCCAAGCGGCCATGATTTCATTTTCATCTCAGACAACAGACAAACGTACAACAGCCACGTCCGCCGAGATATCCATCATACGTAAAGTAAGCGAGCACATTACAATACAGTAAGACCTTTCGTGATGCCAGCAAGTATGTAGTAGTAGCTCCAGCTACTCCCTTAACATTGTCGTCTAATATAGGTAAGTTCCCGTCCCGCGACGAAGAGGACAGAAACAACTACCACCACCACAACCTTTGTTAATCTATAATAAAGCTGCAACAAACACAATAGAGTATTAAGTAGTCAAGTCTTTTTTTGGTTTCTTTTTTCTTTGGTTCCGCCTAGGTTCGACGCCTGAATTACCCCCCTTTTCTAAACCCGGACCTGGAAAATTGTAATTGCTTTTCTTGCCCAGCGTCTTTTGAGCGGGGACGTAATCTAGCCATGAAGGAAAAAAAAGGAGAGAGTTTGTTCTCTCCGTTTATTTCGCAACAGCAGGGGCGCTCTCTTCAGCAGCGGCCGCAGCAGCAGCCTTCTCCCGGCCGCCCCAGTGGTGCCAGTTCAGGTACCGGTAGCCTTGCGTGAGCTGGGAGCCCTCGTTGATGAAGTGGCAGAGGAAGAGGAGGTAGTTCTGGGGGGAGACGGCGAGGGAGTACCGCATGAAGGTGGCCGAGTAGATGCAGAGGGCGAAGGTCATGGGGCCGGAGATGCTGTGGGATTCGGGGTCAGTTTTGTTTGAGGAGAGAAAGGGGGGGCCCATGATGACGCCGTTGTCGTTCGGCATGAGTCACGTGTAGAGGGGTATTGGAATGGAGGACGGGAACGAAAGGGACAACTCACAACTCGGCGGACTTCTGGGTGTCGAGGACGGCGGCCATGGGGATACCGAAGTTGGACGCGGGACCCCAGAAATCTGCGCATGGGAAGGTGGTCAGCAAAGCTCAGGATTCCTGTCTCTTTCTCGGGTGGAAGTAGTGTAGGTCGGGGTTGCGCCGTCGCGAGTTGCGATCAGACCGAAGAGGCACGATGAACGACCACTTGACGCATCGAATATGGATCCCCCTATTCAGGCTCCCTTCCCAGCGGGTTCTCCTATTCCGACTTCACATGCACCGTAGTACGGCCGGCCCAATATCCCGCCCTGAGAAACCGCAGGCTCGGTCGGTATTTCATGTTTCTGTCAGGTAGGAGGCCACGTCCGCCTCTCGGCAGGAGATAGAGAGAAGGGGCTGATGGTATTCGAAGAAGGAGGAGGAAGGCAACGTACGCGTTGAGCAGATGTAGCTCAAGGTCGGGTTTGACCGAATCTTGGCATTGGCGGCTTTGAAGAAGGCGGCGGCCATTGTGAAGGATGTGTGTATGTATGTGGTAAGAGGGGAGATGGATAGGTACGATGCTTGCGCAAAGAGAGATCGCGATGGTCCTTTAAAATGTATGGAAGGAACTTCGAGGAATTAGTAGTTGTCGTGGTAGGTAGAAAGAAAAAAAGATGACGATGATTTACGGTGATGACGGAGATTGTGAAGATACGGAAAGGTTTAAGGTCACTTTCGAGATACGAGTTACTTTTAGATTGATTGATAGGTGAGGTAAGGTCAGGTCAGGTCCGGTCCCTGCTTCGCTGCTTCGCTGCTACGCCGTTTGGTAGGTAAGGTAAGGTATTATTACGGAATACTCCGGAAGGGGGGTTCTATCGGAGGAAGATCGGAAGGGGTCATTAAAAGCTGTTCTCGTTCCTCGTACTCCTCTTGCCTGCTTCATCCATTCTGACCAAATCTCACTGTTATTATCATAGGTCCCTGATTATCCGTAAATTTCGTCTTCTATTCTCGCCCAACGGTTTTTTCTTCCATAATTGGGGAACCGCCGATCCTTGCGAAAACAACGCCTGGTCCGTTGCTTTCGCCCCCCTTCAGGTCCGAGTGCGCTACGGTGTACCGAACCTGCGTTCGTGCTAGGCTGGCCCGGGCCTAGTCGATGCAGAGGTGTCAAGATCCGTGCCCAATCACGTCGTCGCCCCGCCTGCGCCTGTGAGCCGATATTACGCCGCTGCGGGTTCCTGAACCGCAGATTATCATGGACATCGTATGGTTTTCCTACCTACGTGTAAACCTACGTGTACTTTAACCAACTATCATCGCCGTCGCAGACGCAGACGCATTCCCAAGGGTGACTTGATCGGCCGGAACATATATTTCGTAGTAGGTAATCGCGTGTCCCGCATATCTGGGTAACTGGTATTTCGTTCCTCTAATAGGTAGTAACTAATCACGGTCTGTGCCTGTCATTCATGACCTCTTGTGGTCGATTTTCTCTGTCTCGAGGCTATGTATGTAGCTATCGAGCACTAGATAGAGTACGAGTCGATTCTCTCTCTCGAGGAAGAGAAGAGCTATCCACGACTCACACATGTCGCATTCCCAAACGCCGAATGGTATCTTAGCCCTGCACTTTATGTATTGGCCTTTTCTCACATCGCAATGCTAAACTTCCCAACAATCAATCTATCTTCGTGGGGGAGGGTTGAATCCAGGGGGGCCACCACCCGGGTTGAAGCCCGGAGGCGGGAACTGTCCACCCTGGGGGAATCCAGGAGGAGGGAAGTTTCCGGGCGGGAAGCCAGGAGCAGGCGCTATAAGGCACGTCAGCAGCTAGTATGTAATAGGTACGGGAAAATGGGCAGACGTACGGCCACCTCTGCCAGGTCCAAATCCAGGCGCACCAGGGAACTGAGGGAATGGAGGGGGCACACCGCCACCGACTCCAGCAGCCGGTCCCTACAGAGCAGATTAGCAATCAACGAAGTTGTGTCTTGTACCAGTGCCAGTTGTGTTGAAACGTACTGCAAGCGAGGTCGGGGCGGCGCCGCGACCAGCAGGGCGCGAAACACCAGGGCCAGCGGTCAAGCCAGTAGGGAGGCCACCAGCAGTACTCTTTCCCAGTCGCGTGCTAGGGTCGGCGGGCGGTGCGGATTCGACAGAGAGCGACACGATCTGAGCGCCGCGCACGATGGTTAAACCTAACGTTCGCTTGTCTTCCGTCTCAACAATCTGCGTCTCGGTTGAGCTCGATGAACCGGGGCCGGCGGGCTTGGTTTGCCTTCGCTTTATACGTCGGAATTCATCGGTGTCGCCTAGGACCAAGTTCATGTGCTGTGGCCTCGTCAGTATGGCGATGACTTGGTTGCGACAACGCTCCATCACTATGAGGGGCTGCTGACCTTGTCGAACGCAAGCAGCTGGCCGGTCATCTGGCGACTGTCGGTCAATCTAGCATCGATGTTAGTTAGTGTTGAAGGGCCGCGGGCTCACGAGACCCTTACGTGACTCTCATCCGGTAGTTAATCTGGATAGAACGTCAGTGACTACACAACATGATCAACGGGACTCCCAATCAAGCCCGAGCTTCGACGGGAGCGCGTGGGGGTCGACGTACGTAACCGGCCTGGAGGCATTCAACTGGTCAGTCTGGCGTGTCAACACGATCTTAATGGCTGGACGCGGTCTGCGAAGGGACTCACCATTTTGCCTTGCTTGTTCGACATCTTGACGGTTGGTGGCTCCAATGGAGCTCTCCCGGTTTTGCAAAAATTGGTATTCTAAAGAACTTAGAATGTTGAATTGGCCAGGGAGATCTTCGTGACGCGTGAAGCCTCGGATCTCAGCTTGGGATGAGGAATCGAAAGGTCGAAAATTAGTAGGTAATGGTAAATGGCAAAAGCAAGGCTGACAGCTTGAAGCTTGCTGGGGCTCCACACGCGCGAGAGTTGGGTGTGGAGCCCGTCAGCCTCATCATGGCGCTAACGTCCATCCACTCGAATTCGGACCCCACCAGAGTTTCTGCCCGTCCCCCACCACTAGCCACAAGCTGAGCCACACGTTTTGCGCTAGGGCAGAGAAACCCACCCTTTGTAAAATATATCCAAAATTATTCGCAGTTCCCAGAAACTTTCCCGTCAGCATCAACGAGCAGGTCCCGACAAGAAACTCTTTGGTCCAGGATACTAACCAACGCCAGTCATCATGGTATGTTTGCGATCGCGACTCAAACAATTGACTCGATGAAATGCTAATGGAATGCCGTGCAGTCTGAGAAAACCCAGAACCCCATGCGGGAGCTCCGCATCCAGAAGCTCGTCCTCAACATCTCGGTCGGTGAATCTGGTGACAGATTGACTCGTGCCGCCAAGGTGCTCGAGCAGCTGTCTGGTCAGACTCCTGTCTACAGTACGTCGTAACCCGTTTCTGTTTGATCCTCGCCTCGAAATTCCCTGCTAATTATGTTTCTTCTCAACAGGCAAGGCCCGCTACACCGTCCGTACCTTCGGTATCCGCCGTAACGAAAAGATTGCCGTCCACGTCACCATCCGTGGCCCCAAGGCCGAGGAGATCCTCGAGCGTGGCCTCAAGGTCAAGGAGTACGAGCTCCGCAAGCGCAACTTCAGCGAGACCGGTAACTTTGGCTTCGGTATCAACGAGCACATCGATCTCGGTATCAAGTACGACCCCTCCATCGGTATCTACGGTATGGACTTCTACTGCTGCATGACCCGCCCTGGTGAGCGCGTCACCCGCCGCCGCCGCTGCAAGAGCAGAATCGGTTCTGGCCACCGCATCAACCGCGACGAGACCGTCAAATGGTTCAAGCAGCGCTTCGACGGTATTGTCCGATAAATTCCCGGACACTGGATTTGTTTGAAGGGATATCATGGCAAGGCGTTCTGGGGGTTCGACTGGTCTGGGAAAATCCGTGACCTGAAAAGTGGTGGATTTGTATCTACGTGAATTCTGACGGGTATCAAGTACTCGAGCTTGACTTGTTCACCAAGTCAGCTGCGGCCTCAGAGACCGACCGGCGCTATGCCGGCTTCCTACGCTATGTTTAATCAACAGTGACCATGCCCCTGCGGACTTAGCAAGCATATCAGTATCCCGTATCCCGTGAAATCGGCGGTTTGACCACAAGTAATTGAGGTATCGTTTGTTGTTAGCCTTTTGAGTTATTGTCTGACGATATGTCGTCTGAAGAAAACGCGTTTAAATCACTCAAGCATCACAATGCGACAAGATTGGGCTTCCTGAACGGTTGTCCTTGTTGTTATGGTCTTGCGAGCCTCTGGCTTTCTGAAAGCAAGCTGGCCTGGCGCTATGATCAAAGAAGACTGCATCGGAACGACAGCGCCTGGATGTTTGCGATTCTCGTTCTAGGTATGTCAACAGATATCGAACGTCCACGATTCGTCCCCCTAAAAGGTATTTGTCGGTGGATGGGAATATTTCTTCCGATATGACCTCATGCTCAAATGAGAAATTCATCTGTTTTATGGCAGGAGCAGCATGCACAGTATGTCATTTCTGCTATCAATTAGGTTCATCAACGGAACTCGAGATGGAAGCGACGGGCCACACTCCTCGAGTACGCCCAAGTTGTGCGGAAATATTGCTCGGAGGTATCTTCCCGGAAATTCTCTGTTTCCTATCTGCTCTTCGTCTCCTCTGCGTCTGCCAGGGCGTCCTGAGTATCGCAGTTCCACCCTCGAAAACGCCGTCATACTCCCATCTACTCTCATGAATCTTTGAGGGCATCTCGATCACTTCCACAGCAACTTTCAATTACTTCTACCATCTTCACAATCTCTCTCTCTTATTGTTCATCCGCTACTATTGCGACGTTATGTGAACTGTTCTCATTCATCGCTGCATTTCGACGATTCTGGGCACTGAGCTGCTGAGACGCACGGATAGTCGTTGGTGAGAATATTTCTTGTCATTACTAGTGCTTCTATTTACATAGTCTGCGAAGCCTTCATAAACATGTCACCCAATGGCGAAAAATCGACAGGAAGTACTCGAGCCGCTTTGGCACCACTGCCCAATTCCGGTCGAAAAGTGAAGGTGAACGTTGAAAATGGATCCGTTACGTTGCCCAGGGGGTCCTCAGTCTCAACGTCTTTCTCCATGGATAATCTAGCAGATATTCGGTCAAGCAGCGAGGCAGTGAAGTCACCAACATGCTCTCACACAAGTGATCGAAACCGTCATACTCAGCCCGATATTGTCGATGAGGAGTATGAAGTGGATGATCAGCAATCAACTGAGCCTATCCCATCGGACTTTGATCGTACTTTGTTCACGTTATCTTCCCCGCCAAGGGATCATCTCGATGCCCCTATCACTACTAGATCGAAGGCCAAAAAGCAAGCACTAACCAAGAATCGTTGCGACTCAATTGAGCCAGAGGCTCGGCCAAGTCCAAGCCACGAAGTTGCAACATTCAAGTCTCAAATGGCTAACAACAACCACCGTTCTTCTCCCCGTCAAGGACTTCATGAGCCCATCGCGAATGCAAACAACGTAAACACCCAAGTGCAAAATACAGGCGACACTGACGGGTTCGCCGGCAGATGCGAGTCCATTGTTAGTGAGAGCTCAAACGACTCCCACCTTGACAGCGACGTTCTCAACTCCGGAACGAAAGATGACGAATATCAACTTCCAGAGTCTGAGAACGATAGCCCAGAAGAGTCTATCATCGCAGAGATTAGGGGTCATCCAAAAAAGGCGGCAAAACCGAAAGTGAGCCCAACGAGAGCGTGTCCGTCAAGGTCAAAAAAGAAGCCGGTTAAGGCAAGAGCCGCCCCGGCCTCAACCAACAGAGCCGGTCGTTCGGCTCCTAGCAAAATGGCTAATTCAACGCAAAATCGTCTTGTTGCCCCGAATACTAGCATAAAATCTTTGAAAGCGAAAGGTAGCTCAATAGATGAACCTTTATCACCCGGCCAGCATGTGAAAGTTTCCCCGAAGACCGAAACATCGGCATGGTATATCATACCAGATTCCCAAGAAGCCGCGAAGAACAAGCCAGGTTCCACGGATTCCGGGAATGATAAGCCAAAGAGCCCTAATGTCAGGCGGGCTAAACGACCATTCTTTGCGAGTGCCCTGAGTGAACAGCAAAAGAAGGCCAAGCCAGCGACGTCTGGTATTCAGGGTACGACTCGGCGTTTGCCAACAAGTCAGGCAACGATCGAACCGTCGACTCCGGAGAAGAAAGAATCGCGCGTGAAAAGAGCTACTAATACCAAGGCTCCGCGCAAACGCACTGCGCCCAGTACAAATCAGCCAAAAGAAAAGCGGCAAAAGGGTAATAATGGTGGAAATCTCACGGTTGACAACGCTAAGAGTCGCGTTACTAGTAACAATCAAATCGTATCCCCAGCTGCGACCGACAGTAGTAAGACGAATGCATCTCCAATCATACTCTCGGACGATGATCTCTCGGAGCTTACTGATGTGGGCTATGAGGAGATGCCCCTCAAGAATCCGCTTTATCAGACGAAAGATGAAGTTCGCAAGAGGTTTGATGATCATGCTTACGACGAACAAATTGACCGGGAAACGGAAATTGTCTCTGCCAACAAGTCATCTACCAGAATTCAGCCGGTCGACAAACTGGTCACTTCTACGCATGCTCATCTGCCAGTACTAGGCGTCAACCCTAGTCATTTAAACAATGCGAAGAGTGAAGTAACACCAAAGGAAGACCTTGAAGCTCAATTTGCATCTCACCGTCATACTCTCCGTCAGTTGAAACTCGAAGAAGAGGTTGTGCCCAGTAATGTCAGTAGACACGGGCTCCTAGATTGGCCTCGAGCATCTGATTCGAATGGACCATCACGGAGAGAGCCCAAAGCCACAGAAGCTAAAAAGGGATGGGGACGAGCTGACAAAATAGATGTTTCTGCAACGAACGCGACTCAAGATGTCATAGATGCGGAAGATCTGCTACATCCCAATTCAATGAAATGGGCGCAAGATATAGCAGCGAGATCACGTCGCAAGAGCTTCGTTCCCGTGATCCCGAACCCTATAGAAGATGACAGAACACGAACACCGGCGATGACACAAAATCATCGCCAAGTCCCGCTTTCTAAGGGCGAAGCTGCACTGAAAGAGCGACGCGAGGCGGTTGTCGAGTCCATGAGAGAAGTGACAGTTGTAAGTAACATCAACCAACTTCTTGGATTTTCGACCATCTATACTGATGCTTGACAGAGTGTCCTTCGCCATCTGCAATCCAAAGAGAATGT
Organism: Xylaria sp. L1 SY-2022; assembly: GCA_023079495.1. Taxonomy (NCBI): domain Eukaryota; kingdom Fungi; phylum Ascomycota; class Sordariomycetes; order Xylariales; family Xylariaceae; genus Xylaria; species Xylaria sp. L1 SY-2022. The sequence goes on along the minus strand of JALIDW010000013.1, from coordinate 409,649 downwards.
CACAGGCGACATCGCAAGAACCTACCAGCAAAATGGACAGAAGCTGATCAACATGCTTCTGGACCGTCAGTCCATCGAACTTCGCCATACCGCCACAGCGTTCGACGACAAATGTGCACAGCTGAAAACATTGTTTGAAGAGAGCGCTCGTCATGCGAAGAAGATTGAAAAGAGAGCATCGAACGCAGATAATGGCTATTTGAAAGACCGCGTCCGACGTTGCGAGAAACTACAGGAAACAGTGAGAAAGGCGAGAGAGGCAGTGGCATCCATTTGAGCTTTATCCACCCTTTGCTACGTTATTTAGGAATCTTCTGGGAGACTTCTTCATAGAAGCAATGCGGATGTCATCGAAACGCTTGTGAGAAACAGAAGAGTTGCTGTTGCTATGGTCACATGTACTGATTAACATTCGTTCGTTATTTCTCTCGCTCGTTATCTTTAGCCAAGTCTCCATGCAGTAACGCAGAGGAAGTTATCGATACAGTCGCTGCAAATGTTCTTTTTATTTAAATGCAGTGCTATATTTCTGTATTCTGAATTTCTGCGTGTGTATAACGGTCTGCAGACTGCCGTTGGCAAAACGTAGGCCCATTTCAGACTGCGCGTATCATGTTCGTACCGTGACCTACACAGAATAATAGGTAGTTCTGTCGACAACTTGCTACCTGGGACTTCTACCTGGCGATCTTGAGCGCAGTACAACACACCACCAAGCAACACGACGGACTCCTGCATTCAATGAAGCTTGACTACCTACTTTAACTAAAGCAAGTGTGTTCTCCGTGTTATACAGCGCATTATATATGTCATCGGCGGGTCTGGTTCGAGCATTGATACTCTGAGTTCCCCTTTATCGTGACTCCACCATTCCGAACATAACGATGGATGAATTGTTGGGTTAGGGTGAACTCGTGTCCGTCCCGGGCCGTTGTGGCACGATACCTCGTGCGTTTCGTTTCCACGGCCAATGGAAGCATCGCAAACAAAGGGTGCCGCGCCAGCAACAAATAAAAGAGGAGAGCAGAAGAGAAAGAGAAACGGTGTAAACCAGTACAAGATGACCCGTGTATGATGGTCGTTGAGACATCCCCGATGGGTCGCGGCGGCCAGTTTCCTCAAGACTCTCCCATAGTCCTGTATAGAACGTGTGCACAGTTGCGGCATGTCAGGATATTTCCCTGACTTGATTCTAGGCCATCGCCATGTCGACGAACTTTCCGGTCACCGAGTTGGAAATGTCTGTGATCGGACGCCAACAAGCCCCCATCTTGAGTGCATCGGGTGGACGGCTCCAACGATAGAAGAGTATATACGAAGTAGGGATTACAGATGACCGTAGTCCCACTCCCATAGCCTGGTTGAGCTTCAGTATCCGGTCGAGCGGGATCCTACTGAGCCCAAGTCAGGTCTAGTTCGTCTCGTATATAAGACCAAGCGCGGCAGAATGGTAGTAGCCTTGTGTCTATGTCTCCTGCCCGCGCTTCCTCCTTGCCTGGTCTTCGCAGGAAACACCCGGTCTTATGCCTTGATTTGGGCTATCGTCCTGCCAATCGGCGTCTGGAGACTCCTTTTGTTCCAGCTCGCCGAGGGCATGGCGCACTCTACCAGGCTTTTGTGATGTGGGCTGGTGACAATAGTTCATCTCCACAGACAAGGTGAAAACCACTTGCTTGAGCAGAAATATATATAAAAGCCGCGCCCTATCAACATTGAGCAGCTGGCGGTATCTCAGGCCGTGATCTCGTTGCTAGGGTCCCTTCGACGTTGATGGAGTCGAGAAGTGCTTCTGAGGCAGAAGTGACTTGCAGTTATGTGAGCTTGAACGATGCCCAGTAGTATGTCGTGATGATAACGAGATGATGTGTTGCTGTCTGAGTTGGAGTTCAGGTCTTTCATGTTCAGTGTCCTGCCTTGGAAAGGAGATCTTCGGCACGTGGTAGTCCATGCAGACCAGGACCGGTTTCTAGCATCTTATAAAATATATAGGTAGTCCTTCAAAACCGCAGAAGCTGGACCAGACATAGCAGTGAACGACAGATCGAAGAGAGATGGAAAACAAGAGGGATTATGTGGATCGACTGAATGCTACATACATGTATGTACGAAAATCAGAGGGGGAGAGGAAGAGGGATTAGTAGCAACGGTGACAGCGACCAGAGATGGTACGGTCGAAACAGCACGGGGGTATTCTGTGATACCATCCTGATTCTGAGTGCAAACCTTGATTGCCTCTCACTTTCCTGGCCGATGCGTCGTTCATGCCTCTCAACAAGTTTTACACAACCTGCACTTACCTACAGCACTCACCTACCAACCGTCGCTGGTCCTCGTACTTTCCTCCAGCGGTAGAAGATAGAAGCTTCTAATCCGCACCGTCTGATCATTCGTGCTTTATTCAAATACGTCTTGGTTTATGATCCGTTGCTCCTGCTGCTGTGAATACCTAGTGAGTTACATGTAGTAAAGTATACCTACCTGTGGTTTTCGCATTCAAGATTTGATTTTGGTTGGGACTCATCGCTAGGATGACAAACAGGATGTCGCACACTGCGCAGTTTGAGATGCAAGAAACGAAGCTTCCATTGGTGCGGAGGGCGACATGGAAATCGCTGTCTCTTGCCGTGACGTCACGTCAGGTGCCTGCTCCCGATGCAATCAATCCAGGACATATTATAATCCGTAATCACATCCTACTACGAGACAAGACTCACCTTCGCCGTCAAGCTGTAGATTTTACAAGCGCTGATTCTGACAACTCATGCATGCTACGGATTATAGGTATCTACGCCAGCATCGTACTAGGTAGTATTGCTCAAGACAGCTAGGCAACTGGAGAAATGGCAACTTCCACCCGTTTCATCAGCAACCCAACAACGCCATTACGAACTGTCGATGCCCATAAAGAATTCCTGGCAAGCCTAGAGACGATCACCAAGCTGTACCCTCCCGTCCAGACCTGCTCAACGGGCTGGGTCTTCCGCGGGCTATACTCTGGTTCCACATCGATCGCCTTCCTGTTCTACCGGTTATCTCGGGTGTATCCGAATCTGGAATTCAAGCATCAGTCGCTCCTCGAATGGGCCAAGGTCTATATTGAAATAGGAGCGTGGGAATAGCATGAATCACCGACTCCGAGTGATTGCGGCGTTGGCAATGAAACACTAGCTCGTCATGCCGTTGAGGCCGTCATAAAAAGGGATTGGAATATTGTAGTGCAGCTTTGTTCGTTCGTAAGAACAATAAACTGTCAAACGGACGATGGCTCTAACGAGTGGCTTTATGGTCGTGCCGGCTATCTCTATTTGCTCAGATTGTGTCGGTCCGTGCCATTTGGGTATTATGGCGGCGACGACGGGTCCCGATATATCATTGACCACGCGATTGAGGTGACTGCTCGTCGGATACTCGACGTCAAGCAGCCCTGGGTCTGGCACGGAAAGCAATACCTCGGCGCAGCTCATGGATGCATCGGTACTATCACACAAATTGCCCTTTCGAGGGAGTCAGAAACTCCACATCTTCGGTCCCTGCTTCAAGGATTGTTAGATCTCCAGTACCCAAGCGGTAACTTCCCGTCCTCGTTCCCAGCTGAGTCAGATAAACTTGTGCAATTCTGCCATGGTGGACCTGGTTTTGTTCTTTCACTACGGTCACTATTGCCGTACTTCCAGGAAATGGCGGGAAATATCTGGAGAGCAATCCAGAAAGCCGAGTCGGACATATGGAAAAGGGGCATACTCAGAAAGGAGCCGTGTCTATGCCATGGCATTGCTGGAAATGCCCTGGCACTTGCCAGCTATGGCCAGTTTGTTCATTTTCTATCTTTCATGGGTGGTGACGGAACTGAGGAGTCGACAGGCAGGAATTCCCTTCCCGATGTCAGAGCCGGTCTCTACACGGGTGAGGCGGGTAAAGCTTGGGCTTGGGCTGTGGCTGATAAGGGCCTTCCGAAGACGTGTATCGGCTACAATGACATATAATAGCCTCTGATTCATATTGTGCCGACTTGAATGCCTGAGCCGGTGCCGTCAGCCGCTTTCCCGGGTCAGAAAGACGGAAATTGCAAAGTTACTACTGCGTCAAAACATGACAAGATCAGCTGGAATATGGTCTACCTTGCCCTCAGGCAAATGACAAGTAACACAGACAGAGCAAACTACCTACTCTTAGCCCATCGGACAATCTTCATTGTACGGCTCTCTCTTTGCTGTGTTGAGAATGCGCGACCTGACGTTGAATCATTTGCTCGTAGGCATTTGCAAGGATATGTGACCGTCCACAGGTACGATTGATTCTGTGGGATGCCGGTCTGGTATGACAGGGCAGGGGCTTAAATGAAACAGGACGCAATGAGGCACAGCCAGTTGATACCAAGAAAGAGTGGCTCTCTCTACATCGTGATTCGTCCCTAGTAGTAGATGCTGAGCTCTCCAGTTGCCCCGACTCGGACTCTGTACGAGTATTAAGGATGTGCGTGATCTGGGAGACGACATGCATTGCGAGTTTGGTGTTTGACCGGTATACGCGCGAGTTGCCAGTCGCAAACAGCTTATCTTTGTGCCACGACTCTGTATCGTGAGGGGACACGGACTGGTTAGACACAGACACAGAGGTCATACCCAGTTGCGCCGGCGCAAGTTAGTTTGAGAACAAGATGGGGAGTCCACATCGGTGTTCCTATCACTCTGAGATATACCATGAATGATGCTCTATCCCATGAAGATCGGTTGATCAAGACGGGCATAGACGGGCTGTGCAGATTTGATGATGACCTGGAAAACGGTGTTTCACAGTCTTTTCGAAGCTTCCTGGTCGTGTCACCGATGCTCTTTTAGCGATGAGACAAGTTGAAGCGCGCGTGAGTGATTGTCTGACATTTTTATCACGGTCAAGCTCGTGTAAGGCGTCGAACATGGTGAACAGCGTGAGTTGACTGAATGTATAAGGGCGTCTTCCTTATATCTAAAGGTTTTTCATTTTTTTTTATCTCTTTTTTCCTTTTTTGAAAAGATGAAGAAAGAAACAGCAAGAAAAAAGAAAAAAGAAAAAGAAAAAAGAAAACGGGAAGGACTCTGACGCACCGTCGATAGCAATATCAATGCGCCACAACGAGGCCTTATTATAGGCTCGGTTGATGCCGCCTTTTTGCTCTTGCATATGTAGTCCCAAAACGTGGCTGACGATGATGGCCTCGGCTTGCTGAGGAAATATTTAAAAATAACCAAAAAAAAGAGCGAAAAAATAGCGGTGCCCCTTTATAGGTACAAAAAACAATCTGCTCGCAACGTGCGCGCCGAATCTCGCTCGCATCATTGACAAGCTGACGTGATTGATTGATTTCTCAGCAATCCGTACTACGGAACGGAATTCACAACGGAGAACGGCAAAAAATGGAATAGAGAGAATTCTGCTATGCGAGTGTCTCAGAGCATCAACAATAAATAAATAACACGAAGAACGAAGAAAGAGGAAAAAAGGAGTGACAAGAAGACAGGAATCTTGGTAGGCATCTGGGACTGAGTATGACACACATTTGTGGCATCAGCGCGCGCGCATTGCTGGGATTCTCTCTTCTCATTTATTAACATTGCTTTCGCGCCGTCGCGCCGTCCACACAGCCGAGCTTGCCGTCTTGGCCGTGGTGAGCCGTAAAGGTGATACCTCAGTGATACGGATTACCGACGGTGATTTTGTACTTGAACTCGTGAAGTTATATGGGAAGTACTTGCGGTGATTCACCCACGCTGGAGTATCAGTACCTACAGCAGGTATTCCGTACCATCGTGCCTGACTTCGTGCTCATTAAGCCATGGAATACGGAAGGAGGAACGGAGGAAGAGGTGATCAATTTTAATCCCGGTTATTCAGGCTTAGCGGATCGGACGGCTCTAGCCCAGTCGGGCATGTATGAAGTATGTGAGCCAGGTCATCGCACAAATATAACTATTTTACTACCGTAACAAGCTAGAGTAATTAGCGCAAAGTTACATTATATTATGTGCGTTAGTGCCTACAAAGAAGGCAGGTAGGCCCTGGGTCGGCCGGGGACATGACACTGCGCTACGGTAGGTACGCAGGGTAGTGCTGGAAGTCCAAGCAAGTCCAGATACTAGCTGGCAGTTAGCGCACCTACACAATCTAATAGCTCCTTGGGCATGGGCGAAGGACCGCCAGCAAACTCTGGCAAACTCGGCCGACCGGCTATGTACAGGTACCTTGGGTACCTTAGGAACCTGCTAGCGCCAGTTCCAACTTCCAAGTCCCCAGGCCCCAGGCACCGACGGAACGTCCATGGAATCCACCACTCACGCTCTGCCGTCCTCCCTGATCCGTCCCTCTTTCGCTCTCTCTCCTCCCTCTTCCATCTCTCCCACGACCGTTGTTTTCTCCACACCATCTCGGCCACGAGGTCTTTCGATTCTCCCTCTTCTCCTCTGACATACACACCTCACGCTCGTTTTGAACCCCTACCTCCATCTAAAGTAGCTGCTCTCAGATCTCGGATCTCCACCTACCCAACGTCCACCATCGCATTGTCGCTATGGTGTTGCGTTCGTAGAACAAAGCGCTCTGCTCTTACACAACCGCCCAACCCGAATACGAGCACTTTGTCCATTTCTTCTGCTTGCGCTGTTCACGTTCGGTTCACCGTTCACCGTTCACGACTTGACTCGACTCGCCTTGCCTTGCCGTTATCGCCTTACTCTGTACGGAATGCATGCTGGCAACCAGCCGATCACGAAGTCTCGTCAATCGATCCTCCTCTAATTCTCACTGCTCGTCCATCACCGTCTTGGACCCGAGCCCTTACCTTACTTGATTGATTCAAGTTGATATTATTGTTTATTCGTTGTATTTACACACGCCTCGGAAAGCCACTTTCCTACTTTTTCTCCAATTAAATCGACCGCTCTACGGATTATTGGCAATTGATCATCAACCGATTCTATCGCCGTCGTTTATTCACTCTGTTCTTGCCGTGCTCTCACCATGGGTATGTCGTCCATTTCTCTCCGCCTCGTGCCGATCCTGCCTGTGCCCGCACAGCGCCGTAGTGGCCCCGAGATCCTTGACTAAATCTCATTTTGTTCTCAGCCCTACCTTCTACTACGTTGTTTCCCGTGGCATCGCTGCCTACTTGTGTGGTAGACTGCGGCCCACTCTTCGATGCGAATGGCGCCTGTGTGCCGCCCAACAATGCCTCTCCCGACCAGAGTAGCTGGGACTCCTGCTTTTGTTCATTTGGCAGTCTGCAGTCTTTCAAGACCGGACCTGTGGACATCTGCAACGGCCATTGCAACTCGGATCCTCAGGCGCTACCCTCGATTCAGAGTTGGTTTACTAGTTTCTGCAACCAAGCAGCTACCCAGACGGCAGTATCTACACCCACAGCTTCGAGTACTAGTGGCAACAGCGGGAAGAACAGCAGCAGTGGCGGCGGAGGCTCCTGGTAAGCTTGCACCTCCTCATCGTCGGGCTGGGTCTAATCTGAATCGTGCAGGGCATCGACGCATGTTAATTGGATTGTGTTCATCGTGGTGGTAGTCGTGGCTATTATCGGCATTTGGGTTGGCGCCTGCATCTGGCGTCGCAAGTACTTGGCGAAGAAGGATCGATTGCACGAACTTGGAAAGGGCCTGCGCAGCAACACGGCCTTTGGACAAAGCCCACGGGATAGCCCCGTCCAAAACGATCAGGGATTATTCATGTCCGGATCCGGAGGTGCCGATCCCGAACAAACCGAGAAGCGCCGAAACCGATGGGGTTGAGGACCATGACCGATGCAAGATGCAATAGGGCATCACGAAGCACAGCATTTTTCTATTCACGTATACCCTGTTCGACCGCCGAATTTATTTTTCACATTTTCGTCTTCGGCGGCGGCGTCATGGATTCATTCTCATTTCGACATTTGTCGGGGCGTTTTGGGCGATAGATATGATGTCCCTTCCCGACGTTGCTGCCCAACTGGCATCGATGTTCTGGGATGGGACGGGACAGGAGTTTCTAGGAATCCAAGTGTCATAGCCGCAACACAGCTGCAGACTTTGGAAAAAAGGGTTCGTCAGCTGCGGCATTGTTAAGGGGCAGGCCAGGAAAGAGCCCCGTGTGGAATTCTCTGGCGAGGACGTCTTCTCGCCAGATGTAGTAAGAAAGACGGAAGCATTTCGTGTTTACTCGTGAATTTGGGCAAGTGAGCCGACTGGCTTTCTAAGCTAGGCGTGTTCGATTGCTCTGTGCATATAGAAGTTCATGATACCTATCCATGAAGTAATTCTGAGTCCGATGCATATGATTGAGTATATTTACAGTTCCCTGGACATTTGATATGACTCGAGTCCTTTTTGCGCATATTCTTAGTTACCAAGCCGTTGGGCTCCGGGACTGGAGTTATGACTTGTACATGGACAACGGTGGGGGCTAAATACGAAAATGGCCCAGACTCAGTTGAATCCAGCCGTTAATACGGACCATGAACATCCGCACGGAACACACGGGTGGCGTGGCGTGGCGTGGCGGAAGAACAAATACGGTATGTAATATGGACCGGCCTGTAACTACCTAGACGATAAATACGGAATAGATCCGATCAGGATCGGGATCAGGATCAGGAATGGGTAGGAAGGAATTGTGTAATACTAGACTAGGGGTGAGTTGGGTTGTATGGTGCGATCTGGTTTTACGGACTTGGTGTGGGATCTACAGATTGGTGAGGTTGTCGGCTTGGGATTAATGGGATGGGATGGGATGGGATGGAAGGAAGAAAGCGGAGCGGGGACTGTACACGTGTGTTTACATATTGATTGATTGATTTATTTATTTGATGGACGAACGAAAGGATGTCCTGATGGGATGCAGATCGACCTACGGAATACCTACCTTGTTAAAGTGATCGTCGGGCCGGTTTAGGTAGGGAGGTGGTCGTTGTGACGTAGCTTGCATCGTTATTATTTGTTATATTTTTTCGTTGATCGCTTCTTTTGTACGTACGTACGTACGTATGTATTATATGTATTTTCCTTTTCTTTCTTCTATTTCCGTTGGATTCTATATTCCGTAGATCCGTACTGGTTTCGAGAGGAGAATTTGGATATTCGGAGGCCCCGATCCGATCCGAATATACCCCACCACCGGCCCCGCCCACGTTCTCCGGTGATTGATCCGGACGGAGGAAAATCTGGTCGGATTAAGCTCCTTTATAGACATCGGCACGGGTACTCAACCCGGGGCGCATCAGGGTATATCCGGTGCGACTACCCGTGCATCGAGCCCCTTATGTACGTAGGGTCCCTACCTACGCATGCACGACTCAGCGTTTCATCCTAGCTTGGTTTCTTGAGGTCTTCGGCATAGCAGAGAGAAGAAAAGCGTATCAATGGAATGTGAGAGAGAGCAGGTCCGCGACACCCCTGCCGACTCGGACTACGGGGCATAAGTAATAACATAGATGCCCGTACCCGATCACCGGTTTCATATCGGCGTACGAACGATGTCGTGATTGTTGCTGTGTCCTCGGTGCGACACAGCCCAATCATCATGGGGATACGTCGGCGGACGCAGACCATGAATGTCGTTAGCACGGCGCGACGAACCCCTTTTCACAACGGGCTCCGCGTTAATGGAATTCTCGTGGTCTGGAGGAACTACGGACTGGATATTGGTTGCTTGGTTGGTTGCCTTTCGACAGACGTAGCCGCCGCCTCTCGCATGCGCGCGCCAATTGATTGGATCTCATGCGATGCCCGTGTTCACTGTTGAGGGCCGCTTTCATCGTTGGCGGAGTTAAGACCCGTGTCGGGATGGGGTGCATGTGTGTTTCGCGACGAGACCAGACAGACAAATGAGAAAGGGGACATGATTACCGCCCGCTTGATCGTGGTTGACCAGTGACATGCAACAGATTATGTTAGAAGGATCTCTACTTGCATACCTGGCGCAAGCACCGTGTCGAATCCTGCGAAAGGGAAGCGCTATCGTCTACCCATGAATCCCTTTGTAGAACAGATCGTCGTCGATGGCACCGAAGTAATTAGATCGCGACTCGACAAACCACTCTGCGCCTCACTTGTGCAGTTCTGGTTCATACGCAAGCAAGCAGGGAGGTGTGGTGAGGTGAAGCAGGCAGATGACGAATTGGTGTTTTCTTCCCTCCGGCGCCTACGATGACATGCTGCATATACGAGCGTTGCATCAGTATGCGTGCGTGCGTGCGCGCGTGTGGCTGACGTGACGACCGACCAGTGCAATCGATCCAGGCTCTTTTCTCGCCAATATCATTCCTGTACCGTCACTGATACTGCTATGTTAAACCCCCAAAAAACATTCCCAAAAAGTCCTCAACCAGGGTGCACCCCGTGGCCTGGGCGTCCCCAATAGTCTCTCGACACAGCCTTACAACTTATTAGATACATACATACCTACCTCATATCTAGCTGTGAGTAGGTATTCCGGGCTGAGGAAGCCCCCGCCATGCTTCCCCGGAATAATTTGATCGCTCGGAGGTACTCGAACCGGGCTGCCAGGGCAGAGGTATCTGTCTGATCGCGCCCTATGGGGATGGGGCAAGATAAGTGCGACTTTGTTCTTGGTATTGAGTGGATTCTGTGAAGAAATTCTCGTCTGGGTGTTACGGAATGTGATTCCAACAGGTAGTTACGGAGTATTATGAGAAGATGTTGTGAACAAGTCGTGACGACCTGTTGCCAAAGGTAACTAACCAAATATGCATGTAACGGTGGACAGACCCCGACAGACGCATATACCCACTTCTCAATAACGAATGCAACTGACGCGCTTCCAGGACGCGATTCGCGTCTCAATTAAACGAACAAACAATTTACACACCTAACCTCGGAATGCCAATGATCTAACGACTTGCGCCGGCAACAATTTCTAACTGATGCCATTCAGTGATATGAATCCCACGCAAAACAAGTTCATGTCCTGAAAAAAACAAACAAACATGCCTCTCGCCTCATCCCCTGTGGTGTATCCGGCAACAAGCTCTCCCCCGACCACAGCCAAGAAGAGGCCCGCGCCGCATACGAGTCCAGACAGCCAGCCCCGCGTCCGCGCGAAAGCCGGCTTTCTCCTCGATTCCGATGATTCCGATGACGATGAACCCCTGCCGAAGCGGCGCATGCTCAGTCCGCCGCGAAATGAGCCGTCCACGGAGCCGACGCCCATCACGCTCTCCCAGCTGGACTTGAGCAACAATACCCAACCCCGCGTCCGCGGAAAAGCCGGGTTTCTCCTCGACGACGATGACTCCGATTCCGACGACGGCTTTGAGACCCTGCCCAAGCGCCGCATGCCCAGTCCAGCGCGAGACGAGCCGTCCACGGCCGAGCCGACGCTCTCGCAACTGGATCTGAGCACTAGCCCGCCCGATGCGAGTTCTTCCACCCCGAACCCCCGCACGACGACGTCCGTGTATAACCAGCTGCCGTGTTTCGCGCCGTACGTGCCGCGGGGCAGCGTGAAGATCACGAACTGCGCCGGCGAGACCTTCAATACGCGGAAGCGCACGATCCACAACGGGGTCTCGTACGAGCGCATGGTCGCCGCGCGCTCGAAGACGAAAAAGGGCCGGGCGGAAAGGAGTTATTACGGCATTGCCATCCGCGAACTCATCGATACGGCCGCGAAGGAGTTGGCGGACCGCAACGCGACAGCCGCACCGGCGCACGACGAGCCGGTAAGGCCCTCCGTCGAGGGCCAACAGCAGCGTCATGCGCAGAAGCCGAAACGGACACTCCTGTGGACGGAGAAATACCGCGCGCGGAACTTCGTGGACTTGGTGGGCGACGATTTGACGAATCGCCAGGTGCTGCGGTGGCTGAAGAGATGGGACCCCGTCGTGTTCCCCGGCGCGCCTAAGTACCGACCTGCTAGTCGACGCCCGGGAGCAAAGACCGAGGCCGAGGAGGAGAAGCCGCATCGGAAGATCCTGATGTTGACGGGGCCGCCTGGGCTGGGAAAGACGACGCTGGCGCATGTCTGTGCGCGGCAGGCGGGCTACGAAGTCATGGAGATCAACGCTAGTGATGACCGCAGTAGGGATGTCGTCAAAACTAGAATACGAACCAGTCTGGGCACGGAGAACGTCAAGACGGTGCAGCACGCCAAGAATCAGGCTGATAAGCCGCAAAAGGTGGCCCGGCCTGTCTGCGTCGTGGTCGATGAAGTGGATGGCGTGGTGACTGGGTCTGGCGGCTCGGGAGAAGGAGGCTTCATCAAGGCGTTGATGGACCTCATCATGACGGGAGAAAAGAATGCAGCGGGACAGGGGGCTACTAGCACCAACCAGTCGGGTCGGGCTAAAAAGAAAGGCGATGATTTTCGACAGATGCGACCCCTTATACTGATCTGCAATGATGTCTATCATCCGTCCTTGCGGCCTTTGAGGCAGTCGAGTCTGGCTGAGGTTATCCATGTGGGCAAACCCACCATTGATGCCGTTGTCACCCGACTGAAGTCGGTTTTTGAAAAAGAGGGCATCCCTTGCGAGAAAGATGCCGCTCGAAAGCTGTGCGAAGCAGCTTGGGGCATGAGCAGTGGAATCGACGCCAAACGCGGCGCGGAAAGCACAGCAGAGGGTGATCTCCGTGGTGTCATGGTTGTAGGCGAATGGGTGGCTGGCCGGCTGAAGTCCTCAGTTCAAGACTGCGCCGCTAGTTTGACGAGAGAATGGGTTGAGCAACACGTTTTGGACGACCTATCTCATGGTGGAGGTGGCGCGAGAGGTGTGGGGAGAGGCAATGTCAAGGATATCGTGAAGCGGGTTTTCCAAGACGGCGCCGGATTCCCAAAGAGCAGTATCCCCATGCTACCAGCGCCGACAAAACACTTACACGAACAGCCGCAAGTACAGCTTGGGTTTTCGGAACAGCAGAAGAAGTACGGCATGGAGCGACTGCGAGAAATGATCGAGACGAGCGGCGACGTGGATAAAATAGTCACCGAGGTCTTCTCCGGCTATCCCGAGCACGAGTTCAACGACGACTCTTTTCTCAGCAAGCCCAACCAGGCCTACGAATGGATACATTTTCACGATGTCTGTTCCTCGAAGCTGTTTGGTAGTCAGGATTGGGAACTGGCGCCTTACCTCTGCCAACCCATCCTAGCCTGTCACCATCTATTTGCTGCTCCCATCCGGCGTGCCAACGCAGGATATGATAGAAAGTGGGGAGATCAAGGTGAAGAGGCAACTCCGACCCTCCCCTTCTCAGGTCCTAGGGCAGACTACACGGCGTATGAGTCTGAGAAGGAAAACCGGTCGATGCTTCAGGCGTTACAGGCTCAGCTTCCGCCAACGCTAATGCGCTCCTTTCGAAGCGCCGAGGACGTGTCTTCCGAATTCCTGCCGTATCTCATTCGGATGGTATCGCCAGATGTGAAACCGGTTGTCGTCGGTGGAAGTGGTGACGCGCGCGGCATCGCGAGCGTAAGAAAAGAGAGCGAGAAGATCATGGTCCAACGCGCTGCTGGAGTCCTCGCCGAAGTGGGTATTCTACTTCAACGCGGCAAGATCGAAGATGATTCGTCGTTCAGCAGAGGGCCGCAGTGGGTATACCGCATGGAACCGTAAGTGCCTCCCAATATCTCCTCCAGTTTCGTATCCGGGGCCTTTGTTACTGACAGGATTGCAGTGACCTTGATCATCTGGCCACATTCCAGACCTCCGCCGCCGTGCTTCTCGGCACCCAGGCGCCCACCCGGTATGCGGTTCGCCAGGTCCTGGACCAGGAGCTACAGAAGGTGAACGTGTTGCGCGAGAACCATGCGAGACAGGCACGGTATAAGGCCGGGAACCCTCACGACGCGGCGGATTACGTCTTCAGCGACGACAAGGAGAACGCGGGCGTGAAGAATACACACGTCACTATGCTAGCCGAACCCGTCAAGAAGGATTTCTTCGGTCGCGTGCTTCCATCCGAGGGGCAGCCGCTCTCCGTGACGGATGGCAATCACACGGATAAGAGAAGAGCGGGTAAAGGTACGACGACGGAGGCCCGGATTTGGGTTACGTACCATGAGGGCATGAATAATGCTGTTAGGAAACCGATTGGGCTAGATGAGCTGCTCAGGAGTTTGTAGACAATGGGGGATTGTTAGTATTCTTTCTTTCTTTCTTTTTTTCTTATCTCCCTCTGTCTGTATGACTGTTCTGTCTGGCTGGGTCGGTTGGAAGCGTGCATAGTAACGGCGTTGTTGATGTTACTTATACCTTTATTTTTCGCTTCGTCTATAAACTTGTCCAAGCATGATCGCCCCTGAACTTCATCCCCATGCGTGAGTAAAGTCCGATGGCTAGCTAAGTCCTCAGCAAGCTAATAGCGTAAGCTCCTGAACAACCCCTCACGACTCCCTCCCCTTCTCCAAACTTGCCAACACACGCCTATACAAGCTTGCCTCAGCCTCCATCTCCTCCATCGACCTCGGCATGCGATCCTGGTCTTCAATGCGCGGAAACGCCCCATGCGGCTTGGGCCGATGACGGTCCCAGAGTGCACCGCCGACATTGCCCGCCTCAGCCGCCATGAGCTCGTAGATGGCGTCGCCCTGCGTGTCCGCGTCCTTGGCCGTCTCGCCGCGGATGCGGGGGATCACGTGGACGTGGACGTGCGGGACGGTCTGGCCTGCTTCGACGCCGTCCTGGATGGCGATGTTGAAGGAGCCGGCTTCTGGTGGTGTGGGGTCTTTCTCTCCTTCATGAGAAGGAGAAGGAGAAGGAGAAGAAGCGAAGTAGTGGCTTGCTAGCATCCTCTGCACGCGCTGCACGGAGCTGAAGAGGTCTGCGAGCTCGGGCGCGGAGAGCGAGGTCAGGCGCTTGTGCTGGGCGCGCGGACAGACGAGGACGTGGCCTGGGAGGAGCGGTTTGAGGTTCACGAGGGCGAAGGAGTGGGGGGTTGTTAGGAATACCTTGTGATATTACGTGGTGAGTTTTTGAGGTTTTTCTTTCTTTCTTTTTTTTGTGTGTGTCTGGTCTTTTGGCTTTTGTCTCTCTGTCTCTGCTGCTGGCTCTATGTAATCATCCCATCTTTATTTTTTTTTCTCCTCCCGCTGTGTGTTTTGTCGTGGGATGAGAATTGGGCTCAATTTGTTCAGCGCTCTTCTTCTCTCTCACCCGACTCTTCTCTCTTCATCTCTTTCCTTATGCGTCATAGGATTTATCTGCCATGGACTGGATGCTTGATTCATGCTACTCACCTGCGTCGTGACATCGAACGGCCCGAAGCGAATGGGCTGCTGCTCCTGCAAAACACCGCTTCTACTCATGATGGCGTGTCGGGACGAAGGTGACCAGGTCGGGTGCAAAGCGCGTCTTATGATTGAGGGGGATGGTCTTGGTACTCTCGTTATCATAATGTGTCTCTGTGAAGCTGACCATCCGACATGCTATCTCCTAATCCGTAGGTACGCAAGACGGGGGTTTGTCGGGTCTCGACCCATCCATCGACGAATGTGCGTCGGGTTTGAATGACTCGAAGGAAGGCGAACTTTCAAGAAGTCTTTCAAGTTTCCTTGTCTTCCTTTTGCTTTTTGGCTCGGGCTTGGCTTGATCGGGTTACATAATGCACCGTCCTATTACGTAATGGGAACACCGCCCGTCGCACGGCAAGGTTGCCGAGTTGCCGCTGAGATGCAACTTCCCTTCCCGCAAACTGTTCATCACTCGTGAGTCGTCGCATCGGATATCTCCTCCTACAATCCGTATGAATGCCTCTCACGGCATTCTCACCTTCAAGTACTGATCTCTTCATACGGTATTTTCCTTTTTGAATTGGCGATACCAGCCAGTACCTAATCCGTACCTACAGAATACGGGTTGCAAGTTAGTGCCGGACGACCGGAAGGACCATCGTGGAGTCTCGCCGCTAACAATAACTACCGCAATCCTCGCTCGCATCTCCCATCGCCGGTGGTCTAGTCTGTCTAGCAGGTTTCCTAGTGTAATGGTTATCACAGCGGATTCTGATTCCGCTAATCTGGGTTCGATTCCCAGGGAGACCTTCTCTTTTGCCCTTCCTCGGTTTCTGACGATTGGGTATCTCAACTTTGCGCGTTCGCAAGGATGAAGACTCTTTTTTCTTTCTTTTCTTTTTTCTTTTTTTTTCTTTTTTGTTTAGGGTGGAATTCTTTTGGTTATGGTAGTTTCTTCGAACTCGTGCTCACGCATATTTTCCATTAGGCACGCCAGAGAATGGGGATCTTTTCCGCTCTCCTTTTCGCGCATTTGTTCGGATGGGGAGAATTGAAAGAAGGCACCAGAAGGGAGTGCGCCGCTTACGGAAGTAAATACCCATCATTCTCCTTGAGCCCAAAGCCTTGATCAAGATAGGGACAGTAAACGATCAGGCTCTTCCAAGGCGAATGTGACGTCCTTGGTCCCAAGATAGGTCGAGGGACAGGTAGCCTACCTAACGATGCGATGGGATCTATCGCGCGCGCGAAGCAGGGTCTTCCCCCTTTTCGCACAGGCTTTACTCGTAGTATATGGGTTAGCATGTCCGCGAGGATGGAGACTGGGATGCTATACGATAGGAAAAGGCACAATGACATTCTGTTCGTATTGTCGAGCATTGCTCGGGACCATGTAACTAGTTCGACATCTCATTCTGCTCGTCCAAATTGACTTATTCGCATGCCATTCCAACGCATCGTTCGTGTACTCGCAGCCTCCATCTGTCGATCTCTCCAATGGGGAGTCTCCAAATGACCACACCATTTGCTTCCATTCTGGTTCCTTTCGGTGTACTGCGATTCGCCGTCGACAGTTCATACGCCATGTTTCTGCGACTGACGATCCAGGGGTCCTTTTGAATTCAATATCCGTTCTATACCTGAGTTCAGTTCAACGAACTCGCCTGGGTGAGATGCCATTTGTTAGCGGTGCAACCTGGTCTGTTGGGGCAAAATATTTGCCCGGGCAAACTCACGAGAACCAAGGCCACGCCCGCTATATGATCATACTGCTAATTCCACAGCTTGTAACCCTTTGGATTTATGCGCCGGCGAACAGCTTCGATGACAGAGAGAAACTCGCCAGGATCTTTCAGATCGGCTGTCCAAACACCGCCTTCTTCATCGATGACGATGAGGGTGTAACCTCCGGCTTCTTTGCGTATATACAGACGCTGTTGAGAATTGAATCTTCCCCCCAGAAGATAGTGGTACAGAAATTCCATTCTCTGGGCATCTGTAGTAAAGAGTGCAGCATCGGCTGATTCTTCGGGTTCTTGTGACGAACGTACTGTGAACCCTAAGAGTCTATACACCGACTTCCAGTGACTGTGTAGCGCGTTGCGAACGTAGACTTGATTCAAATTCATGCTGGACATCTCTGTACGCGAGACGACGTCCTGATCCGTCGGGCTGTCCTGTCCTTTCAGGCAGTCTTTTGTATGAACTCCGACTTGAGAATTGGTCTCATTCAATAAGTCAAGCAGGGTCTTGACGGCAAAATCTGGCAAGTTTTGTTGATCCTCCAGGACAGATGATACTGCCCGACCGAGATCCGGATCGTTCTGATCAAATAACTCCACCAAGTCCGTGATAGCAAACTCTGGCAAGTTTGGTTTGCGTTCCAGAGCCAACACTACCTCTTCTTTGAAGTCACATTTCTTCTCCTTCAATAAGCCAATCAGAGCTATGATAACAGATTCTGATAAGTGCGATTGGCATCCTAATACACTTGCTGCATTCTTTCTGGCGGTGCGATCGTGCAACAGCTCAACAAGAGTTGCGATAACAGATTCCGGTAAGTGCAATTGGCATCCTAATACCCTTACTGCATTCTTGCTGGCGGTGCAATCGTGCAACAGCTCAACAAGAGTTGCGATAACAGATTCCGGTAAGTGCGATTGGCATCTTAATACACTTGCTGCATTTCTTGCAATGTCGGCATTGGTTCCACGCAAAAGTTTCAGCAGGTTCGTGACAGCAGACTCTGACAAGCTTGATTGCCGTTTCAGAATAGATTCTACGCTCCATCTGACGGAGTCACTGGTTCTATCATTCAATACGGAAATCAGGGCTGTGACAGCAGACTCTGACAAGCTTGACTGTCGTTCCAGAATAGATGCTACGCTCCATCTGACGTAGTCACTGGATCCATCATTCAATAGGCCAATCAGGGCTGTGACAGCATATTCTGGTAAGTGTGATGGCTCTCCTAGAAGGCTGTGTGCATCAATTCTGATGGCAGAATTGGAATCATGTGCTTGGTCCAGCAAGGCTTTGATAGCAGCATCGGAATAGTGCTTAGCACGTTCGAAATACCTGTATTCTAAGTCAGAGTCGACCCTATTCGAAAAGGCAATCAGGGTTGCGACTGCATAGTCTGGCAAGTCAAATCGATCTTGCAGAGCGAAACAAGCAGAACGACGAATGTCACGGTCGGGATCACATAGTCGGTCAACCAAGGCCTCGACATCTGAATCTGACAAATTTTTATGGTCTTGCAAAGCTGAGCAGGCAGCTTTTCGGATATGGGAAACCGGGCTTCTCAAGAGGCTGATAAGATTCGTGGTAGATGAACTCGAGATGCTCAGCTTGCTTTTTTCAGACATTTTAAGTCTGATTTTGACGGTCAATGCCGGATTGTCCAGCAGATCCGTGATGGCTTTGACACTCTCCTCTGGTGGGCTCATCAGCAGTCTTAGGCATTTCTCGGCGACAGCTTTATCCAAAGAGGATATCCTGCTGCCTAATGCGATTGCGGCGGCTTCTTGAACGGCCGGATCTGTCTCACCCGACAACAGCTGTGCCAATGTAGCGATGGCCGTACATGGCAGATTCGACTGTGCTGCCAGAATCCGTGCTATTGTTCGTCGGATACCACGATCGGTCCCTCTTAATAGCTCGAGAGTGCCTGTGATGACCTTGTCTGATAACTGTAATTTGTAGAGACATAACTCGTCTAAAATCTTTTTTCTTTGGTCCACATTGCCAGTTGTGAGGGCAGTAAATAGGGCATTACTTGGAAACTCCATCGTCAACAACGCCCAACTTGCCCCCTTAAATTCACACACAAAAAACAGCCAATTTGACAACACCTCTTCCAGCTCCGATTGAAGAACTGGATCGGCCGACATATCTGCTTCGTTCAACAAACGCATTATCAGATGCTGGTGTGCTGGGCCCACGAGATCAAGGGGCTCTCGCCCAATCGCACGCATGAAGCCAGGCACGCTCTCACGATGAAGTAACCCAGCGGTGAACCTCCATAAGATATCATAGCGCCGGTTGTATTTGTTTTGCTGCAGGAATTCGTCAGGGGCAATCGTGATCTTGGATGCGGTGCCCTTCATTTCGTCGAAATGCAAGTATACGAGGTCTTGCTTAGCTCCCCACTGCTGTGCAAAGTACGCCGCCGCAAAATACTCCTGAAAGGTCAAGTGTAAAAAGTGATAGCTCTGAGCCGGTTCATTAGGCTCGTCTGCTAGAGTCGCCGACGTACGCAAGAACGAGACCCGTCCAAGCACCTCGTCTAATGATTCCTTGAGATCAGGGACGTTGTTGCATATGAGGTGCTCGAAAAGGGCGTTTCGATGTCTCTCCTGAAAGTCCACCACTTCGCTGGCCATCCCACTAAACGCAAAATACTGAAGAATACTCCGTTCGCCCTTGGTTTCATGCAAAATTTGCGACGGCACAGCAGACTTCACAAAATACTGTATTGGCTTTTCGAGCCGAGGTGTATCCTTCTCCCACAGCTTATGCACAATGCCTGTGTAGATTTTCGTCATGCTTGAAAAATTTCCGCCGATGTCGTGACGATCAACCGGGTCCTTGTTCCATGATGCACAGAGGGCGTCCAGCTGGATTGGAATGCGCACAAGGCTCTGGAGAATTGATTGTCTTTTGAGTAAGGCTTCGATCTCATGGACTTTGGATCGATCTTGAATGACGCTGTCGAGGTACTCCTGTACTTGGGCTGGATAAAACCCAACAGTCTCCAATTCCAGATCGGACGTGAAACCATGGGGTATGATGGCATGGGGGCGGGCAGTGATGATGACGTTGGTTCTGTTTAGGAGGCCCATGAGAAAGCTGTATGCCGGATGGTCTGAGTTCAAGAACTCGGACACTTCATCCAGGCCATCCAGGATGAACAAGGAATCAGAGCCGGTGTTGTCCACGGCACGCCACAAAGCCTGGACATGATCTTTTGAATCGCAGAGCAACTCGAAAAAGACGTGTGAAAACATCTCTCCAAGATTGTAAGCTGTGTATTTCCGTTGTTTCAGCTTCCGTAGTGGCACCCACAGTACGCGGGCGAATAGATCCTTCCAGAGATCGTGATGTGTGAAATCATGGACAATCTTCTTGCACAGCGTGGTCTTCCCAACGCCCGCACGACCGCGAATCAAAATTCTTCGCGGTCTTTCTTGACGACCTCCGGACAATGTACGTGGGGCGAACAGTTCTGCCAGCTGGATACGGAGCTCTTCGGTGGGTGCCTCCATCTTCAGACGAGCAGAGAGCGAAAATGGGGAAGACTGCGACCCATCGTTTTCACGAAGTGCCTGGGGCTGCAGGATAATGGCCAGATTGATATAGCATCGGTCCATTTCTAGCTGCTGCTTATTGAGTCGCTCAATCTTAAGCCGGTCTTCAGTGTAGTGGTTCTCACGTATATAAGCGTCCGCTTTCTGGAGCGGTGATCGTTCTCTGATCTTCTCGAGCATGTCTCTTATGCGGCGAGACACACGTTTATAATCTGAATCGTCAGGAGTAGGAAACTTATTCATCAGTCGATGGCATCGATCGAGCGGTAATGGATGTGGGTCGAAATCCAAAGTCGCTGACTCTTTGTTGACGAGCTAGGTAGAGAGAAGCATTAACCAAAGAACTTGTGCAGCAGAGACACCTCTCTTACCAGCTTTGCTTCGTACCACCAGAAAAGCCAACGAAACGGGCCAGGGGATTTCCGAAACAGATTCGTGGTACCTTTCTCGTAAAAGGTCGACACTAGATAGCCTTCTTTCTGGTAAAGTGTGTGAAGGCTCCTTTTCAGTTCAGAGAGTTGGTCACTAGGCTCCCTCGCCAAGTCAAGCAACTTGGTGATTTGGAAATGTCGACAATAAGCCCATGCTTTCAAACCAGGTTCTGCCCAGTTGGCTACGTCTTCGAACGAAGTTCCACGGAATGGGGTGGCCAGAAACACGATGCCGCGAGTGGCTGTTTGGATTGGGAGGTATTCACCCTCTGCGATGCCGAGAGCATTTACAAGGACGATGCCGCCAAGACATGATGCGATAAAGAAGACAGGTCGGTTCTTCCTCCTACGGTCGCTTTGTATCGAGAGCTCTTGCTTGATACCCTCAAGCAGGAGGAGAGAAAGCTCCCGTAGCGTGTTCTGCTCGAGATCCGGCCTGTTGAACAGCTCAGCAGGCCAGTCACATGTGAAAATGCGAGCATTCCCGACGATGCTGGGGAGCATGTCTTTGTTAACCAGCCAGTTAACTGGATCCTCATTGCTTCTCTCCTTACGCGGCTTCCAGGTCCACGTCTCGGGCGATTTCGCGTCCAAGCCATGGATTGCGATGATGTCGATATCAGTTCCAGTCCTTCGATCAGATTCTTCGGGTGAGTGTACGAGCTGAAGCTGGACACTCAGCCTACTTCGTGAAGACTGTGCCGGTTCGACATGGGTCTTAACACCTTCATTGGACTCCATCGGACTTGGTAGCTTAGTCCAAGTGCGGCGACGAGGATGCTCATGAAGAAATTCTCTCTGTTGACGGGGATGATGCCTAACTGAGGCTTTTGTTGGGGGACCTGCAGTTAACGTGACCTCTTGCAATCCATAGATAGGTAGATTGAGATATGATACATACTGATTA
The DNA here is from genome assembly GCA_023079495.1 of Xylaria sp. L1 SY-2022. Classification (NCBI taxonomy): domain Eukaryota; kingdom Fungi; phylum Ascomycota; class Sordariomycetes; order Xylariales; family Xylariaceae; genus Xylaria; species Xylaria sp. L1 SY-2022. Next base: position 387,792 of record JALIDW010000013.1, on the reverse strand, counting down.
CTGCTGGACAGCATGAGGGTGGGGCTTTGGCGTCCAAAGATCAATCCGCTCCGTACCTATCAGCTTGCCTACTACTTCGCATGTAAGCTTGTCTCCTCTCTGAAGTATTCCATATCCATCAATTCATACTAGGAGTACCTACCTATAAAGTACTGCCTCGTACATTGCCTGACAGCCTGATTAGAGCGACTCAAGTGGCCGGCAGAGACGGTTGGAGAATGAGGTCTGAACTTCCGATTAGCAGCTTTTGGACCCCATTCGCTTGTGGCGATGATCCCAACGAGGATGTACCACAACAGAGGAATGGGGAAAGAGTAGAGACAATAGGGAGAACAACCTTGGGCGAGTCACGACCTCATCCTCAACTATCCTACCTGGCTTACCCAGAAGGTGTCTATCTGAACAGTACTCGAATGCGGATGAAGCGACATCCGTCCCTGGCTCGGGAGAGTCCTAGGCATCATCACCGGTCACATTACCTGCAGGAATGATACTGGTAAATATTCGGTAGATACCTAACTTTGTGTGAGCGTGCCGTTGACGCTACCCAACTGCTCAAAGCTCATGTACAAAGTTGCTCTGACAGAGGCCGGAGAAGTGATTGATGGAATACCTACCTAGGTATAGAAAATTCCCTGACCGCGTCGCTCCCTTCAAGGCTCCCAGTACGGCCCTCTCAGCAGGGAATTTCTGTTTCCCTTCAGAGACACGTTAATCCGTAATAGCTGTCCGATTAGGAATAGCTCAAATCCCATCCACCAATCGAGGCACTTTGTGTGGGGCACCTCGTTCGCTGAGCCGTACCGTAATCCGTACCTAAATATTCCGTAATGTCCTTCGGATAGATGATGTCATTCCAGCTGGTACTCGTACAAGCCAAAACCTAATCCGCACGGAATCGGAATCCTCCTCTGCCGTTGTATTACTAAAAAGCAGACGGAATCACAACAAGAAGAGGGATCCGTTATCCGCACTCTTCCTGCCTACCTAAATGATATCAAAGGAAACAGCAAGCCAGGTTTGAATCCTCGTAACCCTTACTGCCCACTTAGATCGGCAAACCTCAACATGACGAACTGTCTTACGATGGCCAGTTAACAGTTTTATCACCTATATCGACCTTATACACCGACCTGTACGAAATACGAAATACAAATACAAGTAAACAATGACCTGACAGCCGACCGTGTCAGCATTCACGAGCGATAAAATTCATGATTCTGCCATGGCTTTGCTCCCAGATCACCACAATAACGCCGGCGGGCCTCATGAGACCCCTGCTGCGGCCGATCTCAAGTCCCAGCCCGCTCATCTCCGAAGCTGTGTTCTGTGTAGGCAACGCAAGGTCAAATGCGATCGCCAACAGCCGTGTTCCAACTGCCTACGAGTCAGGGCTGAATGTGTCCGTCCGCCTGGAGCGGGTAGGGCGGCCAAGCGACCACGCCAGGTAGTGGATGCCAGGATCTTGGACCGACTGGCTCAGTTAGAGACGACTATCAAGAATCTACAGCAGCAAGCCAAAAGCCCGGACGTGGACTCTCGTCCGCCCCCGACGGCTGTACCGCAAAATGCACCATCAGTGCGCCCACAAGCCCAGGATTGCCCAGCATTCTTGGTCGATCATGCCGCTCAGGGGTTTACGGAGCTCCCAGAATTGGGCCGTCTCGTCATTGAAGAATCTCAAAGTCGTTATGTTAGTAATGTGATGTGGGCAGACTTGATCGAGTCGGTTAGTCCTTCACAACTCACTGCTCGGCACTGCGCTGCACGTGGGACTTTTGAGCTAACATCATAAGAGATTGACCAACTGCGTGGAATGTTTCTTGAGAGAGACTCTAAAGAAGAACAGAGCCAGCTCAGCGATACACCTCCACTGTACGAACCCGAATCCTCGGTTTTAGGGCATCTTGGCTCAAATGCAGCCATACTAGGATATCGGTCCCTTGCTCATTCTCTACGAGATTTCCATCCGCCTGTCGATCTGTCCATGAGGCTTTTTCAAATCTTCGACGATAATGTCCTACCGTTAATTCATACCTTTCATAGGCCGACCCTGACCCGTCTTTTCTGGGAGGCTGCACTTAAGCCGGATGCCCTTAACAAGGAGACAGAAGCTCTTCTTTTTGCTATCTACTACTCGTCCGTCGTTAGCTTAGACTCGGCTCAATGCACCAATATTATAGGAGCACCGCGATCTGCATTAGTCGAGCGGTACAAGTTTGCCGTTGAGCAAGCATTGGCACGAGCTAACCTACTCAACACCCAGAGCATGTTGCTCTTGCAGGCCGCCGTCCTGTATGTTACGGTACTGCGAGCCGACGACGGGACACGCACAGTTTTGTCACTCATCGCACTTGTTTCCCACGTAGCACGCTCCATGGGCGTGCACCGGGATGGAACGGCTTTCAACCTTCCGCCTTTCGAGACCGAGATGCGCCGACGCATCTGGCACCAGCTTGACATGCTTGACTTTCGTGCCACCGAGTATCATGGTTATGAACCCACCTTATCTGATGAGACGATATTTGATACGCGTTCTCCATTGAATGTGAATGATTCTGACATATTTCCGGACATGACTGAATTGCCCGTTGAACATGACGGAGCTACCGAGATGACCTTTACCCAAATTCGATGTCAGGCCTTGGCCCTGAGTAGGAAACTACGACGGTGAGTCCCTGCAACGGCGTATATTTTTTTGATGTCTGCTTCATCACCTATCATTAACCAACCGACCTACTTTGTTCTAGCTATTCTCAGCATGTCTGAAGCTGGCTAATGGCATCTCTAGAGCAAGTCGTTCTCCGTTCCAGATCCGTGTTCGGCTCCTTGACGAGCACGATGAATGGACTGAAAAGTACATAAAACGGTGCAACTCATCTTCGCCATTCCAGTCCATCTCAAAGCATACTGCTTACCTAGCGGCGGCACGAACACGAGCAGCGTTGTACTATTCTGAACTTGTATGCCGCAAACGAAGGGGAGAGTCCACCCAATATCACACTGTCACCAATAACGAAGAGAATGCTCGGGTGTTTAACCATAGTGCTACTCAGCCCGAGCCCGATTACCGAACTTTGCGGGAGCAGCTTTTTGCCATTTCGATTGTCATAGTCAGAAGGACCAATGACTTGATGTATGATCCACGCTTCGATCGTTGGGCCTGGTACTCGAACATCTATGTCCAGTGGCAAACCTTGGCTCTCATCTTATGGGAGATTTGTGTTCGTCCTCCTTCTCCACAATGTGACGAGGCATGGAGACTCACAACAAACATCTATGATAAGTGGTTCTCTATCAAATATCGAAATGGCTTGGAACGTGGAGACGAGTTCGTCAAGCCGATGACACGACTTATGGCGAGGGCGCGGCACGTGAGAGAAGCGCAGCAGCGTGAGCAATCGCAGGTTCGGACACAAACGAATCCAGAGAGATCAGAAACCAACAAACTACTGATTCCGGGACAACAAGTTCTGCATGGGACAGACGGGGACGCTGGCTTCCTCAACCCTGACGACGTTGATCCAATAGGCATGAATCAACATTGCAATCCCGGCTTGCCGGAATCCATGGTCAGAGCGACTGACACTTCCACAGACAGTTTCCTCAACGGCCCACCTGTAGACAGCATCAGTGACTTCAGCTATTTGCTAGATATGCTGCCCGACAATCCACAGGATGAATGGCTACGGCCAACGGCATCGAGGGACTCTTATACATCAAATATGCCTTTTCAGACATCGTGACAGTTACGCATCTCGAATACGGTGACTCACGCGCGTGGTTTAACACGATTGACCACCAGATAAGTCACAGTGCTTCCCAGTCCGAAGCAGCGTCATCGCCACATGGATATCAAGGCTCGCCTGATGCCTCCAACTTTTAATACGTTGCTGCTGTCAACGATGCGCTACTGGTGCTGACACCTACGAGGGACGATCGAGGTTCGGTCGGCGTATTTCACGAAGTTTTCATTACACCTATCGGTAGCGACCTATCTACCTACCTAGTAATACGCGAATACAAAGGAATTGGAAATGGGATTCATATATATCTACTTCATAACAGACATCTCCCCAAAGATAGGGATTAAGCAGTGATAAACATGTTAGCTATTCGACGCTACCTAGGTAGTTAAAAGTCTGGTGTGCTTCGTCCGGGTCAAAATGAATAATAAGTGCGCATTATACGCGTTTGTTCACGTCCTCTCCCCCCCTTTCTGCGCGAATCTTGGTCCCTGGGTATCGATCTCTTGTGACATACCTACCTAGGTATGTAATGACCACCGTAAAACCCGAACCCCTGATTACTTCGTGAGTCCTAGCTAGGTTATATCTAAGCATGCCCCTATAACAAGATAATACGTCCCCAGAAACCTACCAAGTATCCAAACCCGCCTATGTATGCCCCCCATCCATTCACCATCACATCACACCACAACCACACTGACAACCCAAAGCACGATCGTGCCTGCCTGCCCTGCCTAACAACACGCACGGACCTGCCTGCCTGCCTGCAAGGAAAGAGCGAGACACACCCCCCCCCCCACCCTTTCCTTCCTTCCTCCTCTCTGCCAGAAATGAAAGGAAAGGAAAAGGGTAGGCAGGACATAATCCGAAACAAGCCGGATTGGCTTGCAACAAGAAACCGAATTGGTGTAGGGGTTAACATGTGGGATTCTCATTAGAAAGTTCCCGAGCCAGGAGTTCGAGTCTCCTATTCGGTGTGTTGGTTTTTTTTTTTCCTCGAGGGGGGTTGGGCTTCTTGGTTTTTGTTTTGGCACCTCTGAGAATGGGATTTCGGTGTGTGTCTGTTCATGGGTATTGGCTTCGAGGACGATGAGATTAGGTACCTGGTAGGCAGGCAGACCCGAATACGGCATCCGCCCTCCCCGACACCAAAAAAAAAACACAAATAAATCCGTGTAGGGGGTTGACATGTGGGATTTCCATCCTCTCTCCCCCTCTCGTGTGCATTTTGAAATGCTTCCCGAGCCAGGAATTCGAGTCGCCAATCCGGCGGTCTCTTTCTTTTTCCCCTTTCTGATCCAGGTACGGGACCAGTCTTCCACCCAGGTTCATTCATTCTTAGTCGATGATTCTCGTTTGCGTCGCTATCCTTCGTTTGTGCGGGACGTGCCCTTCCGTTCTCGACTTTATCTGCGCCACCGTAGTTGGTAGGTCATGCGTTGCCTTGTCTGCCTGACTCTGGTTCACCGTGGCTCCGTGCACGCCTCACCTCCTGGGTGCCAAGTATGTAGATATCATCAGCACCTTCGTCCCCCGGCGCAAACAAGAACACTCACTGACGAGTAATACCAAGGTTATACACAGACTCCTCGAGTCAACGTATTCAATCCATCATTCGGAATAATAGTATCTACCTGTCTTTTTCACTGCGCACGATAATACGAATGTATAATAAATAGTACTTGATTCCCAACACTTTATGTACATAATCCAAACCGGGGAGAGAGGTAGCCTGTAGGGGAAAGGGAAAAAGGGGGTTCGAGTTCGATGTACTTATACTTGAGCCTGCTCAAGTCGACGCCTTTAGAAACATATACTGATAATTCCTCAGTCAATTTGTACAATGTATATACGCATCATTGCCACGACCCGGTCGGCGTGGGATCTTGGTCTTGCGATGGTGGCAGCACACCAAAGCCTTGCGTGTCTGGGTGAGGCATATACCCCCCATACTCTTGAATGAGATAGTTCCAATCCATCTCGCCGCCGAAATTAATGTCGGGAAAGACGAGAGAGAACTGTCTGTTAATATCCTGTGGCTGCATGCTCCCAAACAAGTCCGAAGGCTGCTGATACATTGCAGCGTTCGGAACCACATTCGATACAGTTGCTGCTGATGATTGAGATGCCGGCGCAAAGGATGAAGCCGCAAAGTTATCGCCAACTACTGGCATCTTTGGCGATGGCGTTGACAAGGGGGTCTTATCCACGGGCTTCTTAGGCTTCTGAGAGTCGATTTGCCGCATCAGAGAGATGAGCTTGGGCGGAGCAAGAGTTCGGCCATTCGCAGCCTCAGCAGCCTCTCTGGCATCCCAGGCTTTGACAAAGAGTGCGCTGAAGGCGAGATGCAATGGCGTCTGCGTTATCGTAGTCAATTTTCTCCTCTCAGCGTGCTCAAATATCGTTGTCCATGCACGTTCACACATATCACCCGTCGTACGATGCAGGAGCTCAGTTAAGAGGTAGACGTATGCAGGGAAGGGGAAATGAAGTCTCGTGTACCAGAGAAAGCCTTTTAATCTTTCATCTGCTTGAACCATGCTGTCGTACTCCAGCATCCGTATGGCTTCAACCAAGATAGCCTCGCTTTCGGGAGCGGATAGGGGATGGGGGGCAATAACGGCGGTTTGGAAGAATCCTGCGTAAATCCTTAACTTGCAGATGTTTGCTCTCGCCATGAGGATCGTGATCCAATGGATAGGGATCTTTGGGTCGCAATACTTCAAGTATGTTTCCTCAATATAATGGGCAAACTGATCGAGATAGCTCGGCAGGCGATGATCAGCTAGATTCTGGACTGCTTGTGGGTTAGCAGAAGAGAATTGCACCTTCATCTTGTCGTTGCCCGGTGCTTTAGCAAACTCAAGCCGCGTGAGGGAGAATATCATTTCGGTGGCGCCAGAATGAAACGGAGGCGGATTTTTTCGCATGGGGGTTTAGGTCGGCGTCGTTTATATTGAGTGGCAACTTGCAATTGCCGCCGGTCGAGATAGCTGTGATGGTCGATCCGCACAGTTCTCCTATGCGCCTATCGAAGCTAGCCATGTTCCACCAGAGTCTCCTCCGCTCCTCTACTTCGAACGGTGAGAAACCGAACTCAGCGCCGTCCCGCTGTAAGCCGAGGCGTTGACCTAAACGAACGCCTATGCCCGTTAAACAGAACAGAGAGCGAGGATCTGTATGTTGCCTGACGCCCATCTGGTGCTGAGTTAGGATTAGAAGAAGACTAAACACTGAGCGGTGATTCTTACGCAGTACAACAAGAAGGCCTGCAACACTGTCAAGTCCGGCATACGCATGAAGCCGGCGTTGAACAAGGCCTGCTGCGTCCCGTGTTCGTACCTGGCTAGTAAGTCGGATTTCGACGTATTGAATGTATGCATAACCTCATCCTCGGTAAGACTCGTAATCGCCATGAGATAGATAGAAAACATTAGGGCCTCGAGGCTTCTCGACACTTTTGACAGGTTCGTCGAGGCATCGATTATCTGAACTTGTAAAGTGGAAGTATGCGTGAGTTTGAGGAGAGAATTGACGTTATCGAGGTAAATTTGCCATAGCTGGAATATTTGCACCACCGTCGGGTGTAGGTCGGTGACACTTTGGTACTGACCACCGACCACGAACGGAAAGCCATTTGTGTTGCTGTACATTATGTCGTATGCCTCGTTGATGGTCGACCCGACGTCTTCCTCTTCGGAGGATTCTACAAGTGGATCGATATGAGCTGCTCGAAACTAATGGGTTCTCATTAGACGGATGGACAGGGAAGAAAAAAGAGAAAGACGAAAGAGAATCGGCATACCTCTTTCTGAAAAGGAAACCATCTGAAAGTGCTGCGAGGATCACAAGTCTTAGCCGGTGCAACAGTGAGAGCTCTCAGTCTATTCAAGATGCTAGCGAGAGCGAGAGCGAGAGCAAGAGCAAGAGCAACGTTATCAGATGCGAGGTACTCACCGCGGTCTGTGGAGGTCCTCACCTGCGGTTGATATGATGCCGGGTTCCGTGCCGGCCGGAGACGCTTTGGGTTTGTGTCTGGTGAAGTGAGGATCCAACTCATCGCCCTCCTCAACGGAGCCGGGCTCTGTGACCTTAATATCGGGGCCTAGGGCATCGAACTCGATGCCGTTCTGAGACAGCAAGGCCTCGTACTTCCGGAGGCGTTCAACAAGATCACGCTCAGCAATGCGCTTCTTCCTTCGCCTAGGAGGTTGGGGTGGCACAACGCGGCATTCGACGGCGGCCTTGACACAGTTGGAGCAGGGCTTCCTCTTGTCGCATCGCACCTTGCGCTGCTGGCAGAGAACACAGCTGTGGCCGCGAGTGACCTTGACGAGGGAGGCATCCGGGTCCGGTGGGGTATTTGCAACTGACGCGCCGGTTGGAGTGGTGTGATTATAAGCCGAGCTGCCATCGCCGGAGTGATGGGAGTCTGGGGTATTGGCGGGCATCCTGGACCACTGACTGCGATCCGTTATCCGGCAGGTTGATCGGTAATCGGTAATCGGTAATCCGTAATCCGTGCTCTGCTATGATATGCCAGACTAGCTAAGGCGCGTGTACGAACGACGGATCACCTCGTACTTCGTACAGTGCCGTGCGTTGTCGGTCCCGAGCCGGAGAAGCACAGACGGACTGACTGACATGAAGCAGAAGCAGGAGCAGAAGCCAGACGATGCAATAGCTTAGCTTAGCTTAGCCCAGCCCAAGCCCAGGCCAGATGCGGATGCAGACGCAGACGCAGGGCCAGGAGTTCCCAGGACCAACGAGCCCGTCTGCTACCAACGAGTACTCGGACTGGCCAAGGTACTCGATGGTGATCGTCGATCGTCAGCAACGAGCGACTCGTGCCTCTTACGGAACACCTCTCTAATAGTACTGCTGGGGGGTCACGGGTGTGGCATGTGTGCCGTGCACGAATGAGAGCGCTGTCCGGCCGAGATCGTGCATTAAGGTCGACGGCAATGTCACTAATGCTGAGGTAGTGCAAACTGGGAATAAGGGTGTATGTATTTCCCTGTCGCAATAGGGGTCCTGGCAATATGTGTACGGAATACGGATTACTTCACATACATGAGACAGCAGAACGACGATCCTCCATCCAGGAAGGGGTTGAGTCGCTGTACGAAGTACCTCGGCGGCCTGGATGCGGGGTTTCGGGACCGAGCTGACGACGTTGTCGTCAGTTGTGACCGCGCAACAGCGCGTAACAGGGCGGGAGTGACCAAGGACCCCTGACTGTGACTCGATTATGCACATACAGGAAATATATGCACGGAAAAGGGGTATAAATATCCTTGTATAAATAAGCATTGCTAAATCAGATATTCCGTACAGCTATGTAATCCGTACCTTCAGGATCAATAAGGTTTGCTCAACAAGTAACAATCACAAGCATGTACCATTTCTGTGACCGGAAATCTTGGCACCATTCGTCTGAGGTGGTACCGAGCTGAGGCGGTCATCTGTACATTGAGGTTGAAGCCTCGAAACGTGTCGGGCGCAGAAAAAGACATGTACATGATGGAAAATGGAAGTCCGATTAGGCACCGTTTCAAGGCAGTGTTCTTTTGACCTACGCTGTTACTAAGAATAGGGCATGTGTTACTCCGTATTGGAAAAGTCATAAATGTAGACTACCTCACCTAACCCATCGCATTTCGCAACTTATAAAACACCGACATCCTCTGTCGAAAGCACCGACTGGCCGCGAGCCATGCTGAGATGTCTGGGAGTGCTTGTCACTGCTGACTGTTTGTTGCTCGGCATTATGGGTTTGCTCGGGACCGAAGGAGCTTAGAAACATCCGATGACCGACATGCGGATTACCTACGGGATGTGCTTTGTATCTTCGACGTTCTGAGTATGTACATCACCTAACCACGAGATACGGCGCTTTCATTCCCTACAGTTGATACTCCGTGCGTAGATTCAAGTTTGATTCTATTTTTTTTTTAATTGAAATGTCTTCATCTTCAAAGATCTGATTCAAGAGATTCCGTAGATTGGTTACCAGGTATGAGTACGGATTAATCCGTACGGATATCAACATGTGAACTGCACCTGTCGTCGTCTACGAAGTATTTCGTACATACGGAAAGAAAGCTGGACCTATCGGCACGAAGGGCACTAAAGACGCGAGCACTTTGGCTTAGACGCACTCTAGCGTGCCTTGTCAATGACGCCCGCGGATGCCATTGGGCACCTCCCTCGCTAGTGCCTGCGCTATACCCTACACTACTACGGATTAGACTAGCGTGGCCTAGCGTCGTCGCTCTAAAGAAGTTTCCATCCCGTCCCTTGTCAATCTTGTCCCACGGCTTCACGCCCGGAGCTTCCCCAACCGTAGCCTTCACCTCTCCCGCCTCTCCCAGCATCGGATGCTTCATGCCATCCTGCTGTCTCTTTTGTCCCAGAACCACGTGTGCAACATACGCCTGTGCGACGTCCTTTCCAGCGTTGCCACCTGATTCCAGTGATATGACATCAAACATGAAGACCTGGCGAAAGAACGGATCTGCGGACTTCCTCTGTCCGTTGGCCTCGATCCTCTCTTATACGTCCTGGCCTGCGTAGATAACCTCGTGTATCCCTCGCTCGCCGATGGCTGGCTGGCGCGTGGAATTTCGGGAGTCCGTTTTTCCTTTAATTCCTGACCAATAAGCCCATCGCCGTCACTCACAGAGCCGATAAGTCCTGCCGTCTTCAAGTAGGCAATGCAAGGGCAGAAGTCGATATCTACAGCGCCTCTGCTATCTTATCCTTGTCCTCTCTTGCCTGTGTGATTTCTTTCCTGTATTCACTTCATCTGCTTTTCTTTCTTTGCAATTTGCCATGGCCGACTCCTCCAGGAGAAATTCCGAGACGACAGTCCAATATTCAGGGTCACCACCACATTCCGCCATGGCTGAAGACGTAGAGAAGGCAGGCAAGGCCACTCTGCCGCCATCGCAACCCTCTGCTCCAGTGCCCCCAATGAGTGACGATGACGAACAGCGATTCCAGCCCAAGAGTTTCAAATTCTGGTCCATCATCACAAGCATATTCCTGGCTCTGTTTCTCGTAGCGCTGGACAGAACCATCATCGGAACTGCCACGCCGAAGATCACGGAGGACTTCCACAGTCTTGGAGATATCGGATGGTATGGCTCGGCCTACCAACTTACCACAGCTGCGTCGCAGCTCCTATTTGGTCGAGTCTACAAATTCTACGAGATCAAGAGGTATGTTCCGCGACTCTACCAAACTCGACTTGCATCTTTGACTCTTAACCATTGTATAGGACATTCTTGATCACTGTCGCGTTGTTTGAGATCGGATCGGCTATATGTGGAGCAGCGCCGAATTCGATAGCCTTCATAATCGGCCGTGCTATCGCGGGTCTAGGTAGCGCCGGAATCTTTTCGGGCGTGACGATTATCATGATCACCATGGTCCCCCTTCGAAAACGGCCCATGTTCCAAGGCTTATTTGGAACAATCTTTGGCCTCGCCTCAGTTCTCGGCCCGCTCGTGGGTGGCGCCCTTACTGATGCTGTTTCATGGAGGTACGTATATTCCTCTTGTATGTCAGGTTATGATAAAAGCTCAGTGACTGATGAGTTCACAACAAAAGGTGGTGCTTCTACATAAATCTCCCCATCGGAGCCGTCGCCGCATTGTGCCTCATCTTTGTTCTACGTCCATCCAAGTACCCACACCCACCGGCTTCTATATGGGAGCAGATACGGCGCCTTGATCCTCTTGGAACATTTTTCTTCGTTCCCAGCATTGTTTGCCTCCTCGTTGCTCTACAATGGGGTGGCTCCAAATATACATGGAGCAATTGGCGAATCATCGTGCTTTTTGTTGTGTTTGGACTCCTTTTCATTGCTTTCGGGGCCGTCCAGGTGTTCATGCCAAAGACTGCCACCGTTCCTGTCAGAGTGATCACTAGGCGTAGCATTTTGGCTGCCACTATCTTTATGTTCGCTCTCGCGGGATCTTTCTTGATGGCTATCTATTACCTACCGTTGTGGTGTAAGTGTCCACACACTCGTGCGGAAGAGATCTTTTGTGCTTACTTGTATTCGATCCACCGCCACTCAGGGGACATGCTAATTCTTCATTAGTCCAGGTCGTTCAAGGAGCATCAGCGGTGCAGTCGGGAATTTACACGCTGCCATTTGTCCTCAGCTTGGTAGTCGCGAGCACCCTCTCAGGTGCATTCACGCAAAGGGTCGGCTACTATGTGCCAGCGATGATTGCTTCTCCAAGTCTCCTCGCCATAGGACAAGGACTTATGAGCACTTTCAGAGTAAAAGAGTACTCGTCACACTGGATCGGCTTTCAAGTCGTTGCTGGATTCGGCCTGGGTCTTGGCATGCAAGCATCCAGTCTTGCTGCCCAGGCTGTTCTCCCCACACCAGATGTTCCGATAGGCATCTCTATCATGTTCTTCGCACAGCAGCTGGGCGGTGGTATTTTCACTTCTGTCGGCCAGAATCTCCTGAGTACATATCTAGTCACTCACCTCAGAATCCCAGGCCTCACGCCAGATATGATCACAAGTGCAGGAGCTACGGACCTTGTGTCATCCGTGGCGCCCGAATACCAGCTGACTGTGAAGACTGTCTACAACCAAGCTATATCCGAGATATTTCGATGCGCCATGGGGGTAGCCCTTGTTGCTGTTGTGGCAGCGCTCTTCATAGAATGGAAGAACGTCAAGAAGATGGGCCCCCCAGGAGCCCCCTCCTGGGCCTGGAGCACGGGGCTCGGCATCCAATAGCGTGGGTGATGATTCGACCAGGCCTAACACGGATTCGCCGGAGGACGGGTCTTTGGAGACCGGCAACATTGACGAAGATGCGAAAATGAAGGGGGCGATTGCCGACGTCAACGAAGTCCATCGACCTCCACCCCAAAAAGTAGGTTGCGAGCACTGTGAGCACTGCCGGCTTTCAGAAGCGCTTAAAGGAGCTTCCCCAGAAAGACACAGTTTATCTCCGCCTCGCTCAGTACCCGACAGTGTTCCGCCCTCGCAGTCATCACACTTTTCAGCGAACACCCCTACCGCCGGAGCCCTGGAAGAAGCAGCTCGTCTTGCGTCTATCGCTCGCGATGCTGTGGCTCAGCTCGAGGAATTAACACGACCATTCTCCGCCATCGCCGCCTCGACAAGCCGTCATTCTGCCGACGGTGCTCTGGCTCGTCCTGAACAGGCATACTTCCGGCACAATGCCCTGAGGCGCCAGTCCTTCACAATACCCGAGACGCCGCCACCTAAGTTTAGTAGAGAACAAACCACTCAGGAGCTGGTGGCGAATGCGCAGCGCGTGTCGGCGCAGTTAGAGCGGGAGGACATGGAGGAAAAGGCACGAGAGAGGTCTATACAGAAGAAGAGGGAGGATTCAGTGGCTAGACGCCTCGATCAGTCTTCTCGGCAGGCTGCGGTAACGGCATCACCCACGTCATCGCGATATTCTCAATCCCTACCGCCCGGAATTAGGTAATGCGAGTCTTACGCGGATATCTCCTTGGGTACTTTTTTATCCATATTTTTTTGTTTGCTGTCATTTTTGTGTTGCTAATGGGATTCTTTACTACAAGGGATTGGGTTGGTGTTGTTAGCATTTCATGATTCCCATTAGACACGTCCACGTTACTCAGTTTTTGGCATTGGCGGTTTAGTCAAGTGTGTATGCATGCATGCGGCATATGAAAGGACGGTCAGAATGAGTATGAGAGTCATTTGGTTACGGGTTTCACCCGTCGACCAACATATCATTTATGATGGGTTCATGAGTGGGTGATGGGAAATAGACGCTACCGACGTTACTGAGGTTTTGGCGGACTTGATATACCTAGGTAGATGCGACATGTATGTACCTATGTATGTGTACAGCAAATTGAGCATTTATACATACCGAACCTACCTACTTACCCCTATTTCAGGATGTCCAGAATGTGGTTGAATGTGTCCTTCATAAGCTATCCTACCTACACTATGTAGGACTGACTTACCCGTTACCCCTTTTTCCTTCCTGTCCTCGATCTGTGTCTGCTCTGCGTATATATTTAGCTACCTAGCTATCTGTCTGTCTGTTTGTCTGTCTTTTGCTATGCATGTGTGTGTGTTCTACGGAAGAAAAGAATACAATGAGATGAAATGCCCATTATCCTTTCTTTCTTTCTTTCTTCCCCGATAGGAGGGGATATATAACGATTACAATCCTAGATGAAACTCTGAAGCCGGGATGGGAATTCAAGCAAGAACTAAACCGAAGAAGGGGGGGATGAAAACGATGAAGGAGAGGCTATGAAAATGAAGCAAAGAAAGAGAACCCCTAGTCTCGTCACGAACGCCCGCTACACCAAACCAAAACCAATCCATGCCTATCCCTCCCTCCATTTTCCTCCCATGAATTATACGATGATGCGCCGTAATAATGGATTATGGATTCAAACAAGTTCCCACGTACACCAAATCGCATACCCCATTCCGCCCCCCTTCAACCTCTCAAACTCCGCCCTCGTCACCCCCCCGCGCATCACGACCCCCCAGCGTCGTCAGGGCATACAACTGCACATTCATACCCGGCACGCCCAGATCCCGCGCCGGCACATCAACCCACCACCAGAACCCGTCCGTATCGAAGGGCACGAGGTCGTCCTTGCGCCCGTCGACGCCGTGGATCTTCAGGAAGAGGAGGTAGGGCGCGCCCTGCCCGTTGCGCTCGTGCGACCAGTGCTCGCAGACCTTGGCGAATTGGAAGCGCACGACCTCGCCGCTGTACACGGGGATGTGTTTCGCCCGGGGGCTGTAGTTGACTTTGTCCGAGATGCCTTCCTCCGTGATTCCGCTGAGGAATTGGGGCGCCTCGGCGCCGGGGATGGGGCCCGTGATGTACTCTTCCCAGGATAAAATCCTGTCGTCTTCGCGGTAGAAGTGCTGGTCGTTGTCTGGGAAGTGGGAGAGGCCGAACTGCTCATTGCTGAGCGTGAACATGAATGGGACGAAGCGTTTTTCGTATTGTTGGTTGCTGACGGCTCCTGCGCCCCAGCATGCGTCGATAAGTTTCCACTGACCGTTGTCAATGCGCACGGCGTTCCATGCATGTCCGGTGGCATTCTTTGGTGGTGGCGCTTCGCCCCGTTTCATGGGCATGTGACCATACCCTTTGCCATGTCCACCGACAACGATACATTGTAAGCCAGCCCTTTGGGCGATGGCTTGGTAGACCTCAGCATACCCCTGACAGACAGCTTTGCCATGGAAAATTGTGTCGTTGACATCGCGCCGCTGGATACATTGACCAAAGAACCCCTCGACGTCGTAGGCGATATTATGGTGACACCAGGTGAAGATTGCACGCGCCTTGTCAGTTGCAGATGGGAAAGGGGCACATAGCACGTTGGCGAGATGACCGACAGGATCATGTCTGGGCAGAGAATGACTTGGATACTGCGCGGCTACGCTATCTGGACCCGAGTAGTCTCTGCATATCAGACATGACGGTGCTTTGTTGGCGACCCGAAGGGTAGCAGCGCCGATCTCAGCATGACTGGGCCGCGAGTTAACTGGAATGGGAGGCGGCGCGTCTTCATCCGCTCGATTAGAGCTTGGTAGTAGACTTAGCGTAGATTTGGGTTCTAGGAACGTTGGCGGCCTCGGAGGGAGACGACGAGCGCCCGTCGGCTGCGGCTTATCGACCTGCGTAGGACTCGGGGCTTTAGGGACAGGCCTAGAAGGTAACCGGGGAGGAAGACTAGGACGTCCTGACGGTTCAGGCTGGGGTCCAGACGTCGGAGACCGGCTGGGCAAGAGAGGTGGGGTTGGCGCTACGGTTCTCTCGCGTTCGGCTATTTCCTTGGCAGCTTGGACCTCCTTATCTTTCCGTGACGGTGGCAGTGGTGGAAGCTTGGCTTGCTCAAGAGGAGGCGCGAGCATTCGCCGAGCAGGTGCTGAATCAATTGAGGCTGTGCTGGTGCGGGAGAGAGACAGATTGGAGATGTTGGAAAGATGGGATATCTCAGAGGAGTTCGAACCACGCCTAGCACCAAGTTGATTCTTTCGAGGAGGCAATGTTGGGGTCGCTGTCGCTGTCGTCGTTGGTGTCGCTGACGCCTGTGAGGGTTTTCGCGCGGGCAGGGGTGGTCGTGAGGGCAAAGCCGGAGGAGTCCTCTCAACGGTCGGTTGGGCAGCAGCAGCGACAGTATTGGCCCGTTGAGGGAGAGCAGGCGGTTCTCTCTTCTCCGGGCGAGGAGGAAGATTAGGGCTACTGCCAACAACAGCTACGACACCATCATTAACCCGGTCAGTCGAGGCGTTGGAAGGCTGTTTGTTCGGAGGCGGCGGAGGCGGCGGTCGCTTTTTCGCGGGGGGCGGAGCTGTGAAGTTCTTCTGCTGGTTGAGGGCAGCGATTCGCTCCGCCAACGAGTTAAACTTGGGCTCCTCGACTTCGGCCATGGCGCTGGAACTGTCTGGGGTGCGCACGAATGACTGCGGATCAGACGGCTGGTGAGATGATCAGGATCGATTAGGTAGGGAAGACTTCGCAATCACGAGGTACTAGGAGACATGATTAATAGGCGACATTGTAGGTGAGAAGTGATTCCAGTGATGGTTGAAGATGTACGAAGCGAAAGCAGGAAACAATCCCGTTATTAAGGACGTTTTGGACGGATTACGGATTACACGAAACGCCATATGGGGGAACGGATTACGATACAGGTAGGGGCAGGCATTGCCCGTGTCCGGTGTAGGAACCGCTACCTACTGCAATCCGCAGCGACATCTTAGCGCGTGCGTGTGCCTGGATTTAGTGCACTCTAAACATCGCACTAGGACGCATTAGTGAGCGCCGTGACCCCCACAGCCTTGTCGAAGAGGGGCACCGGGCAACCCACCAATCAAAGCCAGGGTCAGTCCTAAATCAGGCATAATGCTACTACATATTGGGCTTAGCCTGTTAGATATTAAAGGCAAGGGTCTTTTTACGTCGCAACATGGAAGGGTAAATTATGTGCGCAGCCAGGAAGAACATCGCGCATTCATCAGAGCAACCAGGCTTGAAGAATCAGTCCGTGTTCGTTCAAAGATCATTCACTCATAGATGTGCGACATGACAGTACGTAGGTGAGTATTGATCCAGTGTGTCAACTATCATCCCACCTCAATAGACGGTACGGGATGAGTAACGACAAAAGCAGTCCGTCGAGAACTCGTCTCGACTCAGGAAGCGAGACTCAACCGAGCCCGGGATATCGAGTCTGAAGCACTACAGAAATGGAATACCACCATGGAATACTACCTGCCTACCCTGCACTATCTCTTGTTGCCTAATTGCAGCCGCGGGGTCAATTGAATAGAGTGTCGTGTCTCAATCATATCTGCATCGTTTCTCTCTCGGATACCCAATCCAGGTCTTTCCAGTGCAGAATCTATCGCGACACGACTTGCAAAAGCTGCTTGAAAGGATAAGCAGAGAGTCGTCTAATCTGACTCCAGGAGCTGTTCTGCAGAACCCATTCAGAGACAACAACATTTGACGAGGGACACTCCAAGGCTCGGCCCGTTAACCCAGAAGATGGTCTAGCGCCATTTCCAGACCGTGACTCACACGGATATCAAGACACTAACCGTCAGGATCTGACGACCCGGAACGAGCAGAACGCGAAGTTCAGAGTCCTGAACCCCTCCTGTTTAACTAGGGCTGACACGATTGAGAATGTCCTAGTCTCATCCGGGTAATACTACATATCCTTTTTACAGGACCGAGTCGTCTCCAGCATGTGCGTGGCAGGATCCTATCAATCCTCCCTCATCACGCAGCTGGTGATCCTTTCTCCGCGATCGCAATACCTACGGATAAGTATCGGCAGACAGACACAACATGCAATACCTTAACCAGGCAGAAAACCCTTTTGAGACCGGAATCATGGAACGACAGATAGACCGAGTCACTTCTTAAAGATTCGCCTTCGTCGATATTGAGGTCGTATTTGAGATCTGTGACCGTTTCGCGCCACCGGCAGTTTTGCTGGTTAGCACGCAGTCAACTCTCACTATATGATTCATCACAGTTGATGGAAGGGTCACGTACGACCATACCCACTGGAGAACTCGGGATCCCGTCCGCTCTCCCATAGATAAGCCGGTGAGGGCCAGATTAGTAGTTGGGTCGGTGACGACCAGCGAATCCCTGGTGTTGTACGTTTTTTTGTCTTCTTTTTTTTCCTTCCTTTTACACTCTTGTTCACAATCTTTTAATTCGTACGGATTGCCCTCTCGTGATCTCTTTGCTCTCTTGACTTTTTTCACCTTCCCAGCTTCCGGGCCCTCTGAGCTGAATGACTCTGGAACTGTTTGCGAATGACCTCACAACGGCTCAGCATGTGTTCGATCCACGCGCTCGACTGTCGCGACAGCGTCCTCGAAATCAATTGTTGGCTACGTACATTCTAATGTCAACGTATTTTGCGTTCATGAACCCTTCTCTCCAGGCATGTTGTCCCAAGAGTTCCAGCAGTGTCTTCGCCATGTCCCCATCCTAAGCAGGGGAACTTCGCTAATAAGAAAGTGCTCGCCAAAATCATCTTCTCATACTATCTCGCTCAATCCGAACTTCCCACCAAGCTCCAGGATAGGTATCAACCAACTCATAAGAATTATATAATAAAAACCAAGCAGAACAGAGATGGGAGTGCAAAGCCTGTAGACCATCTCGGGGTATCATGACGCAGGTTCGTGGTTTAGAAACCAACGCTAGCCCACGGCAAATAAACATACTCGAAAACGAAAACGAAACTGTTGCTTTATAGGGGGGGGGGGGGCTTGACAAACTCGATGCTCGATGCTCGATGCTCTCGAGAACGAATCCGAATTCAGGCGTTGCGAGGGTTTCCAGATATCCAAGGAACTGTGGTCGCCGGAAATGGCAGCCACCTTGGACGAGCCGCCACCCGCTTGGGATCTGGATACCTCTACACTGACTAGGTCGCAGATAAAGCCCGAGAGGAGCGAGAGTGCACTCTCAGGAGAGCGTCATGGACGTCAAACCGTCTAACTGCCAGGATAGGGAGGAGGTGATATATTAAAATCAGACATGAGAGCTCGCATATAATCCGTGGGATCATCCGAGAAAGACCAGCCCATGGGATTGGCTTCGCCTCCTGCTTGTACCTCTCCCCCTCGAGGCCCAGCACTGTTGACTTGCAGCGGCACGGCTACTGAGACGAACGAGTTGAACCCAAGCTCTGTTATAAGGGCCACTTTCATCTTCAGCACGTACACCCGCGAAGCGAAGCAAGTGTGAAACGTCGGCACGTATCGTTGTTTGGCATTGGATAGATTTATGGGAACTTCCACCTTCGTGACGTAGGAAACTCTCGAGCCCGTGGCATCTGGCTGCTTTTGGCTGCTCATCAGGGAACGTTCCGAGTCGAAAATGGCTTCTGATTCATAGCCAGAATTTTGCCTCCTAAGCGGTATGTCACGCCGTTGCCACGCTTCAACTCGGATGGGTAATGGTTCAAGCGGGACGTCCATCGGAAAGACATTACGGCCAGTCGCGCCGAGTGACGGTTGGAAAACCTTCATGTTGGGGAACTCCTGCAGTTGAGCGCAACTAAAATACGTCTGTGCGATGATCTTCGACTCGACTTTTGCTACCCTTGGCGGTGGATGATCGTGCGCGCTCGGTTCAAAGACCAAGTCTATCTTTGCGATCGTCTGCGTGAGGCAGTGCCCATCCGAGATTATCCTGGCTGGAGATGGCTCTTGAGCGTCGACTGTCACATGTCCCACAGTCCTACCCAGAAAAGCACGCTTCACCGGCCTCTTTTTAGTCATGACGTACAACACATCCTGCTCGGTGATGTCCAGAGGTGGGTCTTCGGGTATCGTGGGTATCACCCTGATGACTTTTTCCACTTTGTCCAGCACGGGGAATTCCCTGTCTGCATCTCCATCACCATACAGCTGTGCTTGAATGCAGTAGCGGACACGAGCCATATCTGGCGAAAAGTCACTTTTATCCCAGTTTCCCAGCGAAGGCGGGAGTCGCAAGTGATGCTCCTTGACAGAATCGTGGACAACTGGATGTTTGCAGGCTGCTAGAGTGAGGTGCTGAGGGATGATGAACTCAAAGGGGAAAGTATAGATGGTATCTGTTTGAAGATATGTTGGTGTTGCGAGAGACTCTTTGGGAATGTGCATCGTCAGTCTCAGGAAGTCGTGAGATCTCCAGCACGGCGCAGCGAAGCTATCGATACGCGCCCTGGTCTGGCCCATCAAATCGATTCTCAGGGACCGCACGCGCACAGGGTCCCCAAAGACGTGGACTTTCACCTGTCCCGACACTCGCGAACCAGTGGTGTATATCTTGAAGTCGTGGTGGTTGTCGATCGATATCTGGATCTGGATCTTTGGGCCACGATTGAGATAACCCAACCATTGATTGATTATCATTTTGACCACGATTTCGAATGAGATATCGTCTAAATTCCTGTAGGTTCTGCCTCGAGGGCCTTTTATTTATTTTTTTTCGGATCGAATCGAGCTGTCGATGTGAAGATCTCCTATTCGAGGTCGCTAGAATATTCGCTACACCCCCCTAACCCGCGTACAGATTCTCACATGGGTGGAGTTAATAACTTCAACGGGGAAACGAAAGAAAAACAAGTTGGTATCGTTCAGGAGTATTATCTGGATTTCTGTAAACAAATCTAGACCTAACCTCTCAAGGTCCATTGTAAGTACCTAATCCGTCTATATATCACACGGGCAAAGTAAACAAACACCTGCCCAGTCATAGCTTCGACGCTTCCTAGGGAAAACTGATTACGAGGTACTTATTAGACTCTCCTTACCGTCCCTTACGCCCTTCAGGAAGCATGGGAAGTTGGTAGTCAATGACTAACACTAGTTGACCGAAGTGGGTAGCCGGGACTCGGGAGGACGTATGGGGACTGGACCCGACCCTTCTTTGCTGTTGGTGATCTGGTGTTCTGGATCCACGATCCATGGAAGGAAAGGTTACTCGAAAGTACCTGCGTCTGACCACGGTGGTTCATTCCCTTCGGTTTCCCGGGCTCGATTGCTTCTTTTTCTGAGGTCGTCTCTTGCTTGCGTCCGAGGAAAGGAGATGCCCCTGCGATCTACCTACCTACCTAACCTAACTGACAGCATGTTGGTCACGGAAGTTTCGATTCCACACGTGCCATGATCACACCGTGTTGTAGGTAGACCCGTTCTTTCTTCTGCCCGTTATCGGTGACTCACAGTCACGACAGAACAGAACCTAGATGTGGGTAGCCTCAGCTAATCTGATCGAGTAAAGCTATCGAATACAGAAGGATCTCGAATCTCATCTCATCACCACGCCCTATGTGTGGATCTCCCTGTCATATCCAAGACTTGCTTGTCTACAAAAGGTATGGTCCATCGTGTGTTTCGAGCCTCAGACGATTGCTACATAGCTGGTACTTGGCAGATACAACAACGGAGACGAGCCAGGAAGCAATCCACTTACGAGTAGTTCGAGATTTAGGACACGTCCATCCGTTCTGTCGCTGGGCATGTAGTCTAGACCGGTCGTCCGTCCGATCTACGCCCTTCCGTTACGTCAATTTGACGAGCGGCACGCTAGGTATTCACCCGAGCTATGATACGTCACGTAAACAACGGACACATGATATCCAACAACAACAACCAAGAACACAGGAACTTTTCAAGAACGGCAGGATGCCAATCGTGAATATCTATTCCAAGGAACTTCGCTACGTAAATGCGCAATGCATCACCTCTATACTGATAAAATCTAGTGCCACGAGATATAAAGCATGATACCAGCCCCCAACGCAACCGCAGCAAACTGCACCAGCATCTTCCGCACCTCCACGCCCTTATTCGGTCCCGTCTCCAGAAGCTCCGGGATCACGGCCACCGTGCCGACGTAGAGGAACGTGCCCGCCGTGAACGGAAGCAGCAGATCGCCATACGATAAACTCGTGCCCCAGATCCCCGCCGTCATGCCCATCACGTCCCCTTCGGCGCCGCTGCCGCTGCCGCCGAATTCCTGGATGGCAATGCCGATGAGGGTGCCCATGAGGGCGCCGAGCGCGGTGACGAATTGCGCGCCCATGGCGGCGCGCTTGGAGAAGCCCGATTGCACGAGGAGGGCGAAGTCGCCGACCTCGTGGGGGATTTCGTGGAAGAAGACAGCGACGGTGGTGGTTGCGCCGATGGTGGGGGAGGCATAGAAAGAGGCGGACATGGCGAGGCCGTCTGTGATGTTGTGTGTGAAGTCGGCACTAGGGGGTTCTCTGTTAGTTTCGTCTTCATAATAGCCATGAATGAAATGAAAGAGAGAGAAACGCACATCATGTTCAAAAAGCCACCAAGCTTGACACTGGGGTTGACTTCCTTCTCCTCGCTCTTCTTCACTTTGTCGTTTCCGTTCTCGCCTCCCTTCTTGCGATTCTTCGCATTCTTGGGAGATTTCTCCACGGCGCTCGACGTAGCAGACGTAGTTTCCGCATCGTGTGAGTGCGCGCCGTGATTATGCTCGTGTCCCGCACCCCCAGTCGCAATGCGCAGGCCCTTGTCCATGGCCACGAACGTCATGAATCCCACCATGATAGCCAATCCCAGAACCAGATTCCGGTTCGGCTCCACGAGCACAAAGCGCACGCGATCATGGCTTTCCTCGCCGAGGAAGATCTCGGGCAGCAGGTGGAAGAGGGTATCGCCCAGCAGACCCCCGACGGCAAAAGCGACCATGACGGACAGCGACGAAGGGTCGATGTTTGGCGGGCAGAGAGCCAGCAGGAAGTTGGGCGGGCCCGAGATGTACAGCGTTGCGAGGATCGCGTTGACGGCTGGACTACCGGGGAAGAGGACGTCGAAGATCTGGGAGGTGAGCGTTGAGGCGTTGGACGCGTGGGCCTGCTTTGCAGCGTTGAGCTCTTGGACGATGCTGCATTGCTAGATTTTTTTCCATTGTGGTTAGTGATTTGAGAGAAAGAGTCGCGCGCGGGTGTGTGTTGCTCACTTGAAGCTTCTCGTCGAGTTCGTCCAGACTCAACGTGTCCAGGGATGATGCTGCATGGTTCTCGTGATTCCCAGCATGCGAAGCGAGCGCGAGGGCCGCAAATAGGCAGATGAAAAGCCAGTACTTGGACTGGAGCACTGCCATGTTGGACGCTATTCGAATTCTTCCCAATTGATCGTCCGTTTCTGCTATACGGCCATCCAGAGATCTGCTGAAAGAGGTCGGGATGAGGTGTAAGCTCCAATACGGATTACGTGCTGGTACCTTACCACGTATCCGACGGGACGTATCGACCGGGGCCCCTGGTTATACTATTCTTGGTTTGTTCATAAACTTTGTTAAATGCCTATATTTGACACCTACATGACTCCGATATATACATATGTGGATTTCACTGTCCGCGCACACGGTACGTGTTCTGTCCAATTCGGTCTGCCAGATTTTTGAGCACCCGCATTCATCAATCTTGATCAACAAGAGATCCTCATGTCATGGAAGTCCATTATAACGCGCAATTCAATCAGAAGCTCGATCGAAGTGAATGCGAAGAGTTGATGTCCCATATATGATCGCGAGAATGATTTCATCTGCGGTTTCGACCTGTGTTGATCTGTCCAAGTTCATCAATTCGCAAGGTTGACAAACACCAACATACCTACCTGCTATCCTGGGTGTTTTCCTGCCCCTGACGACAAAACGACTCTGCTTCTTGGTCCTTTCTATTTGCCCCGTGTCTCATTTTGATTTATGAATGTGGCATGTTGGTTCGAGTCGCTGCGGCAGGGACAGAAGCGTTGTTGATCTTGAGCACTGCCGCTGAGCATGTGCTTGAACCTGTCATGTGCTCTACTTACCATCCTCGCTTCAGCATTTTCGGATCGAGACTCCGGGGAGCGGGTCAATCGGCCCTGCTGAGGCATTCTCTCGATCAGCAGCGATGCTCCAGCGAACTTACCAGCTCTAAATCGTGCCTCTCCTCTTCCAGCTCCAGACTAGCTCAAGGCGTTCCTCCGCTTGGCTGCTCTGACTCTTACCCCAATGTGCCAGCTGCTGTACTCAGCTCGCCACAGAATCGACCAATCCAACGTCACCAGAAGCCTTCTCGGCAGCGCGAGCTCGTATTGGCGAGTACTCCGTCAGGCGACGATCAATTAGAACAACCCTGCAACATGGGATGGATTTGCTGCTTTCGCCGAAGACTAGCGATTTGAGCTCCGGGATTCCTTGAAGAGTCCGCATCCCGGATACTGCGTGCAGGTTTATATTCGATGAACGATCTTGGCTCTGGGTCACGGTCCAACGACGGCATCAAGAACCACTAGTGCTCGAGTCGACTGAAACATCCGTTGGGGACAGGCTAAACGGGCCTTTCATCACAGAAGCGAAGCCATGATGCACCGAATCCATGGTCTCCAACGAAGTCGCCTCAGGGGTCAGTCCAAGCAAGGGTGCATGCCCTTCGATCAGCAAGGGTGAATTCTCGCGAGAATAATCTCCGCAAGTGTCTCCGAGCTCCAGTGAGCAGCGAATATTGTGCACAATCCGGGTTGTTCTCTGACACTGTATCCCATGTCTTGATATTGCAACCCCAAAGCCATCTTATTCCGATCCCTCTCTTTCATAGAGCAGGCTAATGATCTGGCGTTATTGTAAGGCTCCTCTGTCAGGGATCTTGCTAACTCATCGCTATAGGCCATGTCGCTGCGTCTGGTGCCGATGTGCTTGTGTTGGAATTAGGGTCATCGAATCTCGAGTGAGTTCGCCTCCGTTGGACGCAGCGTTCGGGTGGTCACGTCCAATCTAAAGAATTCGCTCGCCTCCCTCATGGCCTATCTACTGTCCATGGCATCGTCTTCCTGTTGGGCAGTTTTGTATGATTTCTCGGTTCTCCTTCTATTAGTGTACTCATGATCATCCGCGCAAGTCAGATTGCCACACGACGACTTACACACGAAAACAGTATGAGATGGCGCTGTGTACGGTCCCACCGCACGGCATGTCGTCGGGCTTGTGACCATCGCATATGATGAGGCTTGTGCATCAACGCCGGGAGTTGGCCCACCTCTGGAGTGCGAATATGGTGTAGCAGCTGTGCTCCTAACAGGCCAAGTAAGCATTGCCACGGTCTTTTCTGAAACGTCTGACTACTTTGTTGACGACATTTTTCTTCTACCGAGTCTTTTCTTTTGGCTGTGCCATTGCGTGGACACTGATCATGCTGACTAGAGACCGGCTTGAGCAGACGACTCTGGTTGGCTTCACATCCGGGATGCTTTGCGACACAACGCCGAGTGAGAGTCTCCTTACGAGTAAGAAAACCAGGGCGATGCTTGCACGGGATATGCCGTACCCAATGATCGATTCTTTTGGTAGTAAATGAGCCGGCTATTGCACATACTCCCTGTCATCGAGCTGCGCTGCTTACGAGTGCGCATTCATCATGGTCCCAAATAATGATCTACGAGTACACGGAGCAAAAAAGTCCTGGGGGGCAGCTGGCCTTGAAGATTGTCGCGGGGGGTACGGAGGAGAAGGTGCGGATTCCAGAAGGAAGGGGGATGAGGCTTATGACGCAATGGTTAGTCACGCATGGGCTTCTAACTTTGCGGGGCGGCCCGGGTTAACCCCACACCCCAATCCTTTTTCGGCCCGAATCCGGGGAAAGGAAGCAAATGCTACCATCGATCACACTCCCCTCCTCCTTCGACCCTGACCTCTGGAACACTTCCATTCTCGTTTCAGCCAGCCATTTTTCTATGGAACACCGCGATTCTCGACCGTAACTCTCCAGTAACATGACCATGGAACTTATGGCCTGGCTCGGCACAGTCGTATATTCTCGACGGTTACGAGATGACAGGATTATCATCGAACGACTCATGAAGGGTCTGCCTTCAATGCAATATTATGCCGCATGAAAACCAAGCGTCTTTTCTCTCGACTCCAAGATACATAACCTATTCCATATATGGAATACGGAACATACACTTCCATATGCCACTTTTGGCTTGGTCTAGTCTCTTCGGCAGACGAACCGAGTATGGCAGGTGAGCGTGCGACCCTGAAATGCTGGGTCCCGTAACTCGCAACACCGGGGTTATGGCATTGCACAGTCGCAGTTACGAGTACTACTCTGTACGATGTCATGAATTATACCCTGCTGCTCGACCTGTCATGTTACCTGCTGGACTGTGATGTTGCTCGACCATCCCGCCTAACTGCATATATCGCGACCTCAGGTCTGTTATTTGTTAACAGACAGCCTTGCATTGAGATCACGACCGCTGTCAAAGGGCACACAACACAGTCAAGGGGCTCAACTTATTGAACACCGCATTACGGAGGAAGCTACTTACCAAGATCGCCACAGTACCTACCGAGCCTTTTGCCCCCTCAAATCTGTCAGGAAGAGTTACATCGTGATGGTTCGAACTCCTCAATGCTCGCATGAAGTTCGGAATACTACTCGTAGTAGGCTGGCATATCTGTGCGCCTGCATTGTTGCTAGGCTCAAAAAGGCAGACAGAAACAGTGGAGGATTCCATTTGTCATGCAAATCGACAGACATCCAGAAACCGGCCGATCAACCAGCCTCAGCCGTGAAGGCAACGACGATGATATGATTCCAACGTCCTTGGTGCATTATGTATCACATTCGGTACTCGTAACTGCTGTGACTACCTATTATAACCTTCGTGTTGAGACGGCCAGGTGTCTGGGTGGCCGAGCAGCGTTACAGGCTGAGAGTTGTGGGGGAACACGTTATCCGCGCCCGGCGAACTGGCTACATACTTGTACATATGGAATGTTGTTGGCACCAATGAACTGGGTGTGGGGTAGCTATGGCCCCCCGGGGGAGGCGGCTTCGTTGTTGACAGGCCGGGCTAGGCGGAATTAGTAACAGCATCATCATCACCGTCATCATGAGATATATCCTTACCGGCAGGTATTGCACATGTGGTGTACCTACGGCGTAGTGTACCGTACCTTCACTGCTTATATTCCGTAGGTACGCACAATACCGGCGCTACATGACTTATTATTTTCTTCACGGTTTCTTTCTACCCCAGTTTCTTAGGTAGCCGGGGAACAGCCGCTAATTCCCAGCTCCCCCGCGATCAGTCCCAAAGAGGCCGGTGCTGATGACGCATTCGGTCCGAGAAAATCAACTCCGCCGTTCCGACACGGAGCTATCACCGAAGAAGCTGCTGCTCTGGACACTCAGTGACGCCCTGTTCCTTGGTATTACTTCCCCGTACGGCGTCCAGCAAGACGCTCAGCAGGCTCAGCAGGCCCTTGTTCAGGTACCACGCTAGAACCAAGATCCACCCACCATCCCAGATTCAGCTTAGCCACGCGACAACCGGCGCTGATTGGCAAAGTTCAGTGCATGGGTGGGTCTGGTCTACTCCGCATCAGGCATAGATCACATGCACTAGCCGATTATTGGAGTAGCTGCCCGGTCTGATGGATCCCCGGCGGATGCGGTACTTCATACCTTAGTGCGCCGGGGGGGTATTTAAAATTGGTCACAGTGACGGTTTTCGGAATAGGAAATGCTTTTCGTCGAACATGCTGAAGTCAATGCTTCGAAATTAAATATTCAACAATCAAGATATATGCTTATTTGACGAACTTCATTTTCGTAGGAAGAAATGAATTTTACTTGAAAAATATATAATTATTGAAGTGTTTATGTTTTGCGAATTGCATATAATGTATAAAAATAACATTCATATGAACAGATATTTTGAATAAAATATAGGTTGAAATGAAAATGATTTTCAATTTTGAAAACAGATTTATTTATTTTCATTTATATGATATTCTCTTATAATTGCATATTCACATATAAATATGCATTTCATTATATTGTTTGAAAAATGAATCTTTATTTATTATTATATAGAAGATGATTATTAATACAGTAGAAACTATATATATTTATATATATAAACATCGTTGGTATGTATGTTAATATGTTGGTATGCTAATGTGTTAGTAGGTTAGTAGGTTAGTAGGTTAGTAGGTTAATAGGTTAGTAGGTTAGTAGGTTAGTAGAGTGCTAAGTAGGTTAGTAGGTTAGTAGGTTAGTAGGTTAGTAGGTTAGTAGGTTAGTAGGTTAGTAGGTTAGTAGGTTAGTAGGTTAGTAGGTTAGTAGGTTAGTAGGTTAGTAGGTTAGTAGGTTAGTAGGTTAGTAGGTTAGTAGGTTAGTAGGTTAGTAGGTTAGTAGGTTAGTAGGTTAGTAGGTTAGTAGGTTAGTAGGTTAGTAGGTTAGTAGGTTAGTAGGTTAGTAGGTTAGTAGATGAGTAGCTTAGTAGGTAGATGAGGGTAGAGAGAATGGTTGACGGAGGGTGGATGGGGTTGGATGAGAGTGGAGGAGAGTGAAGGAGAGTAGGGAGAATGGTTGACGGATGGTGGAGGAGAGAATGGTTGACGGATGGTGGAGGAGAGTAGATGAGGGTAGAGGAGAGTAGATGTGGGTAGAGGAGAGTAGATGTGGGTGGATGAGAGTAGATAAGGGTGGATAAGAGTAGAGAGGAGGAAAAAAAAGGTGATGGGAAGGGAGTAGAAAGGAGTAAAAGAGAGCAAAGAAGACGGGACGAGAGTGGAAAGATATAATGGAGAGTAGAGGAGAGTAGAGGAGAGTAGAGGAGAGTAGAGGAGAGTAGAGGAGAGTAGAGGAGAGTAGAGGAGAGTAGAGGAGAGTAGAGGAGAGTAGAGGAGAGTAGAGGAGAGTAGAGGAGAGTAGAGGAGAGTAGAGGAGAGTAGAGGAGAGTAGAGGAGAGTAGAGGAGAGTAGAGGAGAGTAGAGGAGAGTAGAGGAGAGTAGAGGAGAGAGGAGGAGAGAAGAGTAGAGGAGAGGAGAGGAGAGTAGAGGAGAGAAGAGTAGAGAAGAGTAGAGAAGAGTAGAGAAGAGTAGAGAAGAGACGAAAAAGACAGTAAAACAAGATGATGAGGAAGATGAGTAAAGAAGAAAGATAGAAATAATGAATAGGATATTTAGGTAGAATGAAAGGTATGACGTAAATATATGATTTGTTTATTGATATATTATGATGGAAAGAACAATGACATCAGAAACAAACTGATATAGTAGGTAGGATGAGTGATAATTAGGATAATATAGTAGGAACGTTGTGTAAGTAGTGAAAAGGGGAAGGTGTTGTTAATATTTTTGATGATATATAGTATTGGTTATAGAGATATATCTTATTTTATGAGAAAAGTATTATATGATGCGTTGTTATTGAAAAGAATTAAAGTTATATAATTCATTTGATTTGAAAATGATTTTCGTTTATAAATTACTTTTTATGTAAATATGAATATGCTTATAGAAAATATTATTCGCTTAAACATACTCATGCAACTATTTCATTGAGACAACATATTATTAAAAACATAAATTTATAACAGTGTAATGAATTCGGAATGAAATATGCGCCAGTGAGGGTTTTGAAATTTGAAAATGCAATTAAAAGGTGAAATGCGTCACTGAAATGCAATTCGACTGAAAACGCCTGCGGTTACCAATTTTAAATACCCCCCCGGCGCGCTAAGGTACCTAAAGGGTATTGTACTCTGCCCAGAACCACACTTCGCGATTCCACGGCTCGTCTCTCTACGCTGTACGTACTCCGTACATGACTGCGCAAACACATGCCCAGCATACGACTAGACTTACCCTATACCTACCACACCGGATACGTGTAGTATCAGCTTAGACAATGCTTTCCAGACACACACTAGCTAGTCCTCGACCGGGACAAGTGCCAAGTAATCACCATAGGGGAAGTGAAAGGAAGTCAGGAGAATGGGAGAATGCGGAGTCGCATCGGGCATCATATAAAAGTCACGAGCACCGTCCCGGGACAAACCCAGGCCTTTGACTTATAACCCTCCCCCTTTCCTTCTTCTCTCATTGTCTGACGTGACCATCATCACCGAGTCAAGTCAAGCCAAGCCAAGTCGGGGTCAAGATGGGCTACTTCTCGATCAAGTCAGTTGTACAGCTGACGACGCTTGCCGTAGCAAGTGCCTGCACTCTGAAAACTCGGGTAGATGACCTCGATACCTTCATCCAGAAGCAACGGGCCCTCTCTCTCCAGAATGTCCTGAGCAACATCGGCCCTAATGGCACTCGAGTTCCGGGTGCTAGTGCCGGTGTCATCGTCGCCAGTCCTTCCACCGTGGACCCCAACTGTGTGTTCAATCCCCTCCTGGAGTCTCATCGACTCAGCTATCGAAAGACATCTGGCTCCCTGGCACTAACATCTGGATAGACTTCTTCACATGGACTCGCGATGCGGCTCTGACGATGAAGATGCTCGTTGATGAGTTCTTGCTTGGCGAGAAGCAGCTTGAGCCCTACATCCAGGACTACATCCACGCTCAGGCCGTTCTACAGTACGATGCCCCTGGTCTCTCATCTCTCGCTACTTCATCATGCTCGCGGGAGTACCTATTGTAAAACGTTGATGGACTAACACCAGTTCTCGCTCAGAACCGTCAGCAACCCATCCGGACCATTCCTCCCTAGCGGAGCCGGTCTTGGTGAGCCCAAGTTCGAGGTCAACCTCACTCGCTTCAACGATGCTTGGGGTAGACCCCAGAGAGATGGCCCGGCTCTCCGTGCTATTGCCTTGATCGCTTACAGCAACTACCTCGTGTCTAACGGCCAGAAGGACAAGGCGAAGACGGTGGTTTGGCCCATCATCTCAAACGATCTGTCTTACGTCGGCCAGTACTGGTATGACCTTTTCTTACTCATGGACCTCAAGGCCCTCCGACTAACATGAATGAACCAAAGGAACCAAACTGGATTCGACTTGTGGGAGGAGGTTCAGGGCTCGAGTTTCTTCACGACCCAGAACCAGTTCCGCGCACTTGTCGAAGGCAACACGCTCGCGACGACTCTCGGCGAGAAGTGCACCGGCTGTGACCAGGCCCCTCAACTGGGCTGCTTCCTGCACTCGGCGTACTGGAACGGAAAGTACTTCGTTGCGAACATAAACAGCAACGACGGTCGTGCCGGACGGGACGCAAACTCGATGCTTGGTTCCATTGCCGTGTTCGACGTCAACGCGAAGTGCGACGATACTAGCATCCAGCCCTGCAGCAGCCAGGCCCTTTCTAGCTTCAAGGCTTTCGTTGATTCCTTCCGTACCCCGAACCTGTACCCCATCAACGAAGGTGTGCCTTCGACAAAGGGTATTGCCATCGGTCGGTACTCGGAAGATGTCTACTTCACTGGAAACCCATGGTTCGTACACTCGGTTCGGTTTTAGACCGACGTAAATCATTAACAGACTTAATAGGTACCTCATCACTGCTGGTGCTGCCGAGTTCCTCTACGATGCCATCGCACAGTGGAAGAAGCAGGGATCCCTGACCATCGATGCCACCTCTCTCCCGTTCTTCCAGGACCTCTACATGGGAGTGAAAACCGGCACTTACGCATCATCAAGCTCCGACTTCACCAGCATCATCAAGGCCGTGACCGACTACGCCGAGAGCTTCATCGCCGTGGTCCAGAAGTACACCCCAGCAGACGGCTCTCTAGCTGAACAGTTCACCAAGACCTCACCCTCTACCCCTATCTCAGCAAAGCACCTAACATGGTCCTACGCCGCCTTCGTCTCCATGGCCGAGCGCCGCGCCGGCCAATACCCGCCCAGCTGGGTCCCCTCCAACCCACCCACCGTCTCCACGCAATGTGCCGGTAGTTCCTCCCGGGGCTCCTACGCGCCGGCTACCGCCGCCGGCGCACCCGACGTCAGCACGTCCTGCACGGTAAACGTGCGCTTCCAGGTCAACGCAACCACCTACTTCGGCGAGAACATTATGATCGCAGGCAACACAACGGACCTGGGCTCCTGGAACCTGAACGTCGCCTGGCCGCTCAGCTCCTCGGATTACAGCATGGCGCGCCCGCTGTGGGCGGCTACGTTTGCGCTCGCCGCTGGCGACGGTATCAGTTATAAGTACGTGCGCAAGGAGAACTGCGGACAGCCTGCGATCTGGGAGAGTGGGAATAACCGTGTCCTCGCTGTGCCGGCGTGTGATCCGAATGCGGACCCGGATAAGGTTGTCGTGATTACGGATGATGCGTGGATGGGACCCGCGGGGACGAGCGGTACTTGTTAGTTAGGGGTTCGGATTTAATGGGTTGGGTTCGGATGGATGGATGGCGCATTGGGAGATTTTGATGGATGGAGAATTTGGCGCTTGTGAATACATATATATATTGTGAATCTCAGTGCATATTTCAACAATAGTCGGTTCGTTATATCATGAAGTCGTATCATTGTTGAGAATTTAGAGACTCGGTCTCGAGATCTCACAACGCCCCTTTCTAAGTCATCGTCAAAAGAGCCCCTGACTGGTTAATAGTATGGCCCGTCTTGTCTTCACGAACACACTCCATGATGTCTCCTACCATAGACATTGATTTCCACTTACATAGCTCGTCATTCCTAGCTATATGATATCAGGGCACATAGGAGATAATATATGGAAATGTAATGCCGGCGTTTATTTCATCTTTTCATATAAAGGGCCAGCCCCATCATCTCTGCCGGCTATGCGATGTTGAGACTCCAACACACGATGGAAATGTAGTAAACACACTTATCCTCCCAAATCATGCCTGCATTATAAGAATATATCCCCTCCAAACCCCTCTTGCTCTATTCTACACGGTATACTCCTTCTGTAAGAGCTTGGCAATCGTGTTAAGTCTAGATATCAAGTTAGCATTGATCCATAGAAAGAGGGGGGATGCATGGCGACTTACTGAATATTGCTCGTTCCCTCATAAATAGCCCCAATCTTGCTATCACGCCAAAACTTCTCCGCCAAGCCCTCGCGCACAAAGCCCATGCCACCCATCCACTCGACGGCGAGTCCACTCACGCGGCCGGCAACCTGCGACGCGAATAACTTCGCCATAGCCGCGTCCCGGACAAAGTCCTCGCCGGCCTCCTTCTTCCTCGCCGCATTATACACGAGCGCGCGCGCGGCCGCGATCTCCGTGTACGACTGCGCGATCTGGTGCTGCATGCCCTGGAACTCGCCGACGAGCTGGCCAAACTGCTTACGATCGTTCCACACATAACGCGCAGCATTCTCCCACGCACCGAGCGCGAGACCGGTCATCTGCGCAGCAATACCGATACGGCCCTCATTCAGCAGCCCAATGGCGTACTTGTAGCCCTGGCCGCGCTCGCCGAGCAAGTTCGCCTTGGGGATCTTGACGTCGTCGAAGCTGAGCACGCAGGTACTGCTCGCCTTGATGCCGAGTTTCTTCTCCTTCTTCGCGATGGCGAAGCCCTCGGTGCCCTTCTCGACGACGAAGGCCGTGATGCCGCGGTATCCCTGGCTCGGATCGAGGTTTGCGAAGACGATGAAGAAGTCGGCCTCCATGCTGTTCGTGATCCACATCTTGCCGCCGGAAATCGTGAACCCGTCGCTCGTCTCCGTCGCCTTGGTCGCGAGCTTGAAGGCGTCGGAGCCGGACACGGGCTCGCTGAGACAGAAGCTGCCGACCGTGTTCGTGGCCAGACGCGGCAGGAAACGCTTCTTGATGTCGTTGCTGCCCCACTTGAGCACGGCCGTGTTGACGAGCGTGTTGTGCACGTCCACCATCACACTGACGCTGGGGTCGACGCGCGCAAGCTCCTCGATCCCGATGATGGCGGAGGTGAAGTTCATGCCCGCGCCGCCGTACTCCTCGGGGATCTCGACGCCCATGAGACCCTGCTCGAAGAGCTGCTCGACGAGCGCCGGGTCCATCTTCTCGGCCTCGTCCATCTCCCGCACCTTGGGCAGGATGACGTCGTTGGCGAACTTGGACACGGCGTCTTGCATCGCTGCCTCGGTCTCAGACAGGTGTGTGATGGGCGTCGGGGGGATGTCAGAGATGTTGGTGAGACAGCGTGGCGAGGCCGACAACGGCCGTAATCTGTACGATGGATCAATACTGTTATTATTATTTTTATGAATTTTCGTGGAACACCTGGGCTTACTGCTGTGCACTCAGGATCTGTGAAGGGCGGGCGCATCGTGGCGATATCCTCGCGGCAACACCATGACCGTTCCGTAGAGCCGGCCGTAAAGCGCGGGTGAAGGACGACATTTTTGCCAGAGAGTTTCTACAACAGAAGATACGATACTGTGAATCTAGAATTAACTTGAAAAAAGGAGTCTTTCTAAATCCTACATTAAAAAGAAGAGAAAAAAGAAAGAAAGGGTGTGTCCTGTCTTGTCTCAAGTGACGTTTTGAAGTCCCCGGCATATCTCAATCCATGTCTTGAACGCACGCTCCTCGTTGAACCGAGGCTACCCATCGGGTATGCGCGGTGCAATGTGGGTCCATCCGAAGCTGGAGAAACGGCCCTAACCAGGGATCCGCGGCGTTAAGCAATGCGTCGGTGCTCTGCATGTGAAGCTTAAAATCTCGCCAGCTCAAACCGTCCCGTCGCCAGCTGTCAGCCAACAATTCTCTTGCTGCAAGCAATTATCGGTCTAACATACGGATCTACGTACGATACGGGCATCATACCGGTCGGAGCCTCCAAACCCCATCGCGAAAGCCCCCCGTGCCCGTTCCCGGATCCCAAAGCCTTCGCCATGGCCGCCCCCCTCTTCCGGTCCCTATGGCCGTCGCTCTTCCAGCGTCCGGCGGCCCTAGTCCCGACGACGCTGACCTCCACCCTCACATCCGCGCGCGCCTTCTCGACAACGCCGGCCCCCAGCGCAACACTAAACCAAGTCCTCCGAGTACGTTCCATTCCATCCCATCCCATCTCCATCCCTGAGCCGCCTTCCACCTCATCCCATTCATAATCGCCGCTCACACAGTCGTTCTCTCCCAACAGGGCTGCCGTAAACCCCAACGCGCGCGCCACGCCGTCTCCCCCGCCCTCTCCGACGTGCGCTGCCCGCAGCAAAAGGGCGTCTGTCTCAAAGTCGGCATCACGCGCCCCAAGAAGCCCAACTCCGGCGAGCGCAAGACCGCGCGTATCCGTCTGTCCTCGGGCCGCATGATCACCGCCTACATCCCCGGCGAGGGCCACAATATCCAGCAGCACTCCGTCGTGCTCGTGCGCGGTGGTCGTTCGCAGGATTGTCCCGGTGTGCGCTACCATTTGGTCCGTGGTGCGCTGGATTTGGTACGTCTGTTTCAGTAGTCGTCCGTTTCTTGTTTCCCCCTTTGTTATATCGGCGGGAAGGTTGCGATCCGCTCTCTTAATGGAATGGCCATGGATGGCGTGGTGCTTTTGGACGAGGGAAGGAGATGGTGATCCCTTTGTTCAAGCTCCTACGGCATGTTTCGGAGAGAGCCCCTATTCGGGACGATCCGACCATGCGGCCACATGTGGTCCGGTTGGTATTCTCGGAGCGAAACGCACACGTGGTTTCCATGACTTTCAGAAGTCAATTCTTCGTATCCGGCACGCCTTCAATTCAGCATCACATACTAACTCAACTCTCTTTTAAGGCTGGTGTCTCTACCCGCATGTCGAGTCGAAGTAAGTACGGTACAAAGAAGCCGAAGAAGGCCTCGGTCGGTTCATAAGGGGTTGTTGTCAAGCGCAAGGGTGACACCCCAAGTCCTGACGTATTGGGGGAGCTGGGCCAGTGAAGGAAAAGAAAACAGAAAACAAGATTGCACCAAATACCTACCTGTACTATAGCGTGTGCCATTTAATCAGCAATCCTCGTTAAGATGTCATGGTCTCGGATCAAATTTATTTACATGGAGAACGGACAAATACTAGATCTGTTGGAAGATATTGAATTCCGAGACGCCAACCAGTCATCCTGACCGGGCTTGCAACCCCTTTCCCCGAAACTTTTCAGCCATTGCGATGAGGGTAACCCGTCGTGAGGGAAAAGACAGACTGTCCCGCTACTGTACACGCGTTCTTCGTGACATATCACTTCATTCTGTTTTAATTCTCCTCCTCTTCGTAACCCTGTGGTTTTTCTAGTCCGTTGATATCATAATACCTTGAAGTGCCTGTGAAAGCGGCCGTCAGTCATTGGCAAAGAGAAACAGAAACAAAAAAAAACAAGTCCAAAATTCAGGGGCAACTTACAAGAGTATCCCTTCCAGTCAAAGTTCTCCTTAGGATTGCAGTGACATCGAAGGTCAATTCGCGTCTGCTCACCCGTTGGGCAATGCGTAAAAGGAACATGGTAGTAGGCAATGTCGTTAAAAAAGTGGATTTCATCCTTCGGCAGAAGCAGACCAGCGGCAATGGAATGAATTGGTGCATCTCCCCAACGTTCGTAGAAGAAGCCACCGTCCTGGTCCAGGGATTCGAAGAAATCAATGTATGGCTTAGATCGTAGCCAGTCGAGGTTGCCGACTTCAAAGTTGGACCACTGATACAGAATTAGTCTCTAGAACAAAAGAGTATGGGTCAGGACTACATACGAAATGACACTTGTTGTAGGTCTCGCCACCGTCATCGCTAAGGAAGCCCATGGAGTTGTCTTCGGCAATGTGCTCGGGATGGTTCTTCATGAATTTCTTCACACTATCCCAGAGCGTTGGGATGGTCTCAACATACTCGTACAGACTTAGGACGAAACTGTACTTCTTCTTGTGCTCGGCCATGTAGCGGAAGGGATCATAATGAATGTCACAGAACAGCTCGATGCTCGGCTCTACTCGCCAGTACCATTCGTACTTCATCATCAACTCCTGGCGGAAAAAGAACCCAGACTCGAATCGACACATGTGACGGTAGCTGATCGAGTCGCCATAGATAATCTTGCGCTGAGCCATATCTTCGCGGACCTTCTTCGCCTTCTCCTGGTCAATGTGCTCAGGGAATGACCAATGCTCGTGGGGAATCTCGCCGTAGTACGTC
This sequence comes from Xylaria sp. L1 SY-2022, assembly GCA_023079495.1. Taxonomy (NCBI): domain Eukaryota; kingdom Fungi; phylum Ascomycota; class Sordariomycetes; order Xylariales; family Xylariaceae; genus Xylaria; species Xylaria sp. L1 SY-2022. The sequence goes on along the minus strand of JALIDW010000013.1, from coordinate 351,122 downwards.
TTGCCTGAGACGAGAGAGGTGGTGACCTTCTTGAAAGTTTCGTCGAATGGCTTGTCGTTAAGGAAGACCCAGTCGTAGTTGTAGCGACGGTTGAATCGGTCTTCAACCTGGCGAATAGATCGAGCAATCTCCCATATGTCTGAATTCCGTGCGAGAGTGACAAAGGTGGCGTTCATGCGAGGACCAGGAGCCGTGCCAAGCAAGTCATACCAGCCATGATCATTCGGGGACATGGCCATTGCTGCCTCTCCAATATCCACCTGCTGCTTGGGCGTACCGGGCGCTGGCCTTGTCGAACCTTGCAACGAGCCGGGCTGGCCATTGCCATCGGTAGAACTGCTGCCAGATACAGTCGAGCCAGACTTTCCGGTGTCGACATTTGCTACATCCTCCGGATCTGAAGACACAAACTCGAACGAATCACTACCGGCATTGCTGATAGGCCGTTCCTGTTCCTGGGTTTTGGTGGTAGGCGTTTTGCCAACGCGGAAGGTGTCGGATGGGACATGATAGCCCTGGTTATTGGAGATGAAGTAAAGGACGCCGAGGAACTACACCGAGCCAGCATTGTTTAGCATGAGTACCTAGATAAGGACCGACAGAAAAAGTAGGAAGAGCTTACGAAGGCGGCGAAGACAATGTATCTCACGATGCGCGCGTTTCCGGTAGCCATGGTCGATGTCGGTTGGGCCAGAGGCGCCGTGGGACAAAGCAATCGTGCGGTAACTCGAGCGGGCAGATGAGGGTGAGACGGGGGGCTGCTCCTCACCAGAAGGCGATAATAAGGAAGACAGCGCCCGGCGGATGGGCCAAGAGTGGCGGGCGATTGGACGTGTGCCCAAAGACAGGAGGAGAAAGGAAGGAAGAATACTAGAACAAATAAAAACAAAGCCGACCTCAGGTCATCACGGATTCGCCGTATGCGAGCGAGACTGACGGCACGTTCAGTTTTGACGTAATGTGTCTATCCTGCCTGCTTCTAGGATGGGAGGATGAAGGATGTAGGATGCAGGCTACAGATAATATTCTGTGTGTAGTCCGTGCGGTAGGTAGATCTCTAATCCACAGACTCGACGTTCTGTGGGAAAAGAATCGGGACGAATGAGGGGGAGGATGTACTCCTAGAGTTGAACGGATTGCTCCCGGAATCAATGGACGGGCAAGCGAAGTGGTGATGAAGAGAGGAAGTAAGTAAAAGCGAACGGGGCGAGGGAAAAGAGGAAGGGAGAGATACTTGTAGGACGGATGATGGGCAGCCTCAGGTAAGTATCATCGATGGTAGGCGCAGAGAGAAGGAGGGACCTAATTAGCGGGAGTGGGAGACCGATGGGTAAGTACCGGTACGGATTACAGGGAACACGCTGGCTTGACGCTGGCTTCTTGGTCCTGGCTTGGTGCTTCTCGATGCATTCTCAGGCGTGTATTCCGTACAAATGACATCCACTGCCAGCTGTGAATGGGTTAGGCGGGCGGGTAAGCCCTGTAGGGTAGAACAACGGTTAACACCTAACGGACGTATTACGAAGGCCACTACGGATTAGATCGACGGAGGTCACAAACAGCCACACTAGCAGGGAGCAAACCTCGGGGTGCACGAAGTACGACGTAAAGATGCCCGTTTAGGAATGATTTCGGGAGGTAAGAGCCAGGTAGAGTCCCGGCTCGGTTGTTAGCGAAACTACTTTGGGTTACCTACTCTACGGAATAGACGCCTGACATCTTCCGTACCTACCTCATCTCAGGACTTTTGAAGGGAAACCACAACTGTCCAGTGCCAAGTTAGAATCATCTGCTTAATACCTCCTCTCAAGGCTAGCACCAAGAGAAGAAATGGCTATAGGTACATGTATTTATCAGGTTATCTGTGAGCGGATGGAGGTATGGTCCACATAACGGTAGGAAGATGTATCGTATGGAATTGTCTACCGGTTGTGAAGATGATACTCGCTCTTGTTAACCGGTACCAGTAATCCGTACCATGATCTGAACAATGGTGGGACTCTTGCACCGGTTTTATCTAGATTGGCCTCTACTACGTACATTGTTTCATAGTATCCTCCAGTCATTTCCTGAGCAATAATCGAGCGACGCTGTCACAACGCAACTTGCGGCTTAGTTTTTCGAACGGTTGTCCAAACTGCTCGTAGAACCCTCCCCGGCTCTCCCAGACGAATTTGTATCTTACCTGTAGGTACGAAGTATATAATCTATAATATACCTATCTTAATCCCATCTGATCCATTGCAAATAAAGTACTTACCAGAGAGTCGCTTGCTGCGACAAAGATAGAAAACAAAACACATGCGGTGCTCCACGTACAGTTCCGTTGAACGGAACTTGCCCGATTCTACATATCGAGAGTCCGTATCATACAGGGGGTTTTATCGAGTTATAGCAGGGTATGAAAGGCGTAGGGCATAGCGTAATCCGTTGAAATGTCCCCTGTGAGTCACGTGCAAGTACCGGATCAGAGCTTCCTTATGTGACCACACAAGTACAGTACAGTGTCCAAATGGTCACTCCGCACATCAGAAAGGTACCAGCAGACGCCGGGCACGGGGGCAGGTACATCCACGGGCCGCCGCCACTGCTAAAATCCACGGGTCCCGTTTAAGTGAATATATTCAGCCAGACCACCATGTTGCACCGTTTTGACTATACTGTACGATACTTATATGAATTTGAATCAATCGGCAGCGCTTTCGCAACATAAGTACTAATCATGGCTCAGTGTCTATGTTTAGGTAGTCTGGCACTCAATCAACGTTGGAATTACAAAAAACTTGACGCAGGCCGGATATATATACGTTTGTACACTTCTGAGATTTGTAAACAAGTCGGTAGCTGAATAGTGTTATGTGCACTGTACGAAATACGGTTGATTGCATGCATGCACGTACGGATTAAGTAGTCCGTAATCCGTGGCGCTCAACCTGGAATTGACTGCAAATATTCATTTAACCGGGACCCGTGGATTTTAGCAGTGGCGGCGACCCGTGGATGTACCGATTCCCGCCGGGCACCAGCCCATTACTAACCCGTGCCTGCCAAGTCAGCATTCGCGATCGTAGCAAACGGCAGGTAGGTACGGATCACCTTGGGTACCTCCTACCCTGAAGGTTACGAGGCAGGTACGCGTTACATAGGTACCTGGTTAGGTAGGTACCTTTAGGTGTAGGTCCCTCTACTAAATGCACACTGACTCTGCGAATTGAAGTTCCCTCAACAGCATCCAAGTTGCCTTCCTTTTTTTCAAATTCCTCAGTCCTACTGTTTCTGCATCCGCACTTTATTCCATATACTCATTCGCGTCTTGTCTTTGTTCGTTCTGCGGATAACCTTCAAAGTTCTTCCGTCCTTCCTGCAACCACGTCCACGTTGCATCCAGTCCATACCCATCATCAGCTCCAGCACCAACGTCCTCGCGCTACGGCATAGGTAGGCAGTCACTCTCGCCTGGCCGTACGCGACGGGATAGGTATGTACTCAAGGTTCTCGTGGCAGTAAGTCCCTATCCTTGTCTTCTGAGAGAGGTATTCAGTATATCACCTGTTTTTCGGTTCCCGGCGGGCGTCCCTTTCCATTTAATACATTACATGTGTCGCCTTGAGGTTTGCAAGGTGCAGTCACCAACTTGGCGGTACCTAATCCGTACACCCCACGGCCCACGGGCCAACACCCACCGACCACCTCCTGCCCCTCCATTCCTCCTGCTACCTACCTTTTAGGCCAGCCTCAGCCCAATTTCCTCTTCCTCGCGCGCCACTCTCCACTCCAACCATTCTCCCACCTCACATCTTCTTTTCCCACTGTCGTATGAGCTTCCTTTTCTTTTAAAGGCCTCATCCTCATTCTTTACTTCTGGAACAGGTGATATTATTATTGTCTGTTTACTCGTTCCTAGGTTTATGCCTCTCTTCACAGTAATGTCCTCCCATCTCCTGACTACCTACCCTCTCCGCTACTACCCAGTTAGCTCTTGCGACTAGTGGGCATGGCTATATTTGGGTAGCTTGCAGTGTGGATTTTTGCTGACGCTACAGAATATTAAGACTTGTACGAGGACCACCTAAGCTCTCTTCGCCTGTTCCGTAACTCCCTTGCGATCTCCGACTGCCTTCCAACAAATCCCGCCATCATGGCGTCGAACACGGGCGGCGCGAACCACCCTCAGTCGGCGCCTGGCTTTGCGCAGGCGTACGACCCCTTCGCCGATCTACGCGGCAATCATGATACCATTGATGAAGTCCTCGATTTTGACGACACGTACGATGGCCTTGGCGATCAGCTAGACGAGACTGATGACGCGTTCAACGACGACACGTTTGGTGATCCTGCTGCCGGTGCTGCTGGTCTTCCCAATGCTGTTGGCAAGGATTTTGATTTCTTTGGTGCTACCGCCAAGATTGCCGATGCTATGGAAGAAGAGCACCACCGCTTCAACCTCCAACGCCAGGCTTCGAGAACAGTTCGCACTTCCGTGCCACAGGACTACAACACCGGTTATGACTATCAGCCTGCGCCTCCGTCTTCTCACAGACCTGCTCGCACTGGTTACGAGAAGTATAAAGAGGAGCCCACTGAACTCCAGATTGACGCCTCGATTTGGGGCGTTGCTCCCAAGAAGGCTGCCACTCCCGCCGTTGCACCCCAGGCTCCGGCCGCAACTCGAAAGATGATGAGCTTAGAGGAGGTTGAGGCCGCCATGCGGGCCAGCGCAAAGCAGACTACCCCGGTGCCGCCCAACGTCCAGCCTCAGCTTCAGCCTCAGCCTCAGGCCCAATTCTACGAATCCGATTATCAGGGAACGCCGGATCCTGCTCCGTACTACCAACAAGAGCAGCTGGATCCCATTCGTCAACCCATCGATGGCCGTCATCAGCGAGGTTTCCAAACAATGGACCCTCAACAGCAGCCTGGAGCTCAAGGATTAACTCATGGTCACCCTATCACTATCTTGCAACGTCCTGCCCGACACACCCCGACAGGCTCTGGCTCAGTTATGCCTAACCCCATCGCCCAACAGCAAAACACCCCGCCGATCGCCCCGACTCAGATTCTACAAAATCCGAATCGTATGCCCGCCGAGGCTGCCCGCATGGGAATGCCCATGCATCCAGCCCACAGAACGCAGAAGTCGATTCCTCAGGGCCTTCCACAGCAACATCAGCTTTCCGGATTGTCCGAGCAGGAGAAGGCTGCCTTTGTAGAGGCTGAGGCCCGACGTGCGAAACGCAACCACAAGATTCACCTGATGTCTGGCAACAACGGCATGATGACCCCGCAAGATAAGAGCTTCATCACGAGAATTCAGCTCCAGCAGTTGGTCGCAGCTACGGGTGACCCAAGCGAACATGGCACTGATGCTGCCTTGAGTGAAGATTTCTACTACCAGGTCCTCAGTACTCTCAGAGCTGGGCAGCGACCTAACCCGAATCAGCCCCTTAACAACTTTGCTCAGACGTACTTATTCCAGACTGGCACTCGTCGTGGTGGCTCCCGACATCATGGTCCTCAAAACCACGTGCAACGCATGGAGCAACAGGTACAGCGTGCTGTTGAAGCCGCCAAGAATAAGCCCAAGAGTAAACAGCTGGTAATCGAAGGTACTCTTGGCAAGATCTCGTACAGCAACGCAAAGACCCCTAAACCACTTCTCAACATCAAGCGAACAGAGAGTGGCGCGGATGCAAACCGAGCTGCTAGCGGTCAACGCGTGGTGCCTGCCAGTAAAGGTCATGATAAGAAGGGTGCTCTCAGTGACATTGAGAACGTCTATGTGACGCTCATGAAATTGGAAGATTATACGCGTAGTATGCCGCCTCCCAATGGACCCACCGATGAGACTCTTGCCAATGCAGAGGATGAATTCACCAAGATGAACACTCAGCTCTGGGAACACCTTCGGGTATACGACCCTATCGGCGCACATGTCCACCCATTCATCAGTTTCATTTCGTATCCTAAGGGCAAGAGGGCTATTCCTCGTATATTCCGTCACCTCTCGCCTACCCAGCGCACGACCATCCTGACTATGATCATCGTCCATCTAGACAAACTCGACGTAGTCCGAGGTGCCCAGGTGCAGACCGGAGAGCCCATCTCTCTTGATGCCGCCACTCGTGAGCGCATTGAGCTGTTTTCTCTGGCCGTTATGCCGAGTCTCTTCCAGCATCTAAACGAATCTGACCTTGATATCGTCGATGGTGTTCTCGGATTGATCACGTCAACCCTCAACGTGGATCTTATTGCACGCACACGCATCGGTGTCTCAATGCTAACGATGATTCTGAGCCGCGCAGAGCTGATCAAACAGGCTGGCCAAGCAACTGAACAAGGTTGGCTCCGATGGTAAGTGCATTAGTCTATTCTATTTTATTTCTTGACGTATGTACCTAGAGATGAGGGATTGCTGACCTGAGATTCTGTAGGAGTGCTACCTTCAACGCCTTCTTCAACATTCTGGAGCCCACACTCCATAACATATTCCCCGGTACCGTGACTTCGGGCGAAGATATTTACGTCTGGCAGTTCCTGGCTGCCATCGGCATCGGCGCCAGTCCTGACGAGCAGCAGAGACTTGTTTTTGCTGTCAAAGATCGCGTCATGGGCACGGTTGGCTTGGCCAAGACCCTTCCCCCTGACATGGCAAAACAGCGCCTTGATAATGTCAACCTGTTTATGCGCTCAATCGGTCTTGACGTCGAGTTGTTGAACTGATTACGATCATGAGAGAGAAGCCTACCTAGGCAGGCAGTTTTCGGGCCGCCAAACGAGCGTCTAGTTGTTCTGGTTCCATTGATGATAGCGGCGGGAAGGGTCGGCTAGCCGGATATGTCTAATCCGAAAAGGACTTTGCGTTTGCCGCGTTTTGCGTCGGTGAGAGAGCTTTCACTACAGAAAGATCTTGGCATGGCACATATAAGAGGAGGGAGATGTTTGATGTGCTCGACACTGGGTGTGACAGTATGACACGTAAGCCATGGTATGGGAACAATGTTCAGTTGATACCCCCCCGGGATTCTAGTGGTAGAAGAGTGGATGTTCAGGAAAAAGCGGTTGTGCCAGCGGACGGGGAAAAAAGCAATCAGAAATCTCAACCCTTACGCATGCTTCCTTAAGAAAAAGGCGTATGTAGATATCGGTCGATTCGGGGGAGCACGTGGGCTCGAGGAAAAGGAGAGGGATGAAGCAGCAGAAGAAGAAGAATCACCAATTCGCATGAGCGGAGCAACTCGTTTAAATTTGTTTCTTTCTTTCATTATTGATTCTGTTCTGTTCGTGCATTGCATTGTCCCGTCATTCGATACTACCTATTTACGAGTCGACGTAGGTATTCCTTTCACGTGGAGCAGTTCAACAACTACATTGATGGTGTCCCCTGGTTTCTTGTGAAATGAAGCAGTCGTATTGTGTTGTTGATTCATTGGGGTGCATTACAATACTAAACTACATCGTACCTAGACACGGAGACACATCAACTTGGTCTGCCTGCGCCGGAACATCTCTCATCGAGCTTCTTTCTATCCACTCAGCGACCGCGTACTGGGTCTTAGGATTGGTGAGGTTGCGTTGATAGACAGCACCACGCGATGAGACGATGCATTCCGCTACGGCATCCAGAACCGCAGTCAGTACTTCTCCGAAGTGACTGGTCCGCATGGCTCTTTGCGCACGCTCCATCCGACAACTTTGTCTGGTAGAGCCAACCGGACGTGGAACACCTCGCGGATTATGTACCTCTACTCTCCTCGGTCTTCATCTGGGACATGATCTGCACATCCTCCATCTCTGAGTCGAAACAACGTCATCCCGTGGTCCATGGTTCGACAGGCTGGTTTTGTCTCGCGATGATCTAGTGGGTGGATATTGTCTGCGGGAGAGGGGATGGGAGGAATTCAAAACTGAGATGCACCATAGCTTCGATTCCGCGTGGGTGGATGAGGTGAGGTTGTTTATATAGGAGGCAGATGTGCGTTATTAAGAGGTGAAGCGCAGGAATTTGTCAAAGTTTGTTTACCGTGTTTTAGCTTTCGTGACTCATTTGGACATTTGTTTTCAACGATGTAGCAATGGCAGCGACGATCGGGGATCATGACACACTTCGGTCTCACTCAGGGCGGCACGATCCACGGATAAAGTTGGGCCGTTGGCAATTTCACCTTCCTGTTTGTAAAATAACTATGTGTGATGGGAAAGCGTGCTGGTAAGACTGCAACTGGCCTAGGTAGTGAGTGCCTGGTTGACATGAGATGCAGAGAAGGTACGAGAGGATGAGGAACGTCATTGCAAGTTTGTCAGATGGGAAGAAAAGCAACGGCATATGTGGTGATTCAATGGGGTCCTTGCTTGTCGTCATGAAAGCCAGCTAATGGTCTATTGGGGGTATTTTCACACTGGTAGGATCTGAAGATGAGAATTATCACAATGGCATGCTACCTAGTATTGGGGGCAAAGTACACAGAGCAGGTAGAATTGCATCGTGGACCGTGTGAGAGCACACACCCCTTTTTTTTCTCAAAAATGAGAACAAGTCTCCCGTTGATGTGATGTGATATGATAACAGGCTATGCCTAAGAAACAACCTGGGTAATGTAAACAAGTTCTGATGCGATCATCACTATGGAGGCCGGCCAGAAAAACAAAAGAAGAAACGCCGAATATGTTTCTCAACCCGTCCAAACGCCGCGCAATGCAGAATAATAAACCAGCAATGATTCGACTTTCATCAGTTCGAATCCCGGAATGCGACCGACTTGCCCTTCGAATTGGCGGACGTCCTGCCAGCATCACCCTCTTTCTTGATCTCGACGGTCTCCCCGGACTTCTGGCTACCCTCGGGTCCCGCCTTCATGGCGCTGATGGCTTTCAGGAAAGCATCAGAATCCCATTGGGCGTGCAACTGCTCAGAGTCACCACTGCTGCTGCTACTGCTGCTGATCTGGATGACCTCAACTCCCTTGCCCTTCCCCTCATCCTTGATATCTTCCTTGGGTGCGTCTTTGGTACTGCGATGGATGAGGTTGTTGTTGAAGACGGTCCATGATCTGGGACTCTCGTCGTCTTCGTACTGCAATCGTCCCCAAGCTTCCGTCTGCACGGTGCGTAGTCGGTCGGCCATGGTCTCGGTCGTGAGCTCACCGTCACCCGAATCGGCGCTCTTGATAGACATGTGGATGGCACGAGCACCAGCGCTTGAAGCGGTCGCTGGTGCGGCTTCTTTTGCGCCGATCGGGCCGGCTGCATCGCGGCGGCTCGCGCGCTCCTGTTCCGCCATGGCGTCAATGTGGTGGAGTTGTGGACGGAGCTGGATCATGGAAGAGGCGGGGGTGAGATGGAGGTGGTCTATGGATAACATATGTCAGTAATTTATTTCAATAAGAATAGAAATTAGAAGGTACTAAGACTTACCGCCCTTGAAGACGCCGACTACCCACTGGCAATCAGTCTCCGACTGGGCTAGCAACTGGCCACCCAATGTCTGCGTACGCAAGACCTTATCCTGGCGTACGGCCTCGCTCCAGTCCATCATGTCGATGTCGCGCTCAAATTCGTCTCTGCGCTTGTTGGGTCGCAATGCAGTAACACCCACACCGAAACCACCACCAATACCGTGGGTACCGCCGTTCTTGGCAGCCAGACTCTTGGCTAGTGCGCCACCCCAACGTTGTCCCTTGTCGCGATCGTAGTCGCCGTGTGCATGGCTAATGGGCACGTCGACTTCGATCATCCCGGAACGGTTCTTGACGCGAACCTCGTTGATACGTGCGTAGGGGATGTTCACGGAGCCTTGCTTGTTAGGGTGTTGCAGGATGACCAGCTTGCGATTGGAGATGAGGGCCGGGTTCGCGTAGACTTTGTAGCTTGCGACGATGGGATCGGGGTCCGTCGCGGAGGAATCTTCGGGCTTGTGGTCGTCCTCCATGGCGAATTCGCGCTTCGACTATGAATGGGTTTCGGTTTACAAAAATTTGATTGTTGGAGCGAGTACGAATGGTCACGGAATCGAGGGAGCAGCCAAAGCAAGGCACGAAAGTTGGTGTTGGCGTTGTCGTCTGTCTGAGCTCTACACTTTTTGGTGGGGTTGTCTTGTCTTGGCTGTTCCTGAAATTCTTATCGCAGGAGCTTGGGGCTTATCGCTACGTACCTACGGAATACGGTTCACATGCACGCCCGGCCCGGGCACGGGGACCGGACCTTGGCTTACTTAACGGCTTTAGCACCGTGTCCCACAGTTGTGGCTGATTCTTTGCAGATTCCCCGGCCCCGTGCGAGCAATAATTCGGTTCAGATCTCGGGTAAGCAGATTACGTGCATATAATCGCTTACGTACATGTCAAGTTTCGACAGACCACGTTGATGACTTCTGAGTCAGTGATTCGGATTTTCAACAACCCATGAACAGAGCCTGAGTCATTGAGTCAATGGAATCACAACAGTAGCTGCCCATGGAGCATGGAACTTGAAAGGGGCACTCTGCCTGCCGACCCGCGGCTCACAAATTAGCGGCAAGATAACGAGGATCGTCGCGGTCCACCCAGTGTCAATTCCAAGATAGAACCATCGCTCATCCCAAGTCCTACCTACGATACGCCGTGAAGACCAAAACAATGATCTGCGCAAGAAATGACAAATCACAATCTCGCAGCAATTCCTCGATTCACGATGAACCTCCCCCCACGCACGGACGGTGTTGTTTGTTTGCTGCGCGCTTTGCAACGCTCGATGCATGAGCCGACTTGTGGCCGGGATGACCTCAACGAAGCACAGCGACGGGGCCTCGTGGCCTAATGGCATGGCGTCAGATTTCGGTTATCGCTCACAAGCACGATAAACTTGATTCTCTGAAGATTGTCGGTTCGAATCCGGCCGAGGTCGCAAAACGTTCTTCAATCAACATTCTTTCTTTCCATCCATTCCGAATTGGTGTAGTGGCTAACATTTGACGCTCTCATTCCATCTCCTTAGCGATAAGGCAATTCAATGGTTCCGTCAAGCCCGGGGTTCGATTCCCCGATTCGGAGGCTTCTGAAGATTTCTTTTTGCTGGTTTTTTGGGGCGTTTGTGATTTTTTTTTTTGGTGCGGGGTTTTGACGTGAGGAGTCTGCTTGGCTGGTGCTGACGCGACTTCACAACTGAAACAACAGCGGGGTGAATCTCTTTTTGAAGAAGAGAGCCCGGTTTACCGATCAGAGAGAACGACGTGCGAAGAAATGTGACGAATAACAGTGCCCACACGTGCCGCGGGTTGCGTGGAGGGCAACCGTTCACAGACATGGTTTCACTGCCGTGGTCCAGATTCTCACTGCACATTGGGGATAATAGACCTGTGCTATGCGATTGCAACCCTCCAAATCGTCTTACCCAACATATCCAGATTGAGAGTTCTGTGGCCGAGTGTCTCGAGCGTGGGGGCGATCCTGCCCCTAGAAGGCACTTGGCTTGGTTCCATGTCTGCTTCACACAAGGGACATGCCGTATCAAGCTTCAAGCGTCGACGTGTTGAGTCCTTCCAGCTCTCTCTTGTCCCTTTAAGTAATGACTAGAGAACCTCGATAGGTGAAGTATGCGATGCCATGGCGGGTGTCAACAATCCCCTGTGTGAGAATCTGACATAAAGACAAGACTCATTCATAACAGGGAAATCACACGTCGAAATAACCGTAACACGTGAGACGGCAGTTCCAAGTACGGAGGAGGCTCGACTCGTCGGCAGTCATCTCTCGCTCGCGTAAGATCACGGCCCCGGATCTGCGCAACTCGGAACCCAACGTCAGCCGAGAATCAACTCGACCAGACCGACTTCAAGTTCCGATCTCATGTTCTCATCAATGATCAGATTCATTCACTCGCATGAAGAAGAAAGAAAGAAAGAAGATTCAGTTAAAAGCTGAGACATCTAGCATCTCAGACCTCAATAACTTTCGCTATGCTATTTTATAGATAGAGATATATATATACAAGTTCCCTGGACGAGAGACAAGGAACTCAAAAAAAAGCGACTCCAGAGCCCCCCGGGGGAAAGAAACTTCCAAACGCTAGGCGAAGTTTTCCTTCCCCCCTTTGATCAAAAAAAATAATATATACAAGAGGAATCAATCCAAAATGGTGGTTATATAATACACACACAAAAATGTATGAATATAAACAGGAGAAGAATGAAGTTGTTTGGTCCGGCTCCTGTCCGTCAGGAGGGAGCGGATGGGGTGGAGGAGGTTAATGAGGAGGAGGAAGGGGAGAAGTTCATTCGGTTAGAATGAACTTACTCGCACTGGGCCCACCAGACGCTGGTAGCGACGCAAGTGAAGGGGGAAGCGCAGGCGGTAGGGCCGGTGTAGCCCTCGCCACCGCACTGGCCCCACTGACCAATGCCTCCGCCAGAGACGGGGGTGCTGGTGGGAGCAGCGGTGGCGGTGGAGGTGGCAGCAGCGGAGGTGGTGGTGGAGGGAGCAGCAGGGGCGACAGTGGTGGAGGAAGGAGCGGGGGCACCGGCGCCGCCGCAGGTGGTGCCGGACTCGAGGATGGACTTGGCCTGCTGGGCGTAGGTGCAGCCGTCGATGACGTTGGCGTCAGAGAAACCGGCAGCCCACATCATGATACCACCGAAGCGGGCCTCGTCCTTGATGCTGGCGATGATCTCGTTGAGCTGGTCGGGGGTGGCGTAGTAGGTGGCACCGGAGGGGGCGCCGTTGGCACCGAGGGGAGAGGCGGGAACACCGACGAAGATCTTGGCCTCAGCGGAGGGACCCTCGGCGGTGTAGTCTAGCCAGCCGTCGTAGTTGAAGGGGGCGTTGCCGTTGATGGGCAGAGCGCAAGGGAAGCTATCGGGAGTCAATACTTGGTATAGCGGGAGGTCAGGAGGGAGAGAAGGGACTTACGTGTAGTTGTTGTTGTTGTAGAACTGGGGCCAGAGGTAGTCGAACTGAGAGTTGTCGATGACAACACCCATGTTGGGCTCAGGGATAGGGCACTGGGGGGCACCGGTGATGTAGTAGGTGTGGGTGGCGTCCTGCTTGAAGTTGTCGCGGAGGGTGGCGATCATGTCGGCGTAGTACTGGTTGCCGTTGTTCAACTCGAGGTCGAAGTCGAAGCCGTCGACGCGGACGTCGCCGAAGGGGCGGCTGACGGTGGTGCTGGAACCGCTACCGTAAGCAGCCCAGAGGTTGTTGGCAATGGTCTGGGCCTCGGCAGAGGAGCCAAGAGAGTAAGAACCAGCGGCACCACCGAGGGAGAGGATGATCTTGACGCCGTTGGACTGGCAGGTCGAGATGGCGGAGGCAAGAGCATCGCAGTTCTGGCCCTCACCGGAGGTGCTGATGAAGCAGGACTGGCCGATGGTACCAGAGGGGATGTCGGCACCCTGACCGAACTGGTACAGGAAGGCGAGGACGATGATGTCGATACCGGCAGCGCTGGAGCAGTAGGCAGAGAGGTCGTTGTTCTCAATGGTACCGCCACCGTTCTGGCCCCAGTAGACGACGTTCTGGGGACCCTCGGACTGGCGGGCAGCCTTCATGGAGGTGGGGATGGCGGAGGCAGCGCCGGCCATGAGGCCGACGGCGGAGATCTTGGAGAAGTGCATTTTGATTTTTGGTTGTTGGTTTTTTTAAAGGAATGGAAAAATGTTCAGCAAAGACCCAGTCTTGCGTGTGATTGTAAAAAAAAAAAAAGGAGCGAAGAAAGGAATGACAGACGACTGCTTGGTCAAGAATGTCTTGAGAGTGGTGGTGGCGAGAGAGAGACAAGACGGACTTTGGAGGCAGACATCTCATCTATTTGTATCCTCGAGGGAGGCTGGCGATACGCAGGCCAAATCTCATTATTAGATCCGACGAAAGCCCTGCTCGTCTTTTCCTTGCGACCGCTAAACTGCGACCCCGGGCTCGACGCTGCGGCGGCGGCGCTCCTCGTGGGCAGCCACGGTACGTTACACGTTACAGGATGGCCGCAATTGGCAGGTCGAAGGTATGGAATTAGGACGGGCCCGTCATGAATCGAAGTCTATCTTCCCTGGCTAGTGGGAGATAAACCTGGGCAGGTGGGCAGTGGGCGACTTGGGACTAGCTAGCACAACGGCGCCACACCCCGGCGCGGCAGGAATATCCCTACCTACAGAGGCTACGCTACGGACTACGCTGCGCTACGCGGTGCAGATAAAACGTGAGCACTGCAACCGTGCACGATACCTACCTGAACCAGCACCGGCGCTAGTTCGAAGGAGGAAGTTGATGTGCTTCCGAGGCGAGCTATCTTTGATCGTGGGGGGGGAGACAAGAGTGTCTACGAATAGAGAAAAGGAAGAGACGATGATGATGATCTTCTTGCGACTAGTGCAGAATCCTTTCAGGAACGCGTGCCCCAGAAGGATGCTGTGTTCCTGCAGAGGTGCAGGAGGCTAAAAGGCTTCGCTCGTGGATTAAAATAAAGATATTATCGGGAGATAAGTCAGGGACGACGTCGTTTGCAGGGTTTGTCGACCGATCAACGGACGGGACAGTTGAAGCCGAGGGGGGGGTTTTTTTGTGATTAATTGATTACTGGGTGTTGTCCGGGTCCAGACTTTGGCGATCTGTGTTGTTCGCTGATGCCATCACGGTTGCAGTTGCATACAATTCACAGATCTCAACCTGCTCTCGTCTACGATAGGTATCTACCTAGGCTGGCAAGTATCTGCACACCGAGAATAGCACTGACACGCTATGATGCGGTACGTGCCTGGATTCCTGAGCTATCCCTCCTCCGCCATCCTTGGTTCAACCTCCGGTCCCTGGCGCTGCCCCCCAAAGCTGGAAAGGGCGGCACTAAAGTAGAGCGTAGCATGGCATGCGGAGACCTTTGTCTTTTTTTGTGGAGTTTGGGTATGATCTGATGCAGAAGAAGGGAAACCGGGGGAATTGCAATCATTGGCTCTGTTTTAGGAGTGAGGCTTCGACACACCTACCTACTACGTACTTGCGATACTACTCTACGATGCCTACCTACGCGTACACAGACACAGACACAGCAACAATCGTAAGCCGGGCCTATTAATAAAACTGATCAGTAAGTTTTGTTTACACGATCGGAACGTCGAACCGTAGTTAGGGAGTTAGCTAAACACCGGGGCATCTCTCTCTCCTATCTGGATTCTGTTTCTGATATGAGACCCGGGGGAATCAGGTGCAAGCGTCGGCCGTTTGAGGTTGCGAATCTCCATCGGCACTCTCTTGCCTGTTCTGTGGAGCCGGATATTTCAACCCTTTTGGAAGGTCGTAGATAGGAGGGTAGCAGTTCCGGGTGTTTAATTGAAGCTGACTTACGTTGTTTACTTAGTCGTTGATAAAAACAAGATAAAAACAAGTCACTGACTGATTACACTACGTAGATAGATAGGTGAATGATGGCTCTATCTTGGAGACGACGAGATACGTTACCTGATAAACGTCGTGGGAGTGTTGTAGATATGCATAGAAGATGGGATCTGCTGTTCTGGAATAGCTCGAGGCGTGGACTCCGTGGGGGTCTGTCTGCATCATGATTCCGTCGTGTTGACGACCTTCCTGGCTAGATCCATCCCATGAGATCCCAAAAAGGTAATCCGTAAATAGCATCTCTGTACTTCGTACTTCCCCTACTCGTGGACCTACCTAGTATTCTTCACGGACTACGACTACGACTACGACATGAGGATCGCCTTGCCTGCAACCATTAATGACCGTGAAATAAGCCGGATGGATTGCGACCAAGCATGGTTCCGAATCTCAGACCTACTGAAATAGGCAGTGGAACGGGACTCCACCCATGACGCCGAAAGGGTTCAAAACGGCGGAGCACTCACACACTAGGGTACGGATTATAGCCATATGGAGACTTAACTCCTTGCTGATCCCATACCTAGTCTAGTGGTAGTTCCGGTTCCGAAGGAACTGGACATACCTACCTACTTTAGGTACCTAGTCCCTCTTCTTGCAAGTCAATTCCACAATCCTCTTCTCTTCTCTTGTTTGAAGATCGCGAAACTACGACGGGATAGGCAGTTGAGTTGAGCGTGTTAGATGGGGGCGAGTGCGCATCACGTGATGACTATGGCACGCCGGCGATTCCCACGTGCCACTTGCTGACGCGGGCCCAAATTGATGAATTCTGTGGTTTCGTTATCGTCACAGACTTGTTTTATCTTTCTCTCTATCTTTCTCTCTCTTTCTCATTTAATTTTGTTGTTTTTGGTACTCGTAGACTACCCCGTTGCCCAGACAATTAACACCGGCAACCGACGGGAGACATAGCACACTAGAAGTGCCGTCCAAAGGGGTACCTACCTTTTTCATTACCCATATCGCAGTTACCAAGACGCTGGAAAGAGTTGTCTTGGCAATTGCTGGTTCAATTGAGCATCGCCTCTTTCTGAACCCAATCGCGTCGGAATTCTTGAATGATTCATCGCGACTCTGATTCTCAGCACGTCAATTGAATTCAACGGTGACAACCCGGTTTACAACTGCAATGCTTCCTATTCGCTGTTTACCTTCTAAGCCATGGGCCAAAGATTGCTATCTGCATACAAGTTAATGCTACTGCTAACAAGACTTGTCAATAGCAACGGCATCCCGTAGTATGACCGCTTAACTAATCCAGCACTACGCGTGTCTACCAGCGACGCGGCGCAACGGCCGGCGCGAGGCGGAGACAGACTTCCTGATTCAGGTGCGTTCTTCCCGAAAGTCTACTGCTGCTACTACTACTGGCATGAACTGCGCGAGTGGCGCCGTCGACGGAGCCAAAGCACGCAGATACGTAATAAGCGGCCGAGAATCGTGGCGGCGGTCGTCTTGCTACATATTACCTACAAAAACTTGGCGGTGTATTCGTGATGTTGTCTGTCTCCAGCCACCCCTGACTCGACTCGATACTACTAAGTATACTGGTAAGGAGAAGAGAGAGAGAGAGAGAGAGGCGAATCTTTCCAATTTCCTATATTCATCCTTCGTGAGATTGGATCGCCTCACGTGCTGGCTTCTATCTATCTATCCATCTTAGAGTGTATTACAAACCACGGCCCGGTTCCGCACCATCGTCGTTGCCAAAACGATGATTGATGGAGACTACGGAATAAAGGGGATTTCATCTGTCGTTCTCCGGAATGAAAGGGAGATCGGGATAGGAGTTATCCTACTCGGACTCCCGTATTTTTGTTGTGGCTACTGTTGAAGTCCGCCTCAAAACCGGTGAATCAACTCCAGCCTCACATCTCTAGGTAGGTAGTGATCATTGCACACTTATGCCATAGACACATCGAGTCATGATTTCCTAGCGGTACGCCCGAAAGGAGAGCCGCAATGGGCAGTCCCTTAGCCGGTTTCTCATCACACATCACAGCAGTCCCATCCCATCAACCCACGTTCAGAATCACAGTCGATGCTGCTATGTTTGGCGTGCACTACGGGCAACGAGTTAACAAACTACCCACTGCTCTAGTCACGGATAGCATTGCTGTAAATATCCTGTACGGCCACAATCCCACAAATATAGGTGGTTGGCTTGAATATTCCGTACATAGTAAGTAAAGAATAGAGAGAACGATTGCGATTACGAGGAAGCCCGCCTCCATACCGGTAGATTTAGTCGCGCGACGGGACTTCTTTGGTTGCCGGAGCCAAGGGAGACGGACGTGTGTTTCTAGTCTTTACCTACTTCTGTAGATCAATGGCTGACTGGGCGCTGTTTCAAGGAGATTTCGGATTAGGGGGAGGCGAAAAAGGTCTAAGATTGCGGATTCATGCGAAAAGATATAGGTATGGGCTTTTAAAAGGGTCGCCTCCATCCCGTTCTTTTTCTTAATTTCCCTTGGCTTGGACTACGGAAACACGATGCGACTTTACGTCAGTTTATCGCCACCTTTTTCGTGATAACTGGTGTTGAGGGTGAGCTGGGTTGCTTGCTCAACTCCGTCGCGACGGATCCGGCTTCTATCTGCGTTGCCTCGGCGCGTCATTTCCATTATCTGGTCTTGCAATTCGAAGTCTTCGCCAATGATTGACCAGAGTGAACAGACAGATGTCCAACCCTGGTATGGTCTGCTCACCAACTCACCGGCGCCTCGGCTCAATTGCCCAAAAGAACTTACACCCTGTTTCTTCACTACGAATACGACGATGATATTCAAAGTCGTCATTGTTGACGATAGGTATCTTCAATTCACTGCTGTCGATAACTGACTGACCCCCATGAAGGAATCACACAGATAACCAATTAACCCGCACATCCAAACCGGGTAGGTAGTATTCTCCTCCTCTTCTCGCCTTCGGAACGTCGGTTCGTCCCCGCATTGGGGGTTTAAACAAATGCGGCAATTATCCCATCGGAGACTTTTTTCCTTACTTAGATTGTAACGCGAGGATAATACGTTGCAGCGACATAGAGGGAAGGTGACGCACGAGTGCTCGAGTAACGGTTTGCATGGTGATGGAGGTTGTATGGCTCCATTCCGTGACGATGTTGCTGTTGCTGTTGCCTGGGTAGGCATCGTGACGATGACGACGAGCCGGATGATACCCACTTGTCCGTGGAGGAGATCGTCTTGGCGCTTTCTCTCATCACCATCGACTCACATCCTCCCCATCTCAAACCCCATCGGCAAAGAACCTCCGAATTCGATATCGTTCTCCAGCCCCCATTGACTAGGCACCTAAATTAGACTGCTGCCGTATCGTAGCTCCCAGACCGGATCATATCGTTGGCGTCCTACCTACCTACCTTAAAAACACCATCGTCGTCCCCGCTACGCCTTATAAGTGCAAGCAAGTCGACGGCCTTTTTCTAGGGGTTTTCTACCTTGTTTTTTTTGGTTTGTGGTTACCAACCACCTCACCAACCACCGCTGTACGAAATAATTGAGAGTCGGTAGGGCTGTTCAGAATTTTTAAGATGCAGAATTCGGCGGCTACGGGGGACCTGGATCTGTTCAGCGGTGATTGAATTCCGGCACGGAGGTGCCCGTAGGTAAGGAAGTATGTAAGGAACAGTGTCCGGACCGTGTTGAGGTGGTGAATATTGTTCGGTCAACGGCGTGAAATGGTGAAAACTGCATGTCGTCGCGAAATTGACCCTTTTCGACACGTAGATTCAATCGTCGCCAGTAAGAATAGTCCTTATATCGTTGTCTGTCGGTTATGCGAAGGAGATGAATTGTGCAGCAAATAAACACCTGTAATCGTACCTACCGACCGTACCTCCATCACAGTACGAATCCCTCCTCGCAAACCCATCAAACGTCAAAACCCGCCAAGCACGCCGTTACCTGCCAGCCAAGACGCCAACTTCACCACCACCACCACCACCACCACACTTTTTTTTCCACCATGCATTAACCGCCCCACTCCTACATAACCCCCAACACGCACACCGCATCCCAAGGAAGAACAAGCAGTTCTTCTCCACAAGGGCTTGTGGTTTAGTGGTATAATACTCCCTTAGCATGGGAGTGGTCCGGGGTTCGATTCCCCGCGAGTCCAGCGTTTGGGGGTTCGATTCCTCCTGTACCTTCTTTTTTTTTTTTTGCAGGTTTTTTATTTCGAGGTTTTTTTTGTTTTGTTATATTTTTCTCCAGATGTGAACTGGACGTTTGTATGGAGTTATTTTTGCTCTGTATTCGTTCGGATTCGTGTGTGTTTGTTTTTTTGATGGTTGTAAATCTGTACGGAATATCGCGAGTTACAATTCGGTGAAAAGTATTCCGTATGTTCTCGGCTTTTGCGAACGCAAACGAGGACTCTCATGCTTCGAACGACATCATGAAACTAGAACGAGGACTTAAGTCTATCAATGACGGGATTCATAATTGCCAGCCCGACCAATACATAGTTTTCTGTATCGTTCGGTGTAAAGAACGAATAAAAAACGGACTTCAATGGAAAATGTGACCGACCTACCCGGGAGACATAATTTATTCGTACGTCTTCATCAATGCTCATGCCCCGGAGCTTCCAGGAATACGGATTACACGACCTTTTTTAAAAACGTACCTAATCTACTTAGCTAGAAGGAAATCGAGTATCACAGTACACACCTCAAATACGAAGCACCGATTTATTCACAGCACCTACGAGAGCGGAATGAGCTATTACACATGAAAGAGGCCGATCGATTATCACCCATCAACCTCGCATCCATACCGTGAAAACGCCTACCTAGCAACAGCAATAACCATGCTATTGCAAATAGTATCTATTTGTTTGTGTGGGAAAAAGGGGGAGGGAACGCGTCACTCCCTTCATGAAGCCTGCCTTGTGCGAAAAAGAGAAAAAACGACAAACATGGAATATCTCTACCCGGTCGTGCATGTCTTCTTTCGTGAGTCCCCCCCTTCCGTGTGAAAGTAAAAAACCCCTCAAACTCCATACACACAACCGGCTTTTGTTTGCCTCAAAGTCTAGGAGGTAGGTTTGTTTGTTTTTAGTCTTCAATGAACTCGATCATTACCGTGCCCTGCTTCAGACCAGCATCGGCAATCGACATGTCCAGTTTGTCAATCAAATCGGCTCCCTCCGGCATCACCTTCAGCTCAAAGAGGCCTGGTTGACCTTCGAGAGGCTCCGCTTTCAGCCATTCGTAGATGCGACGGACCGGATCGGCCACCGAGAATCGCCGAATGATACGGCCCGCCGAGTGTCTGAATTGAATCCTTGTCGTCGTCGCCGGGTTGTTTTCCGGCTCGACGTGTGGCGTGGTCGATGAGATGACATAGAAGGCGACCATGGCCGAATCCTCGGCACTCTCTTTTGCCGCCTGCGCCGTGTTCGTATCCTGATCTGCTGCATCGTTCGTGGCTCGGCCCTTTCCTTTCTCTTGGCTGTCGTCGGCTTCTTCTTTCGTGAGCATGTCCGGATCCTGTACACTTGTTTCTGAAGATGCGCCATTGTTCTCCAGACTGTTCTGCATAGCTAATTCGAGCATTTGCTCCTCTGTCATCCGGCCGACGTCAACCTGTTGGCGCTTGGGTTTGGACTTGACCACGGGATTCTTGCGGTTGGCCGCGAGACTGTAGCGATCGAGAAACTCAACCACTTCCGAGAGGAACACTTCTGCCTTGGGAAACGAAACGCCCGACCAGACCTTAACCTGCTCTCCCGTCCTGGGATCGATAATGGAGACGTGAGGGTAGTTGGCGCTGTTATCGTGGGACCCGTTGGGGAGGTAGAACTGGATGTAGGACTGAGCTCGTGCCTCGTTTTTGTCGTACTGTAAAAATATGAAGTGTTCTCTGATCATGGCCCGTACGCTCTCGTCTTTCCATAAGTCTCGGTTGAGAACTTGACACTGGAAGATGTCCAGATCCTGAAGATTGACCATGATCCACTTCTTCTCCTCCTTACCCTCCTCTCTCGCCTCGTCCCATGTTGCGTTGCTCATCAACTCGTGCGGTGGTCGGAAAAGATCGCGTAGCAGCGCCGTTCGGCGGGTAGGGTCATGGGTGGGCTGAGAGCCGGTTCGCAAAGGAGTTGCAGATGTGTCGTCCCAGATCGAAGGAGGCTGATCAAAAGGGTTGTTGGGAGCATGCCGACCTGTCAGGCAAGTACATTAGTAGAAGAACAAAAACGACTCGCTGATATGAAGATACTGTACCTCGTCGCGGAGCTCGGCGGGCTGGTCCTGGGAAGTGAAGCTCTTCGTCTATAGCTCCCCATGCAGGGTCCGGGGCTGCCAGCATTTCCGTCGTTTGTGCGATAGGAGCTCGCACATCATCGTGTCCAGCGCCCATGCCCGAGCCGGAGCCGTAGAACTCCTCCTGCAACCGTCTCGCCATGGCGGCATCTTCCTCTTCCTGAGCGTTTCTAGCGATGGCCGCAACATCGTCTTCGTCACTATCGTTGACCATGGGTACGTCCTCATCGTCGGAATCAATGTGTATGACGCCAGAGGCATCCTGGCGACCTGTGAAGTTTCGGTTTTGCGAACGGCTGGAGCCGCCTGCACTGTCGGCAGAGGCAGCAGGTGCAGAAGTGGCACCGGTGAAGCTGAACCGCAGCTCGGGATTATCGTAGTAAGCTTGGATGGCTCGGCCCGAGTCGTGGCCGGAAATCTCGAGATAACCCCGCGCAACCTCCTCGGAGTCGACTCCCGTCACCATCATGAAGAACCCGACATTCTCATCCATGCTGGGCGAGATAGGCGAGCATGAAGACCAACGGGCCTGTGGAAGTAATAAGCTAGAAGTCGTCGGGGTGGAGCCTATAGGAGTAGGAGCAAGAGCAGGAGTGAGCGAGTGGGATAACTAATACGGCGGAGAGTCTGAGGGAACCAGTTTGGTTGTGTACTGGGTCTGCTTTTTTCAGTCTTCAACCAGCGCCGGAATGCTGGTTAACGCTGTGCACGGAGAGGGGCAGCTGACACGAAGTGGAATGTAGTCGCGGCCGACCTGATCTGTAACAATGCAAGAGGTAGGGTCTGGAGGAAGTTGAAAATGTGAGGAAGAAGCCGAGGTGAAATGTTGTGATAGGTTGCAGGTTAATAATCCGTGTCCCGCAAGATCGTCAAGTACTCGTAGTGAATGCTTTACGCCTGGACGTTCTGATGGCCTCACTTGGAGGGGCACCTACCTTAGAGGTAGGGCCAGCCAGTAATGTATTGCCTACCAGGCATCATCAGCTTGCACTGTGGTGACGCAAGAGCCACCATGGGACTCCATACGAAATATTCCGTATCCTTATCGCAGAGAAGTGGTACGGATTGTGGATTACGGTGCACGTCCCAATTACGGATAATTCCGTACACGAACCGTAATCCGTATCGTTGATTCGTAGACGTTCCAATGGGACGAATATTCGGTCTTCGTACAGCTTCAAACTTCATGTTGTTTTCAGCCAGACCTTGTTGCCTACCTCTTGACAAGCAGTTCCATGATAATTAGAGCCATACTACTCATAAAACCGTGCTCTCTGCCTTTATTTCGTGCCGTATTTCAACTACCAGCTGGCTTTGAGCTCTTCCTTTCACCTTTACACTCCGTATATCCTACCTATACTCAGGCAGATTCGCCTTGCTATTTGGGAATGCGCTTTGTTGAGTCCGAGAGATCTATTCACGAGTGGTCGCATTTCACGTCTTACCGTCAGACTTTATTACCGATTAGTTGATCATCACCGACCTAGATCCAGCAGCCGAGAGAAGGATCGAAGCATTTAAAAATGTTGCGCCGTATCTATGCATAACTCGCCGAGCAAGACAACGAGACGGCACAGCATGACTGCGAAGGATCAATAATAGCTCCTAGATGGTCTGTTCAACTTATTTGATCACGCCGTGAGACAAACGTCTTTGATGCCAGAGGATTCCTGATCTCCTCAACTTAAGATATGACATGGCTCAGAATTGTTGTTCCTAGGTCTTTGTCTCTCTGGAGTTGCGGTGCCACCTCCTGACCGTTTACTTCAAGGGCTCGAGTGAACGAGAATTCCAACTTCTTTGGGCAACCATTCTGTCACACTGACGGACATTCTCTTCTTTAGGATACCTCAGTAGGATCTGTCTTAAGTCTGAAGCACCCCTATCTTGCGCGCGTATAGGTTGGATCTTATGATCATATGAACTGTATGTTCTAATGAGTATAGCAATGTATGTCATATCTTGAGAACATTGAATGAATGACAGAGCAATCTGCTTAGAAACTTGGCGCGACGAGCTTCGATTTCGGATCTACCTAGATATGAGCTGTCAAGAGCTCTGTGTAAGTAAGTAGTCCCTCCGATTGCCGGCTCATCCGCTCAGTAAACTTGCAAGCCCAATGGCCAATGAAGCATAAAGATCCGCAGATACTGGACAAACACACTTCATAAAACCGACTCATATATTTTCATGTTCTCATAAGCATCAGCAAAAACGAATAACCGCAGACATCCATCGACCAATATACCAAATCTAACCCGAGACCGCGTATACTCTTCAAGATCATCCGACGACCGCCATCAAGGCAGGCAGCCCCTATTTCTCCCCCTGAGCAACAAGCTTGCCGACAACAAGGTACTTGCCCAAGAACCTCTCCTCCCAATTCTGCAAGCTCTCCATCTCCTCGTCGCCGAGCCCCTCCAGCGTATCCAGCGGCCCATCCAGGTCCTTGGTCAACATATCCTCGTCGAAGCTGTGGCACGCCAGACCGCGGCTCGCATCGCGACCGGCGAAGTTCTCGTACGGACCGCCCGGACCGTAGAAGTTGCGGCCGCTCGTGACGTCGAAGACGCGCCCGCGCACGGCCATGTAGACGGGCATGTTGTTTGTGCCGTTGTAGGGGAGTAGAGTGCGCGGGGTGAAGGTGCGGAAGACGACGGCGGGCGGCTCGCGCGGGAGGGTGGAGGGGGAGGAGGGCTTGTAGAGGAGGTAGGTGGTGTAGAGGGTGATGGCCGCGAGGATGAGGTTGAGCGGCGTTGCGAGGCCGGTGCTGTTGCTTGTTAGTCGGGTTTATATGTATAGAGGGGCATCTCGGGGTTCAACGGACGAGAGATCTGCTGCTTCCATGGCGAAGACTTGGTTATGTGTGTGTTTTTTTGATGTCTTGTCTATGTCTGGATGCTCAATTGGTCTATGGATGAGGTGAGACCGGCGATTCTGCGAGCATCGGAAGAAGAAAGATCTTTCTCCAGGCGATCCGCGAGAACTGCGTGGAACGTCACACAGGCCCGATGCCCGAGGTACCTCGTCGTGCGTACCCAGTGTCTGATTCTGTGAGGGTGTATTTCGTACTGTCTTTTATAGGCCGCATTAGCGGGAATGTCGCTTCCATCTTTTGCTGCATGCGCTCTTCTCTCAGTGACAGCCAGCCAGATGGAGGCGCGCGATGTCGTCGTACTCGTACATCTAACAATCACAAGTCCCGATTCTCGTGTCGATCAGAGAAACGTATCTGTACTTTACTGGCATTGCTGGGAATCCTCTCTCGGCTGTGTTTCGAAATTAATCACTCGGTCTGGCGCATGCTTGGAGAATGAATCTATGAAGTCTGCTCCCCTCCCACTCTCAGGACTCTCATCCATTATCTCGAATCTAACCGGTGACAGTTTTCCCGTCAACTTCTTATTCACTACTATTTGAGCATTCTTAGCTCGCGACTCACTGGGTCTTATTCACATGCGCGCAAATACTTTCATGTTAAAGGAGATCTCATACACTCATTCACAGAGTCATCGTCACATTCATCGATAGCTATCACAGCTAAATTTCAGACCCTTGAGGCAGCGTCAAGCAATGCGCTGAACACATAAATACTGAATATTCAAAATATCACCCAGCATCATGTTGCTGAGGCGCTTTAACCGCGCGGTACGCCGGCTGCCCTTCTCACTACTCCTCCTCATCGCGGCGCCATTCATCCTCGAGGTCCTGGTTCACATACGGCAATTCCAAATCGAGCGCCCCGTCGCAGAACTCGATGCTCCCTTCTTCACCTCCTGCCAGGAGCCCGACGTAAGCGCCCCGCGCGAAAATGCCGTCTTCGTCATGTTGGCGCGGAACTATGAGCGCAAACAGGCGAAGAAGTCTGTCGAGTCTGTTCAGAAACATTTTAACCAGTGGTTTGAGTACCCTATTATGTTTCTGAACGATGAGCCCTGGGATGAGCGGTTCATTAGGGAGTTGAATGAGACTGCGGGCGGCAAGGGGATATTTGAGGTTATTCCTAAGGAACAGTGGACGTTCCCTGACTGGATGAATCGCGATGCTGCGAAGCAGACTATTAAGAGCCAGGCTCTTTCTGGTGTGCCGTATGGTGGGCAAGAGGGTTACCATCACATGTGTCGGTTTTATTCAGGGTGAGTCTGACATAGTGCGCACAAAGTACATATCTCAGATGGTTGGCTAACCTCCTACCAGCAACTTCTACCAGCTTGACGTCCTCAAGCCCTATAAATGGTACTGGAGAATAGAACCAGACGTACAGTACACATGCGCCATCACATACGACCCCTTCGTGCAAATGGCCAAGCATAAGAAAGTCTATGGCTACACCATCGCGCTATGGGAAGTCGGCAAATCCTGCCCAGGTCTCTTCCGCGCCACGGCCGACTGGAAGCAGGAAATGGGAATACCCACGAGCGGCCTATGGACGGCCATGATGGAAGCGTCGTGGATGCCGTTCCCATTCCGTCGTCTTCTCAGTTGGCTGCCGCATCGCGATGCGTTTGGCGATGCGTGGAGTCTGTGCCATTATTGGAGTAATTTTGAGATCGCCGATTTGGACTTTTTCCGTTCGAAGGCGTATCAGGAGTATTTTAACTATTTGGATAGGAAAGGGGGTTTCTATGATGAGCGGGTACGTGTATTCTCGATCGACTTGCTACTTGCAACGGAACCCCTTTTCTCCCCCAGCTCGTGTCGGTGATACTAACATATTCTCAGTGGGGCGACGCCCCCCGTACACTCCCTCGCCGTTGCCATGCTAGCCGATCCAGCGCAGGTGCATCATTTCGAGGACATCGGCTACAAACATTCCGATTTCTACCAATGCCCCGCCAACGCACCAGACGGTCAACTCCTCGACTCACCAGCGCTCAACACACATAAGGAGTGGACGCCCGAAGTCGAAGGCGGGATCGGATGTCGGTGCGAGTGCACGGGTAAGAAGAGGACGAATTACCAGACGTATTGTCTGGATAGGTTGAAGAAACCGACTACGCCCCAGAGAGGCTGGTTCTCATAGGGTATCGCAGGATGCCGCGATCACAGAAACAACGAAAGGTCTTGCGAAAGTTGTTGATGTTGTGGAGAGGCTACGAACCTACTACTGACGTAGGTGGGCTACCTACACCTAGGCTCCAGGGAGGCCCTAGCGGGGTCGCACCTGCAACATAGGGGTAGGCGGTGCTGGAGGTTATGGATTTAAAAGGGGCTGAGCGGAAGAGAGATACGCAAGCTGCTGTTCTGTCAGTTTGACGTCACGTCGACGATAGCCGTCGGTAGATGTTAGCTACGGCTAATATTAAACTTGGCCCCATGATCGTCGGAATGGAACGGATGGACGGGTCGGACCTTTGGGCTAGGTCCATTATTAGATCGAGGGGATTCTAATGGACTTCTGGCTCGCGGGTCTAGAGCATTGTACATTATTGTTTGGAGATATAAACACTTGCATTCGAAAGAGGAATAATACCTTCCAGAGCTGGTGTTCTGCGGTAATGAGTATGACCATTGTCATCCCCTGGTCTTATGCCCGAATGCAACATGAACCAACAACAACGGCACGCTCGCATTCTGGATAATGGCCCCTACGACCTTGGAGTACATAACCCTGCCGGGTCTATAATATCAGTTAATGGCATTCATCATACTCGCAGGCTGTCTACTACTACCCCAAACACCATTCATCATCAAAAAAACACCCAATTCAGTCGTAATGGTATCATGCGAGTCTATACTAAAACGCACCATCGTAAACGCCGACACATTAATTAATTCCAACTCGAATACTCCTCACTAACCGACGACGACCCAACCGCAAGCCGCAGACGTAGACCGTCCTACTCCTCGTCCTCGTACTTGCCCTGGTAATCGCCCAGCAGGATATCGCTGATGCCCAAGCCGACGGGCAACGCGTTCGCATTCCGTATCCATTCCGTCTCGACGCGGAAGAAGATCCATATCCATCTTCGCAAGACCTCGAGGAGTTCCAGCACGAAGATCGCGCCCTCCCAGTCTGCGACGTGGTCGAGACGCGCGCTGAGCTTGAGACTCCATGTGCACCGGAGCACGAGATCGAGACAAATCACGGCGTAGTAGAGCGCGGGCGGTCCGAGACGCAGGGTCCGTCGCAGACCGAAGGGATGCTCGGGATTATTCCGTGCGCGCGCCCCGTCGAAAAGGGTCAGGTCCCAATCCTTCGCGACGTCCCAGTAGAAACTATACAGGCTGTTGACGGTGCAGGCGAGGACCCAGAGCCGGAAGACGGCGGGCGAGTGTGGCGCCCAGTTGCGCTGGAGCGCCGCAAGCAGGATCACGGGGAAGGCGGTCGAGTACTTGAGTGCGTTGGCGAGGTGTTGGCCGCCCCAGCCTGTTGATTGGCTTCGGGGACCCCGACGCACGCGGTTGTATTCGATTAGGCATTGGCGCAGACGGATGAGGGAGGGGATGGCGAGGATTACGGGGATGATGATGGCGCCGCCGCAGCCGCGGTCTGGACGGGCGGTTGCGGAGCCGTCGGTGCGGAAGAACATGCAGAGGGCGACGAAGAGGTCGCCGAAGACTTTGGCGTAGCTGGTTAGGACATCGGCCAGG
Organism: Xylaria sp. L1 SY-2022; assembly: GCA_023079495.1. NCBI lineage: Eukaryota > Fungi > Ascomycota > Sordariomycetes > Xylariales > Xylariaceae > Xylaria > Xylaria sp. L1 SY-2022. Next base: position 322,889 of record JALIDW010000013.1, on the reverse strand, counting down.
AGGATGTCGCCGAATTTGCCGTCTCGCGACTCTGCGATCCCGCCGAGGGCGATCCGGCGCAACATGGAGCGCAGACGCGCGCGTCCGGCATGGGGAAGTGCGGCTTTACGGGGGAGAGGGATGGCTAGGAGGGCGATGAGAACGGCGAGGTAGGTGAGTGGTAGCCAGTCCCATGCGACTACAAGATCGGGGTCGCGGCGTGTGAAGAGCCAGAAGACGAGGAGGGAGAAGCCGAATATGGAGGAGAGAACGATAGCTAATCGGTATGCGGAGACATGATGCGGCGGGTGATGCGACGACGAGCGGTTCGGGTAGCGGATCAACGAGGGGACATCGATCTTGAGCTTGGTGAGGTAGTGCAAGTTGACACCCCAACCCCAGACAGCTGCGATCATGATGTTGTTAGAGGGTGACCATTGCAGGTGAGAGTCTTCGATATGCGCGAAATACCTAGAACTATTATAAGAGCCACGCGATATGGCAGTGGCAGAGTGAGACTGAGAGAGTCGAGCTTCGGCTCGACTGCGGGATCACCGTCCATGGGTGACCATAATGCTCATGGAGCCTGCCGTGAAGCCTCGTCAATTATGAGCGGGTGACAAGTGAGTGACCAAGTCGTGAATGCGACAAGTTGACAGATTCGCAGTTGAGAAAGAATGAAAGTCACGCCAGCGATGAGACAGACTAAAAAAATAAAGGCAGATCGACTGCGAAAAGAAGTTCCGCCAAATAAATAAATAAATAATCCCGGGTTCTAGAATCCGCAATTCTCAAACACCAGTCGAACTTTCTCATTTCCTAACTTGCCAGTTTTATTCTGAGAGATCGACGTCACAGTACATAATCTACGCCCCTGCAGATTCCGAGTCACGCTAACGCCTGAGGCTAAACCCGCCGTGGCTCCAGCGAGGTTCAGCAAGTTCAGGCACCGCCTAGCTGACTCCTACCGTGCAGATCTTGGCTGCTACTGTGATGGGCGGTACATACTTCGGGAACTGGCCGGCCCGTCAACCGGCTGCCCTGTGAATTCAATATTGAATCCTTGCGCCGAGGTCCAACGGGAGCGAACTTTCATCCGATCATCAACCATGAACAGACCCTGAAGACAGGAGCAGCAACGTCCAGCCTCGGAGCAATTACCGTTATTCTAGAACACGATCCCGACGTTGCATCCTCCGACATATACCCCTTCGAGTTAGACCCTCTGGGACCCTGAGAGGCCCGACCAACGCCATCCGGGAACCGTTTATCCGTAATATTTAATCCCATAATCCATCATCACGAGACAGCCATGGCCTCGCCGTCGCCATCCCCCTCCGCCCAGCTCGCCACCTCCCCCTATCCCTACGCCTTCGCACCCGACATCATCCGCGCCCACCAAAAAGATGCCTATTTCCAGGGCCTCATCTCCAACCAGCTCACAGACCTACACCGCCGTCTCCTAGGAGCCCGCTCCGCCCACGCCTGGTCCAACGAATCCCGCACCATCGCCGATCTCATCTACCTCTCCCTCACCACCCTCCTCGGCAACCGCACCCTCGGCGAGGAATACTGTGGCCTCGTCCAAATCGAAGCCTCCTCGTCCCCGCACGGCCGCCGTCTGCCCTCCATCCAACGACGCGCCGCCTACATCGCCGGCAGCATCCTCCTCCCCTACGGCATCACCAAGATCCTGCCCTCCATACGCGCGCGCATCCGCGCCTATCTCGAGCGGAACCTCTCGCACGCCGAGTCCGCAGCCCGGGCCTCCGCCTCGCCAAGCCCCGACGGCCGTCCCAACCCCCTGAAAAAGAAATCCGCCTCGCCGACTGCGACATGGACGTACAAGATCCAGAAGTACCTCCTCGCAAATCTATCAATGATCACCTCGCCAGCCCCGATCCACGCCGTCGGTCTAGCCCTCTTCTACTTCAGCGGCTCCTACTACGAGCTCGCGAAGCGGCTCACGGGACTCCGGTATATCTTCACCTCACGCTCGCAGGCAGGTGATCCGGCCACGGGCGAACCGTCCGCTGATCGGGCCGGCTACGAACTCCTCGGTGTCCTACTCGTCGTGCAGATGAGTGTACAAGCGTACATGCACCTGCGCTCGAGTCTCGCCGCCCTATCCCCCGCGCAGGAAGAAGGACCCCACGTCCACGTTTCTCTGGACGAGCACGCGTACAGCGCGAACAACTCCATGCTCCTCACGCAAATGGGCACGCCGGGCGCGAGCGCGGGTCAACTCATGCGCGTCGATATCGCGGCCGTCACGCACACGCCTGCGCCGCTCGCGAACGAGAGCGGCGAGGACGGCGTGCGGTATTCGCTCGTCGACGATGAGAGTATGAAGTGGATCAAGGGGTCGCAGCAGAGGAAATGCACGCTTTGCTTGGAGGAATTGAAGGATCCGGCGGCGACGCAGTGCGGACATGTGTTTTGCTGGTCGTGTATTTGCGATTGGGTGCGTGAGAAGCCTGAGTGTCCGCTTTGTCGTCGGGGGGCGCTGGTGCAGCATATTTTGCCTTTGCAGGCGTTTTAGGGGCGTGTGGTGAGTACCTAATAGGGGTGGACTTTTTTTACGTTCCGATTATTTAGTAGTTTATATACCATTGTCTTGTTGAGATGGGGATTTTTGTTTGTTGTAATTTCTTAGCATAGCGAATTCATTGCATTGATCGATATCTGTGTTCAGGGGTGAGATGTATTTCGTCTCGACCTAGTGTTGTTATGGGAGTCTCACCAGATGAAATAGACCTATCTGCAGTCGAGAAGGAAACTGGTTGAGTGAGAGTGACATGTACGAAAGTGTATTGCAGATACAACGATTCAATACAGACGGAACCCCTATCCTTCCTCATCAGAAAAGAATGGTCGATACCGACGAAGCAGAGTCTCGTTAGTTCCAGCTCCGTACTGCCGTCTGCTCTCAGTCGAAAGGGGGTATGTGATATCGTCCAGCATATTCCAGCCGGAACGAATAAACAATCATACATCCACATCCCTCCGGATTCCCCCCATCCCCCCCCGGAACGCCACGCCACGCCCCCTCTAGTTCCCCAGATGATACAATCTACGCCGTCTCCTCGTCAAGGGCGAACAGCACAATCTCACCCCGCTCATTCTTCCGCATGCGCAACGACCGCCACAACTCCTTCTCCTCCATCCCCTTGCTCAGACTCTTCCCCGTCGACGTGCGCTCGCGATGGAACCGCTTCAGCGCCTTACTAACGCTGCAGCCACGATCGCTCTCGGGACCCTTATCGCAAAGACTGAGGAAGAGATCGGAGCGCGGCTTATAGACCACAAGAGCACCGCTCTCATCTCCCTTTTCTTTCTCCTTCTCCTCGCCTGCTTTGCCGCGGAACTCGATCATCTTGGGCGATTTCTTCTCGTCGCTGGTGGAGGTCTTGCGCTTCTTTTCCTTCCGCTCGGACGAGTCCTTGCGCTTCTTCGAGACCTTGGGCTTCGAGGCGGCGGCACCGCCGGACATGAAGTTCATGAAACCGCTGCCGAGACTATCGCGGCTGGCCTTGGGCGACTTCGTGGAGTGCTTCTTCTTCCGGTTCGTCGGGGTCGTAGGCGAACCTTCGCGGGCGGCGTCGCCGGAGTAATCGGGTGAAGGGGGGAATTGCGAGGGCGGGATCATACGGTTGAGGCCCTCTGTTAGTCCGGAGTGTAGGACAGGGGGCGCATCCGTCATGACTTCGTCGCCATCTGCAGCAACGGCAGGGCTGGCGTCGGTGTGTGCGCGCTTCCGCTTCTTGTCCTTCTTCTCTGAATCCTTTGACTTCTTTTCCGAGTCCTTGGACTTCTTCTTGTGCGCCTTGGGTGCCGGTGTCTCGCATACCGTGTCGTCGGCCATTTTACCAGTGTCGACGTCTTTGCTGGCTCCCTTGCTGGATTTAGGGGTCTGGCCTAACGGTAGGTTCACCTTTGAGGCGGGAGTAGATTCGCATAAGTAGTCGAACACGTTGACGTTCTTCTCCTCAGCGACAGCTGGAGGCGGCATGGGAACCTCGGGTGGCGTGTTTCCGTCCTCCTCCGTGGCATCCTTGACGTAAGCCCGATGCGCCATGGTTTCCTGGTTGGCCTTGGGTTCCTGATTCGCCTTGGCTTGTTGTCCTTGGTTGCCTTTTTTGTTCTTGGGTTTGTACAGCGCGCCTTGGTACTTTTGCTCTTCCGTCATGCAGCTCTACACGGGGAAGTTTCAGCAACGAGGGAATGAGCCGATAGGGGGGTTTTATAAAGTGAAGCGACCTACCGTGTGTGAACGATACTCAAAGCCGGGAAAGTAGACCATACAATCTATGCAGGTGAATGTTGCGCCACGACAACGGCTCCTGTGGGGGTCGAGCTTCTTCTTCGTCAAGACATCACCACAGGCCTGCGAATCGAAAGAGATATTAGTCGAATTTAGACAAATGAAGGGTAACCATGATATAAAAAAAGTTGAAGTTAATGAATGCAATGGAGATGATGAATGTAACAGAGCTCAAGGGGTCGAGTCCGGATGAGATCGAGGGACGGAGGGGTCAAATAGATCAGACGATCGATAGTGACTCGAGTGCTTTGCTTTATTTACACTGCGTCACACACCACAAGGGTGGCGGCCTCGTAGGGCCAATGCAGGGCTGACGACCAGGGGTAGTCAATGCCTACTTGTGTAGTAAAGTAGCAGCCACAATATCTCCAGCGCGCGAGGATTGGGCAGAGAAGGGGGCGAGGATGAGATATCAATGTCCAAGGGTGGTGAACGAAGACCGATCTATAAAGAGAGGGATCAACTGGACGAGAGAGGGATGGTGGTGTGTCACAGGGCAGGCTTGGGAAGGGAGGGGGGGGACTCGGGCTTGCGCTGTGTGAGGTGATTCTTGTGATCAGAGGGAGAGAATCAGAGGACAAGACAGGCACACAACAGCAGTCGCATAACGGATGGCGTTGGGTGTAGACAGAAACATAAGACGAAGTCATATCAGACCCGCTTGGAGTTGTAGATAATATCCAAGATTACATACCTCGCACGAAAAGGAAACCATCTTGTCGTTGACAGTGTTGAATCAACCAGTAACGGGAATCTCTAGTCAATAAGTCGAGAAGATCTTTTGATCGCGTCGTTTCTGAATGTCCACTGGCTTCAAGCAAGGAGACAATAAATGCGATGGCGATGCCCTTGTTTGCAGAGATGGTCGAGTGAACAGAGGACAACGGATGATAGTCTAGCGCAAGGGCCGGCGCTGAAGATTCAGAATGCCACCAGATTGTAGCCGACCGGACAAGCGCAAGGAGCGAATGCGCAGTGAATGCCAAGCGTGTTGTGTAGGTAATATGGCGTTTTCGCGTCAGGCAGTGGGCTGAGTCGCAAAGACGCCTCGGGAATGGAGGAGTCCAAGAGGGCGGGCTCCAAGAGTGTGGGGTTGTTTTGTTATTGTACGTCTATTGAAACGTATTACAACCGCCAGGAAGCACTCGGGCTGCATGGATGATTGCGATGTGAGCACAGGATGTCACTGTGTGGCCGCGAAGGAGAGGCATTGGGGGTGTCATCGACATACCAGAATAGACGGACACCAATAACAACACCGAGACAATCCTGGATACGAGGCGTGTTATTCCGTACAAGGCACGGCGATGCGATCGAAAATACCCGTATCTTCGTATGAGATCGTCTCGCGAAGAATGTCGCGTGAATGATATTGTTAAAGACTGGACTGGGCAAATTTTTATTGTCAATACATAGGTCGGTTTTATGGCCTCTTTTTCAACTTTTATCGTCGATCAGACGAAGTACCGTACCCGTTGAGGCTGCAGGTGCTGCCGGGTGTGGGCACTCGAGACGGCCGGCAGCAGGTGCGCGTACTTTTGGCTGCTGTTGCCTCCGTGGATCGTGCATACAGTCGGCGGCATGCCAAACTTCACTCTACCATGGAGGTCAGTCACCCGACAGCACACATACACAGCACAGCACCGTTATGTCGTGTGATTCCATGGGTATGGGCAACTGAGAATGCACCATCATTGGCCACTCAGACACCGTATTTCATGTCCAGACGCCCATCGAGAATTCATGGTATTAACGGCAGGTCATCGGCTGTCTCAACGGATATCCAGTGCTATGAACGGTCAGTCAGGAGTGTGTGTACGAGTAGTTGAGAACCGCGCATGATCTCCTATTATGATGGAATATCATCAACTGACTCTCTATCTTCTGATATTTTCATACGGACGAATGCGACTGTCTTGCAGTAGTGTGGAAGTGTGTTCGTCCAAACCTGGTCAGTGTGTACCGACATCTCGGGATTCTGATCCTGCATAGCTTTGCGGGTTTCAGCTGACAGGCCAGTTGACGTCTTCTTGCATGACTGATGAAGCTGTCTCTGCTGGGGGAATGCGAAACTGCGCAGTCTCTAGGATCCAATGTCAGGTCTCACTTACCGTACACCGGGATGTGAGATCGATAACCAACGGGCTACAACGGACGAGTCAGAACTCGGAACCGGTAGTGTCAACCCGTCGAGCCCGTATAGGCTATATTACCTACCCGGTAATCGCGATCTCAGGCGTTGAGACACGCCTTGGCGACCGCCGACACGTAGCGAAGCGTTTCCGTACGAGGGAATGCATATGTTTATGTACGTAACTTGCCTAGCACCTCGCACCTCGCTTCGTACCTACACTAGTAGACGCTGACATGAAGCAGATCATGCATGGAAGTCGACAAAGGCCAATCAGCTCTCGCTTGTTTCTATTTTGGTAAACGAGAAGTGTCTGGAAGACTCCAAAATGGCGACCTTCGACACCGCGACGGGACGATCCAACAAAGAATTCCCATGCAGGAAGACGGCGAAAGTTGACCAACCGAATTGGCAAACTTGGTTGACAGTCGGTCTGCATAGTCCAGACGGAAATGAGTTACGGATGGCCAAAGGAATCGAGAATATTCCGTAAAATCGTCCACGAAATTAGCGTCGTTGTTCCGAACCCCCTGTGTGTTTTTCCTTCGACGTTCCGTAACCCATCCCTATTACGGCGCGGACTATCGGGACAATGCTTACTGCCGTGTGTACCTGGTAAGTAGACAGATTCCGACTTAACTCAGCTGTAGAACTCGTTATTGACCCCAAATGGTCGTCTATTCCGTATAAATTAGCAACGATACTGACTGTTGTTGGTGGCTAAGTTGCAAAGGAGTGCGTCTCTTCAGCCTCGAGCAGGTAATAGCGATCGGCTCAATATGCAGGTAGTGATAGGTTGTGACTCTTTTGAGGAATATCTTCCGGTTCGTCGCATCGTGTGCTCCGTGTTTCGTACGGAGTACTTCATCTTCGCTGCGGACATTCAGCGTTTCTGACGTACCGGCTTAGCGTGGTGTACCTCGATTAGCGTACCCAGGAAAAATGAGGTAAGTACCTAATTTAGTTAGGTAGTGCTTAATACAGTTCTTACTACGCCGCGGGCTTATCTGGCACAAGTACACCCAGTCCGTCCGGTACGAGGCATGCAGGTACCGATCTGTGGCTTCACATCTGTTGTTGTGGTAACGCGGGCTTACGGATTACGGAGTAATCACGCATATAAGAATCGGACGAAGGCGTGGGAGATTACGAGCTCCATGCAGCATACAAAAAGTAGAGAACCGAGATTGTTCACCGTCTTGTGCAACGAAAAGCAACCTGATTTCGCTCTTTCGCAACCCTCCTCATCCGCAAGAATCGTCCCCCATCAATGTGCGGAATACCCGTCGCAACCCGACTTGGAAGTACTCTGTACTTGCCGCGCTAGTCTCGTCGCCCAGAGCTGACAGGGCAGGTTTTCCAGCGCTAGTGCTCTTGCTAGGATTTGTTGGGTAAGTCGGTGGATGAGCTGACCTGACACAGTCGTCTTAACTTTTTCCACCTGCTAAGTATTCGTACCTTCCCTGCGCATCAACCTGGAAGCAGCCGAGGTACCTCCTACCTCCCACGCCGCTGCAAGGAGGGAATTCCGGATTACGATACCTCGTACATGCGCCCTCAGGTAGCCGTACCTTGCTTCCTGTGTTTTGTGTTTTCTGTGTCTGTGCGGCCCACGGGCACAGGAACGGGCCTCGAACGGAACCAGCCTCCTGACCATTTCCCTGGTCTCTCTCCCTCTCTCTTTCCATTCTTCCGCCCATGAGCCACGAGCTCGTAGCCCGCCTCCCTGCCGCCCACCTGCCTACCACCGGCCGTCCATTATTTATTTGTTTTTTGTTATGGTGCACAGTACCTACCTAGACCTTCTTAGCCGCCTCCTCGAACCCTTACCCAGACCCAACTTCAATTCAGACATGTCTCCTCCGGGAGCCTCAATGTCACATCCGACCTATCTGCAGCAGACAGTCTCTCTGCTCAGCACCGTCGCCGGTTACATGCGCCTACCGGCGCTGGCGACATCGGTATGCCTTCACGGTCTATCTCTTTTCGGTCAATAACAGCATCCTCTTCCTCGTCCCATGACTCGTCCGGGCACTCCTCATCGTCCTCGCCCTTCTCTCGAGTCTTCCACCGCGCTCAATCTGCCTTTGCCAGTAGCTGCCGTGCTGCAGCCGAGCTAACTGAGGTCGCTCAGGGTGTTGCTGCCGTCCTTACCTCCCTTCTCTACTTCAAACAGAAGTAAGTCGAGCCGAAGTATACTATCTCGCCGTGTCGCGTGCTGTCGTATTATGCCACCATCACCACGGCGACGTAGCCGTATACGTAAACAGAGAGCGAGAGAGAGATAGAAAGAAAGAGAAAGAGAGAGAGAGAAATGCGATTCGCTAACCCAGTCCCGCCTCGTCACCAGGGCCCTAATATATCCTTCCCATCTTCCCACCAATTCTCGAACCCAAGTACCCCGACCCTCGCAATTCAACCTCAAGGACTTTGAGGAACTAGTCCTACCGACCAAGGATGGAGAGAAGTTGTCTGCTTTTTACATCCGTGGACCGAAGCGCGGTCGGTTCGCCCATTGCACCGTCTTGATGTTCCACGGCAACGCTGGTAACATTGGCCACCGCCTGCCAATTGCCCGTACGCTGATCAACACCCTTGGCTGCAACGTGTTTATGCTGGAGTACCGAGGCTACGGCTTGTCCACGGGCGAGCCAGACGAAAAGGGAATCACTCTCGATGCGCAGACCGCCCTCGACTACTTGCGGAATCGGGCAGAGACCAGGAAGCACAAGCTGATCGTTTACGGACAGAGCTTGGGTGGTGCTGTCAGCATCAAGCTGGTTGCCAAGAATCAGCAAGCAGGCGACATTGTCGGCCTTATCCTCGAGAACACCTTCACGTCGATGCGAGCCTTGATACCATCAGTCGTCCCGCCCGCCAAGTATCTCACCATGCTGTGCCATCAGATATGGCCCAGTGAGTCCATATTGCCGACCATAACCGAAGTCCCAATTCTGTTTTTGAGCGGCATGCAAGACGAGCTTGTTCCGTAAGTCATTTTCACGTCTCTACTGTCCACGGCATATATGATGATTTAAACAACCACCCACAAAACCTGAGTCCCATTGCGGACACGGATTACAACTTTGTTTCCTGATTACACGTTAAACGTTTCTACATGTTGATCTCCCTTGGCATACGGAAACTAACTAATAACGTGTCGCAGCCCTGCTCATATGCGAAGATTGTACGAGATCACCGCAACACCAACCAAAGTCTGGAAGCCTCTCCCTGGTGGTGATCACAACTCCAGTGTCTTAGAAGAGGGCTACTTTGAAGCTGTAGCCGACTTCGTCGCCAATGTTGCCGGACAGGAGAAATAATGATAACACTTCTGGCCGTGGTAGAAGTGGCGTACCGCAATGCGTCACTCCATGTCCTGTGTTTTGTAATGATCCATCTCTTTGTGCTGGCAAGTATTACCACAGCCAAGCATGGCTGATAGGACTCATGTGTGATGCCTTACCACCTACCTACATACCTACCTAAGATACCCCTCCTCTGCCATGTCTCATGATAGCCACGGTTCAGAGTTCCTACAGAGAAACATGACTTAATGTCGATCCTAGCACCCTCATCCTGATTTGTATGAATGACAGAGTGTGACCATTAGATATTTATCGAGAGATAATCCGTACCTGGTTCCCCTCTTCAGAGATAACACATGACTTATATCCACCTTGATTAGTGAACGCCCCTTTCTCGTGTGACGATATATGTATGCGGTAGCTCCCAGGATTTGGACGAGGACAGAGATAACTGGACATGACAACAGCCAAAAGCAAACTCGCATATAAAAGGGGAAGAGAATGACTCGAGGGCACTATTATCATGAGGCCATGTTTGGTCATAGATCTGTCCTACGAAGGGAGATCCGGACGAGCAACTACTACCTATTGTACTTGTAGCCAGGCCTGTCTGGTTACTCAGGACCCGATCCCTCCTTGCATCGTGCTACCTATCACCTCTTATATATACATTGTTACAATATGTCGTGTTCAATGCCGTCGCACTTCGATGGCGTCATTTGGGACGGCCATACCGGCCGTTGGTAACACGGTTGAGCTCGAAGCTCAAACCCCTGAGCTTTCAGGCGCATAGTAAAAGGCAGCAATTCCTGCTAGAGAGAAAATAGAATACGGTGACGCAAGCTAGATGCTACTAGGTGGTAGATTCTATTTCTGAAGACTCTACTTTAGTTACGGGTTGCCTTAGATACGAAGTGCAATCGCTAGGTAGGCGGCGGCGCAGCGCCGCGTTTGCGCGCCACGGACGCGAACGTTCTCGATCATGCATGGAAAGCTTCTGACCGCAGGACCCTACTTGTCTATATATAGGACCCATGGAAAGTGAAATGCACGTCTTCAGGGGAAAACTTGCAGGAAAAAAAGGAAAAAGGACGAACCAATCTCCGCCACGTCGCCGTTCAATAAACCCCGTTTGCCTCGCGCGCCGCCGGCGAATAGACGGTCTGGGATGGTATGGTATGGCGTCTGGGGAGCCATTCGGGGTTGTTCCTTCGTGATAGTCTACGGATAGGAAGAGGGTGAAGAAATGATATTGCGGTCGAAAGGAGTGTGGTATGTATGTATAAATAAGGGGTTCTAGACGCGCGAGTCGGCGGGCGGGTGTTGTTTTTTTGGCGCCGTTGTCGCACCACTGCTTATGACGGCGAGAGAGGGCTATTATATTACATCACGGATAATTTTATATTTCTCGGCATGGGCAGACGGGAGACAGATTGCTTTTGGGCTGGATTAGATGGGAGGTTATCTTCTTTTATAATAAGAAACTTGGATGACGATGGGATCGAGTTGGGTGTTTAGGGATAGGCTTGGATATAAGAATAGATCTTGGCTGTGTGCTTTAAGCGGAACGCATGTCTATACCGAGGTGATAAATTAAGCCGGCAATTAGGCAACGTGAAGTTTTGTGTGGCTGGTGATAGCTGACCGTCCAAAGTGCACAGTGAACAACAGTGCCAGAACACGGATGAACGATAAGATAAAGCTACCCCGGTCGCAACGTCCCATTACCGCGGCTCTCACCTACCCCAGTCGCTAAGAATGTACCGTGGGGTAGGCGCTATGTAACCCCAAGTCACTGGTAGCTGCCTACCAGCTCAGCAACGACTGTGACACAATCGAGGCGTCGGGGGCGAAAGAAAAGGCAACCGCGCGATGACATAAATGGTCACCCCTCAAAGTGCAAACCACTTTACTCGATGCGTTTCGATTATCCTCTGATTGTCTCTACCAAACTTCCCTTTCCATCGTGACTCGTAAGAACCGTTTTACTTCGACAACTCGAGTTATCTGTCAGATTTCATCAGGGTTCATCAGTTTCGTCAAGAACACAGACAGCTAGCATCACCTCCTAAGCTACCGTCATGGTCGTCAATCCGCTTAGCCCGGCGGCTCTCTTGCAGTCGATGGCCGATGCGCTATCCACGCATGAGCCCAACGACAAGACATCAGATCTCAGCAGCTCGCACGAAGCGTTAGCTCTATTCACACATGCTTGCATGGTCTCAGTGGGCTTTCGCCTGCTCGGTTTCGATGAGGACAAGACGAATGGTAAATAGTTTAGAGACGAGAAACCCCGTGTCTATTGATCAACTAACTGTATACTATAGAAGCAGAATGCCGCGAGCTAGCGCCGCGTCTGCCTGGAAACTGGAACGCATCTTTCAATACCTATGCTTTCGTATATGCGCATCAACAGTCTGCTCTTCGCTTCGTCATCAAGACCGATCGCATGGGCAGCAAAGCCGAGATTCGTGGACTGGCCATCAACGATGAGCGCATAGCGCGTGCCCAAGTAACCATCAAGGACTTCGTCTCTAATGGATCGCTTCCTTTGCGGATTACGATGAGAGATGATGGCTCGGAGGATCGTTCGGATTTGCGGCAGAAATTTAAGGATATCTTCGTCTCCGAAGGCCGCATCATAGATCTCGCCACTCTGATTAAGATCAACATCATTCAGAAGCTTCTTCCCTCGCTGCAAAAGGAGGGTTATGAGGAGACCCCTGACGATGTGGCTGCGCGCGAAGATGCCGAGGAAGCTGGGCGCAGACCACCTAGACAACCCACGATGCCCAACCCTATGCCAGAGCCTGCGCGGCCTTATCCTTTCGACGATCCTCTACTCCCACGACCCCGACCGCCCGTCCCAGCTGCTGATTTCCCGCCTCCAGATTTCGAAGATCCCTACGATATCTACCGCCGCCGGGCGCCTCATGCACCTGGTCGTACACCGTTTGGAAACATCGGGGCAGATGACTTGAACCCGCCCGGGCTTGGACCTCATGATCCGCTGCGCCCAAATTTGGGCGGACCTGGAGGAATTCTACCCAGACCCGGAGGACCAAGTGGGATGCATCCTACGTTTGATGATCCCCTATTTGGCGGTGACACCGACATGGGTGCAGGATTTGACCCCCAGATACCTCCAGGAGCGCGCTACGACCCAGTCGGACCAGGCGGTACGCCCAACTGGAATCGTCGTAATCCAAGAGGCGGTGACCCCTTTGGTGGTGGACAGGGTGGATTTGGAGGGTTTGGCGGAGGACACTTTATGTGATTCAACGTTGAGGCTTGTTGGTTGATTCTCAAGGTTGAGTTGAAATTTGGGCTGAAGCATGGCTACATTCCCTCCCACAATGTGTTAACAATAGCTTAGTGTAATCCGTAAAAGCCTGCCATAGTATGAACCATGCAGAACTTAACCTGAAGCTATCGTGAGACTTACTACTATAATATAAATAAAGAATATCCTGAAAGACAGTTTTTTATCTTATGGCTCCGTTCATGATCATCTATCGGACGACATCGTCGATGGTGGTTCTGGTTGAAATTTTGCCTTACCCTCTTCAACCCAGCATTCAAAGAACAACGGTCCAGCTTCTACAGCACGGAGGGGAGTCGTCCTTTCACCACCAATATCCTCGCCAGACGTCTGTTTGTCCCTGGATGGGGTCTGAAGATTAGGCTCTGTCGGAACCCAGGATTGGGGTTGCTGACCCTGAGTCAGCTCATCCAAGTAACTGAATTGCGGCATGGAATCGACAATTGTAGACCATTACTCACTTCTATAGGCGCTTCAGCCTCATCCCGCAATTCAACTGCGAGTGTAAACGTGCAACCCTCCGGAAGAGGCGCCAGCTTCTCACTCGAAAACCCCAGTTTTCTAACAGCGGCGCGCAACTGTTCATCAACATCAACCCAGTTGATTCGGTACTCGCCCCGTTCCCTTTTCCGGTTCTTCTCGTCGTCCCACGCGATCTCCTTCCCGTTGTCGTGCATCGGCACGCCCTTCCACACGGGAAACCGCGCGACGTCAAACATCCAGCGCTCCATGACGGCACCGCGACGGTCGTAGATGACGACGGCGAGACGCTCGACGGCGCCCTGCGCGATCTGGGCGCGCGCGGCGTCCACGGCGTCCCGGATCCAGGCGCATACGGCCGGGTGCCGGGACTGGTGGACGGGGAAGTTGAAGGCGCGGCTGGCGAGGAAGGTTGTTTCTGGGTAGAGATGTCTGTAGAAGAGGATGTTGTGGATGCAGACGGTTAGGAAGTGGGAGAAGGTGGTGAGGAGACGGGTGGCGGAGGGGATGCTGAGGGATGGGCCTGCGTCCGGGGATGACATGGTTGCGGACCGGCCCCCTTTTTTTCGGGGATGTATGGTTCTTTTCTCGTCCGGTGATATAGGGGTACGGAAATTCCTATTCCGTACTGAGATAGTCCGTACGGCGATCCGGTTCGGAGCAGAAAGGTGGGAGTTACGGAACAGGCTAACCTGTGGATACAAGTCAGGCCCGGGGCTCAGAGTTGGCACGGGTAACAACGGCGTGGCTCAGGTGAGACGCCGTTGCCGATTCAGTGGAGGGAGAAGATGTATGTCGTTAAGGAGTGTGTTCAACTGTCGAGTCTCAATTATGTAGATATGCAGATTTCTGACACAGTAGCACGTGATAAAAGCATAATCTGACTTCCAAGATGCCCGGGCTTCCCAAGCGCCATCTAAAAACGCGTCAACAACTCGCGTGCAGGAGGGGCGGCCGTTATGTGGTGCCTGCCGTTGTGTTAAACCACCCCGCTAAGTCACTACTCGACACTAATCGACCCCGCCAAAAGTATTGGCCCAAGCCCAGCACCGAATCCACCGCCTACCTAACACAACTCCCCTACTTGTACCTCCCACGACACAATCCGCCCGAGTAACAAACCTTTACTCGTACACCTTCAGTGAACCATCCATCCCTCGCATCACAGGTTCTCAAGGTTCTCTCTCCACATTCAAGCGGCCCCCGAGCGGCATCGAGTACCGTGCAGGAGCGTCGCCGTCGCCCACAATGGAGGATCAGCTCGTCCAGATCCTGGCCAACACCCAGTTGGCTGCGGATGGTCCACGCATGCAGGCTGAACTCGACTTAAAGCATGCCGAATCGAACCCTGCCTTCCCCCTGTCCCTCACCAACATCGCCCGTCACGCTTCCCTCTCCGTCGAGGTCCGACTGGCTGCCCTGTCCAAACTCCGCTGGTTCACCGAGAACCACTGGAGCGGCGAGAACGACGATGGCCCGGTCATCCCCATTGCCGACCCTGTGAAGGACCAGATCAGACCCCTTATCCTGGATCTCGCCCTGAACTTCGATGGCGACCGACGTATCAAGACAACTGCAAGGTACGAGCCAGGTTCTTGTTGAGGCCCCATCCTCCTGTCTACGTTATAGGCTTCCTTTTCCCTACGTTTGCCTGCGCATGGAAAAGGTTGATACCGTGTTGATGAATTCCTATTGACTTACAACTACTTTTGAAGTATTGTCGTCGGCAAGATCGCCAACGTTGACTGGCCCGAGCAATGGCCCGAACTCCTCCCTATGCTTCTCGGTATAATCCCCACGGGCAGTGACAGCCAGCTTTACGGTGCTCTCAGAGTCCTGAGTGACTTGGTCGATGAGAGCTTAAGCGACGACCAATTCTTTTCCATGGCTCAGAGTATTGTCAAGGTGGTTTACGAAACCGCTATCAATACCAGCCGAAACCCCACTCTACGTGCGCTTGCTATTTCGGTCTTCCGTGGGTGCTTCGATCTTATGGATACGGTCAAGGACGAGTACCGTAAGGAGGTTACCGCCTTTGTCGAAGAGGCTTTGAAGAGCTGGCTGCCGTTTAGTCTCGAGGTTTTGAAGATACAGCTGCCCGAGCGCGATCCCCAGTCAGGCACGCAGCCCGAGTCGTGGAATGGTCTCATCAAGCTCAAATTCCAGATTGTTAAGTGTCTTATGAAGATTCGCGCCGTCTTCCCGACTCTCCTTCTGCCTCATACGCCCCATTTCTTCCATGCTATTTGGAACGAGCTGGCCACCCTGGAGGCTTCGTACGAACACATGTATGTTGAGAATGATGCCCAGGGACGGCTGGAGGATGTAGACGGCCTGCCTTACACGCTGGACTTTCTTGTTCTGGAAGAACTCGACTTCCTCAATCAGTGCTTGAAGGCGCCGCCTGTCCGCAAAGAGCTTGAGGCTCAGCTTACAACCTCTGCAGGTGCTCACGAGACACAGTGGCTACTGAACATCGCGAGATTAGCTGCGTCTTACGGTCAGATTATCTCGGAGGAGCAGCAGCTTTGGGATATCGATGTATCTCTTTACCTAGCGGAAGAGCAGTCCGTCAGCGCCAACTATACCCCCCGTACAGCATGCGGTGATCTCTTGATCAAGATAAGTGAATGGTTAAAGCAGCAGGCGCTCGAGGGACTGTATGCTTACACCAAGTCCGTCTTTACCGAAAACGCCTCCTGGAGACGACAAGAAGCCGCTCTTTTCCTGCTCAACATCACGCTTAAAGACTACCTAGAATGCGGCACGGCGCTCGCGCCCGAGCTTAGCCAAGCATTCATGCAGTTTGTGGAGTATGCCATCAACCACCCCGAAGAGGCGCTGCTTCGCGCCAGGGGTTATCTAGTCGCTGGTATTCTTTCGCAGTGCAATGGAACTGCCGCTAGCATGATGGAACGAACAATCGATGCCATCACCACGGAAGAGTCAGAGCTTGTCCAGGCGGCCTGCATCAAGGCAACCGAAGCATTCGTTAGCAGCGAAGTTGCTGGTGTTAAGGGCAACACGCAACTTCAGGCACGGATAGTCTCCTCCATCAGCCAATGGATATCAACGCAAGATATGGAAGAGATCGGTGAGGCTGACGACTTGGTTGTTACCTTGGCCGAGACTCTGCGGGCTGCCATTGATATTGATAAGAGTGTGGCCATCTCCAACGACGTTCCTGCTCTCGACCACCTATTTTTGATTGCCAAGCACGGCTCGAAGAACTGGCAGGTATGCTGGAACAAGCCCGGCTGCGCTATTGATTTCAACGTACCTCCAGCAGTGCTAATATTGATATGGTCCAGGTTACAATGCTTATCTGCGAGACTTTCGAGGATATTGTGCAGACCATGGCGGACAATCCCGCTGCTTACCAAGCCCTGTGCCAAAAGGTGCTCCCTTCGCTGACTGGCGCTTTCAACGTCGCCGACATGACGTCGAACGACCCGTTGGTTGTGGTGAGTGCAGTTCGAACTGAACAGTTGATCCAGTGAGATGCTAACTTTGTCGTGCAAAAGTTCGCAGCAGAACTGATGACTTCTCTTACGCAATACAGCTCATCTCCTCTGCCCCCGGGCTTCGTAGCAGCTACGTTGCCCAAGTTATCACGCCTGCTAATGGAGAACAATGATGGCGAGATTCTACGGCCGGGTGCAGAGTCCGTCAAGTACATGGTGGCTCACGACCATGAACAAGTGTTCAATTTCCAAGACGAGAGCGGTCGGTCCGGCCTCGAAATGTGCCTGTTCATTATTGGCCGCCTGCTAGGCACCACGATCGAGGACAATGCCGCATCTGAAGTCGGTGGTCTTGCTGCCGAAGTTGTTGAGAAGGCTGGCCATGCGCGCCTTGGTCCCTACTTGTCTCAGCTGTTACATGCTGTTGCGAACCGCTTAGCGACTGCCGAGTCTGCGACTTTCATCCAGTCCCTCATCCTGGTTTTTGCCAGACTTTCTCTGACCGGTGCTCACGACGTTGTCGAGTTTTTGACTACTATTCAGATCAACGGACAGACCGGCTTGCAAGTCGTTTTGAGTAAATGGCTCGAAAACTCTGTCAACTTTGCCGGCTACGACGAAATCCGACACAAGTACCTAAGTGCCGTTACCCCTTTTCTTAAGTTCTTCTTGCTAATACCACGCTAGCGTCATCGCACTCACCAAGCTCTACGCTCTCAATGATCTCCGTGTCGCGGCAACGATGGTCAAGGGCGATATGATTATACCCACAAGCGACAGAATCATGACGCGCTCTCGCGCCAAACAGAGTATGTCCCGGCCTGACTCGTAGTTAACTCAGCCCATGCTAAGCATAGTCACAGACCCCGATCGCTTCACAATTATCCCTGCGCCTCTGAAGATCCTCAAGGTGCTAGTTGAAGAACTTCTATCGGCAGCTGGTGCCGGCGGCGCGAATGGTGCTAATGCTGGCAACAACTCGAAGTTTATCAACTCCCTTGATAACGATGGTTGGGAGGACGAAGATGATGAAGATGCTATTGATCTCAGCCTTGGCGGAACCAAGGCCGATCTCATGGGCTTCTTAGATGCAAACAACATGCGACACCGTGATGACGAGACGCAGACTCACCTCATCGAGTTCTTCGTCTCTGCCGCAAAGGACAACGTTGCTGGCTTCATGGACTGGTTCAACCAGTTCACGGAAGACGAAAAGGCCAAGTTAGGTGCGATGGAAGCCGAGTACCGTCGTTCCCATACATAGGTAAGGCTGAGTGCGATGCTGTTCTTGACTATCCACTGAGCAGCCTGTATATTCAACGGCTCGGTCGGAAGCTATTCAGCTATTTCATGCCAAGGTCAACGACCCCCTATTGGCTCTTTTTTTGGCGCTCGGGTCCTAAACATAGACAGACAGCGCAGGGGAAAAAAAATTCCGCGCATAGCACGGCAACCCAGGATTCGCGGGCTCAAGTTTTAGGCATAGCTGATACGAATGAATATTTGGCTCCGGCTCGCTCGTCGTTAGTGGATTATGTTCATAGATAGAGCAGCAAAATCATGAGAAAAAAATTATGCTAAGCTAAAACTGATGGGATTTGTGAGTGTAGATTGTAACCCATCATGATTGAGGGGGAAACGAATAGTGTTGTAAGTTTTTTTATTGCCATGTTTACGATCGTAGAACTACCTCCGTATTCCATACACATCCTTTCTTATGCTATCTTAAGAAACCAGTACGGAATCCGGGCTTGTTTAAGAGAGCGACGCGCACAAGCAATCAGGCATACATATAGGTACGTGGAATCTGTCTGTTTTGGAGCAAAGCAACGCAAAGGAGAGAGGAATCTGGTGGAATCTGGAACTCTGTTTGTCTGTTTGTCTATCCATGCATGCATTTAAAAAACGAAGCGGGTGAATCTAAACCCCCCGCCTTCAAAGGAAAAAACTGAAAATTTGTTATTGTTGTCTTCTTTTTGAATTTCCCTCTCCTATCTTCCTTCCGGGATGACAAGTCCTATTCTTTCCTTCCCTTCCCAGAGTCGCAAGTAGGTAGAAGACGAGGAAGAGAGGATGTAAAGAAGTGCTACAGCATGTTTACCACTGATGCTGATGCTGAGAAGACAACTGTGAGTGTGTGTCGTGTGTGTGTTGTGTGTGTCTCGTATGATGGATGTCTTTGCTCATAAGGTCTTTCTCACATTTATTCCGGGATCCTTTTCTTCCGTGCTCATGAAAGCATAGCTCATCAAAGCTCGGAGGAGAAAAAGAAAAAAAAGGGCACGGCGGGGCTCCTCTTTTCTCTTTTTCACCCCGATAACCCGGTGATGATCGTGTTCCAATTCCACGCCCCAAATAACCAGAACGCCAGCCTTCCAAATCCTAGGACCCGCCTTGTCCAGATCGTCAACGCCGACTCTTTCTAAGCATCGCCTGCGCCTGCGCCTGCGCCCATCATCATGTTGTTGTTGTTACTGTTCCCCGTGGCGACGGCGCCACCGCCACTACTACTATGACTACCACTAGTCAACCCCTTGATTAGACTGCGAAGGCTGATCATCTCCCGCTTCAGACGCGCGTTATCCTTCTTCAGGCGTGCCGACTCCTCGCTGCAGTCCTTGATGCGACCCACCAGGTCCTCCTTCTCCTCGCGGCCCTTGCCCTTGAGAGCCTTGACGATCTTGCCGAGCTCGCTGTTGAATCTCTCGTACAGCAGCTCGTTCTCCGCCATCGCCTCTTTGTAGAGCTGGTCGATAGACCGCACCTTGGCTTCACTGACCTTGAGAGCGCTTTCCATATCCCTCTGTAATTGGTCCTGGCGCTCGGTGAGTTGAGCCAGCATAGCAGGCAAACGCCCTTCAAGCGCTTGTACGTTTGCTGAGAGTTTCCTGACATCTACAGTTGAGCTGCGCGAAAGGTTGGAATTGACCCTGGCCATGTCTGCGGAAATCTTGGAAAGCTCGGAGCGAAGACTGGCATCGACCTCTTCGACAGCCTCCTTTTCAACTTGAAGGCGCTCGCGCAATTTCTGCGGAGATTGCAAGCGGAGTTTGCCCGAGGTCTTCGTTGGACTCGTCGTCCATGCCTGCGTAGGGTGCTCAACGGGGTCTGGACCTGGATCACGAGCGGGCCTTAGTGAAGGAATACTGGAAGTTGATAGTACCTTAGAATGCCCGTTTCTGGTCAGGTCCTCAGATGAAGCGGCTGGCTTAAATGTGTTCTCGATGTTCTCTCTCTGTCTGGACGAGCGGAAAGCGAGACTGTTCGAGTACTGGGGTGTACCCGCACCGGCAGGGTATTTCGCGGGAGATAGAGGACGCGGTGCCGAATTGAACCTCTCGGAAGTTTCCTTCATATGTGACAGTGGCTGTATCGGTGCTTCATCACCACTGATGTTTGTGGCTTCCATGAGACTGTTAAGGTCCGGCAAAGAGCTTCGACGCTTCGGCTTGTGGGGTTTGGCCGTAATTTCATCCTCTGGCTCTCCGATGGTCTCGAGTTTCTGTGAGCTTGTAGGACGACTACCGACATCGTCGAATGCGCCGGCAATGGGTGGCCGATCCCTTGATCCCGGCCGTCGCAGCCTGCTGGATCTACTTACTGACCCACCGACATCGACGGAGTTCGTCCTAGATCTCGTCGAACCTCTGGGCAACGTAGAACCAGACTCCTGCTGCCTTGAGTGTTTGCTCAAGCTTCGCCAAACGGAAGATCGGCCCTCTCGGCCTTCTCGGCCATCCTGATCTGATTTGCTGTTTTGTCGCATCAGCAGATTATCAAACCCAAACTTCCTTCTTAACGAGGACGTGTTGGAGGTCATGGAGCCCGAGTTGGATTTTCCATCACGTATGGTCGAGTTCATTGATTCAAATACCGAGTCCTCAGGACCGACTGTGAACATGAAACCGCCAGAAGCGTCGTCGAAGATTCGATCGCAGTCCTCCACGAGCCTATCCAGCAGATTGATGTAATAGTGAGCATTATCATCCTCGACAAGAATTTCAGCAAATGCGAGGGTCAGTCCACCCCGGTCACTATCGTTTTCGCAACCATCGAGCAGTTCGGCCAAGAGCTTGATGAGGGCCGAGAAGGCCCGGCGATTCTGGGGTGCCACATCGGCAAAGAGATAGTGGACAAAGTCGGCAAAGTCGCCGGGCAGTCTCTTAGACGCTCGTTCTTGCAGCGCATCGAGAGCCTTAATGTCTATGATCGAGCCCAGTTGGTCTCGCCAGGCAATCCGAATGAACTTCTCGAAGGATACAAAAACGACATCGGCGGCTATGTCTTGAGCAGCTTCTATCTCATATGGGTTCTCGATGAGTCGGTTGTAGAGATAGTTGACGGACAGTTCGTCGGCGGCGTTTCTGTTCAGTAGTGTTCGGCCCGTGAAACTTCCTTTGCATGCAAGCAGACTGGCCATGTAACCTGTAAATGTCTGTTCCAGTCTCAAGATGGGGTTTTCTAGCCGCGCGTCGTCGAAGCCCGCTCGTATCCCATCCTTGCTTTTAGCTGAGCCGTACAAGGACGCAACATCTCGCGTACTAGTATTCGCAGTATTCGCCTGGCTGATCTGCCCGGGAAGGCTGAGATTCGAACTTTCCCCATTCAGTGAGCGCGAAAACTTGGAGGTGCTGGCTGCCTCCGAAGAACTAGCACCGCTGAGGAAGTTTGACAGGTATTTGACGGGCGAGGATGCCAGGAACGATCTCGTCTTCTCAGCCCTTTGCGAAACACTCAGTCCGCGGAGAACCTTGGTGTTGAAAGACACTAACGCAGGGGTTAGGCCAGGGTTTGCAACATTGAATTGCGTACTGAGGAATTGGATGACTGCAAGGCTGTTAGTCACTCATGCGGGATATGTTGCGTCTGGTACGGGGATCTTACTTCTTCTAGAGAGAGTGGGCAGGAAGTCTTCCAGTGCAACCTCGTCGGACGCGCGTTTCCCGTGCAGTCCCACTGTAATGATGGCCACCCTTTTCATATCCCCGGTCTTCACGTCGGAGCAGATCTCCACACCATAATGACCAACCGGGGATCCCTTAGTGCCTTTTTCGTGGTCGACAACGATGCGGATCGGAGCTGGCTCTTTGCGCCCTTCCATGAGCTGGTCTAGGCCTTCCTGGTACACGGCGGCGAAGAGACCCAGTCCAGTATCGGGCATCCTCACAGACCGAAGAGTCCAAGAAGGATCTTCCCGCTCCTTTTCCGGAAACCGGTTCTCGATCCTCGCTTTGACGATGTCCTCGCTCCATTTCGCAGTTTTGCCTTCGTACGATTCCTGTAGCACGAAGCATCTCGTTGTAATGGCTGTATTCGTCACAAAGTCTCCCGCGTGGGCACCTCTCATCTCCTTTGCCGAAGTCATCCAGGTGATGCGGCCATCTGCCGACTCGGTAAAGCGGACATCAACAAGCTCGTGCCAGCCCGCAAAAGCTAGGTCGTATGAGCCCATTCCGCCGGCGGCGTTTGTCATGGAAGCCAGTAAGCCGGCGGCCGATGGCTTGTCAATCTCACGCAAGAGATCACGGGCCGTCATGTGAATGCCGTGCATCTTCTTCACGATGACGATGCAATCGGAGAATACGAGGAACATGCCGGCGCGTTCATCGAGGTGAGCATCGATCGAGTTCATGTTTTGGTAGGGGGCGGGGATCTCTGTGAAATCGGCCGCAGTAATTAGCCGGCCTTGAGGGTCAAGGTCGGATGGCCAGCTCTCGACCATGTTTCGGAGTCGCGTGCTTACATGTGGTTTATCCGCCAGCGGATCGTCCATTGAGCATATATTTGCGATTATGTCTCGGGCTTTCAGCATGAGCTGAAGCGCAGGGTGTGTGATGGGCAAACAACTGACGATCTGGTCTATCATCAAGCTGTAGCGCGGGAGGCGCTGGACGGGTTCGATGACGGTAGAGCGCAGATGCTGTTCTCCTGTGATTGCGACTCGGTCGGTGAAGGTCGAGTATTGGCTGACAAACGAGGTGATGAGCTGCGGGAAGTTCTGGCTTGCTCGTATGTAGTCTTGGTAGCACTCGGTGAACTGGGGAAACCATTCGAGCATGACCTTCGCCATGGCTACGGCGCCACTCGCGTCCTTGGCTTTTCCCGACACACTCCCGACTCTCGATGACGACACGCCCGATAATGCGTCCTTTTGCGCGCTCTCCTCCGTATCATCGAGAACCTGGCGCAGCTCTTGCATGAAATATGTATTAATTCGCAGGATCTCATCGGATGAGCTGGGGAACAGCTTGTCTACGTCTTCGATCGAAGGGCTAAAGCTGTTAGGTTGCTTATCCTTGGCCCTCTGTCGATGCTCCTTGGCGATGTAGTTCACCAATTCGTCCAACTTCATGACGTATCTTTCTTCGGTTTCCACCAGTTCGGCCATCTTCCGTCTCAGCTCCAGCTTCTGGTCTTTGGAGAACGACTTTGTCCGGTTCAGCGCACTAGGCTTGGAAGGAGCTCGTCGCAAGCGCGTTGTCGGCATGAAAACTGGCTCGCCAAAGAGTTTGACGAGGGGCGTGTACATTCCGTACTGTCGCAAGGTGGGATCTAAGATGTCGTCTTCATCTTCAGGCACGTCCTCAAAGTCGGCGGGCTGCAAGGGCACAATTGAATTGGGAGGTAGAACAAGATCGATATCAACGTTGCTGATATGATGTGTCTGTAAAGCCGTCTGAAGCCGCTGGATCACATCGAAGGTATTCTCGGCGCGTACCATGGACTTGGCAATGTCGGCAGCATGTTGATCGCCAAAGAGGGAGGGAGACGATCCCGGTCGGCGCCCCCTTGTCGTCGGATACTGGGCCTTGATGTAATTCTTGACGGGATCTGGGAGTTCGTGAAAATACTTGGACAGGCCAAAGGCGAGAGCGCGGTATACCTCGTCGCCTTGGAACTCGCGGGGGAGGTGGTGGACGGCATTGTAGAAGGGCGAGTTTGGCGATATGGTGAGGCGTGGGAAGGACTGGAAACCAGCGGGCGTAAAGATGTGCACCTGGACTCGAGAGCTGTTGAAAGTGTAGTTGGCCGTGGTGGAGGGGCCGTGGAAGATCAGGATAGGGAGATGGCCGAGCAGCGGGTCGGTGGCCTGGTGGAGAGTGACATGATCTGGCGACAAGGCCAGCTCCTCGGTAACGCGAACCATGGTCGCTCTAACAGGTCATGGTGGATCGACCTGGACGTGAGTGAAGCAAACGAGTGTGAAGAAGCGACGAGACAACGCCTCGAGCGCGGGACGAGAGCGGCGGGTGGAGCGGGTTGTGTGGCGGGGAAAAACTTGTGCAAGGCCCTCCGAGACCGTTGCTCGCATAAACAAGCGGCCCTTCGCGATGCGGCTGAATGCAGCGTGTGCTGTGCGCTGGCGTGGTGCGTTGTGCGTTGTAATGCTGGAGCTCCCGGCGTTGCTGGGTGTGGCCAGATTTGTTTACTTTGGGGGGGCTTGAAATTGATGGCAAATCAATATCAACAAGGATATTATTATTATCTTCAGCTGGAGTCGTGCACAGAGCCGCGACACATGTCTGATGTAGGTACGATCTAACCAAGGGGTTTAAGACGTATCCACATATGATGACATGGAAGAGGATTCCGATACAAGATGGAAAAGCGATATACGTAGCCCTACAGAGTGGGTTGTCGCCAATAAGATGTCTTGGACGAGTGACGAGGCGGGCTAGGATGGATTGGAACAGGTACGAAATACGGAGAGATGGGGCCGGTCTATTTTGATTTTCCAGCGCCCGCACGCGTTTGGGGATGTGGGGTTTCCGTATTGTTAGCAGGACCTCAAGCTTCTGACTAAAGAGCGATACGCTTTCGATCTTGCCAGGTTGCTGCCTTGAATACTACAGAACAGGCAATTTATAGAGAAATTGCAGGTACGGAAAGAGTTTATTTCGAGCATTACGTAGGATACTCTTGCACTCCACTAACCCTAAATGCACAATCAACCGTACCTCAAGTATTTCGTACGGATCTGAAGACTCCCGTATTCTGTATGTACATCTATTCCGTATCGAGGTCCGTTCCCGTCAAGACTCAATAAGTGGGCCGTGGCCAACCTCCTCCAGCCCCAACCGCTCCAGTTGCTCCCCACACTTCCAACCATGTAACCAACCTCCAAGTCTTTTTCCAGACATCGAGATCTAGAATCTACATAAACCCCATCTCTGTCTGGTCAAAACTCGTCCATTGCCATGTCTTCTCAAAGTGGCTCAAGCATTCCCGTGTTCCACGCGCATGACAATGTTGGATACCGACTCCTGGAGCTTCCTTCTGAGCTTCTCGAAGCCCTCGAATCAACAAACCCTCCAGAGTCAGTCACGGCCCGATGACTTCAATTACCTACCACCACGTGACACTTCCTAATAGAGTCGCATAGGTTGAGGCTTGAGTCCTCTGCCAGCTCAGCCGTTATAAAATGCGGCTCTCAGTCATGGGGTCTTCGACAGAAGAACACGTCGAATGCATTGATCCTGCTCAAGTCTGCCAACATTGGCGTCACTCCGTCCCAGCCGCCTCAGACAGGCTTGAAGGCCATTTCTACAGTCCATAATACCATCGAACTTGTTGCCGAGTCTGCAGATAAGCCGGCGCCAGTTGTGAAAGGGAAGTGGCACGAGAAGTTCGCCCGAAACAGATGATCAATCGCTCGACCGCTATTCTATCCAACTACGGATTACTACCGGCACACAACGCGCTGGCTGGCGGCTTGACCAAGCATATGACTATCCGAAGTGCGATTGACTCCGCGAGGATTGCTAACATATTCCGTTATGTTCCGTTACCTCTCATGAAAGGCAGGACTAAAGTTCAACTCAACCAGCCATCCATGTTGACATTGACTTCAGTGCGGATGGTTGCCCGGGCAACGCAAAGACTCGGAATACGAACCCAATATTCCGTACCATCTCGCAGGCTCAGTATCAAAGGGATCTGGCTTCAGAGTGTTACTATTCGTAATTGTACTTGCGTCATTATTCAGGCGACCTAACCTACTATCTACTATGCAGTTTGTAGGGACACGGCGAGCCGAAGAAGGAAGAAGCATCCCGTACCATACGGATTACACGGTCAGATGTCTACATATCCACAAAGTAATCCGTTGGTCAAAGTTGTTGATCATCACGATAGTAGTACTACATACATAATTTCAAACGATGATTCTTAAAAAAGTATCAATGATCTACCTTATGTATGTGCCTATCAGTCGACCAGCAGTGTGATTGTAATACGCGTAGACACCCTCCTGTCCTTTACTTACGTCGGCACCAAATTGTACGAAATACCTATGGACCTAACCTACCTACCTATCTATTCCAATCACTATGAAGCTTCGACCCGTCCCGGCCCATGGCTTTCCTGCCATTCACACAATATCTTCCTCGTAGGCGTCCCCGACGCCATAAATTACGTAAGGTTAGATAAGTTTAAACCCCCTGATAGTGATCTGTAGTCCGTACCTGATGCTTCATTGTATTCGTGGATACGAATCAACATCATGAACTTACTAGATGCCTTCGGTTGACAGTAATTGGCCTGGACGTTGACCCATTGGTAATGTGGCAGATCGTTCAATACCCGGTTGTATCCCGTATTCCGCACCGGCAATACGTGCCTACCCCACAGCATTCCGTACGGAATACCTACACGGACAGGTAATCTGTTAGGTACAGAATGTTTCCTATCTATACCTAATTAGTATACAATATTCTGTACACTAACCACCTTGGGTGAATAGAGACCGATTCTGGTCTGGCACAGGTACGGAATAATACGAAATAAGCTGCAAACCACGAGTCGTACCGACTCATTACTTCAGTATAATCCGACTCACAATGTTCAATCCATCCCGTGACCAGTAACTACCATTTATGCCATGTCCTCACTCATTCGCGTACGGCACGTGCTTCGAACATACCGAGTCTAAAGATTGCCTACCTACCAACACATTGTGGTTTCGCCCTCTTTCGGCTCTGTCTCGACTCTCCGCTTATGATTGATTACAGAGACACAGACTGCGAGTTACGGACTACGGTTTATGATCCCAGAATCGCGATTGTTCTCGTCACCAGCACGTTCCTATTCCGCGGTCTTCGCAGCATAATACCTAGCATCCAAGCTTAGGGTCAGGATCGGGATCAGGCTCGGGCTGAGACTCAGACGCGTGCCGCAAATATTCCGTAATACCTACCTCTTGTAATATACTTCTGAATATCACCTCCGGCTACGGCCTCCTAATCGCCCTGGACCTTGTTGCGTGCCGCGACGTAAGAGCACACCATCCGCTCTCCATCATCATTTCCAGCGTCCACCGCTTCAGAGGGGATGGTTGTTGCTAACACACAGCCTTCTCAACCATAGGTGCTCGAGGACCCTGCCCACATGAGTTGAGTACGGATTACGGTTGAACACGGTGCTTCATTGGGTACATGTTCAGTACGTGAAGTCGCAAGCCGGTCCCCCGACTCCCCGAGTCAGAGGTAGGTGCGGACTACGGACGGTGATAATTGCCTACCCAATTTCGGAAGCCGCAATACAATTATCCGTAGATATCGGCGTTTTGTGTAGCGACCTTGCAAGGCAGTTGCCAATTACGCCTTGACGTCGGCGCCTTCCTGTCCCTGCCAAACCCATCTGGGACGGACTTTCCCGTGTCTTCCAGGCTCTCCCGGCCACCTGGTAACTCCGACAGCCTCTCGCGCCACCCTCTTTTTTCTCAACACTTCTTCCCGCCCACGCATCTTTCTTTGACACGCACAGGACGCGTTCATTCATTATTACCGCCGTGTTTGCCCCGCCGCCTCTATTCCCAACCCACTCTCCCCTCCCGTCATCACCCCTCACCTACCTCTATTTAGATTGACCGTCGACACGTCTCCTGCTTTTGGAGGCAGAGAAAACACAGAAGGTAGCTGGTATCCTCTCTTTGCCTCTCCCCTACTCTTTCCCGCCTCCACATTCCCCGTTCGACTCGAGGTCTCCCTGCCGCCTTTCATACCATTTGTCTAGGCTGCTATAAACCCTTCTGAACCATGTCTTGAACTACTCACATACTCGATTCCTGTCCACCGATCGGCCTCACTGGCTGCACTTCACTGTATTGCGCATGCTAACCGCTCCTGAAGATATTTCTTTATCTCGCTTGTCCTCGACAACATGGGGGATGACGAGCACGGCCTCAATCTGGAGGATTATGCTCCAGAAGGTGAGGACGAGGAGACATGCAAAAGCACTGTCCTCCTCCTGTTCCCCAAGCTGTGCCGGGATTATCTCGCGCAGCTGATGGAAGAACACGCACACCAATCAGTCACAATCATCAGGGCGATTCTGGATGCAGAAGAGCAAGGTCATCGCTATCCGATCCAAAAACCCGCTGGGTCCCCGTCCCGCAAGCGAAAACGCACCGACGGAGACGACACAGCCAAGCAAGGCGAAGGGGAAGGCAATGGCAATGCTAAGGGCAAGGGCGACGGTGACGGGCACGGCGATGATGACGGCACAGTTCGTGATCCTGCATCCGTACGTGCTGTTAGACGCCAGATTAACGCCCCCCATTATGACCAAACTGCTCGCAGGGATGACTACATCCATTTGGCCAAACAACTTTTAGGCCATGAGTTTCCCCTGGTGTCGTTGGTCACTATCAACTGGTCTCTGCGACAGAACAATTGGATTCTCTTTGACACATACGCGGCCATTGACGAGGCGCTCCACAGTGGACTCGACGGCGACAAGTTATGGAGACGCAAGAAAACGCCTAATAAAAAGTTCGGCCACTTCGAACCCGAGAGGATCAACCAGGTCGACTGGAATAAATACGGCTACGCTCAGGCCGCTGCAATTGAGGAATTTATTGCGGCAAGGGAGTTGCGAGCCGCAAAAGACGCCCAGAGAGCCAGAATAGAGGCGGGTCGCGCTGCCAGAGAGGAAGCCGAAGCGAAAGAGCGACAAGAGTTCGAAGATGCGAAGGCCAACGACATGACATGCGAATGCGAATTATGCTATGATGAATTCATAATCACCAATATGGTGCCGTGTGATGGCGACCCATTGCACTACTTCTGTCGGAAGTGCCTGAAGCTGCAGGCAGAGTCACAAGTTGGCATGAATCGATTTGAGATGAAATGCATGTCCACGCAGGGTTGTTCGGCCGGGTTTTCGCAGAGTTCACGAGCTCTCTTCCTAGATGCCAAGTTGACGCAGGCGCTTGAGACCTTGGAACTGCAGGCATCGATCCGCATGGCGGACCTCGAGGACCTGGAAACCTGCCCACTGTGTCCCTATGCGGCCGTGTATCCGCCCATCGAAGAAGACAAAGAATTCCGCTGTGAGAATCCAGAGTGCCAAGAAGTGACATGCCGCCTGTGCCGCAAGCCCACCCACATCCCGAAGACCTGCGCCGAAGCGAACAGGGATCGTGGCCATGATGCTCGACACATTCTCGAGGAGGCCATGTCGTCCGCACTCATTCGAAAGTGCAATAAGTGTAAGCCCCTGATTGTTTATCATTGGCTGTCCCGGTGATCGACGCTAACCTGTATACTAGGCCAAAATCCATTCGTGAAGGACGGCGGCTGCAACAAGATCGTGTGCAGCGTATGCGGTACGCTGCAATGCGACGTCTGTCGCCAGACTGTCTCTAGCTACCTTCACTTCCGAGACGAAGCAAGTTCAAGACTCGTTGGATCGTGCCCCTTGTACGATAAGAACGATGAACAACGGCACCGCAATGAAGTGAAGAAGGCCGAGGAAGATATGCGGAAGAAGGTCGTGGAGGAGAATCCTGACTTGGTAGGTTTGCGACCTTCTAGTTTCCAAGGGCGCTGAAACTGTGGAATCATCATCTTCTAACAACCGTGTAGAATGAGGAATGGCTCCGTTTCAAGACGGCCCGGGGCATCGATGCCGAGCCTGCGCCCGGTCCCGTACCCATTATGAGGCCTGTTCCCAATGGTTTTATGTTTCCAGGGCCACACGTGCCGTGGCCGCACCACCCGAATGATCGTATGGCTGCCCGTATACGTCTTCCGATGTTCGTGCGTACGTTTCTCAAAGCCTTTCGAAAGACGAAGTAATGAATTTGACTGACAGTATGTTTTGGGTGTTGAAGACCCTTGGCAGCCAGGATGGGCGCAACCTCCTGTGATGCCGTATGTACAGGGTCAACCTCCTATCGTACCTCATGTACCTTTACAACCGCCTATGGTGCCTCATGTACCTCTGCAACCGCCTATGGTGCCTCATGTTCCTTTACAACCGCCTAGGGTACCTCGTGTAGAGATACCCGAGGAAGCGAATGAAGACGCAGGCCAAGATGACAACGAAGACCAAGACGACGTCGACGAATTCGACAACGATGAATACGACGACGACGACGACGACGATGAATACGACAACAACGAATACGACAACGAAGACGAAGACTAGTAGTTTCGATTTGTATTTTCACGGTTACCGGGGACGCAGCTTGCTTCAAGATTCGACGTCAGTATTCCAGACTGGCCAGTTCACGTTGAGCAGCCTCCGCGGACATCTCGAGGCGTGTCGTTTCCTACAAACGGGAGACTCGCCGTTTAGTCCCCCTTTTACGCGGTTCGCAGAACATGGAAAATATCGGTATCTATTTTCTTGATTCGCACGACCTTTGCTCTTTATTTTCTTTCGGATCGTATGGTGCGGGTAGGGAGTGAAGAGTTCGTGTTTCCCTCTTTCAAGACAATGAGCATGACACAGAAAGGCGTTAGCAAGCATGAGAATGGAGGGAAGACATATTATGCATCTGAACCCCTCTCTTTTCTCCGGGACGAAGAGTTAACTTATCATCGTGGTTTACAAGAAGGCAGGCAGGCAGGCAGGCGTTTTTTTTCCATGCTTGATATACCCCTGGAGCTTATGTCGGCGATCAGGATCGGTGTTTAGGGGGAGTTGTGGCTTACATACTGGAGCTAGCATGCTGTACATGGAGCTTTGTGCTGGCGGTTTCTGCCCCATTTCTCGGGTTCGAGACCATTTCAATGAGAATTAGGCTTACAAGAGTGATACTCGGATTATTCGAGATTGTGGTAAATACGTGTGGATTTGTGGTGTTTTGTGGTATGTATGTGTGATGACTCTGTACTATTTCGTGAGGTTCTCCCTCGAGTGACTTTTCCCCTATCTTTTCCTGGGTTGATTAAGTTTACTCGAGGGATTTCTCAATGTTACTTAGACTTGCTAGATTGAGGATCGACGAATATGTGATTCGGGACTGTTGTGTTTACTCTTTGACTCATTGAGTCTTCGAGATATTTCTCAGCACCCCTCTCTACTTCTAGACGCTTCTCGGGTCTCCAAGGTTCTCGAGTCTTCTCAGTCAAGTCAACCCGAACTCGAAAGAAGAGCATCGAAGAGTCGAACCGAGAACCGCCCTCTCGTTTCTTGTGGAATGTGGTCATGGCTCGAGGCTTCTCGAATCTTCTCGGACATTCTCAGACATTCCGGGATTTCTCCAGTCTCCCAAAGTTCTCGGGTCTTCTCCCATCTCCAAGTTCTCGGGTCTTCTCCAGACTCCTCGAACCAGAGCTCTAAACTCCCCGAACACCTCGAGACTTCCCAGTCAAATCAACCCCAACCCGAACCTCGGGTCCTACGATAGATTTCAAGTCCAAGTCATACGTCCATGCACAAGAAACCAGCACACAAGTGAACAAACACGTATAAGAAATCAATGATTCAATGAATGGAAAACAATCTGCTATCCCTACGTACATACGTATGTAGACGAATCCAATAAAACCCATATCAATCTCCGTTTTTTGTTTCTGCTGTTGTCTGTTGTCTGTCTGTGTTGTTTCTGTGCTGCTGTTCGCTATCGATGTCGATGTCGATGTCGATGTCGATGTCTTCGCTGCGATGATGATGTTGACGATAATGGTAAAACATACCCTCCACGTACGTAAAATCAAAACCCTTCTTTCCAATCATCTTTTCCCCTGCTACATACCCATCCTACCATCGATCCCTTCAAATCACATCCCATCCCCATCCCCTCCCCTAACACCAACAAAACTTCTCATTCGCAACCCAATCGACCTCTCCCTCCCCATACCACATCATACTCGGAATACTCTCAACATCCCGATGAACAAACTTCGTCTGCAGTCCCGACGCAACAACCAATTCCTTCACCTCCTCCGTCGGATTCCACAGCTGCACGGAGCCACAATGCCATGTCCTTGCGGCATCCAATGCACTCCGCATGATGGCGTCGAAGGCGAGTTGTTTGGCTGCTTTGTCCGTGGAGGAATCGTCGACGACGAGACGCAGGATGTACAGCGTGTTCTTGCTTGCGTCTGAGGCGGTGTCGACGCTGAAGGAGCGTGTCCAGATGGCCCACATGCGTGTTTTTTCTGTCGTAGTTCCATTTTCCACTGTTGTTCCGTTTTCTGTGGGAGTTCCGTTGTCCGTCGTGGTCCCGTTCGTACCATTAGCATGGACGGACGTTGGTCCCACGGTAGCAACCATACCCTTGACATCACTGGCCTGACGACCAGGAAACACATGCGAAGCAACAAAGTCCTCGCGCGCCCAGTGCCAGTGCATGGTGTCGGGTGTAGGCGCGAACGCGAACGCAGTGCGGTTCGTCTCGGACGCATGTCGAACGAGTTGAGTACGGAGCTGCATCTCGTCTTCATGGCACAACTGCGCAATATTGTGCTTGTTGACGGGGGTAAGGGTCAGCGAGGCATGTTGCTGCTGCTGTTCGAACAGGGTGGCGATACCCTGCGAGGAAGAGTCGACACACGGGAACTCGACATGGTCGCTCGCGAAAGCGGGCCAGCCCTTGGATGCATAAAAGCGTTTGCCAATATCCGACCAGAGGGCCGAGCAGACGGCTTCCTCTTCCGCATGACCGTTGGTCTGTTGTTTCTCGGGGTCCGTCACGTCGCCATTCACGGTCGACGATGACTTCTTTTTCTCTTCACTGGGCCATGTCCACAGCACGGCGCCGAGATCGCCGAGCATGCGCGCGGCGTATTTCCGCCCGCGGAACTCGGGGTACGTGTACACGCTCCCGATGCCGTAGCCAAGGCCCTCTCGGACCTCGTTACTGTTCGGCGGGACGTACAGGACGCGCTTCCGGATGGTTTCGCCGGAGGCAAGGACCCGTCGGTTGCCGTCTAGGGCGGTAGGTGGCAAGGTGGAGGTGGAGGCGGACTCCGTGAGGATCCAATGCACCATGCCGCCGTCGGCGGTTAATTCCGTGGAGGCGAGGAAGGGCTCGCGCTTCAGGTAGGCGGGCAGGTCCAGGGCGCCACCCCATTCACTGTGGTTGCGACGCCAAGTCTGCTCTTTCTCCGCAGCGGTTGGGTGCGTCAGGACGAGTGACGGGTCCGAGGCGTCGGGGTAGATGTTTGTTTCGACATCTTCTGCTAGGAAGCCCATGGTGACAATAATTTTTGACGGTTTTTTTTCCGTAGAGAAATGCGGTTATCACAAGTGTCGCGTGACGGATGTGAGCCGGATGATCTCAGATAGGATGTTTGCAGAGGCAGGATAGATGATGCATAGACAATATTGGGAATGCCGTGGTGACTTCTTGCCCTTCAGGCGTTGTTCTCTCAAGGGTGGTGATGATGGTGATGAAACTCAAGGGGAGAGCCGGGGTCTGTACCGCCAAACCGAGTGCGTGCCGGATGGATGTATCCGAGGCCAGAGAGAAGCGACGTTGGAATGCAGCACGGCTTCATGCAAGCACGAGCAGCGGAAGTGTAGTCCAGACGAGGGAAGACAGCAACGGAAGGAAATCGCGACAAGAGCAAGAAGGAAAGACAGGAAGACTGGAGTTATCATGTGGTTGATGGACAACTCTTGTATAAACACTTCCACTCGTGTCAATACGCCCTTGCTCCGTGTTAGTGGGATGGTTGCATGGAGATCTATGTAATCAGAAAAGAAGAAATTGAGATAACGGATGGGCTAAGGCCGAGGGATCGACGAGTTAATATAGAAACACTTCGCAAAGGCAAAACCTGCCTACATATCTAGCAAGGGTGAAGAGACAGGACGGAGAGGTGGTTGTTGACGTAAACATCACCTAACCGTCTTGCTTTAATCAACCCTTAAACAAACCCCCCAACAAGGCGCAGGCGCAGAGGGAGACTCAGTCACGTAGGAATGCCGTACGTAAAATGTTATCGCGTGTCACACCGAGGGATCCGCCAGAGCCACCGTCTTCTTAGCCACCTGCATTTAGGGTACTAGGCAGCTTGCAACTTGCCAGAAGAAGCATGCAGGGTAAGCCTCTCTGATTCAGCTCGTGAACGACTCTCGACTGCGAGCCGAGTCGAGACAACATCATGATACATACCAAGAAAAGTAACTCTGCCCGGATGTTTTGGCACGCTGAGAGAGACAACGCGTTATCTGACAGACCGCCTGCAGGGATGATTGGACATGAGACGTCGGCGGGACCGGGGGGGGGGGGGTTCGCTGGGGGGTTGCTGGGGGGTTGCTGGAGAGTGTTATGTAAAAAGATTCCCATTGCTTCCTACCGGCGCTTACCTCGTATCGGTGTTAATGAAGATCATATATATATTCCGGCGCGGAGACGTGTTTTCCGTATTCCGAGAAGTTCCTGTCTTTGTCCTTTGCATGTTAGTCTAGTCTGGGGCAGGAAGTCGGCATAATGCGTTGTTGTCATGTGATAGGGAGTCTCTTTGTTTCCCCGGGTTTTGTCTACTGCAACTACGTGGTGGTGATGATGGTCTAGGTCCCAGTCGAATTCCCCATTTCTAACACATTAAAAACGTAGGCGTTCGGAGGTATTATCTAGACTCCTCGCCATGTCAACGATGTCTTCAACTAGATGAGACTTTGATCATCAGGTGCGTCGGTTGGGGCATCGCCCACGCATACGTTTTTCGTGACTTCCGCACTCTTCGGCCATGAAACCTCCGTGGGCGCAGGACTCCGCATTCACGGGGCCAAGAAGAAACGTCAGAAAACATGTGGGCCATGCCGATGCAAACCGGCCGGTTACCACTTAGCGCTGCGAGATCCATGAACGACACAGGGGTTCAAGAGAGATAGGCGGGTCGCATGGGCTGCCAATTTGTAAAGGGGGGGTTACCAGCATCTCTGTCGAAACCGTCATGTGCGCGGATCAATCCCTTACAACACAGCCAATGATCGAACCTCTTTGTTGTGGTCGGGTATTTTGGTATTATCCCCCTCCTCGTCGAGCCTGTACACTATTGTCTACGTGATTAGATACCAGAGTCGTACCGCATTGAGACGCCGCATGCCAAGCAAGCCGAGCCGAGCCGTATTTCGCCTTCCTATTCATCAGTGTCCGTGGCCATCATCCGGCTCGCCCCTCTCTTCCGGATCTAGTTTGATCAATGTGTCGATACGCATGATGCTGATGCAAGCCTCGACAGCACTCTTCAACTGCCGAACCTTGCTGATGCTGGGCTCGAGCACGCCAGCCTTGATCTCGTCGACCACCTTGCCCTTGGCGAGGTCCAAGCCGTAGTTCTTGTAGTTCTTCTTGCGTGCCAGGGACTTCTCGTCTTCGTTTCCGTCACCTTCCTGTACGCGCTGAGACAATGCGTGGCGCGATCGGAGCTGTGCGGTAAGATCGCTTGCATCCTTTGCCGCGTTTACCGCCAGCGTCTTGGGGATGACAAGGAGGGACTGGGCGAACTCGCCAATGGCAAGCTGCTCTCTCGAGCCGACGGTGCCCGCAAACTCCTCCAGGTAGATATGTAAAGCCGTCTCCACAGCACCACCACCAGGGACGATGCTGCCGCTCTCCAAAGTTCGCTTCACAGCGCAGAGCGAGTCGTGGACGGATCGCTCCATCTCGTCAAGGGTGAAGTCGTTGGGGC
This sequence comes from Xylaria sp. L1 SY-2022, assembly GCA_023079495.1. Lineage (NCBI taxonomy): Eukaryota > Fungi > Ascomycota > Sordariomycetes > Xylariales > Xylariaceae > Xylaria > Xylaria sp. L1 SY-2022. Next base: position 287,006 of record JALIDW010000013.1, on the reverse strand, counting down.
CACGAAGGAGAATAGAGGCAGAAGAAACGGTCTTCGTACCCTTGACCAAAATGCACTCGTCATCCGAGATCCGCTCCTGAACAACCTCCTCAGCGTGACCCAGGTAAGAGGGCTCGAAACGTTCGTCGCCGTTCAGATCCGATAGGGTGCTGAGAAGTGTGGCGCCGGTGGCTTTGGCAATACGTCTCAAATCCTCCTTCTTGCATCGTCGTACGGCCATGGCGCCGCGCTCAATGAAAAGCTTCAGGCACATGTCATCGATACCCTTGGTGGTAAGGATGACGTTGGCACCAGCCTTGAGGATCATTTCGACTCGCTCGAGGACCATGCCGGATTCGCGCTCGCGGATTTGTTCGAGTTGTTTCGGGTCGTCGACCGTGATCTGTACACCGAGCTTCATGCGCTCCTTCTGGAAGTTCATGTCCAAGACAGCAATCTTGGCGTCCTGTACTCTTGTGACCATGGCCTGCGAAGCAACAGTGCAGTTGAGAGCGTAACCCTTGACGAGGACGGACTCAAGGGCACCCTTGCCGTGGGCCTTCAGGATGTTGACGGCCTTTACGGGGTACTTGACTTCGTTGCTCTTGTTGGTGGTCTTGACGGCCTGCATGGCATCGACGACCATGTTGGCGAAGAAGTCGGAGTCAGCACCGATGATCTTACTGGACATGGATGTCTTCGCGATGCTGATGAGTGACTCCCGTCCGAGGTTCTCGACCTTTGTGCTGATGTTCTCGTTCATGTACTTGACAGCTTCTCTCAGGGCAAGACGGTAACCGGTTATGATGGTGGTCGGGTGGATTTTGTTGCGCATCAACTCGTTGGCTCGGCGCAGGAGCTCGGCAGCTATGAGGACGACGGATGTTGTGCCATCGCCGACTTCCTTGTCCTGTTGGTGTGCGAGGTCGACGAGGATCTTGCCGGCGGGGTGCTCGACGTCTAATAAGCTGAGGATGGTGGCTCCGTCGTTTGTAACTGTGACATCCTGGTAGATAGTTAGAAGATTGGGTCGAGAGCGACAGACAGGCAGACAGCGACGTCAGTGTCCGTGATCGAACGGAAGCAACGTACACCGATGTCGTCAACCATCATCTTGTCGAGACCGCTGGGGCCGAAGGAGGTCTTGACGACATTAGCAATGGCCTGTGTGGCCAGAACTATACAGAGAGTCAGAGTAAGCGATGGGTGCTCGTGTCATGTCTTGTTGTTCGTCTAAGATGGGCAGTCCGAACTCCTCCTCACTCACCATTCTGGTCCCGGATATCAGCACCGGAGATCTTCTGGCCACCGAGGAACAAGTGCCCGTTCCCGCCCTGCTCGAACATGGAACTCATGGTTCAGATTAGGCCGTGTCGCTTCTCTACTATTCTTTGGTGTTTTATGGTGTATGTTGCAGATATGTGAAGAGAAGAAGCTAGACAAGAGGGAGGTGGTGAAAGGGGACGATTATGGCAGTGAATTGGCTAAGGCTAGACGTGTCGGGTCGACCGTAATGATTAAGCTCAGCAACTTTTCTGCGGAGGAGTTGAGTGACGGCCCGCGCATCAGCCACACCTGCCCCTCCATTACGAGCACTTTGTGGCTGTAGCTATCTAGCACAGCGATAATCCCCACTAAAGGTGACGCCCTGTTTACCCCTATCTTGCGCAGTTTAGGCACCTGAAAGCACCGAAGTCAGTGAGACACCTGGCAACTCATTGACCTCAGCTCTCAAGCACCTCGACTCAAGCTCTTGCTAAGGTGAAGTCTTCTCCTGTTCAGCTTATACGAGTCATCAGAACTCTCTCCAAGTCCGTCTCAATCAACAACGCCAAATCCAGATACATAGCCGAATACCAACCCTGTATTCGGTAACTGTTTCTATTCTGAGATAGTTCCAGCATATTTATCACAAGTCGAATCGCCACTGTAATTTTTAATCAGGTCCAAACGATAATAATGATCAGATCAGGTATTCATATTTAATTCGTGAATATCAAGAGTTCATAGCAATGTGCTCTCTCACTCATGATAGCTCCCTGCGACTTCAGCAAGTACTAGAAAATAAGAAAAAAAAAGAAAAAAAGATGAAGCAATAACAAAAAGATCATGCTTCACCCAAATCGCCGCCACTGCGTACTCGGCGTATGAAACCCAGGTTTCGGCGGCTCGGGACCAGGCAAGATCTCCCGCAACATATCATTGATATCCAAGCCCGCCGTATTCCTCGCATCCTCCCACTGCTTCGGATACCCCAAGCTGCACTCCTCAAACCGCACGCCATCCTTCCAGTCCGTCCGGCGCACATGTAAGTGTCCCGACACCACGACCTTGGCACGGAACCGCGTATGCCAGTCCTCCGTCGCCTTCGTGCCGCACCAGAGACTAAACCTCGGAATCCTTGGTATCGTAATCAGATCCTCACGCAGGGGCCAATGATTCGCAATGATGAGCGGGACCCCAGGATTCCTCTCCACCGCCTCCTGCAACTTCTTCTCCGTCTTCGCGACCAGCGCCCGACACCACTCATCCTTGGTCGCGTACGGATCCGTATGCAGGATAAACTCATCCGTCGCAATCGTATCCGTCTCACCCGCCCACTTCACCGCATCCGCGCGCGACACATCCGCGGGCCGAAAACTATAATCATACAGCGTAAAAATGGGCGCGATGAGCGCCGGCCCGTCCTCGCCGTCCCAGAGAAAGAACTCGTCCTCGGGCGTGTGCACGCCGAAGCGGCGCGCGACCTCGACGCACTCCTCGTACTTCTTCACGCCGCGCGGCTCCTTGCGCGGCGGCATCGTGTACAGCTCGTGGTTGCCCGGACACCAGAAGACTTCCTTGAAGTTGTCCTTGGCCGCGCTGAAGGCGAGCTCGAGGTGCTCGGGCTTCTCGCCGATGTCGCCGCAGAGGATGAGGCCGTCATGGGGGTGCGGACAGAGGTCTTCGAGGGCCTTTTTGTTGAATTCGTAGCCCAGGTGGATGTCGCCGATGGCGTAGAGCTTCATGGTTGAGTTTGCGCCTGCGGCGATCGTGTCCCCTTTGTAGATTCTTGAGATTTAATGAGCGATGATAGGAGTGATGAGCTTATGTGAGCTTGAAGTGTATGAATGATGAAAAAGAGCAAGATGAGATCAGCGCGCCCCTCCGTCGGTATATGTAATTCGCAGGGCGTAGTGTAGGACGTAGTACCTTCCTTCGGTAATGCGCGGTGAAGATGTGCGCCGACCTGGAGGTCTCCGAGGGTTTAAATCTTTAACTGTGAAGACCAGCTCTTTCCAGGACAAAGCGTTTGTCTAGCGACGAAGGTCTTTGATTTTTTGTGTGCGCGATTGTTTCTTTGGAGTAGAGAGAGATAGCGTCACTCCGGCGAAAGAAGAACAATGCTTTTTCATTCGCCGAATCAGCTTGTTTCGGACAAGCCAACGCTAGGTTGACCGGCGAACTCAATTCACTGCCTCGGCATTCGAAAGCATGGGAGCTCTCGTCGGAGCTATTGTTGCTCTTCACAGTTTGACAATGCAGTTATACCAGATCTGAACCAGAATTTTGATATTCCCTTGAGAGTAGCTTGTAGGTATTTCAGGATTTACTCTACTCAATCAAAAGCATATGAAAGATCAGTTCGGTAGTGACCTAGCTTATCAGAGTATATCAAATCACACAGTCGCGCAGCATGTGAACATTCTCAAATTCGACACGAGCCTCAAACATTACAGATCTTTTCCATCATATTTACCATCTCAAAGTCGGGGTCGGTTCATCCTGTAAAACATAGGGTCCTACTCAGCGTTGCTCTCATGAAAGATCACCTTAAAAGCGCTTGTTCCAAATCTCGAGACTCAGGGGCTGAAATGAGACTCTCATCCAGCTTTCTGTACTCTTTTCCACCCAGTCTCACGAGCTACTCATATTCCTCGAGTAACTGACTGTCGGAAGGCCACAAGATCCGAATCACCATGTCCGTAAGTCGAAAGTCCCTGGATCTACACACATCCTTCAACTGATATTCTCATGACCAGTACGTAGTTAGGATCGGTTCAAAATGGCCGTGCATCAGGTAAAAAGCTTCAACTCCTGAACATGGCCTCAAATATCGCGGATTGGAATTCGCAGTCGTCGGTTCTCGGCTGATTATTAATCCGTCGTAAATCGTGAAATATATGCCTGCAGATATCAAGTCGGTGCTTCGAGGATCGTCAAACGGTCGGCGGTCCTAAAATTGATGCTAGAAGTGTCATTTTGTAAGTGTTTCTCCCTGTCATCAACCTGTCCTCCTCGAGTCTCAACACACAAATCCAAGGTGATACTAGCAAACTGCAGGATCTGTAGCAATGATCTTTGTTCCACTTGACTTGAAGTTATCAGTTTTGTACACGCCCCGGCAGACGCCGAGAGGAAAAGAAAATCTAGCGAGAGAGAGATAAAAGATGTTGTTGTTGTTGTTGTTGCGAATAGTCACCACCTCGTTGATATTTCTATCCCACTTTCAATTCTGGTTGGATTTCTTTTGGATTCAAAAAAAGAGATTATTATAAAAACCTCCTTTTCGCCCGGTTTCTAGTAAGGTATTCGTACACGCGCTTGTTATTCTTTAACCGATAACCAGCTTGCCCTCATCGGGGAAGTCGTAGACGGGGACCTCGAGATTGAGAGGAGCAGGTCCTTTTCTTATACGGCCGGAGATATCGTAGTGAGAACCGTGGCAAGGGCAGAACCAGCCACCGTAGTCACCAGCTTCACCGATGGGCACACAACCAAGATGCGTGCAGACACCTGGGAAAAGGGTCAGTAAGTTCATCCTTCATCTTTCTTTGAGCGCATTTGATCGGATCCGCGACGCAGCGTATCGAATATCCACGGCATCCACAGAGTCCAAAGCAGAACGGGATATAGCATACCCAACATGACGAGCCATTCGGGCTTCTGGACACGGTCGGCGTCGGCCTGGGGGTCGCGCAGGGAGGAAACCTGAACCTTGTTGGCCTCGTCGATCTCCTCGGCGGTGCGGTGGCGGATGAAGACGGGCTTTCCTCTCCACTTGATGATGACGTTCTTGCCCTCGGGGATAGCGTTGAGGTCGACCTCGACCTTGGCCATGGCGAGAACGTCAGCGGAGGCGGACATGTTCTTCAGGAACTCTAGCAGGCGGGGGCAGTTAGTGCTCTGTGCCAATCAATCAAAGAACGGTGACTGTGCAAGGTGGTCGAGTGAGTATGCGAGTATACATATGCATAGGTATAGGCATAAGCATAAGCATAGGCGCGTATGTATGAGAGCATCATGCGGATGCAAACGTGTAAGTTGCGGCAACGGTGACCACGACGGTGACCTTGACGGGACCAGCATGGCGAGAGGCTACACACCCTGGACGGTCGACTTGGCACCGGCAGCCGTGATGGCGCCCATGGTACCGACCATGAAGTACTGGAAGAGGAGGTTGGTGTTGGAGGTGCCCTTGTTGATGTAGTGGCCGAAGTCCGGGATCTTGGTGGACTTGGACGAGCCTCGGAAGGGGCTCGAGTAGGAGCCGGCATCGCGGACCTGGGCGGTGGTACTCAGGCTGCGGGCGGCATTGAGGCAGGCGGACCGCGAGACGCCTCGCGCAAGAGCACGGGACGCGGTGATGGTGAGAGGAGCCATTGCGGGTGGTGGTTCTCAATGGGTCGGGGGGATCGGAGATCGAGTGGTAGGCGGCGTGAGCTTGAGGTCTTTTTTCCGGCACCAGCGCAGCAAAATGGGTAAGTTCGGTAATCTTTCCCAGTGCGTAGCTCAGCTTGGCGCCGTAGCCTCAGGCACTCTCAGGCCCTGATCAGGCCGTCTGACGGGTGGTACGAGGTACGTACCGCGACGCAAAAGATGCTGAATGGCTCGCAGCTGATTGGTCAATAAGGACCTCAGAACTCAGAAGACGCATTGGCCACTGGAATTTGTGGGTACCTACGGGTACGTACCGCTAAAGTGCCGGGCATCTTAAAGGTCACGTGAGCTTCATCAATGAACCCGTATGTCAACCCAGCGCATCGGTACCGACTGTCCCACGATTAAGACCGTGAGCAAGATGAACTGAAGAGATACCAGAGGGAAGTCGGAAGCACAAAAATGCACGATTTAACACTCAAAGACATCAATCATTGTCAGAGAATGCGATTGTGACTACGGAAGGAATAGCTAATCAACGCATACTGCGGAATACAGCGTACGAGTCGTGTCTCCTTGCTCCCAACATTGCCCCTGAACCGTAACTCCCCGGAAGCCAGTTTTTCAAGTCATCAAAATCAGTGCATGCGTTTCAGCTCCTCGACAAGAGTTCTCATAGCTTCAGCGTTGGGGCCCAATCCTTCGCAGATGGCCTCCTGCTGGGCTTCGTCACAGTCCAAGAACCGTTCTATCAGCTCTCCGTCAACGAAGCGGAACGGTCCGTCCGATTCTCGTTCTCCGTTGCGGAATGACCGGTATCGCGCGTACTCGATATTGCCCAGCGTCTCTATAACGTCGGCCAGTTTGGACTGGAATCGTATAAGGAGATCCCGGTACTGGGAGGAGATGGCTCCGAAGAGATATACGCCTCCTTCGACCTAGTTTTGAGAAGCTCGTTAGCAAGACCGAGACTAGTTACAGTGTCTGTTGTGTGTTGAATAAGACTTACCGTGCCGATGAACGCCTTTGGAACGACAATACTGTTTTCGCTTGCGTCCACTGTTACTTTGCGTATCTTGTTCACCATTTCTCCGATGTTGAACTCGCTGATGGTGTCCATCCTGCGCTTATCTTCATCCGTTACTCCTGTTTCATTCCTCCGCAATACTACCAGGTTGCTCAGCGCATCAGACACCAGCCATTCATCGGAATCGATGTGACAAAGTGCTGTGGCCCACAACGCTTGGTAGTGTCTTGCTACTTCTGTAAGCTTCGCCGGTTGGCCATCGGTCTCTGGCGTAAATTCAACTAGAGACATCGATTTCATCAAGTCTGCCACGGCTATCGTGTTCCCTTCGACTACAACGTCAACCGGGTAAGTTGCCGGTCTATACGAAGCGACTTTCTTGAGCACGCCAGACGTGCTAGTCGTCTCCGTGTATGAGAACACAATGACGGTCTTGGCTAAAGCGGCAACGATTCTGTCTCCCATGATCGCGAGAGCTCTACAGGCACCCCTAAGTTGTAGGCTGGCGATCAGATAAGGCTCTCGTTGGCTGTCGATACCCAGGACCAGAATTCGTCCTCTCTTGTCATTCGTTGTAGCAACACCTTCCCCGTCATCGAGATAGCTAGTACCCACGATGAATCTTTCAGCTCGGCCGCCAAACGAGTCGGGTAGGTCCGCACGAATCAGAGACTCCAGCATCTCAAACCGAGGGGAGCTGTCCAGAATAAACGCCTTGCCGAGTTGCTTGAACATTACTTCGTCCACCAGCTTGAACGAGCTAGTAATGACTTCTTCATTATTTGTTACTTCTCTTTCGAAGCAGCCCAGGCCGAAGGCCCGCTCGGCCCGCGAGTAGGCAACCCGTCGCACTGTCTCGCCCATTGGTAGGGAATTGACATGCGTACGGCGTTCGGCTTCGATCACCGAGATTTTGATTTCTTCCTCCGTTGCCACGGCAATCGAATTTGGAAAGGCAGCAGCATCAAAGGGGCACACGCAAACCGCATCATCGGCCGTTACGGCAGAATAGACAATTCTACCTTCCGATCCATATATGAGGCTGGGTATCTCGCTTGTAGCGAAAATATTGTACACTCCGCCTGGTTGTGGGAGAAGATGTAATCTCGAGTGTCGCACGCCTAGAACGATCATCTTACGGCCAGAGATGGAGAAGTCCGTCTTCGACACGTTGAACGTCACAACGAAGCCGTCGTCCATGGAAACGAACAAGGTAGGGCCGCCAACATGACTCGGAAGGACTTGTGCCAAAGCAATGTCGCGTGGGACCGAAGACTTGTCATCTTTCCGCCTCAGATTCCCGCTGTGTAAGGACTGCAGGGTCCTGGGATCGACAACGGAGACAGTACCTGACTTCCAGAATCCTACGACACCAATGTCGGGGTACTGAGGCGGCACGTGGATGCAGGCAACCTGGTCACTATCGCCCAAGTCGTTTTGTTCGCACTTTATCAGATCCTGGCCAACCTGGAGTGAAATAAGCACCTTGCCATCAACTGAGAGCAAGATCCACTGGTCATTCGCAGAGGCATTCGTTATTTCTCCCGTAACCGGTCGCCAAGTCGATACAGTAACACCACTCTCCAGATCGATCAGCGAAACACTGCTCGGCGTGACCTGGAGGACCCGGCCACCCGACAGGTTCTGTGCTAAGAGTGTGGGCTCAGTGAGTATCAGACCCTTGTGTTCATCCACTTCCTCGATATCCCCAGTGGGACTGAATAGGAAAATCCGGGTTTCCGTTAATAGCGAGGCCATCAAAATATCCGTTACCATCGTGCCGGAAGACTTCAGTGAGAACATTGAACGAACGTCCTTGACGGAGTCCAGTATTCCTGTATCGTCCAAGCCCACACCACTCCGAACGGTTCGTAAGCTGCCGTCCTTGTGTGCGCCGCTACCAGTGACAATTCTCGCCTGGCCCGATGAGAATTCGTTGGAGGTCTCGTTCTCGCCCTCGCGGTTGCCCATGTCCATAACAGAAAAATCGAGGATCGGCGCAATATGATGCATCGTCTGAATCAACTTGATTTTGCCATGTTTGACATCGACTTGGAAAACTTGTGAATCACCGTAATGAGACCCGACGAATAGGGTGTTTCTTCCCATGTAGACGAGACAATTTGCTCGTGAGGTGGCTCCGATCTTCTTCATCTCCATTCCCGTGACGACAACGCCGTCGACGAGGATTGTTAGCAGCCAGAGGTTTCCATAGTCGTCGCCAACGAAGTAGTGTGAAACGTCATACTCGGCCCAGGCGACAAAGATGGACGCTTCTTGAAGAGCAGTCTCCACCTTCTTCTTGGCGGCATCGTCGTAGTAGAGGAGTCTCGTTTCGCCAACAACGATCAAACCGCCCAGTCGAGCTTGGGCCGAAGTAGTATTGCGACTGAGATAGCGCTTTTGGTCGGCCTCGATCTTCGAAACTGGGATCAACAGAGCAGCACCCGGGTCTTCAATCTCCATTCGATCAATCTGATCTCGGCTCTCGAACCTTGATACCTCCATGTTCTTATCGTCGGCGGTCAAGCGGTAAGTAACGAGATGGCAATCGGGAGTTTCAGTCCGCGTCTGGTAGAGAAACGCGATCTTGGGCTGGTCATTTTCGACGTGAAGAAAACTGGCACACTTGATGAAGAGCTCGGATATTCGGATCTGGTCCATCCAGTACAGGTTCTTCTTCTTCGCTTTGTGAACGTGCATGCGTAAGATGTTAATGATGCCCTCCCAGAGCAGGACGACAACGAACCGGCCTGAGGGGTCAACAATGCACTTGTCTTGGCTTTGCGAATCCCGCATGTGTTTCTCGTTCATGTCGAAAAACATCTCAATCGTCTGCAGCCTCTTCTTCACAGGATCCCAACCAACGGTGAAGTACTGGAACCTCTCCGTTCCGACGAAGAGCAAGTCAACATCTGCATCGCGCGGACGCAAGCGCTGCAGCATGGAAATAGAACCGTTCACATATTGAGTACTGGAGAGGGCTAGGGCGCCGGTGTTATCAAGCTTCCATATCTCCAGACGGTTTGTCTTGCTGTATGATGCTCGTCAGTACAGTGGATGACGGGTTACTTCGCAATGGTAGACATGAATAGACGTGATGGGCAGGGCTAACATACGCTACAGCCAGACATTGGGGTTCCTTGGGGAACAAATCGAGGCGGATGGCATGGTGCACACTGTTCGGCCTGTGGATGGGCGCTATGTATGCCATGCTGGCGATTTGAGCATGGCTCGCAAGCCAGCAGGACTATTGGAAATAACAGACTCTGTGGGAGGCGACGACGATTTGTGACCTTGTGAACGGGAAAACGAGGTGTGATGTTGTGCACTGGAACACGGAGATGGAATTGGTAGAGTCTTGATTGATGATGGTATGCGCAAGGAAGAGAGTAACTCGCGGACCGGTGATAACGCGATATTACCTAGAGGTAGCACCGAAGAAGAAGAAGCACCTCGGGCTGGCTCAGCTAAGCTGGAGGTACCTTCCTGTACGGGATGCCGTCCATACCTCCTCAGTGCTCACGGTGCTGCAGGTACCTAGAGGTACCCACGACCTAGCTACCTTTAGGTGAATGCTCCCTGTAGCTTTCGGTACCCATTCCCAGTTGAACCGAAGCCAATTACGTCACAAGGCAAGAGGTACCTAAGTACCTACCTCTTCACACCAGGACTTCGAGATATGTATGTGTGCATCGTGCCTACCAAATAGGGCAACTTATTAGAGTAAGTACGATGGAACGGCAATACATTTTCAAGGAAGGTACGACACGTGGTGTGAAACAACAAACTTCTTGTGAGGTACCGAGGCGCGTGGGTATCTCCTTCCTTCAACCAAGACGTCTACGGGCAAGTGCCGAGGTACCTTCCTTACCGACCTGGCAATTACCTAAAATGTATAGTTGAGTACCTACTGGCGAGTTTCCTTGACTTCTAGGGACGGAATACATTCAGCTACCAAGTCCGTACCCAACCGTCCTACTCGCACAAGTACCAGTGACCTCTCATTCAACGTCCACTGACTTACACACTTACACCCATCCACCTCAACCTCAACATCAACCAGCAGGTAGTAAACAACATCAACCAGCCTCGGTTGCCTCTACTTTTTCGACGCGACCGAGGCCGAGACCAATCTTTCATTCTCTTCCTCCCGCCATTTTCTGTGCCGGAAACCGGTACAGAAACTCGCTTCCCACGTCCCTCCATCCCTCCATCCCTCCATCCAGAGGATACAAGAAGGATCGCTTCGACGGACAGGTAAGAGCTATACTCCCGACCTCCACGTTCCTTTCTTCCCTTGTTCTTTCGTGTTGCCAAATGGTGAGTCCTAATGACCTCGACAGCGCAAGACCGGCGCATCGGCGCATCAAAGACTCCAAGTTTTCCAACATGTCCGACGCGAAGATGAACAAGATGTTGGCCAAGTACAAGAAGCTGAAGTCTCAGCCAAGCTCGAAGCCCAAGCTCGGCAGAAAGATCATACGTTACGGCGGGCTGGAGCCGGTGGCATGTCGAGGATACGACCTGCCTGCCAGCAGCGCAACCATCAAAACTATGATCGGGGACCGCGATCACTACGATGATGACGACGACAGACCCTCATGTACCGATCTCCAGATAGCCGCACTATGTCGTAACCTCACACTCGTCGAGGAACTTCTTGCACAAGGCGCCGAAGTTAATTCCCCTCCACGCTGCGACAATGGCAACACGGCGCTTGGAGCTGCCTGTGCAGTTGGAAACGAGGCCATTGCCCGGAAGCTTATCGCAGCCGGCGCAAATTTGAATGCCCGCGGTGGTTATTTCGGCTCTCAAACGGCCCTCCAACAGGCATGTACTGCTGGCCACGAACATATCGTGGTACTCTTGCTCGAGTCAGGCGCGGATATCAATGCTCCGGCAGGTCACTACCACGGTCGCACGGCACTTCAAGCAGCAGCAGAGGCTGGCCATTCGGAGATTGTAAGAATTCTCCTTGATAAAGGTGCTTGGATTCACGCCAAAGGCGCGCCCTCCGGCGGCGTCTCAGCCCTATACGCCGCCATGACAAATGGCCATCGAGAGGTTGTCAATATTCTACTCGACCGCGGAACACAGACTCCCACGCGGCACGAACGTGGAGTGGTTTATAATAAGCCACGTCATGCGGTCGAAGTTGTAGAAGACCTCCCGGAGTGGCATCCTAAAAATGGATGAAGGAACTGAACGCGGAAAGGAGAACAAGGGGGGGTAGAGCTAGGTTAAAGACCGCATAACAGCCGATCAAGGTTGCGGCCTTTGTAAAAACCCATAGATGTCTAATGGAGCTGTACCCACCACAGGGTTTGACCGCTGCAGATGAAGAGTTCGTCACTACGCCCGAAACATAGGCTAGAACAGCCTCCTTTGTGATGTTGTCAGTCAGTAAAGCAGACCGTAAAGTCGGAACGTTTACATACCCGGTATCTGTATTACACCAAGAGCCGTGCCCCTAGCATTCCACACCTCAACCCCATCCGCACACGCAGCAAACACATTTCCTGCAGGGTCGCATTTGATTGTGGTCGGGACACCAGAAAACGCAAAGGCGAATACACGTTTATTCGTCAAGAATGACGGCCCATCCGGTTGTCGAACGACATCGTATGCGTAAATCGTTGCAGGACTGCGAGTGAAATGTGTTACCACTTGATGGTGTGTGAAGAATATGTATGGGGGCATGATCACGCATACCTAGTAGAAGCGGCGGCATTACCTGACCTCGCGGCGTCTGTATCCGTAACGTAGAGAGTGTGTGCGAAGGCACTCAAAGCAATACCAGTTGGTCTCCTAAGCCCATCCGCAGCGACTCGTAGCTCACCCGTGCTCGGCTGAAACCAATACACATGATTCGGCAGCTGCGGCGCGGGCCGAATCTCCTGTTCATGTCCAGCACACGAGTCCGTGAACCAGAGCGCTCCGTCTATATCCTCCGCCACATCCTGGATAGAATTAAACGCCCTTCCAAAGTAGTTCGTCACCAAGGGGATAGGCCGTCGACCTAACGGCATGTAAAACAACCCCCCGCTCTGCGCCTCAAGCGTCCCCTGCGAGCAATGCAGTACGCCTTCTTTGTACGCAATCGCGCCCGACGGCATCGCCATGTTCGGCGGTGGTCGGAGCTTCATCCATTCTAGCTCCGTGATGGGCGCGGGCCCGGTACTCGCGGCGCGACGGAACGAGAATTTGGAGATGAGGATGATCGGGAGTCGAGAGCTGCTTGTTGATTGCAGAAGGTCTGAACTCGCATAAAGCTCGTCCACGTCACGGATGTACGTGGCGCCTTTGTAATAGAAGGGGTTTTGGGTGGTTTCTGCAGAGGAGAGGAGGGAGTAGGTGGTTGTTGCGCCCAGCACGGAGGTGAATGTGCGGTCGAATACTTTGACGGTAATTGTTTTGGAGGATGAAGAGTCGCTGTCGCGACTTAGCAATCTTACTGTTATCAATCTCGGGATGAAGACTAACCTTTCGTTGATGGTGCTGACCTCGCGTATGAGGTCGACGGTCTGTGACGTGGTTGTGAATCAGCGGCGTCATCTTTGTTGTATACCGTAGAAACAAATCTCTTACCTCAACTGCGGCTACTTCGACTTTAATATCGGTCCTCGTGACGGAGGCCATGTTGCAAAAACCAGAGTGCGAGTGATGAAAGAGGTGTGACTTGGTATGTTCATTGAACAGGTTGATAACAAACTAGGTAAGTAATAGTCATCACAGGAGCTGAAGTACGCAGCTCTAACGTATCCCAGTTTCGATTAATCAGTCAGGCGGGGATGCATGAGCTACTATGAATCGCTGAAATCTCATGGGCTCGTCATTCTCATCGGCATGAGACATTGGACCTATAGTATTAGTGGGTTGGTTCGTATGTGATTCACAAGAGATGGTGTATGATGTCGTCGCTATCGCTCTGCCCTTTCAGTAAGCAAAACGATTTGATGGAATGGACGGGTTGTTTTGAACATCACTTAATGGAGTAGGTAGAGCTCACGGATACACTGATGATCCCAGTACGGCTTAGAAGCTAGGTAGGAAGTAATCCGCAGTAGCAATGACTTAGTTCAGTCACGAATAACGACCTCAATGATGGGAAACAATTACCTGGCAGCCCTGTAGTGTAACCCCTGAATCTGTCCTGGGGCTATCTGTGACTCTGTTACTACAGCAATCGCATCCAACTCTTTCCACTGGGAGATATTCAATTGAAGTCGAGTGGTCCTGCAAGCTCAAAGATAAAGAAAGGCCTGCTGAGACGAGTTAACATATGAAGAAGCCAGGTAATTAGCATGAGTTTGTGACGCTCAACTATCGCCTTCACGTCACTCGTTGCATGCCTGGTCGAGGTGAAAGAATAAGTCAGTCTTAAAGAAGCGGCCAAATTCCGTAGTTAGACTTGTAGGAACTGGCACCCGTCGCAACACAGGTCATTGTCATCGCGAGCCCGATGTTGCCAAACAAGTCTAATAGTGAATCCGGATGTTCGCATGAGGGAGCTACCAATTTGCCCAGAGTGACAGTGACGCTCTTCGAGTCGCAATGGCGCGAGTAAGACGAAGAGCGAGTCCAGCGCATCTGAGGAAGTGTGCTTGTGCTGGTAGGAAATCTTTGTCGTCAGAATGATGCTTGATTGAGTGACCCTATATGTACAACTGATCTAGTTCTGATCACGCTTGCGCCCCATGTTTTATTTTCCATATCTAGTGCTTGGAGTCTTTCTCGTCGGCCTGCTTCAAGAAGTTCCTGTGCGAATATTAGTCTTTGAGCCTCCCGTCGCTTTGACATCTTGGATCGCATACTGGATGAAGTCGGCCTCGTCGGGAGAGGAAGCGCTGATAGGAGGGGTCACGGGAGTCTTCTTGCTGCTGCCGCCGAGGCTGATGTAGCTGCCGCCGAAGAGGGCACCGAGAACACCCATGGCAAGCTGTAAAGGAAGAGTGCATCAGCATCCAGCATGGTACGGAATACCCAGCATAGGACGGCGCCGAGCAGTGGTAGGCAGACTTACGTAGTGCGAACCGACCTGGCGGCCGAAGATCTGGTACATAGCAACCATTTTGACGGTAGTGAAGGATTGAACGTGAATTGGTTCGGCCGGTGGAGTTGACGGAGTGTAGCGGTAGGACGGTTGAAGAGGCTGTCGGATCAAGAAGTGCTCGATAGTAACTCAACCAAGCTCTCATCTGAAATTCCAAGACCTCAGACAGTGGGTCCTCACCTTTGACTGGCATATATTGCTTAGAGCGATGTAGTCCTCGGATAGAGGGATGTAGCGGAGCCCCACCTGACTTAGCTCCACCCAACATCGGTCTATCCAGTACATCGGCGCTTATGATCCCTGCGCTGGCCTTCTTCGGCTCCGACTCCGAGCCTGCGCTAATGGGGATTCAAGATTCGAGAAACGACGTCACGGCGCGGCCCCTTTTTGTACAACTTTAGGTGTTTTTTGGTGCGATTTTGAATCTGTCTTCTTCCCAGTTTCTATTCACCACCTCCTGATCCGTACCTATTTCTCGCACACTTGATACTTATCCGTTTACACATCTCGCCAAATATGTTCTGGGGCAAGGGTCCAGAGAAGAAGAAAGCCGAGGAGGCTCCACCTGCAGCCAATCCCGAGCCGCAGCGCAAAGACGTGGCAGAATTCGATGCGGATAAGCTGCCCCCGCGGCGTCAGCTGCCGAAGCCCCTCCAAGCGATCGTCGACAAGTCCGACAAGGACGAGAAGTTCATCGACGACTTGGTAGACGGATAGTTCGTTTGCGCCCTTTCTCCCCCCTATTCGCCGTCGCACGACCGCGTCTTGTCTTGTCATAGGTAGTAACTAATTGGTTGGCCTGTTGTCTCCTGGTAGTACCCCCGATTCGACCGGGTCTAACGTGCGATATGCTGCCTATGCTAATCGGCTGCGCACCATCATGCTCTCGGCCCATCGCTACGTAGCGTATACTTCCGATGTAGGCGAGTCATTCCGGCCTGTAGCTCATCCCTGGTTGGTAAAAGGTGCATACGGCATATCGTGGGCGTATATCCTGGGCGATGTCTCGTACGAGGGCTACAAGTCCTACTGGCAGAACCAGCGCGTCTTGAATCCCCAGCTCGTACTCTCGGAGCGAGCGCAGCAGATTACGGGTCTGTCCGCGCCGATATCCACTGACGTGAAGCCCGGAGTCGTACCACCCCTGGAGGACTACCGCACCGTCATGGTGCAACGGGGTATCTTCCAGTCCATTGCAAGTATGGGTCTGCCGGCCTTCACTATTCACAGTGTGGTCCGATACTCTGGACGAGCAATGAAAGATGTAAAGAACAAGACCCTGAGGACATGGGGCCCCATCGGTCTTGGTTTGGCTGTAGTGCCATTCCTGCCGTCCATCTTTGATGAACCCGTTGAGACCGCCGTTGAGTGGGCGTTCCACAAGGGCTTTGCCTTGTACGGCGGCGATTCATACGTGGGCGATGCGCCTCGAACAGGCCGCGAGGCGACTTTGCATCAGCGACCCAACAAGGATCCAAAAGAGAAAGATTTGTAGAGTTGACAAGAATACGGACGGCGTGGCGTTAACGGAACTGTCTTGGAGGGAAAGGTCAGGGGGATACGAGCTTCGATCTCCCTTCTCTTATACTTCAAAGGTCTTGACACTTCAGCAGCTCATAAGTATATAAGCGTTGCAGAACTTATATTAATCCGAATAATACGACGCTATCTTATAAATGCATCAAATGCTCTCTCTTCATGGTCGCCCTGATTCGATTCGAATATGGTATTCGCTCTCTAAAATGCACCCAAACCCCCAGTTAACTCCGGAGCCCTTGAAATCTGTGTCCTTCACCATGATCTCTTTCATCTATATCTTTCACAGTTGTATCAGATCCGGTGGTGGTCCAATACCTCGCAACAAGACTATCGTGTTCCCGCTCGCCAGCACGGAACCGACCTTCTCATTGAATTCTAGAACGCGGCCACCTTCAACATGGAAGACCCGTATCTTGTCCCTCTCATCCGAGGACTGGTTATTGACGTTCTCAACCTGCAGACTTTTAGCCGCAGCATCCAACACGCGCCCTATTACCCAGTCCTTCGAGTAGAAGAACTCGCCCTTATAATTCTTCGCCGTCGTCGTCTCCGCCTCGGCTTCCACATATAAGTAAACGCGCTTCTCAGGGGGTAGTTTCGCGTCCCCCTTCGCCGTCTTCTTTAGAGTATTGACAGCGACCAGTCGCGCAGATGCCGTCGACGGCTTGGCTTTCGGCAGCGCCCGAGTCGCCTGCTCCTTTTTCGCAGTGCCCCACGCGCGCAACCTCGCGAGCGCAGACTTCGCTTGTTCGGCGACTTCTGTAGGTCGCGCGCCAATGGGTACCTTGTTCTTACAGTCGTGCTCCTCGCGCAACCGGTGCTTTAGACAATAATCGTGGTTACAGCTCGAACAATGTACACCAGGAACCAGGGATGTGCCGATCATAGACGTGCAATTCGTCGCAGCGCATGCCTTCTTCGTAACGAAGTCGCGCATCTGCTTGCCCTCGCCGGCAGCGGGGCGCGCGAGTTGCGCCAGTCGCCGTCGCTCGGCCCATGCCCCTTTATTCTCGCACTTGTGCGCGTCTTCGGTCCGGTGGTCGAGACAAAAGGTCTTCTTGCAGCTCTGGCAGAAGAAGGGGAGGAAGTCGAGTTGGTTGCAGTAGGCGAGCTGGCAGTGCTTGCCGATGAGGGTGGCGTCGGTGTCTTTGTCCATCTTGACGTAGCTCGTGTCGGGAGCGGAGGGAGTGTGGAGTGAGGAGGCCATCTTGTATGTGCGCGCATGCGACTGCGACTTATTATATCGAATCGAGTTGCGAAAGGGACTCGGTTGAATGAGTAATTAGAATACTAGGCAGTTGTTTGGACTCGTAAGCTTGCCCAACCTGTTGGTCGCAAGATGGCCGGCGCAGAAGATTAGGTAAGTTGGGATCTTCTTGTTGATAATCTTGGTTGATCAGATTTGTTCCTTACCGAGGAACAATCTGGAAGCAGCTGGCAGGCGATTCGTGAAGGAGGGAAGACAGGGCGCATGATCGCCCATCCCAGCAGCTGCGCAACTCCTGAGGCTTGCTAATGGCTCTCCTAGCGGCTTTAGGCGGGCAAGTTTAGTGGACTCCAGCTGAGTCCAGCGGTGTCAGGCAGGCGTGAATGACGACGCACCTAGCCGCTAGGGAGTCCACTAGTCCCCATCCGGAAACAATTAAGATAAGGGGCGGATCTCAAGGTCACGGGCTTTCGCGTTTCGATGACGGCATTCTCGATTTCATAATCCAGAATCCACTCCGGATATACCCAAAAACAGAGCTCTCAATGACCTGAATCATTGCCATGACACTGCTTCGCTTCTACGTACACCATGTCCCGACTTTGGCAGTGATATCGCTCAACGATGCCTCCATATGTACCGCGCAAGCGGCTATCGTCGCCTGATGATGATACGCGACCTGCGAAGCGATCAACCAGGGCGGCTGTTGAGAAAACACCCAAGCCAAAAGCACCCAAGGTGAAAACTCCGGGGACGAAAACGCCCAAGGCCAAAGTCCCTGCTCGGAAATCGACGCTATGGGATGATCTGGATTCGTCAGCGTCGAAGCGGGGTTCAACCGCAAAGACGAGGGCGGCAATTCGGAAAATGCAGGAGGATGAAGATGAAAATGACAGCTCGCTCACTTCGCCGTCCGACTTGCAGATCGAAGACGCTCCTGCTGCCAAACGTCAGAAGATAAGCCATGAAGTTGCTAATTCTGAAGATGAGAATGATGATGACAATGACGATGAAGACGAGGATATAGAATTTGAAGATGTTCCGTCTCACCATGAAGAGCAAACTCAGCCGGAGCAAGAGCAAGAGCCAGAGCCAGAGCTAGGCGACATAGAATTCACGCTGCACCAAGACATTCACAGGGTTTTACCGCTGAGCAGTGAGATTGGGAAGACGGGTCCTTCGAAGAAAACCCGAGCAATCCGTATAGCAACTCATTGCGTGCATGTGCAGCTTCTTCTGTGGCACAATGCGTTGCGGAATTCGTGGCTATGTGATCAGGAGGTCCAGGCCATCATGATATCTCACCTGACTCCGCGGTTATGGGCGCAAGTTGAGCGTTTCAGACGCAGCTGTGGACTGAAGGTTCAAGAAAATGCGTCAGAGACCCCGAAAGGAAAAGGAAAGGGGAAGGGCAAAGAGAAGGATAATCGGAGGGCTACGCGGTCGACTAAAGATTGGAGCGAAGCGGCCGATCGTCTGGAAGAGGGTGTTCCGGATATGAGTCACGGCGATCCTGCTATCGCGCTGATGTCGCATTTGTCGTCCTGGTGGCAGTACAAATTTCGTGTCACGGCCCCGGGTCTCCGCAAATGGGGCTATATGGATGTCAGGAGACTTGCCAATCTGAGGACGAATTTCGAAAAGGGGGATCATGACCCGGAGAAATTTGGAGAGCAGATTGTTGACATTGAGCAGTTCCGGCAGCTCGCCCAAAGCTGCACCGGTAGCAGAGATGTTGGAGCACAGTTGTTTACTGCACTCTTGCGGGGGTTGGGACTTGACGCGCGAAGTAAGTCTCTTACGCACCACTCAATATCTCCTTTTTTTTCATCATGAGTGTGATGATCTGGCCGTTAGAACCGGGATCCGGCTCTGAAGCTTTGATAATCCCGAAAGTACCGCACTTTGTCTGATAGAGCTGACTGTGATATACAAGTGGTTGCAAGTCTTCAACCCGTTGGGTTTGGCTGGAGTAAAGCGGAAGAAGCAGACGAGGAAAAGAAACAAGACGAAGAGAGTAAAGAGCCAGAAGATGAAACAGCGAATGACGAGCCTGCAAAGAAATCGAGAGTGGCCAAGAAAACAGCACCCACAAAAAAGCCAGCAAGACGTAAAACGAGAAAACGCGATGAATATGACCTCATGATAGATATAGACGACTCTGACGAATTTTTGATACCGCAGAGTGACAGCGAGTCTGATACATCTTTAGCATACGAAGATGACGATTTTGCTCCGCCAAAGAATTCCAAGTTCAGGGTCTATAACAAGGAATTGGAGTTCCCTCACTACTGGACCGAGGTACTGATGCCTGTGACGCATAAATATCTTCCGGTCGATCCCTTGAAAGGTCTCGTTTGTACGAACCGGGAATCAATCGAAAGACTGGAACCGCGAGGAGGGAGGGCGGATAAAGCCAAACAAGTAATGGCTTATTGTATCGGCTTCTCGCCAGACGGCACTGCGAAGGATGTGACCGTTCGCTACCTCAAGAAGCAGATATATCCAGGCAAAACAAAAGGATTTCGGATACCAGAAGAGAAAGTCCCTATCTACAACAAGCATGGGAAAGTCCGGCGGTATGAACAGTTTGACTGGTTCAAGTCGGTCATGCGAGGGTACGCTAGAGGTGATGAAAAGCGTCCCATCACTGAAGCCGATGAGATGGAGGATTCAACCGACTTAAAACCCAAGAAGCCGGAGAAGAAGGAGGTCAAGGAAGGCGAAGAAACGCTGCAGTACTACAAGACATCGGCGGAGTTCGTCCTACGGCGACACCTCAAGAGAGAGGAAGCATTGCCCCCAACTGCTGTTCCCGTCAAGAAATTCCGAAATAAGGTCAAAGGCGGCAAGTTCGAGGAAGAAGACGTCTACCTCAGGAAGGATATCGCGTTGGTGAAGAGTGCCGAGACCTGGCACAAGCAAGGCCGTGCTCCTCTTCCTGGCGTCGAGCCGTTGAAACATGCGCCGTACCGCGCGGCGACAACTAATCGGCGCAGGGAGATTGCTCATGCCGAAGCTCTAACGGGCCAGAAAGTACTACAGCCACTCTACAGTTTTTCTCAGACTGACTGGATTATCCCTGATCCCATCAAGGACGGTGTGATTCCAAAGAATGAGTATGGGTACGTACAGTCTATTATCATGTAATAATGAAATCAGCTAACAAGTTGCAGCAATATCGACATGTTTGCAGAGCACATGTGCCCAGAAGGCGCCGTGCACGTCCCGTATCGGGGAACCGTACGCATCTGCAAGCGTCTTCAGATCGACTACGCCGAAGCTGTCGTCGGATTTGAATTCGGTCATCGTATGGCCGTGCCTGTCATTCAGGGTGTCGTGATCGCCCAAGAGAACCACGAGCGTCTTATGGAAGAGCTCGAAAAAGATGAAGCAGAGCGTGCAAGAAAGGAAGATGAGAAACGCAGAAAAGCCGCCCTGAGCCTCTGGCGGAAATTCCTTGTCGGTCTGCGCGTCACGATGCGAATACAACATGCCTACAGCCATCTCGACGTACCCGTTGAAGTCCCAGAGGACCCGAAAGAGCCTAATGCTGAGCCACATGATGAAGAGATGGGTGGAGGCTTCTTGCCCGACGGATACGAGGACGAAGAGGAGGAAGTCGAGGAAGACAAGCCACACCAACCCCAAACATCGGCCTTCTTTGCATCGGCTAAAGCTGATGGTGAAGAGGATGACGATGAGGGTGAGGACCCGTTCCAGGTGGAATATCATCAAGAGAACGCCATAAATGTCGAGTTCGCAAGGGCAGAGATTCCTGATTCGGATGTCGAAATGGACTCGGACTCGGAGCCCGAACCCGAGGCCGAAATTGAGCCTGAAACTGAAACCGAATCTGGATCTAAATCTGAGTCCGAGCCGGAAGTGGTCCCGGCCCAGGGGAGAAGATCCAGGAGGGCGGCCCCGGAGAAGGTCACCCCGAAGAAGGTCACCCCTAAAAAGATGACTCCTAAGAAAGCTACTCCTAAGAAGGCGACTCCTCAGAAAGCGACTCCCAAGAAGGCGACTCCTAAGAAGGCGACCCCTAAAAAGACGACCCCTAAAAAAAGTTACCCCCAAAAAGGCAGTCGCCAAAGCCAAGCCTCAACAGCCCTTGCGCCGCTCGACCCGACGAACGAGGAAGACCGTCATCGAAGCATCTGATGAAGAGGATGAAGATGAGGAAGATGATTTCCCGGAGCCTGATGATGAGGATGACGATGATTATTAGATCAGACTTTTCGAGTCTGGAAACGAGGAGTGGACTGACTATGTTGCTTGTACACGTGATGAGTGTAAGATATGAGGTTTTGAGGGTTGTATTAGTAGGGAGCCGAAGTACACTGGGGTCAGTTTGGGCGTGAAAATGAGAGGAAAGAAAGGGGTAAATCGGCATTTGACTGTTGCTTGGTCTGTTACTTGAATCTTAATTTCAAAGTGCTTTGCACGTAGTCAATTAGCTACTTGAGCCCGTGAATCACACAGTCTACACCACTTCAAAAAATATTGTCCACATTGTCCAGTATTTGGTATCAATTGCTTCGACAAGCTCTAGATTATACACACACAATGTTTCCATACATCCCCAGCTCTCTCTATTCGTATACATGTCCCGAACCATACATGCTATGCGGATCTTTGAAGAATTTCGTGTACAAAACGCTAGCGATACATGGATAAACACACAGATGGAAACAGAAGCAGTAATACAGGCGTTAAACAGGCGTTCTATACAGGTCTTGTACCCAGCTCGTCACGTTAATCAGATCAGAATTTAATCAGATCAGAGTCAGTCCTCAGCCGCCTTCCCCGCCTGCAGCGCGAGAACGAGTTCGGTCAATCGATCGATCTTCGCCGACATCTCCGCAAGCCGGTTCTCCATGTCCGCAGGCGACACGCCCGCGGTGTCGACCTTGCGGAAACGGCGACGCTTGGTTTTGGGGCCGATATCGATGCTATCCGGACGTGGGGACGGCGGTGCGCGTCCGTGGCAGGGACGGAGTCTGTCGTATGCGGACATCGCGCAGCCATCGGGTGCACCCTGTGTCTGGGCGCGGAAGTCGTTGATGCGGTCTGGGTTCATTTTGTTGGCGGCCCATTCGTAGGCTTGGATGAGTGCTACGATGGGGGCGTGGGTTGCGCGTAGGAGGACGATGCGGCCGTGGCGGAGGCGCTCGCCTGTTGCGAAGAGGCGGAGGGGGCGGAAGATGATGAGTGCTAGGAGGTTGAATGGTGCTAGTGCATTCGGGGTTAGTATGTTATGTGAGGGTTGCCATGGGGCGATACTCACGGTAGAAGTGGGTGAGTCTATGGCTGGTCGATGCTTCGAGGACGTAAACAGAGTAGATGTAGAGGTACTCTTCTTTTGCGTGTGTGGTGACTCTGCTGAAACTGTTGCTCAGGAGACCGGTCAAGGAGCCTGTGAGCAGGATACATGACAGGGTCACGAGGAGGAACATGAGCGGAGGGCCTGTGTGTTTTGATCAGTATGAGTTTGAGTAAGTGAGAGGTGCTTTCTTACCGAATATCGGGTTGATTTGGTACATGGTATCGAAACCCACGAAGCTTGCCCCAAAGAAAATCTTGGTGACGATCATGGCCATGGTGTCGAAGGGAAATGAATCTCTTCCAACGAGTGTAAAAGTGGTTAGGAATCCGATATAAACCACGGCCACTTCATGCATATGTCAGCAATTATGATACCCCTGAGCCATCTAGGAGTTAAGAACAATCATTTGAATTGTTTGCGACTTACCTAGTACCACGAATTTCAAGAAGTCCAGTCCCATTGCTTTAAGACAGGGGATCAAGGTTCCCCAGTATGGCGACAGACTGAGGATGGAGAAAACTCGAGGAACCATGAAGAGGGCCTCCAGGGCCAGAACGTCAAAGCTGATGTCGACCAGGACATAGTCTTTTCGATATAGTCCGACACATCCTGCGACGCGTCAGTTGTTCAAGTCTATCATGAGAAGCTGAAGATGACATGAGAGAACTTACTTAAGATAAAGTAGACAATCCCAATAACAATCATGATCATATCAAATGCATTCCACACATCGGCCGCGTAAAAGATCGATCCAGCGTCTAAGTATTCGCTCACCTCATCATAACAAAACGCCGCAAACCAGACGTACAGGATAATCTCTAGACTGGTAACGGCATAGCGATTCTGTTCGATCAAGACGCCGTAATATAAGAAAAGAAAGCCACAAAAGAAAGCGATTTCGTAAGCCCTGATATATTTTGGAACGCGAAGACGTGAGAAAGGATCGGCTGTCTGAGGATCGTAGAATCGAGGCTTTTTAACGGACGTGGCGACGAGTCGATCCCAAAATATGATATCGCCGTTCCAGATACCGGTAATAATCATCTGCACCACGTGTTGGCTGAGGAATCTCTTGGCATCTGCAATAGCCGCGATCTCTAAGGCATTGAGATGCATAAAAGGGGCTGTCGGGTCGATCTTGGCCTCTTCCTCTATTGTATTTTGATTGAACGTAAGCCTCGACACGGATTCCAACAACTCGGACCGTCGCATCGAGCCGCGCTTCACGTCTGCAACGTGATCCGTCCACTGGGAAGAGTCAGATGCGCCGGTATTTCTTCTCAAGAGCGCGGTTCTCTCGTGCGTCTCACGTTCAATGGCAGATTCCTCGTCCACTGAGGTATTTTTGCTGTCCTGGGGATCAGGAATTTCATATAGACAGAACTCAACGGCTTCGCGTTCTGGCAGGTGAGTCAAGAATCTCCAGGCAACGATCTCACAGGCATTGGCTCTGGCCTCACTCAAGCCTCTCGTGTCGCATATAGCCGCATAGTGCCACTTGAGAGCTCTATTTGAGTGATAAAGAGAAGTTAGTTGTAGAGTGGTAACGGTACGCGTCAATGTCAACTTGGCAACAGGCATGGAAAGCATGGGAAGCACGGAAACGTTACATGGTCACGACCGGGTGATACAAAGGAATGGCAACCTACAGGAGCGCATTGACGACGGCCGGGTTCGTTACGTGGATACACATGTGGTCGACTAGCAGATTCAGGGAATCCCCGGCTGACGTCGAGCGGAGTTGCTCGAAGCTGGAAGGCATGCAGACGGCCTTACAGATGTAGCTAGACGACTCTTACTGTCAACGCCAACCCCTACGGACAACGCCACGGGACAACGACAAGAGCGCGAGGACATACGAGGATATCTTCCTGACGACAACGAGGAAGCTGTCGTCATGAGCGATATCGGGCAGCTTGACGCGATCCCCATGGTGGTTTGTGAACTGGCGCGGAGAGGGCAGCCGCTCCAGCCGCTCGTCGTGGATGTTGTTCACTCTGACGCGGATTGGAGTCGGCATCTCGATTGGGAACATGGGAGAGATGAAGACGATGAAAGATGGTAGGAAGAGTAATCCGTTTTCTGCGGTTTCTTTTCTGATCAGTCGCACCACGTGCCTCACTGAAAGCTGAACCCGGAGACGGTCCCGATCGAGGACTCGCCCCCCTTATTATGTATCAAGTAAGCAGCGAGAGGCGAGAGAAGACGCATTGCTATTGCCCAGACAAGCTAGATAACTATTGATGTGATGTACGGGTAGATATCATGTTTGGAATGAATGGCTGAGAAGCGCCGAATTGAAGCACGAGAGAGCGAATTATTGGCATGCGATTCGGCGTGGCGCCGTTTCACCACTGCTCCACAACGCCGCCGCGAAGTGTGGCGCACACGAATCGTGGGGGTACCGCAACGTCACTGATAAGCAGACTTGGTGTGGCTGTGCACGTAGTGTGGCGCTACTGCTTTGTTTCGATTCGGGAACTTTCGAAACATTACGATAGAGATCCGATCCTGTCGCCTCCATTGCTGTTCATCATCCATCCTGATTCCTGACTGTGGCCCCAGCACGGTCGATGATGAGGCCGCGTAGTCTGAACGCCTCGACAGATGTCATTGCCAGCCACTCACGACTCACAATGGGATGATTCCGCATTATATAATGGCTTCGAGCAATCAATCGAGATGATGTCTGAGACGATCTCGTTTTCTCTTCAACCTAATCGACGATGATCTCACTCATCACATGCATCGTCTTCGTTGTTCGGCCTGTGTAAGCGTTTCTGGGAGTGAGTTGGGGACCTGCATATTATCTCACCATACACGAAGTCCGCCCTCCTTCGACTGCCGACGACCCGAGGCTGGATCAACAGGAGGGTTCAGGCCTGCTTCACTTATCCCGCGAAGTTGCTATACTGTATTGTTTATCATCTGCCCGTGCATAAACAAACGAATCTTCGCTAGAACATTGCCATGTTTGACTGTCTGTCACTAATATGAAATATCAGAAGCCAAATGTCTCATTTGATGATCGAGTAGTCTCGACGAGAAGGACAGCCTTCCATCAGCTTCAATGCCCATTCACTATGGATGAGTTCCAGGCTGCATCACATGAGGCTGTTGATCCATGTTAAACGAGGAAGCAAGGTGTGAGTGAGACATGCAGCTCTCGCACTACGACCGATCCCTACATATACCGACGGTCTATCGTCCAATGCCATCGTAGAAGTACACCGAAGCGAGATTGAGTTATGCGATCGACTACCAGATTTCAGGGGCTTCAAGAGCAGCCTGTTTTCAACAATTGCAATAACAATTACAACTTCAGGCGTTGAACTTATTCGTCGCCTTGGTCGAAGTCGTGCTACCGTGAGAGCAAGCTATTAATACAGGCTGCCAGAAATAGACAGACCCAAGAAAGCAGTGAAGCGCACAGGGGTGACTGTACGTCACTGCTCCATTACTTGCAGCCTATTCATCTTGCTTGCAGTGCCCCGGGGCTTGATTGGATCAGGGACGACTAAAACAAGAGACAATCCCGGGTCCGATTTAGATCTCGCGCAGCCATCCCGGAGAAATAAAGCATGTCAAGGCTGATCTCGTAATGAGCGCCGACAACAACACACGGTATGGGGTGTAGCCATCCATCGCGGCCGCACAGAACTGGATCGCAACACCACCCGACTGGCTGTCGTTCAGTATTTTGATATGGCAGAGCAGAGAGAAAGCAGGACAAGTAGCATACACTGTCAAACGGGTCCACTACACAGAAAAGCAGGAATACGAGACTTGTTTTGTCCAGAAGGCGATCGATCAACGACAACAGGCGAGATCGAAGTCAAATGGCGCCTGAGCGAAGACTTGGACGTGTAGGAGGTTCAATTGGGATCATTGGTTTGTATAGGCAGGCTTTGCGATCATACCCATCCCTGTCCATCGACTCACCACACCTCCTACCCCAGCAACCAAACACGTACTCGCATCTCCATCCATTGACCCGTCCATCCATGCGTACATATGTAATACACACAATACGATGCGCACCGCATCTGGTGCTCCTCCTCCTGTTTCCTTCCAATGCGACCGCCAAATCCCTCTCGTTCGTTCCCTTTTCCTTCTCTGCTTCCCGCATTGTTGATCAGTCACGGTATTTCGTGTCTTTCCTCCTTTCCACCCTACTTGACCATCATTCGTTACATGGTCTTGCTTATTGTTCGGCTTGAGTTGATCCTCGACCATTCACAAGCTGCCTAGTCTATCGTTGTTGTTGTTGTCTCTTTCGTTTTATCTCCCCTCGCTATTGATTTAGGACCTCATGTAGTCATGGCTCATTCGTTAGCCCATGACATATTTTTGCGTCTGCCACCAGCAACGGCGGCGCTTCTCCTAAACGCCTTGATCGTCTTGACAGACGCCCATACCTTCCCACGAGAAACGAAAGTCGTCGAACCTCATGAGCTGGACGTTGTATCGTTTCCTCTCCTAGTGCCTACCCGTGCACCATTTGCTCCTCATCTTCGTCTCCAGATGCGAGAGGAACACACAGTTTGTGGGTTTTTAGGCGGAATGCCGGAGTTCCCCGCGACGTGTTCTCTTGGGTCGCATTGCGTGCTCGATTTGGACAACTTGGTGGTGGGCTGCTGCCCCAATGGTGGCGCGTGTACAACGGGCGTCTTCACGGGCTGCGTCGACCGGCACAGTGGTCCGCAGACCGAGATAAACCCCTACGTATACTCCTGTCAGGGGTACGACGTGTGCTATAAGAATAGCTTCGCGGGTGGCTTTTACCAGTATGGCTGCGGGACGGCTTCCGAGCTGGCCACGACCGTTGAGACGTCTGCCCATGGCGCGTCTGCCGCGCTGAGCATCGAGACGGTGGCTGTGAGTTTCACGAGATCCCCAATCCCACTTGCGGAACCGACGATGATAGGGGCCCCTGTGGTGACTGACACGGCTGGTGTTAATCCAATCGATTCTCAGTCGAATATAGCGACACCTTCATATGAAAATTCAGCGCCTCCTTCTGAAATAGCGTCGCCATCCTCTGCCAACATCGTGCCTTCTGAGATACCAACGACTCCGCCGGCGGTGACCTTGCCTTCATCTATAGGATCTTGGCCCTCATCCTTAGGGTCGTGGCCTTCTTCCTTGGGAGAATGGCCTTCGTCCATGGAGAAATGGACTCCGCCGGCAGTAAAACCGTCTTCTTCTGCTGTAACATCATACTCCTCTTCATTAGCGTCAAATTCCCCTATTTCAACTTTCTCATCGTACAAAACTATGTCAAAGTCTTCTCATACCAAGTCAAAGTCTCATTCCCGGTCCTCGACCTCGTCATCAGCAACTGACATCCCGATCTCAACGCGAACAAACGCAGCTGCGCCTTCACAGACTTACAACTCAGGCTCCGTGAAACAGAATCAAAATGGTGCAATCATCGGCGGGATTTTAGGAGGCGCCGCAGCAGCGATATCACTCGTCGCCCTCGTATTCTTCTGCTTGCGCCGCCGGAATCGCAATCGCCGCATGGGATCTGACACGACGCCATCATCGTCGGCAAGTTCGGAATATAGAAGGTAACCACCCTCCCCCTTTTCTATATATTTTCCGGTAATAGTGACTGACAGAACCAGCCCAATGGCCCAAATGCCCTCCCAAAGCGGCGGAGCCCGCGGCAACTTCGCCCCCTTACCTTCCTGGCACGACGAGGAAATCTCCACGTATCCGCAGGACGCATACGGACCCCTCGAGCGCACACGGCCAGAGTCCATGGTCTTCCACCCCCAAAACAACCCTCCTAACCACAATCCTAACCCCAACTACAACCCCAACAACCCCAATTATAACAATTATAACAACCGCCCGAACCCCAATCCCAATCCCTTCGCCGACCCCGTCCCAGGCCCAAGCTCCGGTCCGGGGCCCTCCGGTCCGCCCCCAGCCCGCGGCTTCTCGCAACCACTCCGGTACAACCCCGTCTTCATGTCCCCCGGCATGGCGCAAGGAAAGGGGAGTCTCACGCCCGTGGTCGAAGAGGACCAAAGCACGGAGCGCACGGAGACGCCACAGCGCGAGATCGACGATTTCTCACGTGCGTACTCGAGTGCTGAGATTGGTGTCGAGGATGACGGGGAGGACGGGGATAATGTGCCGTTAAGGGGAGGTGGAGGGGGGGGGGGGGGAAGTGGTGGGAGTGGATCGAGTGAGGAGGGCGGATCGATGAGGGGACGGGGACAGAGGCCGCTTTGGCAGCAGAATCGGCAGCAGAGTCGGAATTTGATGTGGTTGTGATTGAGTCGTTTGTTTTTGGTATTTCATTCGTTTTTGGATGGAGACGGGTAAAAGGAGTAGGGGAGGCGGAGTTGGGTAGGGGATAGGGATTGGTGTTCTCGTGGAATAGGGGATAGAGATAAGTGTTCTCATGGAATAGGGGATAGGGGTTTGTCGCGAGGACACTCGTTTTGTATAGTACAGTACACCGTTCGTTTACTATATCATATACCTGGATTGTTCCGGCGCAGAAAAGGCTTGGGGTCAGGGTTTGGCAGGTTGTAGACGTAGTGGATGGGGTATTCATTGGACAAACGGCTTTATCTTTAGGGTTGGTTCGTGGGTAGACTAATTGATTGAGCATATTCGCGTTCTATACGGATTGCGCTTCTTTGAGGGTATCGTGATGTGAAGTGTGTTGAACGGTTCGGTATAAGACGTGGTAAGGGTGTAGCAAGGTTGAGTGAGTCTCGTGCCAGCGTATAGAATGGTTCAGCATGTTGGTGATCGCGAGCTGATCGGTCGTCAACCTGTCTACGTACATATGCTACAACTACCTGACAACAACCCCGTTCATGAGCGGACAAAATATTGTCACTCACATTCACATTCACATCCCATCCCATCTCACTCACATCAACCCCTATTCATCCCCAAAAACTTCATTCACTTAGGTAGGTAGCCAGTCAGGTAACCAGCACGCTCCATTTAGCAGCAACAACAATCCTACGAAGTACCTATCTAGTAACACCTCCCTCCCTCACCCTTTCACACACACATACACATCCACCCGCATCACCATCCCTCCTTATCCTTCCCTATCCCAGCAATAAAGAGTAAACCATATAATTCCACAAGCATGCGTGTCATCGCTCTTCATTATGTCCCCGCCTCCATCCTCCATACCTAGATAGATAAAGCTTTAACCTCTCGATAGCATATAATTCGAAATCCGGTCCTTTAACCCCCCGTCCCCCATCCATCCTTTATACTCGGACCTCTGAAAGCCTTCGACGAGAGAGAGAAACGAAACCAGAAAGTTCAAATCTCCATCCATCCATCCAGCGCAGCGTATTCCGTACAAATTTCATAAAAAGAGGGGGACTACAGTTTTCGTTTTCGTTGTCTTTTTTTCCTTCTCGTTTCTCATGTTTTTTTGGTTTGGTTGTTGGTTGCTTGGTCGTTGTTGGGTTGTTGTTGTTGTTTTTGTTTTGCGTGCATAGCAAATGAATACCTAGTCGCGAAAAGAGAACGATAATAATAGAAAAGAGAAAAGAGAGAATAGAAATACCCCGAATCAAACACCTCCCTCCCTTCCCCCCCGATCCACCATCCATTGTTCCCACCCCCCCTTTTTTGTATAAAAAACAAAAGCCCACATACAAGTACACTCTGCTTTTGCGTGAAAGCCCATGTAAAAACAAGCGCATAAAACCTATACGTATTTGGGTGTCTTAAGCCCCTTACCTCTCCTACCAGTGACGATCATGATCAACGTATCGAAATCTACACCACCACATGGGTACTCATATGCTCAACGGCCTCCTTGATAGTGCGGAGCATACGCTGATTAACGCAGAAAGGGCAGCGGAGAGGTCGATCACCATTGGCAATGGCCTGGCCACTGGAGATGGGGGTAAGTGTCAAGGAGTGATCCTCGGGGCCAACAGGGGTGAATCGGGCATTGGTCCGGTTGGCCGGAGCGGGAGTAGACAGACCCGGGGCCATACCCGACATGCCATGTTCTTGGCGATCTCTCTGCTCACGAACGGCAGCAGCCTCGGCCTCAGCATCAGCCTCTTCCTGTTGCATCTGGCGAAGGGCGTTCTGCAAGACGACTTCAGGGTCATCGGCCTCAGCATAGGCATCAGACTCGGTCGAAGGTGGGACCGTGCCGCTGAGACCAGGGTGCGTGGGAGGATTCTCAACCTTTCGAATGACCTCGTCACGAACGCGAGCGCAGGTAGTCAGGCTAGCTTCGACTCCAACGATACGGAGTACGGCATCCCGAATAGCTGCGGGGCTGGTCTCGGCGCTGATAGTCATGAAGCGCGGGACCGCGTCGACCAAATACGGAATATCGTCGGCGGGGTTAGGGGCGCTACCATGTCGGCGCTGGCGTCTGATCAAAAGGCCATATCTCTTCTTGAAGCGGTGGATCCAGCCAGGCGAGAACTCAGGAGGGGCCTCGTCCTTGTAACGAGGGAGCTGCTGGAAAATGGCTTTCGCCTTCTCGGCCAGCTCCTCGTTGGAGGGGTTACGACCCGATGCAACGACCTGACCATGCCAGAGGAGCACGAGCTTCTCTACATCAGGCCAGTTGCCAAAGCGCAGACGAGAACCGCTGAACTGGCTGTCGTTGTCAAGGCGGGCATACTTGGGCGAAAGTGAGTGAGAAATAGTCGACTGGCTGACATTCTGGCCGTACTGGCTGAAGAACCACTCGATGCAAGCCTTGTGCGACGGACGCGTAGTCTGCGAGTGAGCCCAACGGCGAAGAGCACGTCGCTGATCAAGGGTCAATGAGTGACGCTCCTTCGGCATGTGAGATGAAGGGGGCGTGTTGCCATTGTTGTCGACGTTAGTCAGTTCGGGATCGACATTGGGGTCAATGTTGGGGTTGGGAGTGAGGTCAGGGTTGATGTTGGAGCTGGTGGTGTTGCTGTCGTCGACATCGACGTCCATGCCGACATCGACGTCCACGGGCATGCTACCGCTGTTGGCGATGCTGGTGTTACCGTTGGCCTCAGCGGCGGCATGGTGGTGGTGGTGAAGATGAGCCTGTTGGGGCGGCTGCTGCTGCTGTTGGGAGGCAGCAGCAGCAGCGACGGCAACAGAGACGTCGCTCATGGTGGGGGCGAGTTGAAAGTGAAGGGTGACGTTGACGGGATTCCGTAATCCGTAATGCGACCGTAAAATTGTTGCGGCGCGCACGCGATGCGATGCGATGACGGTGCTTGCGGTGAATGCGATTGTTTTCAGCCGATTGAATGAATTTCAGGGCCTAAGCGTGTAAACGAGGAGAGTCGCGGGTTTTGGAGGATAAAGGGGCGAGGTTTGTGCTTAACAGGAAGAAAAGAATGCCAGGTGGAGCAGGCGAGAGGGAAAAATGCCCCAAACCGAGAGTGGGCCGCCTGCGGAGCCCATCGCTGGTGGGGTCCTGGTGGGGCCCTGCCGTAATTCCTGCCGTATCATCGTGCGAGAACCAGATCAAGCACGCCCTCGCTGCCAATCAGCGCGCTGAGCCAGCCGCAGTGACCTGTTTCAAGCATAGCCCAGTTTGGGAAGTGGCCCCCGATGACTCGTGATTGCATTGACCGACTTTATGCTTCAAATCACCCAAAATCACCAGCGTTTTAGGTAATACCTTTACATTTACATAAAAGGTACAAGCCACTTCGTACCGCTTTCGTATCTCGACTTTTTTTCGTCTGCCTTGATTCTGCATGTCTGAGGTTCTCCAGACTTCTCGACACCGACGGATCACGGATGAATGGCTTGTAGTATAGCTGCTCCTACCGATTCCGAATTTAGACGCGTATCAAATAAAAAAATAAACCCGCTCTCTCCTGCCGTTGTTAAATCATTTTGAAGACGGTCTCGCGGAAGGTGGGTGTTCTGTACTTCCCAGGTAGGTGCCGTACGGATGTGGGCCACATGAGGTAAGAACAAACCCCGCCAGCAAGCCGTCCGCGACTTCCCCGTTTTACAATCAAGCTCGACGCGTCATAACTCTGGAGGTAGGTGCGAATCGCCGCACCACCACTTCTTAGTCCCATCCCATCATCGTCAGGCGCCTCTCTGGTCCTTGGGCCTTCACCCACACAGAGAACCTGGCCCTAGTTACAGATGCGACTTCACTCATCTCGATTTGTGTAGGTAGTGCCTTCTTCAATGTGAGGTCTGCCTTCCTCGCCGACGTGTGTTGTGTCAAGTGGACACAGTGGCAAGGTCTGATATAAGCAAGTTATATCGCCTACCTGCTTTACTACTGCTCCATGTGACGAGCTTGGAATCATCTGTACTCGTAACGGCATGAAACGTCCGCTTGATCTGAGGTCTGTAGTGACTTCCTTCTCTCTACTTACAAGTCAAGAAGGCGGGGTGACTGTTGTTCTATGTGACGAGACTGTCGTTACTGACAAGTGTAACTTGATCTTTTACTGTGTCGATAAGACTCGATAATAGTAACATATATACCTAATTCAACGTTGTCTTTGACATGGGAGCTCTTCGATAAACTATTTCAAAGCTTCTGGTGCATATCAATTGTTACTGGCTCTGATTGTATGTACTTCTCACGGGAGTCAGCTAGATAAGGATCCTTTGTTAGCGGAAAAGAGGAGAACGGAGTCGAGCTCGTCGACAAAGGGTGAAGCCAAGCCCAATAGATACGATACAGGCAACGGAGCTACTCGAACACTACAAAGAAACAGTCAATGAATTGCCAATTGTCTCATCTGCTCAGATTTTATCTGACATCTATGATGTATTTGCAGGCCTCGGTGTAAGAAGGCCTTGATGATTCCTATATCGATCTATGCATGCAGCTGTTTGTATATCGGGCCTAAGTCCCAATTGTCCTCTTCGATGTGAAAGAGATCCGCTCAATGCTGTACACATCTAATCGTATGGTATATTCGACAAAAATTACATATTCCCCCTCGTCCGGCCTGATGACGACCCCTGCGTAGATATTCGGCCGGGCGAATACCTATCTCCCATACCCCCCACCCCCAGTCCAAGAAACCAGCTCTCAAACCGACATCTTCATCGCAATCGTCTTATGCGGGTTATAATCCTTGACAACGATATCCTCCACCTTCCACCCATCAATACTACCGCCTTTCTCCCTCGCAATCTCCAGCGTCGGGAACGGCCTTGGCTCACGCTCCAACTGCACCCGCAACGCATCGACATGATCGCAATACACATGCGCATCGCCCATAACATGCGTCAAGCTCCCGGGCACCAACTCACACACATGCGCAATCATATGCGTCAGTAGCGCGTAACTCGCAATATTGAACGGGACACCGAGGCCCATATCGCACGAGCGCTGATACAACTGACAATGCAGGTGGCCCTGCTTCTTCTCTCCCTCCTTAACCCGGGGATACGAGACGTAGAACTGCGCAAACATATGGCATGGCGGGAGCGCCATCTTCTTGATATCCGCCGGGTTCCACGCGCTCAGGATAATGCGGCGATCGTAGGGGTTATGGCGTAACTTATGGATCACCTCCGCCAACTGATCCACGCCCTGCCCGTTATAATCGGTCTTCGCATCGACGTACTCGGCGCCGAAGTGGCGCCATTGGAAGCCGTAGACGGGACCCAGGTCGCCGACGGCGCGGTGCGACAGGCCCACGCTGTCGAGGAACTCGCGGGATCCGTTGCCGTCCCAGATCTTGACGCCGGCGTCGGAGAGGGCGAGGGAAGAGGTGTTGCCCTCGATGAACCAGAGGAGCTCGGCGATGACGGCTTTGAGGAAGACGCGTTTTGTCGTGAGGAGGGGAAGGATGGGCTGGCCGTTTTCGTTGAGGGAGAATTTCAGGGGTTGCGGCGCGAAGATTGAGTATGTGCCTGTTCCCGTCCTGCGATGTGATTGCGTGTAAGTGACTATGATTCTAAGATGTGATGAACTATTTTGAAAAATAGGAACGTCTATTTGGCTTATAGAGGTCATCCGTACCGATCAGGGCGATGCTCGCCATTGTCTAAGATGTCCCGAACCAGGTCGAGATATTGTAACTCTTCATGTCTCTTGCTTGGCGTTATCTCTCCATTGGGTCTCTCGTTACTTATAGGGGCCACAACCCCGGATGTTTCTGTTGATGCGGAAGCCATTGGTATGTATATCTTGCAACTAAAGACTCATAAACGAATCCTGTCGTACTCTATGAACAATGACAGGTTCCTTGATGATAGTGAGTGAGTGAGTGAAAGTTGTATGAAGTAATCTCCGTATAGACGCGTTCCCGCAATCGGAGACGCGTGCGATCAAGCCAAGAGAGCTTAATGGGATTTTTCCGCCCAGCAAGTGGGATGGATCATCCGTTGCCCCGCACTAAACTGCTTCCAGCCAACGTGCGAAAGTCAATTCCCTAACGAACAAGGGAATCTGCTTCTTGCCCCTCGACCAGTCATCTTGCTCCCTCGCCCCCGTGCTATCGTAATCCGTACCACCTTCGTATCGGCGGCTCAGATCTATTTGTGTCCTTTTCTGGTCCTGCGTCTCTTCTTTACTCCGTACAGAAGGCGGGGTGGTCGATCAATTGCCTGTGACTGGTCGATAATTACAGAATTGTAATCCGTAATACAAATACATACTAAGTTATCCTATCGTGGGTGGACTTGGCCTTGGAGATATCATATGCAGATCTGGGCCAACCTGGGACAGTCTGGGACAAACAAGCTGGAATTCCAGCAAGGTCCTTTGCGCGTCCCTCGCTGTGCGAACATGCCGGTTATCTCCAACGACATCGTCTTGCAATGAAGCCTTTACAGCATATTCTGTGATATTGCAAACACCCCTTTGTTATTATGTAGTAATATCAAGAACGAGAACGGCACAGATGAAGGAGGAAATGCACGATACTAGTGATAACGCCAGAAGTTGGAAAAATGTATTATCAACACATCGTCAACGCCAACCTGCTTTGTGATCTACGGCAATTCAATCGACACCAAGGTAACGAACTACCCGAGGATAATTACAAGACATATTATACCCCCATTCTTTTGCTTGCGCGTTTTTGCCTCCCGGCCCCTATCTTCGTTTAGCCAAGCCAAGCCATGCAAGGGAAAAAGGCGCCTAGGTATAAACCGCAGAACCCCCATTCAGCGCAAAAACACCCTCCTCACCTTGTTGTACCTTTCGCCTTTCGTGCGCCAACACGTCTCATTTTCAGCCAACACGACGCCGTGCCACCGTCTCGCTCCCTTTTGCCGCCCGTCTGACCTCTCAGCTTCAAAACCACTCCCTGCAAAAAGAAACGGGCAACTCAGTTGCATTCCCCCAATTCAACCTCGTCCTAATCTTCATTCATCTCTTCAACATCGTTGCTCAAGCTTTAGCCGTCCTCTCCCCGCTCCCACATATAATCAGACGAATCAAAAGAGCGGACGGTTCCGGTGGAAGAAGAGAAATCCATCAGAGCACAAGGAAGCCAACCCGTGAAGACGAAAATCAATCCAGTTTCACGCCTGACGTGACCCAGGAAACGTCTCAACACGCACAAGTCTGAGTACCCATCGAGGCGAGCAGCTTTAACGAGTAGGAATTAATGCCGTTCAAAATTCAAGCCTGGGTCGACATAGAAGATAGTGATCAGCACTTCCAGGGGCCACTTTCATTGTATCAGGTTTGCTTGCTAAGCTGCTGTTTATGCAAATCTCACGGCGCCTAAAAGCTTTGCGCGCCTGATCACAATGCGACGACGTATCAGGATTCATATGTTGTGGCAGCGCGGGCGAAGAAAGACATATAAGGTATGGATTGATGCTAATAGCGAGAACGGGGTATATTGCAAATAAAAAGTGAGGATTGAAAATGTGCTAGTAGAACGTGACCAGACTTCTCTTATGCCAGCTCAGCGAAGATGACCAACTTCTCATTCTGCTGGAGGGCGTAGTCGAGATCACGGTCACTCATGAGGCTCAGCTTATCGCCGCTGGACTCGTCGCGATAGAATAGATGGATGGGCTCCCCGCTTCCAACCTTGGTACGCTCTCGTATCTTCTCGAAGAGTTGATCATAGGTGATATTTTCCGGTACTCGGATCAAGAACGTGTCGTTATTGAAGTGTATCTTGACTTTGAAAGCTGCAGCGCTCGGTCCAACACCAGGTGCCAACGATGTTTGTGACGGCTGTGAGAGAGACGATGCTTGACGGGACATGACTGACGGCTGTCCGTTTTGGGGCTGCCTCGAGGCACCATTTGCGTTGTTCGGCGACTCGATAGATGTCTGTGACCCAGCTGATAGTCGGTATTCATCCCCGGTTGAAGGCCCTTCCACCTCGTAATCACCCTCTCTTGGTGCAAAGAACTGCTTGACCAGGTTGCACTTGGAGATGTACGCCGGCTGCCCAAGCAGGTGTTTTACGTATTGGTCCAAGTTGTGGAGTCGGCCCTCGGTGATCGCATCGGTTACGTAGTTGACCGGGCCAGGCATGTATGGTAGGGTGCGTTTTTGTGTGCCGGTATTTCCGGCCTCTGCGGGAAATTCTGTTAAAAGAGCAATCTGGAAGTCATAAAAATCCTCATAGTAACGTGAAAGTTCCCAGTGACGACCATCCTCCAGTTTGGCCTCGATGACGAACCAATACTTATCTTCTGCAAAACAATATCTGGGGATCTTAGCAGTCACGGGAGCATATAGAAGGGGTGCTGCTGGTTTAGATCCCATAGGGTTCTGTTGCAGTGTATTGCGCTGTGATTGTGCCGATCCAGCCTGCTGTTGCGCAGCATCAGTATGCCATCAACTTATTAAGATACCGGGAATGAACCGGAGTTAGGAAAAGACCTTCACTTACTTGTGGCTGGCTTTGGCGGTTGCGCTGTTGCTGTAGGCTCAGGCGCTCCATGCCCTGCTCCAGGGACGGTTGCTGTCCTGATGGATTGCCACCATCGAACTTGCCTAAGGTGATGCTGCTATTTTTGTACTCGGCGGCCATCTTCTTCCATTCTTCGACTCGAGGGACACCGGCGCGCTTGACAGCGTCCTGTGCATTCGAAACAGCAGTATCTGTCGCCATATCTCTGATCTCAACGAATGAAACAGGAATCAAGCCCGGACCACCCAGTCGACCAATCGGCTTGGCAACGAACCATTCGGGATTAGATTGAGCAATGACGATGATAGCCTCGCCAGCTTTTGCTTCCAGTTCGTCCGGTCTTTCCGCCTGGAAGTCATATAGAACGATACCATATACCATGGCCCCGGATTTTCCTATTGATTTGGAACTCCGCTGACTGACTTGGCCGGGTGTTGGAGTTGGTGCTGCTGCGTGTGATTCAGAAAATCCGGAATCGTGTTCATCCTTCTTCGCGATCGGTAATGCACCATTATCTGACTGGCCGCTGTCTCTCTCTGTGCGCCCCAGCGTCTGAAAGAAGGAGACGGGAACAAGTCCCCGGGCATCCGGGAGAGCTGGGTTGCACGCTTCATACCAGTCCGCCTCATCTTCTCGGCCGACAACATGGAAGAAGTCGCCTCGTGAAAAGCTCAGTTCTTGTGCTGATTGTGCTTCATAGTCGTAAAGCGCTCGGATGACCTTTAGTAATATCCACTGTTAGCAATACGCCTGACTGAGACACGTGTATCCGGAACATGGCGCACCTTTTTCGGGGGGACTATAGCAACAGCAGACTTGGGTGCAATGCCAATCTGGGGCTTGTCCTTTTCGCCCTTGATAGATCTTCTTAAAGCCTGTATTGCGCGCACCATGTTAGCAGCGGTACGAGCCGGTGCGCCAAAGCCGCGGTGCCGACTTGCGCGGAGCATATTACTTGACTGCGCAAGACGACGACATAGATGCAGGAAGCAAGGCAAAGCAGGGGGGAGGGGAGCAGAGAGGAAGAATGGAGAAGAGGGAGGAAGCAAGGGAAATAGTTAAATCAATGGCGCACCTTCATTGTCGCACGAGCTGTTTACAAGCGCGTTCTGAATACGGAGTGACTACTGGTGGTGAGATGTCGAATCAGAAGGAAATGAGGACAGCGTAGGACTGGGCGCAGCACAATGTGAGGGAATGGCTGGCTTGCTGGCTTCCCTTGTGATTTAAACTCGGTGACACGAAATGGGAGCACCAGAGCAGACGAGCGTTCTGTCTTCCGGTTCGGTTCGACACAGTACTTCTGAATCAGTGCAACAGACCAGACGGAGCGGTTGGCACAGACTCAGAAGGTGGTAATGGGACGGCGAGAAGGAGCGGGCGGCCGATCTCTCAAGGTGAGACCCTCTTGCAATCGGGAATTCGAGTCCTTCGATAATCTGGGTGTTCTGGTGCTGTCGCCTCGATGCAGCAAGCCGGTTCGCAAATAATGGGATGGGGAAGTTGATCTACTGTCGGCGGTCGGATGGCGGATACGGAATACACCAGGCAGTTCTGGACGTTGGCGATTGCAAGCTTGTTGTTCTTTCTGCGTGGGATCGCCTTTCTGCTTCTTTGTCCGGGCCAATCCAACAACACACGAATGTTCACTCCAGGCTTATGTATTTGGCTTGTAATCCTCAGTCAGACACCAATTGTGCTTTCCAACACTGTCAGCGGCGTTGCAGATGGATACGGGCAGTACGCCGTGGGATTGAGAAAGCGTGTCCTTCCTGCTTAGTAGGCCGTGAGCAGTCGCAGACGAGTGGACGGGTGAATGGACAGGATAGGTTGGCGGACAGAGAAGAATGGATGGATGGCGTACGGAATCCCTACTGGGCTTGGGTGTGGGACAGGATTGGATTTTGGAAGGGAAGGGGAGGGGGTCCTGGTGGAGGGATGGATGGGCCGGGGCGGTTGGGCGGCTGGTTGGCTGCAGGCGAGTTATCCACTTGGTCGCTACCCATCTTCGGGATAGCGCGCACCACATTGGTAGTGTAGGATTTAATACATTACCCAGCCGGGACTAGCGCATGAGCACTAGCGCTAGTTCGTGTGGTGCAGGGTAGGTACTTCGCACGCTAGCGTGTAGGGCGCTCGAGAAGGGTATGGGGACTGGAAAACAATTTAAGGCGGGATCAAATCACAGAATTCGAATTCTGGCATTATCCACTAGCGTGAGGACCTACACCACCCAAACGAATCTCATGTACAAGTACCTACCTATGCATGAACGGATATATGTTGGTAGCTAACATTGTAATGGAGAGAATACGATAACTCGTACCGACGGCATGAACGGCTTGAAGATTGTTTGTTGGGGTATATTGAACACCCGACAGCTTCGGGTTATGTAATCAATAAGCCTGATCTGAGTCCAGACCGGAGCAATCCGCAAGTCAGAGCATGAGGCCGTCTGTGAGGAAAGCGCTATGTACACGGGTATAGAATCCATACATGAGCGTCGTTTCTGTGAGCATCTTGGTGTAATCCGTAATTTAGTGACCAATTTAGTGTGGCTTTCAGGCTCTCGACTAAGACGCTAGCGAAGAGCACTAGCAGCCGGTCTAGTGAGGTGTAGTGTGAGATGCTTCGTACGCAGTATTTCGTACCTCTGAGGTAGGTACGCCTGCGAGCGATATCGTACATACACGACATGAGTAGGTGCTCTGCGGATTACGAGTATTCTATGTACGGAATAAGATGGTCTACACCCAAAGATGAGCATCATAGCGCAATGCCCGGAAACCACATGACTTACATGATCTAAATGAGTGCTGTGTGACCACGAGATGTCCTGGCGGGGGTTATATTTGCAGCATCGCCTGCTCATTCCTTCGAAGCAACACGTAATTTTGAATGGCCAGATGAGTTGAGACCTGGCAGGCGTACGTACAGCATGCCCCCATCAGGTTAGCCGGGCCACTTTACGCCTGCAGACTTCCTATCTATTCCGTAGCGTGCATGGCTAGCGTCGTGCTACGGTAGTGTCAAGACTCCGCCGACCGACCTCAGACCTCAGGCCTTCTGAGAAAAAGACGTTAGGAAGGGTGGAGGGCCAGTGGAGGCAACTTCGTGAAAGACATGGACGTCCGTAATCTGTCCGAAGGACATTATTACTCGTACGCTGTTATCGTACGGATTACGGCTCAGCGAACATGGTTCCCCCCCACCCAAAGTGCCTCGATTGATGGATGAGATTCGAGCTATTCCCTTTCGGACAACTATTAACGTGTTGCGGATCAGTGCTCAGGGAAACAACAGGCTCAATTCCCTGAGCCACTGGCCTTCAAGGGAGCGAAGCGTCCAGGGAATTTTATTTTTGGGTTTTGGTTCTTGCAGCTGGTTCTTTTTGGGCCCCACAGAACCCACAGAACGGAAGAGTTGGACGTCTGGACCGATACGGGCTAGCGCCGGTCGGGTGTAGAAAGTACCGGTACGCTACGACTACAAGGCCTGGCACATGCAGAATCGGGCCATCGCCCATACGCGGCCCAGGAAGGGTCCAGGAAGTGCTCCAGCTTGCCCTCAATTGACCGGTCAGGTGCCAAGATGCGCAACATGCCTTGACAGATTCACACTACCATCGCTATAGGAATGAGGGGTAGCAGGGCAGGGATCGGTATCCCAGCAAACCGTAGGTACCGTGCTTCACAGGTCCTTTTGGTGGTTATCGTCCAAACAGAAACTGATGATCGTCGGCTGTGTCGCGGCATGCAATCCGTACGATGTGCGTAATGCCTCCTTTTCGTCTCTCTAATTCGCCTCGTTACCTTCCGGAATACCATGTAACGGCATTATACCATTGTACCCTACGATCCGGGACAGAGGGGCTCATGTAGGTACCGACACAAGATGGGTCATGAATCCAGATCTACGATATCATCTTGCATCCAGGGAAGAGTTCCCTGGAATCAAGGCACCGTTCAACTCGTACCTGATCCCTAAAATCAGGGCGGAAAACTAACGGTTTGCAGAACGTGGAAGAACCCTGGGCTCGACTGGCATGCGTTTGCTACATGTTTGCTTTACCTGCATATGAAAGCAGCTTGCGCTGTGAGGTCGTCCTGCCAGAATGCGGATTACCTACAGAACGCAGCTCAGCAGCTGTGCGTCTATCATCGCTGCGTTACGTGGGACGACGACTTTAGTGACTTCGCACGAAGTGAGACGGGATACATGGCTAATAATACAAGCTGCGTACGAAGTACAACATCTTCATCAGAGCCAAAGAGCCGTGAACAGAAAGGAACAGTGACATCTGTCAAAGTTGTCAGTTCTACTCACAACTGATCATAGAGGTAGGTATCAGCTGTGCCTTGACGGAATAGGAGTCTGTTGGGAACTCCTGAATCATCACAGCCATGACCTGTCCAGACTTAACACGGTCGATGAGTTACGAAAGTCATACGGAATATGACACAGTTATATACGGATCACGGTTTACGGGTTCTGCATCACACAGACAGAAAGTCTTGGGTTTCTCGACAGCGGGTAAGCCCACATACCGTTTAATACCCGCACAAAGACAGAAGACAGAACGTTGAGAACAAAACATTGTATTCCGTATGGAGTACCCCCGTCATTCCACTACATTTCTGTGTATTCCATTCACAGCTCTAAGTTCTTTCCCATCCGAATTTCATCTTATTCTCTAGCTTGGGACCCTACCCGAGCCACTCATCCCTCACTTACCAGGATACCCGCAGCAGAAGCACCAGACTCTCACAGGGGCGCACGACTGTTGAAACACCCAGCTCGGCCTTCTCATTCGGCCGTCTTGCGCGCGGTTGCATCCGCCACAGCCCAGAGACGCAGCCATCCTTTGGGTTATCGAGATCGGGTAACTCTTCTCTCTCTCTTCTCTCGCTCTCAGGTCACATGTCTTCCCTTCAAGTAAAGGAGAAACTGACATGTAGGCCCGAGAGGATTGACTTGCTGGTTGTGAGCCGGCCCGACATTGGCAAGTGGCGCCGCATATGCAGCGCGTTATTTCAGATGCGAACTCCCTTCAGACGTGTTCCCGTACGTGTCGTGCGAAGGGATCTCTTGGCCAGGGGGATTATCTTACGTCATACGCCATTGCTTCATTCTCGTCGCGATCGATCCGCGCGGAAGACAAATGACAAGTGGGCTTCCAAATCATGTCGAAGGGAAACCGGCGCATTGTCCACCCGTACCACAGAGGCTGAAGGAATGGGTCGACAGGAGACACTTCTCGTCTCCTTCAGATTACACCAAACTTCGGCTAAGCATCTCGATTGCCCGACATGATTGGGCGAGCATGGCAGGCATATGCCATCATATGTTGTCGCGTGGTGTCAAGAGCTGCCCATAGC
Organism: Xylaria sp. L1 SY-2022; assembly: GCA_023079495.1. Lineage (NCBI taxonomy): Eukaryota > Fungi > Ascomycota > Sordariomycetes > Xylariales > Xylariaceae > Xylaria > Xylaria sp. L1 SY-2022. The sequence continues at coordinate 244,023 of JALIDW010000013.1, read as the reverse complement.
AACGCCCATGATATAAATTGTTGACTAACGTTCCCAGGTTCCCGGTTCATTTTGACTATCGTATATTACGCACAGTCATTCTATATTCTCGAATCTACCTACCCAATATTCAATGTTCTAGAAACTCATTCGAAGAACATTCGAAGCAGCCAAGTCAATACCTAGCAAAAGTACGGGGCTATGCGCCATCATCGCTCATACCGTCCCTCCTATACCGATTCAGGCGCCCCTCATTACTTATTCCACACATTCATCGTCCACGAAAGTCCACGGATAACCACTGTTCGGGTCCGGGGAGAAGCGCGCGCCAAGTATCATGAAACCGCGGGAACAGGGCTGGAACGTGTCCGTTGGCCAAGAAACCCGAGATCCCGGGTTTGGGTCCCCGTGGTTTATTAATTTCCAGCCCCAGCAGCCCAGCGCGCGAAGCCCAAGTCCAGCCCAACGAGAAGATGTCCGAGCGCGGACCTGTTCTTTTTCTCGGACCCGAGAAATAGATCGGAAATAGTGGAAGACAGACACACGTTCCAGAAACGGCGTCTGCTAAGCACTAGGGGACTTCCATATCGTAATTTCCCCCATCTTATAATAGACGGGCTTACTTACATATGATACTAGTAGCTATGAGGCGGCTTTTTCGTGGCGGTAGGGATCGAAATTACATATCGCCGACGTTTCTAGAAAAATCTGGTAAGATGAAATGGATCGATTCCTTCCTTCCTTTCCCTTCCAGGTATATAGGTGGTTTGATGAGAAGTACGGTAATTAATGAAGACAGATAAGCGACCATGACGTCGATTCCGTTAGCAAACATACGTCCGTGCTCGTGATACCGACCAACCTAACGGAGTAAACCAAATGACCTCATCCGTCTGTGCGCAGCTGCGTTGAAGGATTCCCGAATTCCTGGACGTAAATAACAATTACTAGGTAGATCTCTAATCCATAGTATCAAGATAATAACGTAGGAGAGAGGGAATCCCACGATCACGGCACATGCCCTGTCTCAACACCGCGCATCCCCCCTTCATTCCACACGCAGAACACGCCAGAGAGTAACACAGTAGGTAGCATAACAACCTCAGACCCGAGGAGCAAAAGAAGCAAAAAAGTCTCGTATGCATGCATGTCACCTCACTTCACCCCTTTAGCCCTAAATTAACAACCCACGCCTGAATCGCGTAGGTACATAGGCAAAAGAACCTCGAATCGGGATATATGCCGAACGAAGGACTATGCCACCGGTAGGTATACTACCTCGTGACTCTAGGACGACTTTTATTGTCAAGGACCAAGGCACGCAGGACACTTCGACTACGACTACGACTACGTCCTAGATAGATAGATAGTGTTGGTAGTAGTATAACTCGATGTAGGTAGGACATATCATGTGCATGAGCCTCGTCAGTCGATATTCGTGAAGAATGTCTGCCTACGGAATACTTGTCTGACGGAATGAGTCGATGCATACATGCTCACCTACAACCTAGTGGTCATCTCCTAATAGAGCCTTTCAAGTATGTAGACATAATGCTTGATGTAGTAAACATGACCCGTACGTAAGGAAGTGGATATAAAGACCAAGACGAGGAACGTGGTTGGCACGAAGACTTTCGCGGCATGAGATACCTAGTCTACCAACTTACTCATGTGGCAACTTCATCACGAGAGCGAAGCGTATATCTACGAGCAAAGCATACCAGAAAATACGAGCAAACCACGTCAACAACAATGACTGAATCCACGTTTTGAGTTCTCCCAGGCAAACTTGAATGGATACCGCTGCATTATGTTGGTCCTAGCACCAACACTCAAGCTTAAACCGTCGCTTTTTTTTTTTGTCTACCTATGAACAGATCCACGCGCCACACTTCATAATCATAATGCGAGCGAGTTTGCCGCCAGACACATGGAGGACGTAACGAAGAAAGGACAGCCCGGGTTGGTGCTCCTCTCAAGGGTATCGTATCACCGATCGCAGTTAAACCACTTGGTGCAGAAACAACCAAAAGGCCCCCCTAACGCCATAATGCGGCCAACTCCCATCTGGCATCCGTCGGCTCCATCTGCCGTAGATATTGATTGCGCCCCCTTTCCAACGTAACGCCCCACTTATTGAAGTACGTGACTATGTACTGCCGTCGACTCGTGAGTCGTGACGGCGCATCCTAACGCCTTAAGAATCCATTCTGTTGACGAAGGCAGACCGACGAGGACATATAGGTAGGTAGTAGGTATATGCACCTTCGCTGCATCACAGTGTCGTAGCCAACACGAGGCCAGAAAGACCGTGAAACAGGTGTCGATTGACATTTGAACGAAACAAGTTCGCTGAGGCGCTGTGAATGCTACAGAGCAGTACGTCCCGAGTGGTACTAGGAGAGTGCGCGTGAAAAAGACCCGAGAAAAAAATGCAAAGAGAAGGAAGAAAGTGGAGGAAAGCTGAGAGAAGAGAACCATCAGATTTGGCCTTTGAGGTCGACTCTACTGAAGGCTTGAACCTTGGCGTTCGCGAACGTCTGTCCCGCCTTTCCAGTCAAGAAGACTATGTGGTCGTCGCGTTCTTGGAGCAGATCTTGGTCATAATCGATGATGAACTGAGCAGCCTCAGGATCTGACTCGAAGGCGAGCTCTTCCGTAATGTAACGGAGTTTCAATTCAGGTTTAAACCTAGGACCGCGTTAGAATAGATGGATTGGAAATAACAACAAAAAAAAAGGGGGGAATGGGGAGAGAACTCACGCTTTGCACATGTTCGCGAGTGCAGCAAGGCGCTCCCGCTTGATAAACATATCCATGAGATACGCTCCCATGTTTGGGACATCCAGATAAAGCTGGAAAAATTTGTGGTAGTTGCCCAAAGCCAGTGCTGAGCGCACATTCAGGGCGTGCTTCACGGGAAGCTCCTCTTTCTCTGCTGTGGTTAGATCCGCAATGGCATCGTTCAATGCCGTCCGATTGGCAGTATGAATGAAATACAATATACGATACGCCTTAAACTCGATCGCGTTGCCCTTGATACCGGCTCTGTACAAGGCGCGTAGCTGTGTCTGACACTGGTTATACTCACCAAGGTCCCCCTTCTCCAAGGCAATCCGCGCGTGGATTTCGTAGACGGACACCGTAAACTCCGTCCGGATATGTTGCACGGTCAAATCCTGGCGAAGGGACTTAAACTGATCGCAAATGTAATTATAATTACTCTCCTTTCGCCACTTCTTCTTCAATAGATCCAGTGTCTGTTGTAAGACGCGCAGAGGGCGAACGTCCTCGGGCTTGGGAGCCGCCGTCAGACGAAGATACTTCTTCTCCAGATTCTCATTGAGTCCGACAATGGGTCCCGCGATTGGCGACGGGCTAGGCGATCGATAGGACGAGTGATAGCCGCCATCGCTGCGGCGCTGTCGCTTGTCGGTATACTTGAGAGACTTACTTTTTCCCGTCAGGGGACCTTCCATCAACAAACGTTTCTCAGTCGTCGGCTGCCTGACGCGTTCTTCGAGCGTCAAAACCTTGGTGCTACGCCAGGGCACTGTAGAATTATTATTAGTCTGATCCGGATCGCCTAAATCCGACGACTTTCTTTTGCTGGACTGGAGAGTAAAGGATGTCGTCTGGGTGGAGGTCTGGGTCTGGGTCGGGGTCGGGGTCGGGGTCGGGGTAGTCACGGAATCTACGGTAGTCATCAATGCATGTAGGCGTTCCTTTTGGATTAATTGCTGGGGCAGAAGCATCGCTTCCCAGTTCGCAGTATACATGGTCCCCTGATCCCGCTCGAGTTGGATGATTTCCTTCAGCCGGGCCTCTTTTTCTTCGCGGGACACGCCGAGCACATCATTAGAGGCGTGGAATGTCCGTTGAACGTAGTCGCGGACCGGCTGTGGCCAGTCAATCTTGATCTGATCCGACTGATCGGAAGAACGAGTCATTGTGTGCGAGGGTTGGGGTTGATTAGCAGAAGTGGTGTAAGAAAACTGTTGCTGTGGCTGTTGCTGCGGCGACTGATAGGCCTGGCCAAAGCCTTGTCTCACCGAGACGGAGGTGTAGGCTGTGTCTAACGAGCATCGATGTTAGCATCATGTGCTACGAGCAGGGCAGGACGACAACGGTGTTGATGGCAAGATGCTTACTCGTAGGTTGTGGATAGTAGTAGGGGGGGTTGCATGCCGGGGGGCGGGTGTGCATCCCAAGACATCGTTCACAAGGGCTTCCAGACGGGAGCTAGCCGATCAGAATCCGAGTAACAGGTTTGTTAGTAGAAAGTCGAGATGCTTGGCTAGAGCATTTACGCGGTGTCAGATGAGATGGAGGAGACGGGAATGACAGATGTCGAGGATGGCAGGTCTAGTCAGATCCGCAGAATAAATAGCCTTAATCGTGAAGAAAGAAAGGTCGAATGTGCAGAAATGGGGGAGAAACTTTGGGCAGTTAACTGGCTTTACGCAGACACCAGAGTGGAAACCCTAAGTGGAAACTGGAGATCTGGCAGGTGGTCCAAGCGTCCACGTGGGATGGATTCCGACTGGAAGCAATCCGTACGTCAGGGCCAGGTACGTGCAAAAGCATAGATTCGTAAGTACTGAGCACCGAGCTACGCACGTAAGTTGGCTCCTGAACTCTGTATCCGGTACTAGATTCCTGGTCAGAGGGTCGTACCTCCTACTCGTAACTCAATTCACCTTTTGCGTGGGCAAGGACGGACTGCTTTACCAAACGTATGCCGACCTTGCATCTGTGGCTCTTGCAGAACGTATTATACGGATTATAAAGTATGGCATGGACACGAATTACGGAGCAATATGTATGAGGCAAGTACCAGGCAGGTGTGCACTTGATGGTAGGCATCTGAGGCAGTAAGTAATTGTACGCTCCAGGTTACCAGGCAAGCTTGCGTTAGGTATTCCGTAGGATAAGAAACACATTGATGATCCGTTGTTGGAGGAACGATAAGAATGCCTCTCCTCTAAGATCCCAAGCTGCATGCATCTTTGGTAGCATTTTGAACTGGTTGGTCAGTTCGATATTATCCCGTAGTGCGAACCGTTCTTTTACGGATTAGTTCGAGTGCTTGCTCAACCAAAGGGCGCAGTCTTGATTCTTGAAGCAATGCGTATTACTAACACGCGGGATTCGCCCTCTTTAAATATCTCCCGAGTCGGAGCTGTTCACTGGTAAGATCGTAGCTTCAATACATCGACAGTTGCAACATTCTTTGGAGATACGCCGTCATGAGGTTTGCGGCCCTTGCCTTATTCTTCTCGAGCACCCTCGTGGCGTCTCCATTGAAATCAGAATCAGACGGGCCTGCCTATCGAAGCCAGCTAGTCTCGCTGCATCAATCTCTCATCGAGATTCCTTCCGTCTCCGGCAATGAAATCGCCGTCGGTGATTTCCTCGTCGACTATCTCAAGGAGAAGAACTTCGCAGTCGAGCGCCAGTTCCTGCCGGCAAATGCGTCTGCCAGTGAGAATGGCCGCTTCAACGTCCTGGCCTGGCCGAGCCAGGATCGGCAGGCATCACCCAGGGTTCTTGTCTCATCGCATATCGATGTAGTGCCTCCTCACATCCCGTACTCGCGATCCGATGAGGTGTCGAACGCCGATACCATCATTGCAGGTCGCGGAAGTGTTGACGCCAAAGCCAGTGTCGCCGCACAGGTCATTGCCGTCCTCGAATTGCTGGATTCGAAGCGCATTGACCCCGCGGATGTGATGTTGCTCTTTGTTGTCAGCGAGGAGACCTCAGGAGTCGGCATGCAGTATTTCTCGAAGATGGCATCCTCCTTTGACCCGCCGTTGAAGTTCGAGGCTGCTATCTTCGGAGAGCCGACAGAAGGCAAGCTGGCTTGTGGACACAAGGGCATGTACTCCTGTGTCGTCACGGCACACGGCAAGGCCGGACACTCTGGTTACCCGGAGCTGGGCAAGAGCGCAACTGAGCTCCTGATGCGCGGCCTTGTCAAGGTTCTTGATACCGACGTGGGCAGCAGCGAGGAGTTTGGCAACACTACGGTCAATGTCGGCACCATCCAGGGAGGTGTGGCGCACAATGTCATCCCTGAGTTGGCGGTGGCGGGCATTGCTGCGCGCGTGGCCATTGGGCCGGAGATTGGAGGCGACGAGGTGGTAGGGAAGAAGATTCAGGAGGTGATGAGGAGCGTGGATGAGGAAGCCTTTGAATTTGTCTGCAAGGGAGGGTACGGCGTAGTCAGATGCCAGTGCGATATTGAAGGCAAGTAATTATTTTCAGTCTTATGATCTCACCGAACTCCTTCTGACACACAGCCAGGTTTTGACACAATTACGGTGAACTACGGTACCGATGTTCACAATCTCGAGGGAGACCATGCTCGCTATCTCTATGGACCAGGTAGCATTCTCGTCGCTCACGGCGCGAACGAGGCTATCAAGCTGGGAGACTTGGAGCGCGCTGTCGAGGATTTCCAAAAGATCATTCTCCACACTCTCCGGGACCAGAACGAAATGGGCGAGCTATGAAGTGCGGTTTGAGGGTTAAGTTGCTGTCTCTTACGTATACTTTTAGGAACATACCGGGCCATATAGGACTCGCTATCTGATCGATTGCGGACATGCATAGCGAATTGAGGACAACGCATATCTTGGCTTCTATTTTTCTATCTCAGGATAAATCACTTATTTGCCAACGACAGACGCCCATCTCTCCGGCATGATGCCTCGGAAGTCGAAGCTGCCGCTCTGATCCTTGACGACAACACCTTTCTCGGTGACAATAGCATCAATGAGTTCTGCGGGTGTGACATCAAACGCCGGGTTCCATACGCCAATGTCCTGATGCGCTGTCGCCACTCTCGCGGTGCGGCTTAGATCAAGCTTTCCATCCGGTCCGACCACGGCACCGCTGATCTGAGTGAGCTCCTCGGGCTTTCTCTGCTCGATCTTGATATCAACTCCCGTAGTGGTCTGTAGATCGATACTAGTAGTCGGCGCAGCGACAATGAACTTAATGCCGTGATACTTAGCGAGGACAGCAAGGGCGTAGGTGCCAATCTTATTGGCAGTGTCTCCGTTGCGGACGACACGGTCGGCGCCCACAATAACGGCAGCAATGTGCTTTTCTGACTTCCTAGTGCCAAAGAGCGCACCGGCCATCGAGTCTGTGATCAGGGTTGACGGGATACCCTCGTACACGAGTTCGAAGGCAGTCAGTCGGCTGCCTTGGTTGTAGGGCCGCGTCTCAGTGCAGAAAGCGTGCTCCAGATGGCCGCCGGAGTATAGAGAACGGATTATGCCAAGCGCCGTTCCATGGCCTGAAGTGGCCAGAGAGCCGGTGTTGCAGTGGGTGAGCACTGATACCTGGCCCTCGGCGGACTTGATGGGAGCGTTTTCAAGTAGCCATGCACTACCATACTTGCCGATGAGGAGGTTGGTCTCGGTGTCCTTGCGGAAAATCTCCTCTGCAGCCGCAATGAAAGCGTCGATGATAGCAGTCTTGGAAGGCTCAGCACTGCGTACAGTGGACTTCAGAAGCGCGATGGCATTCGTCAAGTCCACGGCGGTTGGCCGTGACTGAAACAGGTAGTTCAGGCGAGAGTCGATATAAGCAATCGTCTCTTCAGGGGTTGATGCTTCTGGAAGCGCAAATCTCTTAGTACCAACTAGTGGGCGGCACGCCTACATTCATCAAGGGAGGAAAGGGGGAGTTCTTACTGCAGCTCCCGTGATAGAGCTCAACAGCATGGGCGAGCGCGGCTACGATAGCAATTGCTGGTGCACCTGCGAATAAATAAGACAACTGGTAAGCTTCCTAGCCTGCCTGACCAGCCGGTCATCTTGATAGAATCGTCACTTTTTTGGATGTGATCTTACCCCTCACTCGCATGGACTTGATGCAATCAAAGGCCTCTTCGCTCGTGGAGACCTCGTCATAGTGGTGCTCGTGGGGCAATCGAAGCTGGTCTAGGACCTCCAACTTGCCCCTCGTGTAGCGGATGGCTTGAAGACCGGACATGGTGACGGACGGGTTTGTTTTTTGAAGAATGACACAACCAAATACAAGAACAAGAGATATATTCCAAGATGCGGAAGAAAGAAAACAGGAAAGAGTTCACTAGGTCCAAAACAATTGAAGCCGTCTCTCTTTCGTATGAGTTTTCTTCGGAGGTCGCAGCTGTAGCCAAGCTTGTTGTAGCTCGAAGCTATGATGTAGGCGGCCGGGTTGGTTTTATATCCGGGCCCCAATAGCTGCAAAAAGTCACTTTTGAACCTAGTTTCCGTCGGTTTAGTGCATAGATCTGCAGCCGTACCAGCCCGCGCTGAGTATTTTAAACTCTTAATAAACAATTAATTAATAGTTTAAAATTTTAAACGTTCACCAATTTGCAAACTCTCGAGCATCGGTTTGAATTTGTCAAACGTTTAACAGAAAATAAATGTTTGTACTATACATAAACGTTTACTAAATAAACATTTATTTTTATAAACATTCACACAAAACATAAACATTTACATAAACGTTTATATATTCATTTATCTACTGTTTATCTGTCTTATTATCTCTCATATCTTTCACCCACCCACTCATCTACCGTCTCCTTCATCCACCCCTCTACCCTCTCCTCCATTCACCCCCTCCACCCTCACCTCCACCCTCCTCTCCACCCACCTCATCACCACCCATCCCGTCTCCCATTCCACCCTCATCTGTCTATCTACCTATTTATCTATCTATCTATATACCTATATATCTATCTTCCTATATACCTATCTATCTATCTACCTATCTATCTATCTACTTATCTATCTACCTATCTATCTATTCATTTTCCTTCTTTCTTATCAACTCATATTCTCTTCCATTCTTCACCTCATCCGTCACCTATCTTCTCCTCTTCTTCTTCACTAATCTATCATATATCTATCCATTTATCTACTCACATACCTACTCATCTATCTATCTATCTATCTATCTATCTATCTATCTATATATCTATCCATCTACCTATCTATTTATCTATCTACCTACTCACATATATACACATCCATCAATCATCAACTCACCACCTCATCTCTTTTTCCTAAGATGTATGTTTAGTAGAAGAAGTTCAATCAAAAATAAACAAAACACACGAGACCTTATATACTAATTAAAGTTCATACCTTCCATATTCATTCATCTTACTTTCCCATATATCTTTTCACTTCCAATTAAGGAAGCCACATCTCATTCTCTATGACGCGTATATCTTCATTACTTCATAAACACAAAATAAACACATAAATAATTTTAAACTCATATCAAAACGTCTCATAAACGCATCATCAACGCATGAAATTTTTCAACACATATAAAAACACCTAATAAACAAATAAAAGTTTCAAACATCTCTATTAACTGTTTTTAAACTCATATATAAACACATATCTTTTTAAACGTTTAAAATATTTTAAATGGTTTATTTCATTAAACGTTTAAATTTTTTAAACTATTAATATACAGTTACTGAAGTTTAAACGTTCGGACAAGCGTTTAAAAAAGTGAGCAGAATCCGCTACGGAGGAACAGAGTCCCCGGTATCTGCATAATCCGTACGGATTACGTACCACGTAAACGGTGCGGGCGACCCGTAATCCGTAATCCGTACGGATACGGATCGAAGCCCTTTGGACGTTCTTGATCCCACCTTGAAGGCCATCGCATTGCATCGCGTCGCACGGCCTCCCACATCCATGTCTCCGTAGGGAATACTACACGAATATCTTCCATCGCCACGGCCGTCTGCATACGTAATTCCCTCTTACACTCAGCCATGAAGTCATGATTAATGTCTCCAGCTGTTCGCCATGGAACAGCCGTTTTCAACCTCCAAAGTCACGGGTAAAACGACGCGGATCCCCTTCCTTTTCGAGCATCCGTCTCTTTACTGACCTGCTCCAGTCGAGTACTTCGACCCTCACGATGTCTATAAGCTGCTAGCGCCCGGCCTGGTGCCAAGGTTCCCCCTGCGCAACCTTCATTGGCAGTCTCATGCTGGCCCCTTGCGCTCCATTGACACCCTCCACATCGAGTTGATTCCATCTGACGATAAGAATTCATTCGCACCGCCAGCGTCGTCCTCCTTACCCTCCTTCTCCTCATCTTCAACATCCTTGTCGCAGCCACAGCCGCAACCGCCAGCACAGCAGCAGCCTCAGCCGCGAGTCGAGAATGATGGCTTCCAGACACAGATTGGGGTTGCTGCGACCCAGTCCAGTGAAGCGATCGATCAGTCATCAGGACGGGGCGGTGTTCCGGCTAGGCGCCACCAGATTCCTGGATTGAGGCGGACACCTTATCTCAAGGTACTACTGGTACGATGTGACGATAATGATTCGTACAAGGGTCACGTCAGACAGGAAATCCGCGACTGGATCAAGGCAAACACGCCATCCTCCTCGTCGAAGAAGGCCAATGCTGCCGAAAATCACGATGCCTTCGAATGGCTCATCGTACATGTGGTCATCCCGAATACAGTTGCAGCCACCCAGCCTCGGGAATCAGGTGTCGGTTCAGGGGCCGATAAAGCATCCGCCGCGTCGAGATGGCGTCCCGGATCTAATACCCTTCTGGAGAAGTTGAGGTCGGATTTCAACAGCTCCAACAAAAGCGCTGTAGATCGCGTCTCGCAGATTCGAATAGGGGTGAATGACGTTCCTTACGACTCACTGCCACGAGTCGTACCAGCTGTACCCAGTGGCTATACCGAGACCGAGCAAGAAACCGAGAACGCCTGGCTCGACTTGATCACCAAGTTTCGTAGTTTGATTCTATCCAGCTTTGATATGCGCGTTACTCAGTACGAAGATGATATTAAAGAAAAGGATGCTCAGAGAAGCTTACCTGGCTGGAATTTCTGCACATTTTTTATACTGAAAGAGGGTCTCGCACGCGGCTTTGAAAGCGTCGGCTTAGTCGAGGATGCTCTCGTGGGTTACGACGAGCTTAGTGTCGGGCTCGATACGATCCTGAAGGATCAAGCCGAAGGTAATACGTCCGGGTCAGCGGCGAACGTGCTCCCGACATACACAGAGGATCTCAAGGGCCTTGCGCTCAAGGCCCGCGCGGCCATGTTGGAGATAAGTTATGATGATGACGAGGAACTCGTGGACTTGCAGGCATCGCAACCGACCGGTGCCCAGTCAAAGGATTCGTATGATGACATTCCAATTAGCTCCAACAAGAAGCCCTACCGCGACCTGATCGTCGCCAATAATGTCTCTCTATTCGACTTTCGATGTTATATATTCGCGAGACAGCTAGCCTTACTCCTTCGACTGGGCAACGCATACTCAACAAGAGAGGAGCTGCTCGCGAAAATGAAAGAGCAGCAGGATTCCGTTCTATACGGAGTAGCGCCCAGAGTGCCGCCGCCAAAACAGAACGAAAACGAGCAAGAAGCGCTGCCGATGCTCGCTGAGATCTGTCAACGAGCTCTGGATTTTATTCCCTCGGCCTCCCAAGTCATGCGCCAAGATTTACTGAATGCTTTGTCAGATCCGCTGAAGACGACTGAAGAGGCGGATGGTGCAGCCGCTTCACCTCTTGACCCGACTTCTATTGAGATCGTCGATAATCTAGTTGTATCGTTCGCCTTTTCTACAGCGCAGCAGATATTAGCCCAAACCTCGACCAAGGCACTCCCCATCCCATCTTCGTCCCTTGGACCTCCTGAGGGGGGTGAGCCAACGACTGCGATACCTGAGCCAAAAACAATGATGCACCCGGCTAGGAGCTCGTCCTTGCAAGTGAAGCCCGTGGGATCTAGCGGACCCGGTGCATCACAACCCCCGCCAAGTCCAAATGTGTTTAGTAGTATGCGACCACAGACTGATGGCGCCGCTGTCTATCTGAAAGATGGGCTTGAAGAACTTGCGGCAAAGCGCGCCGAACTCTACAGTATGTCCAGGAACATCTTGGAGGAGTGTGGTAAGAAACGCGGTTGGAGTAATGGCTGGGCCCATGCTCCCGTTGTTGGCGAGTCTGCCATGGTCAACATGGTTGAAATCGATCTCACGAGTGACGATGTCACTCCGGCACAGGATGCGGCCGATTCAACAACCCCAGCGACTTCAATGTCTGGAGTCGACAACAAGCTGTTGAAGACAGCATTAGACAACAGCGACGACTTCTATCGCCTTTACGAGATTCTTACCGACAAGGCTCTCCGCCATTACACGGTTGCGAACCATGTCCACTCCATCCAGAGTACGATGGCGGATCTGGCCGTACTCAATTATCATCTCAAGGATTATGCCTCAGCTGCGTCTTACTTTTGGAGGACCACCCCTTTCTTTGGTGAGAGTGGATGGAGTCTTTTGGAACTGTCGATGCTGATTATGTATTCGAATTGTCTCAAAAACCTGGAACGCAAAGATGAATACGTCAAGGTGTTGCTGAAGCTGTTGTCCAAGGCAGCTACTGCTGAAAATGATCGGAGGCAGGCAAAGCCGTCCTTGATAACGAGCGCGACTGATTATCCCGACAGTGAAGAAGTCAAGGGGCTCCTGGCTGAGTTGCTTCAGGAGACAAAGAATGCTGTCAATGAAATGCGAATCCCACTGTCTAACTTCTTTGCTTCTGTCGAGATAGACGGGTCGCCCGAGTATGGTGTGGGCCGAGACACTCTAAGTCTTCGACTGAAGCTCGACAGCTTGTTAGCTGATGAGTTAACCGTCGATTCGGCCAGTGTGCGCATTGCTAATGCATCCACCAAACCCATGAAAGAAATATGGCTCAAGCAAGAGGGGCCCCTAACCATCCGGCCAGGCAAGAATAAACTGCATCTCACAAGCAATGTAAGTCATCAGTATACCTTGTTCTTTGATAACCATTACTGATAAAGCGATATAGACCTTGATGCCTGGCTTGTACGAGATCGACAATATCGACTTGCGAGTTGAGAAGCTCTGCTTGCATTTCGAGCGGGAGGTTGGGTTCTCTTCGGGAAGAGCGAGCAACTTAGTCAAGTCGCCTCAAGTCTTCGTCTACCATCCAGCGGACACTCTCGATGTCCGCCTGTCGGCCTCGAAGTTCATCCAGCTCGATCGCAATAACAGTGTCGATATTGAGCTGAGCACTGGATGGAATAATCTGAAGAACGCCGAGATCCGTGTGAAGGCCGCGACGGGAGGCTTACGGCTACAAACCAGTGAGGCGAAATGCCTGGGTTCTATTGGGTTTTCTAAGCCACCAGAAGGGGGAGTGTTCTTCATCGATGCTGTCTCTGCAGAAACGAGAGGAATAATACGGTTCCCATACACCCTGGAGCAGGATACTCCCAACATCTCCCTTCGTCTAGAGGTGTCCTATGAGACTGAGGAAGGAACCCACTCCTTTTCAAAGACTCCCACTGTCTATACGGGCTTAGCCCTCGGCGTCAACGTCCAGGACGTCTTCAAGCACAACGCCCTGTTCTCTCGATTCACGGTTTCGACGTCAAGCTCCAGCCCTCTACGGTTATATGACAGCGAATTACAAGGATCAAACATGTTCGAATCCAGCTTTGGTGTTCCGTCTGCCGATCCCGTAATGATATTCCCTCGTCAGCCGGCGAGCCTGTTGTATAAGATCAAACGAAAGGCTGGAGTCAAGAATGGCTTGAAGGTGCCTAAGACAATGTATCTGAAGCTTCACTACAGCGTTCTGAGTGATGAGATCGAGGCGTTGGTTGAATCCTCGCTCACTAAGGCACTCAACGCCACCCCTCTACGCCCACTGTCCCGTCTGCTAACATCGGGTGTGCTACCGTTTGTGCAAAACAAGTTCGCTGGCGTTGAGCTCGAACGTGCCGCGCTCCACGGATCCATTTACACCGAGTTCCTTACTCAAATTGACTATCCCAAGATATTCCATGGTATAGGCAAGGATGAAGCAGGCGTGGACTTGGCTACGTCTATAGCTTCCTTTGTCCGAACCTGGCAAGGCGAGAATCCGATCCTTGAATTCACAACCCCTTCATTAGATGAAACGTCATCTATCCTAATCCCAGTCGATATTCCTTCTGTCACCGTGGTCCACACGGCCGATATTCGCCTACAGTCACTGTCAACTACATCGAATTCTGGTGATCCTTACCCCGTGACGCCAACCATCTCTACTCACCAACTGCTACCCGCTACCTTGCACCTCAAGTGGACGCGAACATGGGACACGACAGCGCTATCCTCCGACCAAGCGGATATCCAGTTCAGCTACGAGCTCTCCGCGCCCACAGACACATGGCTACTCGGCGGTCGACGTAGGGGTCACTTCACCGTTCCAGCGCCTACCCCTGAAAGTGAAGCTGCCGGCGAGAAACTCACAGAGCTCGAAATCCCAATCATGCTGATCCCCCTACGTGAAGGCTGGCTCCCATACCCAACGGTCGATATCCGCGAGGTACGAATCGACCCGATCACAGGAGACCGTCGGGGCAGTGCGCCCGCCCCGACAAAAGCAGTGCAGTACGAGACGGATCTCAGGAATCTCGGGGAGACGGTTCGCGTCATTGCGGATAGGACCCGCGTGACGCTGAACCTGGAGACGAGTGGGCCTGGGGGTAATCCGCTTGTTATCGCGACGGAGCAGCGGGAGATGGAGGGACGGATTCTGGTGACGGGTTAAGGGGGAGTAATCTTTGCATGAATATGCTGCGCTGAAGACTTTCACGTTGCTTTTCACCTCGTGATATAATTGTAGCTGATGACGGAATAGGGGCAGTCTACCTACTGCTATGATGATAGATGCTGTAACTGAATAAATGAGACGTCTGCCTATGATCTACCTACTCTATCATATCTGCCTTGTTAGTGCAAGTGACTCATTGCCAGTCTACCGCCGCCTCACGTAAAAGAGCTTCAAGACCATCCAGCCTTACTTCAGGCACCCGTGAGGTCACGGAATTCTAGAATCTAACGACTCAAGCAACATAATATCCATATGTCCTCCAACCAGAAGCCGTCACAGTTCTGGTGAAGCAGAAATCACCCTTACACATCCATCCCATCAGCCAAGTTCATTCGACCACAGCATCACCCCCTTTCCCAACTCACCCATCACAACCAGCACCATGCCGCCCAGCTGGGACTCTATCTTAGACCTCTACACAAGCTCCCCCACCTTCCACCACCCCTTCCAAATCGACTCCCACCAAGACAGAACCAACCGTCTAGTCGAGGACCTCGTAACCGAACTCCGGGAATCATTCACGACCTCCAAGCTCTGGGACGTCGAAAAGGTCCTGGGCCACGGCTCCGACGGCGTCACGGTGCTATTAAAATACAGCAATCCGCTGCGCATCTTCCGGCACTGGCAGCATCGCGTCGTGCTCAAGCGGTCGCTGAGACCCAATGAGAAAGGGGAGGTCCCGCAGGATCTGGAGTTAGAGGCGATTGCGTATAGTGTGAGTCCCTCCCTCCCCATCCCCCACACAACCAAAAAGAGAAGAGGTGTTAAGAAAACAGAATCTATCCGGAAACGCCCACATCGCACAAATGCTCGCCTACTGCCCAGACGTCTCGCGCCAGCGGGCCGCGAACATGGCCTCCAAACTCTGGCACCGATTCACGCGCAACTTCCAGACGCCCGTGAGCACGGTGTTTCCGAGCCTCAGTCCGTTCGCCGGGCCGGCGATTTTGCTGGAGTATATGGAGCATGGGGCGCTTGTGAAGATGCAAGGACGGGTGCATCGGGAGAAGATTTTGCTGCCGAATCGGATTCTTTGGAGTTTTTATTTTTGCTGTGGGTTGCGCTTCTTGTTGAGGATGTGGATGTGGACGGGAATGCTGATACTTGAGGGTAGTTATTCGGGCTTGTGTTGGCATGGCATACCCCAAACGAGCCCGTCTTGGTGCCAAAACGGTACTTGAGACGATTCCCGACGGTGAACCCGAGCAATTCTCTCTTATACATGGGGATATCGCCAGCAGGAATATCCTGGTGGATAGTCCGGATCCCAGTGGACCTCCAGAGCGTAAGTGACTCTTCTTATTTCTCACATATGAAGATTTCATTACTGACTTGACGATGTTATAGACCGCATCGTCCCTCTCCTCAAACTAATCGACTTCGGCCGAGCACGTAGTGGCCATCCCGACTTCCCCGAAGACGCAGTCGAAGCGAACCTCTTCGCATGCAGTTCCGTGCGTCCCCTCCCCCATCCCCTCACCCCATCCAAACTAACAACCTCCCAGCTCATCTTCTACTTCATAATCGCCACCGATTCCGACCCCTGGCTCTCCGACGCCTCCGTGCACGAAGGCATCCGCACGCTCGCCGTCGACATCCTGCCCGAGTACAGCGGGGTGAACCCCATCCCGGAACTCGACGTCGAACTGCGCGATCTGCTGATCCAGGCTATGGCGGTGGATCCGGCGCAGCGGCCGTCGTTGCGGGAGATGTATGTGAGGACCGAGAAGGGCATGATGAAGGGGCCGGCGGCATATCCGGGACGCGAGGCGCAGGAGTCGGATGGGGCGATTACGGCGTTGTTGCAGCGGTTGCTTTATGATGCGTGAGTGCTGCTTATGGTGATAATTTGGCGGTTGCGTTGTATGACTTTGGATGAACTGGTAAGAACTCATCATGAACGTGTTGATCTGAGCTTGCGTTGTGACTGGGAGAATATTTACTACTTCATGAACATGGAAGGTAGACTCAGACATCTTACTGACCTTATGTGGAGAGAAGCAGCATCACGCCCTTACCTGTTTCTGTCCCCTTTCTGGCAAGAACTACTCAACACCGTGAATGTGATGATAAAATAGCGAATGCAAATCTCCTCCTCGTGCCATGAGCATCGAACCCGTGTGCCACTCCGACTCCTCAATCATCAAGTCACGAACATCGCTTGTTTTTGGTCTACTATTGATACTCCATCTTCATCGCATTCGACATTCGACATTCAGTTCCTATCACTACTACAACAGTTGAATTGCTCCGATATCTCAAAACAACCACTACCAACCAACTCCCACCACCAACCACCAAAATGAAACTCACCCCCCTCCTCCTCCTCCCCACCGCCCTCGCAGACTTCTGGATGGTCTACCAGCGCCGCTACGCAGAATACGGCCGCGCAGAAGTAACAACCTACGGCACATCCTTCGTAACCAACATGACAAACTGGACATGCGAGAACGACGCCTTCGCACACCACGTCTTCCACGATCGAATGAACGTCAGCAAGCACTTCGGCATCCACTACGAGCCGTGGAACGATACGCCCGGGCCCCTGTGGCATGATCCGCTCGTCACGATCGATATAAATCTGACTTCGTTTGGGCTTGGGAGGCAGAGTATGTAGTTCCCTTCCATTCCATTCAAAAGTCGGTGCTAACGCAAAGAAGCAATCACACGCGGCGAAAACAACACCTTCACCATGGTCGACAAACAGAATACGACCACGGGCCAATGTCGCGAAAACCGCACGTTCATCATCGATCTCGATTGTTGGTGGCGCCGTGCCGATCCGCGGCAGATACAGTACCATGTGAATATCAATGGGTCCTCGATGTTGTTTTGCGAGTCCGGGATTGAGGTCCATGGGGTTAGTGATGCGTGGGATATGTTTGGGGCGCATGGGAGGGCGCGGGAGGGGGAGGTTTGGGTTGGGTAGGGGGTTGGGCGGGTTATGTTATGAACAAGAAGAAATATGGTGAAGCTGTAGGGATGAGGAGGGTGGGAGGATGGGTTATGGGGGATGGTGTTGCATAGGGGTATTATTGACGGTTGGGGATACATTGTAAACACTGGGATTAGGATAAACAGGCACTCGAATTCTCTTTATTTCTTCTTATGCGTACTTTCAAAGCACTTGCATCACTTCTTCCCATACGTAGTTGTGAGAGTTAGATATGAGATGAGACTGTTTGATTCAGAACGTTCAAGTCACAATACCGTTCCCCGGCAACATATCTAGTCTCGGGTTGCCTGGAACGAAGACAAGACTACGGCGCACGATACATACTTTAAGGAGTGCGAGAGGTGTATGACTCTATATTGAGGTAATTTACCTAGTATAGTCCTATTCCCATTCAGTTGAGCTTGATGATCCAATGTTTATCCCCTTCATCAAGCCAGACATGTTGAGACCGTGTATTAGGTAGCCGGTGCAAGTGGTGATATCTCAGGCAGTCAGGCATAGCTTCGAACATGCATGGCAACAAGCATGACTCGAACATCCTCACGCCATTAACAGCTACAATCCCGAACAAATGGGAGAAGCTCAAATAAACAATCTCTTGTACAAGGGGGGGACCTAAGCCAAGAACTGGCAGCAACAATCATCGCAAAGTTTTTTTTTTTTATCACATCTTTCCGGCATTTCAGGGTGGGGGTATATAATGTACAGTAGCAGCATCCAGACAAGACAAGACAAGACAAGAGACACAACCCGTCATTTTTCATGCTTCCCCTTCTCGTTTTCTTTCCGTAATCTGAATTCTCTCTCTCTCCTTGTGACTCTCTCTCTGCGCCTTTACTCTTCTCGCCTCGCCTTCTCCTACTCCTAGGTACGCCGGTCCCACTGTATTTCAAACGACTCGAGCAGCCAGCACAAAAAAGCGAAATGCGACGTTGATCCCATGTTGATGCGATGTGATGTGATGCGACTCCTGATTTTTTTTTTTTTGTCTTTCCTGTAGCAAATGACCCGTCCCATATTGCGCCTGCAGTCTTTCCCCTATCATACCGCGCAGGGCACAATGCACAGGCAGAACCCGCAGAAGAGAGAATTCCGAGTCCTGGATGAAAATCGGGGAGTCAAATAGTATACACGGTGAAAAAAAAAAGAAGAGCCTTGGTTTTCGAGTATAGAGATGGGGCGGAAGAACAACGAGGTTACTATCCCTAACGCTTCCGCGTATCCTTGCCCTTCTTACTCTTGCTCTTCTTTTTATCTTTAGGGAGCTCCAGTGGTGTCCCTTCGAGTTGCCGGCTCATCGTCGCCAGCATGTGGTCGTCAATCGTACGCATCACCTCGCCCATTGCGTTGTACTCAACTTCCCGCGGCATCGCGCCCGGCGCCGCCGACTCGGCAAAGAGACCCAGGTTGGATCGTCCCTTTCCTTGGCCCTGTAATCCGTCCTGAGTGGCGGGCGTGCCAGGTCTCGTGCTCGATGCTATCGACGCATTTGCTGTCAGGGGCCGCTCGGCAAAGTCTGCTTCATCCTCTTGGATCTCCTTCTCTGCTACATGCGCAGCCGCCACGTCCTCTCGGTCTTCGGCTTGTTCAAGAGCACGTCCAACAGTACGCTGGTCTGCAGTTTCGACACCACCGAGCACCCGATCCATCGCATCACCAACAACGTCCGACTCTTCCGTGGTACCGCTGATAACGTCACGCACCGAGAGCTTGTTGAAGTAATCCGTGGTAAAGCCACCTTCTTGGATGACGATGTCGTCGAGCATCTGCTTCTGACTGGCTTTCCGCAGGATATTAGCCTCAATGGTATGCTCACTCACAAGCCGGTATATGTGCACATCTCGAGTTTGTCCGATCCGATGGCATCGATCTTGGCACTGCTTGTCCATCGCCGGATTCCAGTCCTGATCGTAGAAAATGACCGTGTCTGCTCCCGTCAGATTGATTCCCAGTCCACCAGATCGAGTGGAGAGAATGAAACAGAGAATGCGCGGGTCGTGGTTGAACCGGTCTGTCAAGATTTGTCGCTGCTCTACCTTCGTTGCTCCATCAAGACGCAGGTACTTGTGCCCGTGAATATTGAGGAACCGCTCCAGGATATCGAGCACTTTTGTCATTTGTGTGAAAATGAGAGCTCGGTGGCCGCCGGCCTGGAGTCTGCGCAGTAGCTTGTCAAGAACCTGAAGCTTGCCACAATCATATTGCAACAGACGCTTATCTGGAAATTGTATGCTGAGTCTCATGCGCGCCTCATGCCATGGATCCATGGGGGCTTCCTTTGGCATGAACGGAGAATATCGAACTGGAGCCGATAGCTTGAGATTGAGATCCTCAAATGACTCAATTCCCCTGGTACCTAGAACGAGCTGGTTGTGATCTTTCGTGACGACCGTGGGAGTAATGCAGGCGAATTTGGAGATGGTAGTCAACATGGAGGCTGCACGTTCGTCTGTGGTAGGCACTAGCGCATGAAGAACCGGCGAGTCCTCCTCAAACCAGCTCATGACTTGTTGCGGCACTTTGGGACGGGGCTTGAACGGGCGTTGATTGATGTCCAACGTCAAGAATTCAGTCAGACGCTTGCCATAGATAGGACGCTGCTGACGACGGAAACTGTTAACGTAGACGCAGTGTCGTAGCTCGTCCAAACGGCCCCATCGCCCTGTCCTATCAAGGTAAGCGATACTAGATTCTACCGTCGAAGGATCAAATGTCATGTTGACCGTGTGGGTACGTCGCTCTTGAGCTTCCTGGAGGTCCACAAGCGTTCTGTCAGAGCTGAGTTCGAATATACGGTCGCAATCTGCTGCTGAGAGACTCTCGTATTGCGTAGGTATCAAGTTGAGGAAGCCAAGGCCAGCGCTGGCCATGGGTTTGGCAGCAAGCAACCTGCCACGAAGAAGGGCATCTGTACTAGCAAATTCGGTAACTACAGACTGCGGTTGTCGGAAGGATGTCATGATGGGCCGTTCCACAAACAGATCAGGATGGTTGCAGACTTTGCGCAGCTGCATGAGGCAGTTGATGACGGATATGTAGTTGCCTGAGGCGAGAGCTTCTCGCGTGTCGGTTCGGGAAAGGAAGCCATCATATAATTCACGTTGACGTCGCGATAACCGGCACAGCTCTACGTGTTCGAACTTGGCCGGCATTTGCTTTTCGACATCCGCCTTAAGGCGCCTCAGTAGATAAGGTCGCAAGACTTTATGAAGCTTCGCGATGATGGCGCGCGCTTCATCGTCCATCCGTTCGCGTCCACTCTCTAGGATCTGTGTCTCTGGCTTATGAAACCAGTCTTGGAATTCAGCAAGGTCTGCAAAGCCTCCTACTCCGTTCTCTGACGGCATCAAGAAAAACAGGAGAGACCAGAGCTCTGTCAGGTTGTTCTGTAACGGCGTTCCGGTGAGTAGAAGCCGCGCCTGGGTGTTGAAGCCGAGCAGGGTTTGCCAACGTTTCGACTTGAAGTTCTTGATGTTATGTGCTTCATCCAAGATCATGTAATGCCATTGTCGGCGTTTGAAGACTTGCTGGTCTTGGAGCACGATCTGGTACGATGTGATGCATACGTTCCACATGTCATCTGTCTTCCATCCCTGACGTTTTCTCTTCCTCTCTTCAATGCTGCCGTAGTAAGAAAGTACCTTGAATCCGGGGCACCACTTCTTGAACTCCATCTCCCAGTTGAGCATCACACTGGTCGGTACAATAACGAGATGAGGCCCCCATACTCCGTGGTGACAAGCCAGATGGGCTAACAAAGCGATGGTCTGAATGGTTTTTCCGAGGCCCATCTCATCAGCTAAGATACCGTTAGTCTGGTTTTTGTACAGATCCGCAAGCCAATCGAGTCCGAAATGCTGGTACTCGCGCAGACATCCCCGTAACAAGAATGGCACTTCGGTCTTGGGGAACTGTAGAGGCGGTGAAGCAGACCTGCTAATAGCAGACTTTACCGCTAACGAGACCGAATCCGGATCAGAGGGCTTTGTTTCCGATGTTCGAGGGGTTTGGCTGCGGTCTCGACTGACGGAGTTAGTGACACCATCAGTCTCTGGCGTTGGCTGAGATGGATCGGGAATCACAGGTGGAACCTCGACGCTGGGAACTGCTGCTGTCGTTTGCTTGCTTATTAGACCATTTGGTCGCTCATCTTTGACAACATCATCGGCTGTCGCAAATGTCTGACCGTTAAGGGGGTTGTCATTAGATGGATTACTAGCACGGGAAGGCAAGCGCGTAGTGATCGCTGATGCGTCAACTTTGCCGGCAGACGGTGCAGGAGACTCGACGATGGGCCCAGTCCCATTCTGGAGAATAGGGGTAGACTGGTCAGTGTTACCCATACAGGTATCGTTGGTTACTGCCGAGTCCTTTGCTTCCGTTACATCTGCATCGTCGGCAGGAACAACGGATTCAATGCCCGTAGAAGCATCATTCTTCAACTTCTTCAGCTCTTTTTTTGCCAAAAAATAAGCCAAGAAGACCAGTCGATCCATCGTCGTCATCGTCGTCATCGGAACCGTCGCCCTCGGTGGCACTATCATTTCCGGGTTGACTATCTGTATCCTCATCGTCCGACGTTATATCATCGTCCATGTCCACCGACACATCAGTTGTGTCGGCAGCATCATCAGTTTGTATGCTTGCAGAATTCTCGGCGGCCTTACTGTCGTTGGCCTCGGCCTCTGCAGTCACAAGATCTGGTATGTTTGCATATTTCTGACGGAGCTGTTCTTGAGTCAACCCTTCATCAGATACGGCGGATTTCACATCTTCATCGTCGTCAGATGATGACATGTTATCCTCATCATTCGAGTCTGCATCTGGAGCAGACTCCTCTACCTGTTCCACGTCCATCTCGTCGCCACCGAATTCCTCATCGGAAAATACGAGATCTTTGTTATCTTCGTCGCCACCTTCTTCCGACAAGGCGTCAGAGCCAACGCGAGTTCGTCTAGCTTGAAGTTTCAGCTCTGACTTGCTCACAGCTTCATTCAAAGCTGCCTTCACTCGCTTCTGTTCGGCTGCTTCCCATTCTTCTAATCGGCGGCGGTTGATCTCGGTTTTAACATTGTCCCACATAGCCACGAATGTTTTAACAACCGTCTTGTAGCGCGCAATGCACTCTTGCCGGGCTTCTTCTTCTATCTCCTCTGCTGTCTTGGGCTGACGACTGAGCCACTCGTCTCTGCACGCCTCAGCAAGCTTTTTTGCCGTAGCCTTGTGTCTCTGATGCTCCATGACCATTAACTTCCGAAAGTTCGCCATCTGTTTGAGGAGGTGGTCCATATGCGTCCATTGTCGAGGCGGCTCTTCTGCCAGGTCGGGTACGAATAGGCTGGATCGTCCCTCGCTGAGAAGACCTCCGGGCTCAACTTCATGTTCAATGCGCCGAACAAGGCGAGCATCCTTCTCGGCCATCTCCTGTGTGTATGGCGGGCCATCATCTAACGCATCAAACCAACCGCCTTCACTGACATCAAGCGTTGGCGCAAGCGCTACATACTCCTCGAAAGTCGATGCAAGTCTTGGTCGCGCTATCGTCTGAGTGGGAAGCACGTTCACCTGGGCAGGATGGACTATAGGCATAGATGGGGGCTTAACCTTTAGCCGAATTCTAGTAGGCCGCGATGGGTTGTGATTATCTGGTGTTTCGGGGACTCGCTCGGCGTCGTCTCCTCGTGTCCGGGAACTGCGTCGGGTAGGCTGCGAATGTTTTGGGGATTCAGGTATGGGAGCCAGCGACGAGCCCTTTCGGGCCTTGGGCGATGGCTTCGGGACGGTATTTGACTTCTTTATGCTTGACTTGGCTGCGGAAGAGGGCGTTTTAGCGACGGGTGTTTTGGGGGTGGTCGGCGTGCTCTTCTGAGTGCTTGCGCGCGCACTCTTCGGAATCGGAGAACTCTGCAACTCGCTTAGAGTGTTTCTCGTGAGTCTCTTATTGTTAACGGGCTGTAGCTCTAGTGGAAGCACATTGGTTCGACCTGATCGTCGCCGGCCATTCTCGATGAAGGTTGTAGGGCCGTCGGGCTCGATCTTTTTCCACGGCGGCGATTCGAGCTTGGGCTTTCGTGCAGGGCGGGGAGGAGGTGTCGAGTCGCGGACACGGCGACGCTTTGCCGGCCGTCCATCATCAATGCCATCGCCGACTGGGTCATTGTCATTCGTTGTCGAATCTGGCTTGGCCGGACTCGTTGTCTTCTCGAGGGCGTCGTCTTTATTGGGACTAGTGTCGGTGTTTGGGTTTGAATGGCCTACACTGTCCTTTTCGACGTCTGGTTTATCGGTGTCGGCGACGATTGGTGATGGTTCGGATGCATGCTGGGTTGGGGCGTTCGGGTCGAGGACGGGGTTGTCGAGGTTGTCAGCGACGTGAGATGGCGCAGCAGACTGGGGCAACGCGCTGCTCGTCATAGCTGTCCAGGGTGTCTCGAACAATGGGAGCACGGTGATCTCAGCGAAACATGCATTTGCGGGGATAAAAACTACGTCTACGGATAGAGAATCATCAGTAGAATCAGGTCACCGACTCTGATGGTTGCCAGCCCTCTGTGTCGACAGTTATGATGGATCTTGTGCTGAAAACGTTGTTTCCCCGTAGAATGATGATGATTCAAAAAATTTCGTTCTGAACCTCCGCCTTGCCGCGTACCCCAGTTGGCAGTTAGGGACCTTTGCATTAGGTAAGGAGAGCGAGCTAGGGAAGTGGGCCCGCCCTCATTAACTGCATCGAATGGGCCGTGGTACGCCCGGAGTACTTGGACGGACCTGCCCTTCGAGGCACGGTTGTGTGCACAGGGAAGGCGTGTTCGACGTGTTTGACTCGGCGAAGGAAGGTACTCGTCAGGTAGCGACAAAGGCGCTGTTTAGTGATACTAGCGCTAACCGCCTTAGACTACAGTGGACCGTGCTTCATCTTTTAGTCGAGGTCCCCGATTCGTCCCATTTGTCCCATTATTTGTCCCCCATTTTCTTCCCTACGGCTGCCAATTCGGGCCAATCATTGGTCGAGCTCCTCGGGTCTTGGCGGCCCCGGCTATTGTCGTAACCTTGACTCCATCTGTTTGTCCATCGAAGGCACAACCGTTATCGTCGCCTACCTAGACGTTGATAACCACCACTACCGCAACTACGGACAGCCTTGCGCACACTTCGGCCCACGGTACGTTGCCACATCGTTAGAGAGCTTCGTTACTTTGCTTGCATCGCAGTGAGCTGACCAGCCGGGCCACTTCTAGATGCTCTCTCAACGGGTTGCCAGGGCTTCGGTCCTGCGCGCAGCGTCCATGGCAGCATCGCGACGACTGCCCATTGTCCAGCAGCGCACGCTCTTCCCCGACTACTTCAACAAGAGCTCGAGCCGAAAGTTCCTCGACGAGAAATACCCCGATGAGCCTGCTCTTACCGATGCTGAAGACCCCCTGATGAACGGCGGTTATGTCAACCCGCCGCCGATTCCACGACAGTTCCGCGATCCCTACGGAGACTGGTGGGACAAGCAGGAGCGCAGGAACTTTGGCGAACCTGTTCACGAGGACCACGACTTGCTTGGCATGTTCTCGCCCCATGAGTACGACTGGGTCAACACGAGAACAGCACTTGCCCAGATTGGTACTTTTGTTGCGGCCTTTTTCGGAGTCTGGTGGGTTGTTGGTCAAGTATATCCCGACAAGCCAACGACGCCTCGTGAGTTCGAGGCTGGTCTGCAACGGGAGCTTGGTGGCCCTGGTGCTGTCAGGGTGAGTAGTATATTTCCTGTGTGCCGGAGCCGTTGCCCGACCAGTATACTGACAGCTAAGTTCGTAGGCCAGGGCCCCTGGCGATCCGGAGCCCTACCAGTCGGAGTTGACCGAGTAATAGACATTTCCTGTACAAATACCACCAGCCTCATCAATCAAATGCGCATAACATGTTCCTTGCTAAAATGGGTCAAGACCCCCGTGATTCCGCATCACGATGAACTGCATCCCCCCTTTTGTTTGAGCACGCCCATGTGCCAGCTTCTAATTCCGCGTGTAGTATTCACCCATGCTAAGCATTCAGTGATTTCAGTATTTGATAAGACTCCTACCCGAGTCTTTAGCTGGTGCCTACATGGTACTGCCTACTCAATAGCCATCTCACGCTTTCCAAGCCAACATGTAATGTGCTGGCTTCTACTACCAAGTAGCTGGTGAGAGGTCAACGAGAAAGTGAGAGCGAATGGAGAGACGTGAATCGAAGCCGTGTCCCTTGCTATTTTCTGCCCAGTATGGCAAGAGCTCATAGCTCTGTCTCGGAGGTAAGAGAGGCTTGGACATGGACACTTCCATTTGTCATTGTTTACCTTTTCTTGGTTCACTCTCACAGCACGCATCAGACCGTCGCGCTTGAGAGTCCCGTCGGAAGAGCCCTGGCAGCCGTAAGAGCGACCCTAAGATGTGCCCTCGGAGTGTTTTCCGCCGTGCCTGCCCTCGCCAGACCCGTGAATAGGAGAGTGAGCATGCCAGGGAAGCTGCGAGACGCCATCATGCATATGTAATCGCAACTGGCCTGGTCTAGACTCACTCGGCCTCCGTTTTCCTCCTATTCTCCTTCCCTCGCTCTCTCCTTCGATTCCTCTCTTCTTTCGCCTGCTCTCGCTTGCACTCGGCAACGCTTCAAGTCTCCCTCTTCCAGCTCCCAGCTCCCAGCTCTTTGCATTCCCGTCTCCTCTTCTTCTTGTCATCATCTCGATAGGCAAGAAACAGAGGAACTTGACTATATGATTCTCTTCTTCACCTCTTCTTCTTCTTTTTCTTCTTCTGCCAAGCCAAGACTCCTTCTGCATCAAGTATTCGACCCATCTACTCCCACGCTTTTCCGTTGACAGTACCTCTGCCTGTAGAGAATCCCATTTCTCTGTCGGGTGTTTACTTTGCTCGTCATTCCATGATCTTGCTTGTTATGCCATTGCATTGACAGCTGCTCGTCACGCTTCGTCTTCCTGGCTGTAATACTTAATCACCCTTCATCTAACAGCCCCCTACTACCGTGAAGATGCGCTTCGAAGAATGGGACGTGCTCCTCTTCCCCAAGGACTCTAAGATCCCGATCAAAGAGTTCAAAACCAACTGTCATGTCGTCCAAGACTCAGGTTCGTGTTATTCTCGTCACAGCACGGACTACTCGGTTACAAGGCGTCAAACTTGCTGACTTGCAAATCCTCCCAGAGTTTTCCTATATGAATGGCTCGTTTGGCCTGCCAACTATGACTTGCTTCATGCCTGGCCTCCCACCTGGCACCCCATTCAATATCTCACTCCATTCTTGGAAGACGCCAGACATCAGTCAGATCGCTCGGAACTACAGCAAGCACCCGGAATTTGTTATGTTCGAGGCTCGCGTTCTGATTGATGGCCGACAAGTCGCGTATGTCTGCCAGTTGGAGCCATGAGAGGCAGATAAAACAGAGGTATCTGACTGTATTGCACTACAGGACAACTTCGTTCAGTCGCACCGGACCATGGCCTCAACTCATCAGTCACAGTTTTGGTAAGAATACTCAACACGCATATAGCACCCGTGCACTAACTCGTGCTCCCGTCAGAGTTCACCAAGAACGGTGAACTGGAAGTTCTTAAATTTCCACAGTTCCGTAGCGAGCTGCTTAGACAGAGCTACTGGAGCCCAGCGGACGAGGTTGGACGCATCAAGATCGTAATCAGCGAGGGCTTCCCACGGGACTCCATGACTTTGCCCATGGAAAGGGTCAAGAACGTCGTGGCGTTCTCCTTCCAGCATGCCCCTCTCGGTAAAGTTCTGGTCCTGCCACTCATTGTAGCCTTTGAAGCTAATATCCTCACTTGGCAGACATCCTGGAGACCTCTGGCATCGCCTGGCCCAATCCCGCCATGTGGCGTCGTGGTCCTTTCAATCCCACTATGCCCGTCCAAGCTCAGCAGCATGAAGATGGCCCAGAAGCCCATATTCACTCTCCGCGCCGTCGGTCCAGCATACTCAAGGCCCCTGCCGGCTCTTCTGGGTGTATCTCGGCCACTGCAAATGCATCCCAGATGAATCATGGCAGTTTTCCCGGAAACATGGTCAATGCCCCGAACCCTGTACATCGCGGTGGTAATGATTCTGACGTTGGCTATATGGATCCGTTCAAGCCAAACAAGGCCGACTTTTCTTCCTTCTTCAACTGGCCTGCCGCCTCTGGGTTTGCCGGGAGCTTGCAACTCGGTGATATGGGAATGGGGAAGGCCTCGGGCCGTCGGCCCAACGCCCACAGCAAGATCACTGCGTCTGACATCAGTATGCCAGACTACTGTCCCAACAACACGGATGGGACCCAGTCAATGGATGACTATCAGTCACTTGGGTTTTTCGTTCCCAATCTTGATGACCAAGATGTCAACAGCCTCGCACCTAAAGCACCGGCAAACACGCCCACCACCTTGATTGACTCGAGCTTCGTTGACGATCTTGAACTCGACATGGAGAAAGTAGGAAACATGGGGAGTAAGTTCGTGCCTCCTGCTTCTATCGTCCTCAGCCCTGCTACGTACGTTTTGTTCTAACAGTCACTAGATACGCCACCCCCTACTGATTTCTTCTCTACTAATCCTGCCACGTTCTCATCGGAACTCGCTACGTGTCTCACCAAGTCCCTGCTGAACCAGCCTCACCCGCTTCCGGTCCCACCACCACACATTGCCATTCCAGCCCCTGAGGTCAGGTCACGAAAGGAGAATCGATCCAGCAACGAGACTTCAACAGATGATATCACGACAAACCTGGAACATATTGATATGCGTAAGGTGTCACAATCGGTTTTTGGTCAAGCAAGTAAAGTCAGTCGTGATGCGAGCAACAACAGCAGCAACTCTCCGAGCCATAGCGCTTTTTCTAGTGCCTTTTCCCAACGGTCTCTGTCGGGCGCAGACTTCGGCGAGGGTTTAACCAATGCGACTATTCTATTCACTCACGGAAGCCTGCCATCGAGTGTGGCTGCGGACAGTCGCATTTGTAGCGGCTCTGAAAAGACGATCAAACGACCTCGTCACTTCACACCAGCCAGTGTGCAGGCAATCGAAGACGAGGATGATTTCATCCGACGCAACAGCCCTAGAGACCGACTTGAGCCGGTGGAGCAGCTCGGAGAAGTCAACTAATACGAAGATATCAATATGCTGCCGGCCCTCAGGTTTCGAGGAGGGTCAACAGACGGAGTCGAACTTTGGAAGGATCATTGAATATCCTATCCTCTTGAACTCAACTGGTCGATCACCTTAGACATTCGGTATCAATATTTCGATTTTTTTGGCAGCGGGTTTACACAAGGTTGAAATACTGCTGAAGCTTATGACTTATAACCGAACTGGGCTCTTGGAGTTAGCTAGACTTCGAATGGCGCAATACTAGCAGGCTTACAGGGAGGGGGGCCTGGGTGGCATAATCGAAGAGTAAGGTAGTTTCCGTGAGCCGCGAGGTCGAGCCAGGACTTTGATGCTCCCCGTACTCGCCACTTACCTATGGCGGAAGGAGTTTACTGGACATTGTGTAGAATAGCCTCCAATTAAACCAGACTTAATAGTTCATACATCAATACGGCCTTGTTTGCTTTGACCTTTGTCGGCTCAGGGGGAGACTCAGAAGCTCTAACGAAGCCAGTATTGACGTTGGACGGAGGAGAAGACGCAGGAGTCGGCGCATGCTGGTGACGGAGTCCGGAGACATGCTCTACGGAATATATTTCTCAGACCTGTCAAGTCGTCTGACGGGGACGCCGGCCGCCGGCGCAAGTGAGCGGAGACTGGCGAAGGCTACAGGCTAGGCCCCTGGTTTTCGGGTTACCCGCCGCCTCTGCCGCGCAATGTCCGTGTCGAAGGTAGGTACGGCGAACCATTCGAATGACACGGAATACGTAAGGTACCCAGCCTATAAAAATGATAGGTTGGGGGACATTTCACGTGGTACCTGTCAGGGTGTAACTTATGGAGTGGGAATGTAACGAGAGTATCTCGTACTCTACGGTAGATATCTCATCTGTCGTAGGAGTGATCTGGGACCCTGCCCTGTCATCCACGATCTTCCCATTCACATACGATGTCGTAGTGATCTGTTGTACGATACATGAGCTGCTGTGCTTACGAGGGACGAACTGGGTAGTTTGAGGCATTGAATCGGCTGGGATCCGTTGGGAAGGGTGGTAGGTATGTATGGACGTATGGACGATACGCGAGGGGTTGCTACTTAGTAGGTATGACGAACACTGATATCGTGTTGGAAGAGACGCGGGTAAGGTGCGCGCCCGACCGACGCGGAATGGGGGGCTAAGGCAGGTAAAAAAAGTAATCCGTATTACGTGCTGCGTTATGTGAAGAAGGGGGCTAACAGTTATTGGGCCACGTTGGGCTGCTGCTGCTGCTGCGGCTGGGCGCGATTGATAGGGCGGGATGGGTGCGGGTTGTTATTGCCAATCGGGATGGGGAGTCGCCGATCTTTAAGAGAGTGAGGGAAAGAGGGAAAGAGAGAGAGAGGGTTGGTTACGTAGGTCACATGTGAAGGGGCGAACGGATCACATGCGATTGAGAGGCGGGCGATCATGCGGGATGATGTCTGAGGAACAAGGTTGAATTTGATAATCTTTGCTGGGAGTTTACGAGTTGGTATGTGGTGATGATGATGTCGTGGAAGTTGAAGGGTAGAACGGCAATGGGGATGGCAAGGGGAATCGGGAGAGAAAACAGGTCTTGGCCTCTGTCTCTTGTCACGGAACTGTTGGTCCAGGTTTGTAGATGGGATAAGCTTGACGTTGCAGTCTTACGGAGTAGGTGTTATTGTTATTCTCGTTGCTAATTCTGTTTATGTATTTGTTGACTTACGGAGTAATAATACGGGTTATGAAGTTGAGGGTTGTGGTGTTTAGGCTTACATGGTGGTTTCAACAAACAAGTTTAGCCGTCCCGGGGATTCAACAGTTTGGTCTTACATTTTGTGTGTGCAGATAGGCATGTCAGTAACGGAATCGACATTGCTGCCCGAATTGGGTCCCTTTCGTTGCCAAGAAGAAGGGGCCCCGTAATCCGTATTGAAGGACGGTTAAGTTGTCTGCTTCGAGTTTAGCTGCCGTGTATCAAGGCCTGATCGGCGCTTGTTTTTCTAAATTTTCAGCAACGAGCGCGCGATGTAACAGGGGATTTATTTCCGCTTTTGGGTAAGATCTTGATGTATGATTTTATCATCGGGCAAGGGTCGTATGTAGGGTGGGAATGGACGGCTGAAGCGGGACGACGTACGTCACGATATGGTCGAAATATGTACATACGAAGTAATGATGGAGCTTTGAAGAGGGGGGCTTGTCTGGCTGTCTGGCTGTGACCTGGTGCAGGCTGCACATCGTGGGGTTCGATGGGTTGCGACCATCAAGGTGTCAATCTTGGAGCAGAAAGGAGCAGGAATCGACATAACATCGCGTTGCCCGCGCAGGTTTGAGTGAGGCGTCATCGGCGTTGGGCGATGGAGCAACGGGTTTCAGGAATTCATCAGGTCACGGCTGATCCGGGGAGTGATTGGTGACTTTACGGGATATTATTCTCTTTTTTTTTTCTTTTAATATTCATCGCTATTATTGAACTTCAGATATTCTCTAGAGTCTACTTTATGCGTGGCGGTTGACTAGTTGTCCAAGTGTTTGTTTTGGGCTTCGTCCCTAAAACAAAACAAGGAAGGGAAAGGAAAAAAAAATATACCACTTGGAAAAGCGCCGCCACGTTGCGATTCTCTTTGGTCGTATCGGTCTGGGTTGACTTGCGTCGGAGAAAGTCCACACGGTTTCCACTTCGCCACAGGGTTAGGTCGAAGTTCGCACCGGAAGGGGGATCCAGTCGCTTGCTTCATGACGAAGGGGTCTATTATAGATCGGTCTATAAGTACATGACTGTCCTCGTCCCCAGGCTCTAGATTCCCTTCCTCTGTGTTTTCTCTCTTTCTCTCCTTATCCAGTTGCGTTGCATAGACAATATATAGAGAGCGTGATCAGTCCAGTTCCTTTCGTTCAGTATCTACTATTCAACAGCGATAATCAACATCAACACCACATCCACCATGAAGAAGAACGCCAAGCTCGCCCTCCTCGCCCTGCTCTTCCAGGCCAACCCCCTCGAGGCCAAGACGCACAAGAACGTCCGCACCTACGAGATCCTCCCGGGCGCCGTCATCACCAACAACGAGATCGTCTACACGGAGCCCGACTGCGACCCGGGTCTCGAGTGCCTCGTCTCCAAGACCTGCAGCATCCCCGGCTTCGTGCCCACCCTGACCAAGGACGAGCGCTTCTTCGCCTGCTGCGCCTCCGGCCAGCGCCTGCTCGGCAGCGCCTCCACAGCCTTCGACTGCTGCGCGCCCGGCCATGATCTCGTGGGCAACCCGCACGTCGGCTACCACTGCTGCATGGACGGCTACCACTTCGACGGCAACAGCTGTGTCGAGTCGCATGCGTGCAAGCATGGCAAGATCCACGCCCACGGCCACTGCGTCTGCCCTGATGGCATGATTGAGCGCGCCGACGGCACTTGCAAGCACCAGCACGTGCACTCGCACTGCCACTCTGGTCTCGAGTTCGGTAAGTCTTATACAAATGATATCTACGATTCTAGAAGAGTTGATGGCTAACTCCTATGAAAAAGGCCGCTGCTACATCCTCACGGCCCACAACGGCAACCGCCTCGGCCTGCAGAAGAACGGCTACTACTTCGCCGCGCCCGACGGCATGGCGCAGCGCTACGGCAAATTCCAGCTCTGCCCGGACGACCGCTGCACGCACGGCCACGAGCTGAACCCCTCCAGCCCCGTCTTCATCCGCGACATGTACGGCGACCTCGCCAGCGGCGCCAACCGCGGCCAGTGGCTCAACAGCGCCATGAACGGCGACCACATCGGCCGCACGCCGCACTTCGCCGAGGCCGGCGAGTTCTCCATCACGAAGTGGCCCTTTGGCAGGTACTGCCTCGGCGGCTACACGCACGGCGTCGGTCCGGCCTGCCCCGTCGATCACCCTGCTATGACGTTCTACTCGCAGGATCCGCAGATGTGCGTCGAGTTCGACTTCACGGAGGTGCCGTGCAACATCAAGGACGACTCGAACAACTGCTTGTGGGAACACGGCGACAAGAAGAAGTGCTTGTAAGAAAAGAGAGACAATACATACATTAGAAAAGGGGGGGAGGGTCATCATTTGAGTGGTGACTGGGATCAACTGCACATTGTTTTTTGGGGGATTCTTGGGGATTACTTACTACTATTGGGATGAGAACTTGCAAAAAAGAATGGAGATGATGGTGGCTTTGTTTGGGTAATGATTAATGATAGTACGGAATAATGATAATGAATCCGGCGTTGGGTTTACATATTTACTTACTCTGGGGGATGATTCTGTTGTGCTGTTTACCTTGTGAGTGTTGTGAATGAGTGAGTCTCTGTATGTAGTCTGTCTCATGCCTACCTCCAGCTTCTGAGTCGAAAACTGTACGAGTACTGCAGCAGGGAATTCGATCCGAGCAACACCATGGACGTAGTCATATCCTGTTGGAGACCAGATCTGAAACTCGAAAGTCACCCGGAGACCAGGGAGGTTGAGCCGCAGTATTGAGCCAGCAATGCGCGACGACGTCGTCGACTCAGACACTCCTTTCTCATGAGAACAATCAAACATGAAACGAAAAAATGATTCTCTCGACTCACAGTCGCATACTAATCGTATCATGATCAGGACTCGAAGACTTCACTCACTTGGAGGTTAGGTGGTAAGACGGCGTGTTCCATGTCCACCAATGGGAACCGCACGCATCGCGCCGCGACAACCGCAGCCGACTCACGGTTGACACACGTGGTTGAGGCTCTTTTCCTGCTGCTGCGCTGTTCCCAGTCGTGCCACGAGTGTCAGACCTGTAAGGCCAAGCGACAACCAAGAATAGCATAGCAGGCTCCCGTTCCTGCTGCCTTATGAACGGGTCCATGGCCCGTCCCTCCCGTGAGAACCTAAGGGATTAGTAGGTAGCCCAAAGATGAGTCGCCAACACCTCCATGAGAAGCGGCGGTACGGGATAGGTAAGGAGAAACGGGCTACGTCGATCGCCACGCCATGCCGACTGTTGCGATGATGGCTTCGGCTGCACATGGATGTATCCATATTGCTGTTTATTAAGGAGAGCGAGACGGATGTTGTTGGAAAGAAGAAGCCCAATATTCTCCGTGTCTCATCGGCTGGTGAGATGGCCAGTCTGGACCCTATTCGCGAGCCAATCAGGAGAATGAGGATCGCCGCCACGCAATATCGAGGGCGAGATTAATTGAATGAGACATCGATCACTCCCAACGCATGCATTTCTCTTATGAGTATCGAAGGACTTGCAATATATAAGGTTGCTGTTGCTATGCCTCATGCAGCTCGTTTCGTTGGGATCCCAACTCCATGGCACCTTTCGGATTGTTCTGATGTTTCGCTATGAGAGTCGTTGACTCCGGCGATCTGAGACAGAGTCACTCTTCTGATCAGCACCCATTTCTGAAGCATCGAAAGATTATAAGGTGCTTCTGGTGGCGTCCATGAGTTTCGTTGAGAGTTGACAATGAGACAACTCGAACTCGTCTTGGTAATGAGTTCGTAAGTCTTCTTGCCTCGTCCCAAATTAACGGATTCTATCACGACGCCAAGGGGACAGGCTTGATTGGTCGTTGGTTTTCGTCACGTTTCCGTTACAGACCTCGACTCGTAACCAAGCAAGGGACAACCTGACCAACCAGTGCTTCGTCGTCACACAGCGAGACCGTTGATTTCGAGGCGAGTTACGCATAGGTAATCCTGTTGACGTACGATATGTACGAATAATGAAGACGCATCGGCACGACAAACACCTAGAACAATCCATGCTGAGCTGGCAGACTTACCTAATACCTAATATATTTTGTCGGGAGACTCCGCCACGACAATATTCCATACTCAGCAGTAAAGCTGCAGCATGGGGGCCGCTTTGGATTCGGCTGTGCCCAGCTGCTCTTCTCTCGAAGCCTACTGGACGCCTAGCAGCTGGGGATGCCCGCCAAGACCAGGACCGCATGGATTTTATGTAGAGGGTCCGGTCACACGACAGGCGGTGATCGCCAGGCCAAGGAGGGCTTTGTCCGGATGTTGCTGCGTAGGATGTGTGCACGAAGTAATAATCCGTACATACGAAGGACGCTGTGAGATGACGGAGTCGTAGGGGCGGGACTCTGCAATTAATCGATACGATACCTCCGCCCGCTCACTCTCTTCTGCTTCTCCTCGTATTCAAGCTGACCAGTCACGACAGTGCAGGCTTGGCTTGGCCTGCCTTGTAAGTTGTTTATTTATAGGCCGAGTGCCTCATCGTGGGGGATCTTCCCTTTGTATAAATACCGTCTCTTCCCTTCGTCTATTTCGTAGATATCTATCTCTCGATCAGCATTCAGCAAGCAAGCAAGCAAACAACACCATCACATCTTCAATATCTACTTCCTTTCGAGGTGTAATACTTACCTTACCTGCCCTAAATTGGTGCATGATCTACGTGGCGGCGCGCTAGTGGCTCTGAAGATCAAGAGATAGCACAAAGGATAGCCTCTTAGAAGCCCATCCTTTTGAAAGCCAAGCGAGCTCAGTTCAGCTCAAGTCCTTTATCCTTTCGCCGATCATCAGCATCATCGACGGTCTTACCTTCGTCTTCTCAACCGACTCGCACTTCGCCTAGAAATCGAGAAAGAAAACCCCTCACTTTCTAAGCAACAATGTCGTTCATTCGGAAGACCACCGGCGCCATGCTCCTGAGCATGATGGGCATGGCCGGACTCGCTCACTCCGCCGCCGTTCTACCCCGAGACAGCGCGGCGACAACCACCGTCTTCCAACCCACCATGTATCTCATCTACCCGACGGAACCTGATCGCTCAGAGCCGGCGACCACGCAACTGGAAGTCCAGCGCAGCGGCAACACCTCCATCCTAGAGAACATCGCCGTCTTCAAGGGCATCCCGGCGACGGCGAAGAGCTGCACACTCGGCTGGGCGCAGTCCGCGAAGGCCGACCGCCCCACTTTCATTGTCGATGGCAATGGTCTCTTGGCGGCACAGCAGATTTCGAGTTTGCCCGAGGGTGACATCACGTATGCTGCTATCGCGCCCATCGTTGACGAGGCGGTTAAGAACGGCGAGCCCTTGCTGCACCCTGACACCACTCTCTGGCCTGACATCGAGACGGCGGAGACGCACATTGCTGGGCCGATTAACTGCGCCGAGACAATTTATCTGAAGTTGCAGATTGATGATCGCGATGGTGAGGGCTTTGTGTATCTGGGACAGGACGCGAAGAACGGGTTGACGATTACGATTTCGTAAGAGATGATTGGTGTTGAGTGAGATGGTGGATGCCCGTGAGATGGGCTCATAGAGAGATTCTCATCGTGAATGAGATTGAGATGAAGAGGGCAGCCGTTTGGCGACTACCCCTTTACTTTTCAGTACGATCTTCGTACTTTAGTGTATATAATGATTGGATGACGATATTGGATGAGATTTTCTTTGTTTTTATAAGTTAGACGAATGTTCAACACATTTTATGATGTTTGAATCGAATTCATCGATTCACGAAAATCTTCATTGAAAGAATCGCTGCTCACTGACCTCGGTTCAGTCCATACTCGTACGGACTGTCGCACCGTGTGCCGAGTGAGGGGAGACAAGTGCCATGCAAACACCCCGCGTCGATTAGCCCCGGGCCAAGCAAGGGTGCGTCGATGGCTTCGGCCAATTGGTGTCGTCGATGCGTGTTAGCGGAGGACGGACGCGGGTAAGAGACGCGATTGACACCTCGAGCTGTCGAGCTCGGAGGGGATGATGTGGATGTTGCGATACATATGTACGGACCACCGGGACATTCGGAATGAGAGTCCAGGTATTATCACGAAGGTAGCAGGCATGTACCTATCTCTCGTGAGGAGGAACCTGTTGTCAATTGGAATACATACGGGATATGAAATGGTGTTGAAGCTTGCTGAAAATTGATCGAACGAACTGGATGAAGCAATTCCCAGTGTTAGTACAGTACTGCGCACAGTAGGCTAGTTATGTACGGAATAAGTGCGATAGATCCACGCGGCGTGTGAATAGCATCTCCACAGATGGGGCGTTAGTATCCACATCGGCTCATCGAGGACCAATCTCGAGCTCCAGTCGGCACTCTTCACTTGTGTTGACCTGGCTTGGCGTGGAAAAACTAGCTAAGAAAAGCAACGGGAAGAGGACAACAAGACCACAACAGCTTAAGGGCGTGTTCGGCGCCCAAGATTTCCAGAGAAAAGATACATGTGTCCCCGCACCAATTAACTAAATACAGACAAGGGCATATATTAGCGTAACTCATTGTATCTACCCACAGACTCCGTACCTATCGACGGATTAATCAAGGCAAATATGAAGCAGATTTTTCAATTACCAGAGCCGAACTACAACTCCCACCTATCGTACAACTCCTGACACCTACGTGCCTTCCGTTCTATACAGAATTCAAAGCAATGTCCGAGACACAGACTCCCGATGTACCACTGGAGGTCACTGATTCAATTGAACGTTAGTAGTGTTTTCTGATTTCAATAATACCGTCGTACTAATTCAATGATTCAGCGATTCCGGCAAAGCGATCGCATCATGCGAAGTCGAAACCAACCTCCGTCGATATGAATCTTTATCCATCGTCTGGATACATACGGGATAACAGTTTACTTTCGTGGATGGCCACGTTGCCTGTGTCGCCGATTCCAAAATCATACAGTTGGTCAAACGAGGCTACGATTCTGTTTATTCTTTCCCTATGCGAGGCACGAAGGGCAGGATTGGTCACGCCGAACCGATTGGATGTTAGCAACAGACAGGGACGAATACGTATATGGGATTATATACGACAGAGGTTCTGTGAATGTGGGCTATATGCCATGGTATCGGGACTCACAGATGCTGTACTTGATGCCAAGTATAACGCTGAAATGAGTGGTGTTTTCAAGCCGTACAAGAAGCTTGTTGGTTCGAAGTACTCAGGTACGGATCTAGAGATGAACGAGAGTGGACAGTTTACGGCATCGGAGGAGTTGTGGACACGTCAACTCGGAATGAAGGGGAATAGTAAGGACGTTTGGTTGCGGCAACGCGGTATGCCTATGTGGGCACAGTACGAAGAGCGCTTTGGAGAGGATGTGGCAACGGGGAGATGGCGCAAAGAGTGAAACGACGGCGAGAGGGAATTGGTTGTTTGTCAACAACGGAGTGTCGGAGAGATTAATCGGGAGATCGGGCTCAGACATAATGTTGTTCAGCGTCGTGAGCAACAAAGCGTCGGGACCTCTACACCGGAGCGTTTCGATAGTCACATGGACGGGCTCGGTCAGTGAAGCGTCGGAGAGATAACGAGTCGAGGGTAGAAGGGGGTAAGAGGGGGGATGGCGGATACGTTAAAAGAGATTGAGAAATTGACGGAGCAGTTGAATAAACAGGGAAGACAGACAATTGGAGGCGTACGGGGCAGTACGTAGATTGGGATTGGATAAGCATGTGGAACGGGTGATAAAAAAGGGAGCTACAGATAAACTTGAATGTGGCGGATGTGTTATCGTACGTAGAATGTGGTGATGAAGACGGATTTACGAGAGTGGTGTTTAGAACTATCGTCATCTGTATAGAAGATAAATGGAGACAGTCATACTTTTATGAACGGTAATGTAATATGGATGAGGCGAACGAAGTTGTGGTATTTGTAAACATTGGTAGTTAAAGGTGTATTGAGAATAAAGGGTAGTGGTGTTTGAAAATACGGATGATTAAACGGAGATTAGTTAGATGATATGTAGTGCTTACGAAACGGCGACGGTTGTAGATTGACAGAAAGGGGTTTTGATATTTGGGAACAGTGATAGTAGATTAGTTGAATGAAGTATGGTGTTTAGTAACGGCGACGGTTGTAGAAAGGTTGGTAGAAAAGGGGAGATGAGTTGAATGAAGTATGGTGTTTAGAACGGCGACGGTTGTAGAAAGGTTGGTAGGAAAGGGGAGATGAGTTGAATGAACTATGGTGTTTAGAACGGCGACAGTTGTATAAAGGTTGGTAGGAAGGAGAAGATGAGTTGAATGAAGTATAGTGTTTAGAAACGGTGACGGTTGTAGAACAGTTGGTAGGAAAGGGGGGATGGGTTGAATGAGGTATGGTGTTTGGAAACGGCGACGGTTGTAAAAAAGTTAGTAGGAAGATGAGTTGACGTTGAGAATTGACGATGATCGTGTAGATATATCTAACTATTCACTTTATGCGCATAATGACGATGAGTCGTTCCACATCGTCGTCGCAATGCGCTCTCTCAACTCATCGAACTCTTCTTTCGTCGCAACGTTCTTCATCGCATCGAATAGTTGTCCGTGTTCGCCTCGTTGCGATGGCGGCAGGTCAAAATGACTTTGAACTATCACCGTTCGTTGACACCATTCATCTCCTGTCCATAATAGAAGTTGTTTTTCTGCTCTTTCGATGTCCTCTAGTTCGTCGCTATCGACAAACTCATCGTCGCTCTCCCGCTCCATTCGCAATGGCTCATGCCGCACATACGCAATAAAATTGTGCAATCCCGTCAACGCATATACTATATTAATCTGTTTTTTCAAGATCGTACTCAGCAGCGATTGACCGCACAATTTTAAAACGCCGTTTCCACATTCCAAATGTCTTTTCAATGCCTATTCGCAAAGAACTGTGACGCAGATTAAACAACTCCTCTTTGTTTCTGGGTCTTTCATCCAGTGCATCCCCATTCTTTGAGATGGTAACGCACACCCAGATATGGACAAAGATAACCTCCTCCTTGACTCAAGCCAGCATCTGCCAACCAGTATTTACCAGCAGAGTGCCATTAAACCATTCTCGCTCGAGATAGGGTAACAGCTCTTCCATCATGCATTGAGCCCTCTAGACCAGCTAGGATGAAACTGAATGTGCCATTGTGGTTGGTAGTGGCCATTACATTTTGAGCAGTGTACCCTTTTCTACATCTGTACAGCCTTGCTAACGCAGCTGGTACGTGAGCATGTACTAGAGTACCATCAATTGCACCAATACAGTCCTGAAAGTAAGGGAATCTCTTGGTGTTTTGATGTATCTCTGGAGCAACAGTATGCATGTCCATAGGGCGTACAAAGTAATCGTGCAAAATCAACATTGCATTCAATACTTCTTCAAATATGGAGCTGATAGTACTAATGGAATGTCGCCAGATGAGAGCAGCCGAGCGTTGTGTTTCGTTCTGTCCGCAAATCCATAGAAATACCATGATTTTTTGTCGTATGCTTGTATAACGTCCCGGGCGTAACGTGGTGTTTTCTTCGAGCCATTGACAGAGTTTGATGAACGTAGCCTTCGTAATACGGAAGGTGCTTTTGAATTGGGGTTCGGTATGCTGTAATAACAAGCGGTTCGAAAAGGCCTCCCCTTCGGAGGGGTCTGTTGAGTACGTGGTTGAAAAAGCTTCGGAAAATGCAGGTAGATTATCAAGTCGACGGTGTATACGAGTGGTGGAGGATTCATTTATCGTCGATATTAGCGATTCTGAATACGTATTCAGTAACTCCTTCATCATCGTTTTAATCGCATTTCTGAGCGGAATATTTTGAGCCATCGTTGCGTCAACAACAATACGGATTATTGCGTACAGACAAGCAGTTCGTACGATTGTCGGGAAAAAACTACCCTTCACATGTGAATTTTTCCCGGCCGAAGTTCTGTGCTACACTTTCACATTATAGGTTAAGCGCATCCCTAATTATGGTTTAGGGGGTGCGATTCTGTTCATAGTACAAGGAGTACATTCTAATCTGTGTAAGTCGCCACTTTTCCTTAAGTACCTCCTTCTCACTAAGCACTTCTTGGATTAGCTTAATGAAATAGCGCCCGGAGAGTACTTTGACCCAGTTGTGCCCTGGGATATCTTGGGCGCCGAACACGCCCTAAGAAGGTGGGTACTTGTGCATAACCTACGGATTATCTTCGATCTGATCCGTATGATCAAACGAGAGAGTCCATCTCGGATTATGTCTCGCGTCAGGACAGCCTAGCTCTGCCCGTCGACGGCGTTGCCTCATCGAGAGATTCTGACCTCTCTTTTCTTCACAGCAGGTAATTGAACGCGGTTGACGACGAGCACACCGTCGCCACTGCGCGAGCGACATCATGAAGCTCTCTATTCTTACCATTGGCCTGGTGGCGCTGCTGACGCCTCTCACTGCCGCTTGGTCCAAAGAAGGTATGGATGCTCCATCACATCGCCCCATTGAGTCTTGTCTTTAAGACTCACCTCTTCGCCTCATCCAGATCGCGAGATCTTCCGTGTCCGCGATGAGCTGGCCACGCACGAAGGCCCCGAGATCACCTTCTACGACTTCCTCGGTATAAACCCATCGGCGAACCTCGATGATATCAACAAGGCCTACAAGCGAAAGGCGAGGGCTCTGCACCCGGACAAGGTCCGACAGCAATTGACCGCCGAGCGCACCAAGAAGAACAAGGACAAAGGCATCAAGGTCACTAAGGCGCCCTCCCAGTCCGAGCTCAAAGCTGCCGTCAAGAAAGCCAGTGAGCGCCAGGCCCGCCTCTCCATCGTCACCAACGTGCTCCGCGGACCCGGTCGCGACAGATATGACCACTTCCTCAAGAACGGATTCCCCACCTGGAAGGGAACCGAGTATTACTACAGCCGCTACCGCCCCGGTCTAGGCACGGTTCTGCTTGGCTGCTTGTTTGTTGTCGGCGGCGCATTCCACTACATTGCACTCTACATGAGCTGGAAGCGCCAGCGCGAATTCGTCGAGCGCTACATCAAGTATGCGCGCACTGCCGCCTGGGGCGATAATTTCGCCGTTCCGGGCTTGGATGCCGCCGCAAACCAGCCCGCAGCGCCGGCCGCCGAGGACGAGCAGCAGCAACAGCAGCAGCCACCGATTGCCATGAACCGAAGGCAGCGCCGTATGCAGGAGAAGGAGACGCGCAAGGGACCCGCCAAGGAAACGAAACGCCCTACTCGCGGCAGAGCTCGCGCCAGCCAGCAGGCCAGCGGAAGCGCGACACCGGTGCCGCAGGCTCAGGGATCAGGACCGACGGGTGCGAAGAAGCGAATTGTTGCTCAGAATGGCAAGATTCTGGTTGTGGACTCTCTTGGTGATGTCTATCTGGAACAGGAAGATGAGGATGGAGTTATGCAGGAGTTCTTGCTTGATGTAAGTTATTCCCTCTACCCCTATTTAGGATGAGAAACTAACCGCAAAACAGCCCGAGGATCTCCACCAACCCACCATCAAAGACACCGCCCTCTACAAACTCCCCGGCTTCCTCTATGGCCTCACCATCGGCAAAGTCTTCGGCAAGAAGACCCCGGCTCCCGACTCCGAAGAACTCGACTTCGTAGTCGACGAAGCCGAGTCCGACGTCGGCGTCGCCCGCACCCCTTCGACCGATTCGACCGACGACTTCGAGCTCGTCGAGGCGACGACGAGCGGCCAGGCGCAGAGCGGTGGCAAGCCGAAGAAGAGGACGACTAGGAAGCGGTAATCGCGCTTTGTCAAGATATTAATAATTGATCTTCCCTCGGTTTCCTTGGATGTATACTGGGGTGGATATTCATGGTCTTATGTAGCTAACGGCTGGGTAGACTCATTTTATTCTATTCTATTCATTGGTTGTTATATCTGGATGCTACGTTTTGTTCTTGGTGTTTGTTGTCGTGATGGGCTTATTGACATGTCATCTCGTCGACTATTGTATGCCCCTTATCGCGGAATGCGATGCGAGGCGATCCTCTCCCCAGGACTTCATCACTTACACCATTCACTCACTCCGGGCTAACATCTTAGCTGTCAACTTCTTATAACCAGCCTCATAGCTCACGTACTTTACACGGGAGGTGATACCCCTTAGGTATCCCCTTGGCCGCGCAAGTCAACAACCCCGTACTCGCCTCATACCACCCAAACAATCCCTTAGGAGACTTATCACCACATAATCGTCCAAACAGTCCGGAAGCAAAGTATTCAGCCTTCATATCTCACGCACTTTACACGAGAAAAGATGCCCTCATCCCCTTGGCCGTGCAAGTCGACAGCCAGCTCCGTAATCCGTACTGCCTCATACCACCCAAGCTACAACTTAGAGACTTATCACCAGGTCTTCTTTCGCTAATTAACTCGGGAACAAGGTAGGAATCCAGCCTCATATCTCACCCCTTAATCCTGCAAATCAACCTCTCAACCGCCGCTTCAACAACCAAAACA
This sequence comes from Xylaria sp. L1 SY-2022, assembly GCA_023079495.1. Lineage (NCBI taxonomy): Eukaryota > Fungi > Ascomycota > Sordariomycetes > Xylariales > Xylariaceae > Xylaria > Xylaria sp. L1 SY-2022. Next base: position 201,050 of record JALIDW010000013.1, on the reverse strand, counting down.
GCACCCCTTACCAATCAACCTCCCATGGTCGGACTTATCCCTGCCTATGAAGCCAACAATTTCAACCACAAAAGTCAATCTGTTCAAGCACTCTAGCATGTGTCCAGTACGTTGTTGTGTTGAATAATTAGGTAGCGGGTGACATACTCGTAAGTCGTCTCAGTATACCCTCGCTGGTATGAGTAGGGAGTGAGTACGGACGTCGTCTTCCGGTAGTCAGTCATTGGGTAGCTCACTCGGTAATCTGGAAGTAATGCCCTTATCCCCTTGCCGGCGCGAAGCCGACATCCCCTATTCGTCTCATACGGATTACCACCCAAACTATAGTTATCTGGAGAAGACTTACAACCAACTACAATGAACATCCAAGACAACGAACGTACCAGCTGCTACGATAGCTCGTTTTGAGTTAGGTAGTTGATATTCCCGATATTTACTGAATTGTCCACTTCCCATAGTCAAGAAAATAGATAGGTCGCACTCGGTTTATACCGAATACCGAAGGGATGAGATGAAATCTTCACTTACGCTGCTGCAGCAATGGAAACGGACCTTCGGCAGTTACTTATAGGAGATAGATGATACCTAAGCTCACTCGATTCATACCGACTGCCATGATCTCCCACCTCTCTATTACTTCAACGATGAGGCAAACCATCTCACGTATTCAAACTCCCTTACCTTAGGTAGGTACTTTCGATTTATACCTTCAACTGACCTGGCTTCATACCTTCGATACAACCTACAGGTACCAAACTCATCAACCTGCCAAACCATCACCCTTCACTACAACTCCTCTCTCTCACACACCCATCCAAACTCACTCATCTAAACTCAGTATTCCGTAAAGCGGAGATCTCATCAATTAATCTCATCTCATCATCTCCAAGTAGTCAGGCCATGAAATAATCATATTCCATAACTCTGTTGTCTGTCTGCACTCAGTCATGTCCTAGACCCTTCTCATCCCTCATACCCATCCAAAAAAACAACAAAAAAAACCATCATACCCAACCCATACCAACACCCACCCAAAGAGTCATTATTGTAAAAATACAGGTGCTTAAAACTCCATCGCGCTCATCTGCTGATACTCTCCATACTGGTGTTCAATCGGCTGTTTATGCCCCGGCCAGTCGCCCGCATACACCGGATCCGTAGCCAACCGGTACGATCCAAAGGAATTATACACGTCCTTCGGCCGCGCCATTTCTTCCTCGAGCTGCTGCTTCACGGATTCTTCGTACTCGCGGCGGGCGAGCATATCGTACCCGGACATCATGTACGGCTCGACGTACGCCGTGCTCACCCAGTGGCCGTCTGTCGACTGCACGGGTGTAAGCGGCGTGCCGTCGAGGCTCATCATCGAATCTTGTGAGTCTCGCTCTGCGACCATCTGTTCGTGTCGGAGCTGTGCGAGAAGTTCCTCCTGCTCGACTGTTGTGCTGGACCAGGTCACGGAGGCGTCAGTTTGCTGGGAGTTGGTGGGAGGATATATCGTCCATAGCTCGAGCAAGCGCTGTTGCTGAGCAGTATCGGCTGTCTTGAAAAGTTCCAGTTGCTGCGGGGATAGACCGGCGGGGTTTACACCGTGACTGATGAGAACCTGCTCCACGGATGGCTGTGTGGGCTTCGGCGGGACGGACGATGGCCGTTGCATCGGCTGATCTTGCTGCACGACATGGGCCGAGTGGTGGTAGTGCTGTGAGATGGAGTATATTATAGGCTCGGGCTCAGACTGCTGTGGTGGGCTCGGCTGTACTTGTTGCGTTTGCTGAACTGGCGATGGTTGCTGAAATGTCATTTGGCGGGAGAAGAGCGTGGCGAGCTCCTCGCCGGACTCCATTCTCGACTGTGTGAATGCCATGTCTTACGAGCGTGACAAAAGGTCAGTGAAAACCACGGGTGACGGCAGACGTAACAACTCACCGAGACACGAGAATGTCGACGGTTCTCGGGTAAACTGTACTGAACAGGACTTCTGCGGGAGTGGCGAGAGGGGTGTAAGTGATGAGACAACGACCTGAATGTGTGAGTCGCGGTAACAGGAGTGAGTAGTGAGAGAGAAGCTCTGGTAGGAGAGAGAGAGAAGCTCTGATAGTAATATAATACTGTCTCTTATATTGACTATTGCTATGTACTTGCCCGAGGCGTGACACTATGTTTGCGAGAGAGAGAGAGAGCAGGCGGGAATTGTTGATCACGAGGGAAGCAAGGAAGCAGAGAGCAAGGAAGGGCGACAAAGGAGAGAGGCTCTAGTCCGTAGCGATGGATGCCTCTAGATATATGAGACACCGACCAGGAGTAAGAAAGGTGATCTGTCAGGGGGCAACGAATAGATTCACGGCGCTTCGAAGCACAGACACGTCGTAGACACGGAACTGGGGCCTGATCTGACTGTTCACTGCGGACACTCAGGGGGGGCAAGGCAAGGCAATGGTTTTTTTTGTTGTTGTGGGGGGGGATGGAGTCGAGAGAGGAAAAGAGCCTGAAAGATGCCAGATGGAGATATGGAGGGGTATTAAGTCGAGTAATCCGATCCGTGGATTGTAGATCTTCTCAGATGGGCTGGATGAGATGTACGAAGTACGAGTACGAGCACTTGGTTGGCCTGGCTGGGGTTGACGTCACACTCCTACTCACGTCTGTTTCTGACGATGATGATAATTCAGGCGGGCGATAATTCGGACGATAAGCGATGGATGATCAGAATGAAATCCTGAAACGAGTCGAGATTTGAAATTCCCTCGAACAGTCTACGAGAAATAACAGATAGGTGGGAACTTGAGAGAAATAATGCGTGCACGAAGAAATGGATTGCTACTTTAAAATGCACGTGAACGACGAAGGAGGCGCGTGAAGGAGGGGGATGGAGGGGGCTAACGGGGAGTGCTAAGGGCGAGAGAGTCGAGACGGAGGAAGCGGGCGAGCAGAGCAGCGGGTGGGTGAAAAGTTGGGCAGGTCGCATGAGGGGAAACGGGCGAATGACAGCGAATGGCCACTCGCGCCGTCCCTGCCTGAATTGCTGAGCAACCAGGCATTTTCTGCCAGTCAAGAGCGACCGAAGCGTGAGCAGCGATTACGGCAGGCAGCCTGCGCTGGGTTAGGTTAGAAGGGTACTAAAAAGATACTCCTGCTTTCATTCACACACCAGCTTATTCATACGTACTGTTTAAGTACCGCTATTACAAGACTCCCGCGTTATTAGTGGACGTGGCAAAAAGACGTGTCACATGCCGGTTCACATCCGCAGGAGTGGATCCCGAAAGCGAAAGCCCCTGTTGCTTGCTTGTTGACGCCCAACCACTCTCGGACCACGCATTCTCACAACCCACGTGCATTTCACGGCCATGTACGAGTAAACCTTCATGTTTCCCTGCTTCCCGTCGTTTCTGCCTATTTTTATCCCTTACATATCCCGTGCCAGTCTGCGTATGCTACGATCTCAGTCAGGGGCAGGACAGCTGTTCTCCTCGTTTTCGTTCTCGGTTCGCAGATCCATTCAGAATGCATAATCATTATCACGACGAAAAAGTCTAACGAAAGATAGTAAGGGAAAGAAGATTCAAGACGGGAACATTTGAGGACTCATCGTTGCATACGCATGCTGAGTGGGGGAAAACTCGCAGACTCATGTAGATGCGAGTTAGAAGGTATCAAATGAGTAAAGCCAGTACAGCAGTCTCCACGAGAAGAATCCACATGGATGCCGTCCGATGACAATGCCGACATGTCGAGTAAATGCGGAATCAAACGCCTCACATGATTCCCACAAGTATGCACCTGAGATTCACTTTAGATTCATTGCAGAGTCTACTGAAGTCGCGTGTTCGATGCAATGGGAACAGCAAACATGTTCAGTGATGTTCCGGGTCGAGTCCGATGGGGTGTCTCACTATCATGCTGAGGAGCGGTATTCCTAGACAGATCTTTGTTCATGATGTTAGTACTCGATCTCGATATGAAGGCTCGAGATCGAGTTGTTGTGTGCCCCTTCTTGATCACGGGAGTAAATGAACTGCACTGGGGGGGAGGAAGTTGAGAGTACGGAATACAATATTGCGCGTGATAATATCAGGTAATGACAGTGAGTGAGAAATGAGAAACCCGCATCACCAATGATCACTTCTACTCGTTAAAATGAGTAAAAAGGAGTCAATTCCATCATAAGTTTATTATAATACAGTCCAATCACCACATATACCATCTCCAATACCGACCCGACAAAAGTTTACATTACGAAAAGCAGGTTGGTGTCTGTAGACAACTGGTTAGCAAAGCCTCAATGTAATTCAAGCCGGGTAATAACGTACCTAGGGGATGGCTGCACGAAAGCTGCGGCTTCTGGCTATACTTCGACTCCAGAATATCTCGAATACTATTAAGCAACTGCACATAGCTCTGATTCGGATTCTTCTTCAATGCCGTGATGAAAGCATACGACATAGCGCCCGATGCCATCGACGCAATGGTCGCATCGGCACTCGTCTGGTCGTCTCGACTGCCCGACCACATAATCACATCCGCCGGTGACGTCTTCGTCTGCATCGCCTTCTTGTACGCTGATTCGCCCTTCACGGCAGTTCGAGCAATACCCATAATAGCAATCGCGGCGCCGCCCTTATTGCCCATCGCGTAGGCTGATATGGCTCTCAGTAGACCCTGTCCCGCTTCGGCAGCTAGATTCGGCTCCTTCAGCATGCCCTTCGTAGAGTAGATGTACGGAACATCAAGGACGGAACCGGAGTGGCAGCTGTCGAAGATAGCGGTCAATCGCACACCTGCAACCAGTGGCTTGACAACAATCTCATGGAGGGTATCGTCGACGATGTGGCCGACTTGCTTGTAGTCAACGGGATAGATAACTTCGTCATAGCCGTCCTCTTCATCACCATCGAGATCCGCGGTCTGTCCACCATGGCCGGAATAATGTAAGAAGAGCGCGTCATTGGGCCGCGCGTCCTTAACGAGCCAGCCCAGGGCGCGGATAATATTGGCCTTGGTGGGTATTAAAATGGGGTTAGTCTGGTCATCGGTAAGAATGATCATGTCCTCGCGCTTGTAATTGTACCGCTCGATCAGGAACGCGGAGAGGTTCTTCGTATCGTTGATGCAACCGCCGAGCGCGTTTTCTTGTCCGAAGTAGTTGATGCCGATGAGTAAGGCTTTGCGCCGTCCTGTACAGTTGGAGTATTGGAACGTGTAGCCCTCCGGAGCTCCGTGACCGAACTGTTGGGGTGCCGTTGGTGGGGCAAGTCCGGGAGGCCGAGATCCTACGGGTCCACCGGGGCCTTGGTAGCCGTAGGGAGCTGGGCCAGGTTGGGAAGGATGGGGAGAGTGGGATGGAGGACCGTAGCTGCTAGGTCGCGGTGGAATAGGTGGTGCTCCTCCTGGTGCTGGATGCTGGCTGTAGGTGGGCTGCGGCGGGTGTCCTCCTTGGGGAGGATGTTGAGGGTAACCTTGCGGAGGAGGTCCTCCGTGGTTGTACCCATGTTGTGGTGGTGGTCCTCCATGGTTGTAACCTGGTTGAGGCGGTGGACCCCCGTGATTGTATCCTTGTTGCGGTGGTGGTGGTCTACCATGCGCAGGATACTGATTGTAACCATGTTGCGGTGGCGGTCCTCCATGTTGAGGAGGTTGGTTGTATCCGTGAGGCGGCGGTGATCCTCCCGGGGGATGTTGGTTGTATCCGGGTTGAGGTGGTGGACCACCTTGCGGAGGGTATTGACCGTAACCGTGCTGTGGCGGCGGTCCTCCTTGTGGAGGATACCGATTATACCCTTGTGCTGGCGGCGGCTGGCCTCCATGCGGCGGGGGGTACTGGTTGTGTCCTTGAGGAGGGGGCGGTCCTCCCGGTGGTCCTCCGGGAGGTGGATATTGACCATAGGGCGGCTGATGGGGTGGAGGCTGCTGGTAGCCGCCAGGATGACCGCTTCCGTAACCTCCGTTATAACCGCCGGGAGGACCTCCAGGGCCTCCGGGGTAACCTCCGCCGTATCCGCCTTGATAGGCCATTATTTACAACACTCTTCGTCAGAAAACAAAGCTAATGAATAAGGAAAGAAGGGATCCGCGGAGGAGAATGACAAGTGGCAGAAGACGACAGTCAGTCGGTCACACGGATTGGTGGGTTGGGCAGGGAAGATGGTTGCAAGCCTGCACCTGACTGGACGGAACTTGGAAGAAACAGGTAAAAAAAAGCACGAGTCCAGTTAACGAATGCTACCAGAGGCTGAAGGACTGACAAGCCCTGTAGGGCTGGGTTGACGGACGGGTATGTCGGGTTGGCGGTACGGATTACGAGTACTTCTCAGCTTGAGGTTCCCGTAGTTGTCCGCAGGTAACCCCAGGAATGCTACGGAATGCGAACAGTCGCCAGCATTTTTACGGATTATGGAGGACTCGTCGAACGGTCTAGTCTAACCTGTTCCGTTCAGTGCACCCGAGTCAGGCGAGATACGCTAGCCTATCATGGTAAGGCACGGTCCCTAATGTACGGATTACGGGTTGGCAACTGCGCCTGGTCGCGCTTGACACTTGCACGCGTACAGCCACGACGAGCTCACTGCCATGACGTATGCAGTATCTAGGACGATTCCGTAGACCTACCCGGTGAGACAAACCAGAGAGCTGGGCAAACGTGATGCAAACGGTTGCTACAAGTGCTGTACGAACTGTCCATCAGCTTCGTTTGTTCCAGTTCACCCGCCCACTACATAAATAGTGTCACCAATCGTCAAATACGTTCCGGGAGGATGCGAGGTGAGTTGTTGTTATCGAATGTGACGTTGGACGTTGCACGTTTTCTGACAAATCACGGCAGACATATTCCGTATGAATAATCCATAACAACACGTGTAAAATACCTAAATCAGTCTTCAAAACGGATAATCAGTCCCCAGACAGACAGTCATAATAAAACCAACTCATGGAAATCTGGGGAATTCTCCGACTGCTGGACAGATGATCTGCAGACACTTCAGTGAACTCATGTGCATTTATTCTGATAGTAATCCGTGGTCATCGCAAAGATGCATCAGATCTCAGTTCCCTTGCTGAGCGTAGCATCAGAACACGGGCCAACCACCGGATGCTCACTACCGACAATGTAACATATCACCCACCCACCACCTCCCAAAAATAATCGCGTCTAGCGACTCGTGAGCATCAACTGCAGTCCGTATTCTAGTGGCAGTGGGGCGTGGCACAGTAGGTTCCTTGCTGTCGGGTCAGCCCTAACATTTAGGCGCCTTCGGGTACTAACCCCGGTCCCTGGCGCCAGCAACAATTCATACAAAGCCCCCGGGGTCGGACCCATCGACTGCGGCTCCGAGTCTTTCATGAATCCGGTTAGACGTTCCGTTGATGAGATGCGTTTCTCGCGTTTCTATGCCTTGATTCACTTTGTTGTCATGCACGATTGCTGACAGGATGGGAATACGATGAGATTTTTGCATGCGTGGCTGTATCCGCTGTTTGCTGACTTTGATGCCCGATTGAAGACGTGTTCCAGTAACGATTGCTGGATAGCTTCGTGGCATCGTGAGAATGTGTTCTGTGTAATGGGTTAAAAGGTGGTTGTGCGCTGTTGTTGTTGATCTTGTCTGGTGTACTACCATACCACTTGTTAACGAGAATAACATACGGAATATTCGAACATAATACCCCTTTTCACTCATCTCTCATAGACTCACAAGTCGCTTGAACCACACTCATATCTTAACAATGACTCTCTTACAAAAGTTAGCCCATAAAATTAGCGACTTAGATCCCAAAGAAAAACATGAAGATGCAAAGCCCCGTGAGTACACTTGATGAATCTGAATAAAACACAGCTTACACGACTTTCAGGTGGGCACATCTATCAACCTCAGCCATACACATACCCAAACCACCCGCCGAAATCACACGTCAACCCACTCCCCTATCCCGAAGAAGATCATATGAGCCCCTACACTCTCAGCCGGCCACATCCAGGAGGTCACCACACTTCTCCATCCCAACCAACTGGTTACCAATACCAACAACCCAGACACCAATACCCTACCCCCCAGAGCAGACAATCTCTCCCACAAGGATGGGTTTCCCTCTGGGATCAACGGTATCAGCGCTATTACTACGCCAACCAGTCTACGGGCCGCACACAATGGGAAGTGCCGCGTGAAGAGCGTCGGTGGGAGTATACCAAGAGACAGAGCTACCCCAGGCATAATAATGGAAAGGTTTATAAGGCGTATCACCCGTCCGTATACCAAGATCAAGGGGGATCTAGTGCTCCGGTGCAGCAGCATCATAAACCCGTGATGCACGCAGCCGGGGGAGCAGCTGCTGGCGCGGTGGGTGGTGCGGCGGTTGGTTATACTGTGGGTAGGTTTTGCCCCTGAATCCCGTCTCGGTTTCGATGGTACCCTGCTAACGGCGGATAGACGACTACTCGGATTCAGATTACGAAGAGAAAGAAGATGAACCAGTTAGTGAACCGGAGGATAACGACGATAACGGCCTCTCAAAGCTCAATGAAGGACTTCAGAAGTTCGCGGACGCGTTATCGCAGTTTAGTTGTTGAGGCATGTATGGTCGTTTTGTTTACTAATATTACCTGAGAGTTGCGATTTGATCGAGGGTCCTTCTCTTACTCATCGACAACCTGACGATGTTGATAGAACCCCCTAGGAAGAAACGGGTGTTAGCGTCCGTCTTGTAAGGGCTGACTGACACAGAGTGAAGAAGTCCGCACGTAGGTCGTAGTCGCAGCGAGGTCACAGGGGGGTCAGTATGGGGGTAGAAGTCAATGTTATTGAATCCTGGCCCTCCCTTCAATTCTGGGCGGGCGGCCAGGTCTATATACGTAGAGGTCTTCATGCTAGCCCCCTACGTCAGCGGGTGCGCTACTGGGCCGACTAGTGTCTATCTGGATGTGGGCGATTCTCGCCGCCCTCCGGCGCTCTCTGTCTTTCCGGGCCCGCGGTCTCGCCGCTGCCTCGCAGCAGGTCCGCTGCTGTGACGGCCTTTTCCCGTGGTTCGGCGGGCTGCTCCGCGGCCTCGCCGTCGCTCCGCTGCTCCTTCCGGTACCATGTCATAATGTCACCTGACATGACGCCCTCTCTACGTAAGGCTCGCCCCGAGCCTGATGACGCGGCCTCGCCGCTATCACGAACCTCCCGGCGGCAGCCTAAGACCGATGCTTAAGTCCGCACCTAGCCCTACTATCCTGAGCTGCGCCAGCGAGTATAAATACCCGCTTGGTCTCCCTCTCCCTTCGACCCCTCTTCTTCTCTCCTACATCTCCACCTCAATCTCCCATGTTCGTGCGGTTTGCCATGAGTAACCTCCTCGGTATCGGGGCTCCCGCCGGGGCCACTGCGACCCCACAGGTCGACGTGGTTCCCAAGCTGGACGAGGACTTCAGTGACACTGAAGAACTCCTCGCAGCTGCTTCGACCTCGCGTCGTCGTGGCAAGGGTGGTTTGTTACCCAAAGTGCTCCCGACCACTCGGTAGGCTTCTCTTTTCCTTTATGTCCGCTCGTCCGGCTAACCGGCTGCTGGGTAGCCGCGAGCTCCCTTGCCAGCGCTGTGTCTTCCACATGATTCAGTGGCACGAGAAGGGTGAAGCCGCCCCTGGTTGCTATACCAGCAACAGTAAGTCCCTTCCTCGATCTTCCTTGATACCGCTAATCTTTGGGTTAGATGGTAGTCCGAAGTGCTTCCGCTGCCAGAGCCAGAATAAGGCTTGTGAACCTGTATGCCCTGCCCTTCCTCCCTGGGCCTGCTCCGCGGCTAATCCTGTAGTTGCCTCCACGCCTCCAAGCCCGAGTACGGGAATTGGACCGCCTGATGCGTGGTACCAAGGCGCCTGCTCCGGTGAGTACCCTCTTCGGCGTCGCTGCGTGGTTCCCTATATTGATGCGCCTGTGACCAGGGGTGTTGTTCCCCTTCAATTGTCTCTTCGCCAGGCCGTGCAGGCTGCGCAGACCCGCAAGCAGGCCTCGGCCGAAAATGCTGCCAGGGCTGCTGAACTCGATGCTGAGGCTCGTGAAGCCGAAGCTACTACGCGGGCTGATCGCTCCCTTTTTGCCGAGGAACGTCGGGCTACCGCCATGGAACGCCAAGCTGAGGCTGCCATCCGACAAGCCATTGCCCTAGAGACCCTTGCTGGGGGAATTGATCGCTTGGCCGCTACCCTCGCAGTTGCTCCCGTCGTGCCCGCTGCGGATTCGATGCCCTCTGCCGACATCATGGCTGCGGCTGGGTATATGGGGGCCCATGATTCTGACCACTTCTCCGAACTTAGTGACAGTGCTTTCCAAGACTATGTGGATCCGTCCTCGCTCGAGAAGGGGGAGTCCTCCAAGTCCGCTGCTGCTCCGACGGGGGCCGAAGACCCTCCTGAGAAAGAGGCGGAGCAGACTACTACTGTTGTCCCAGCCAAGAGAGGTCGAGGAAGACCCAAGGGATCCGGCAAAGGTAAGGGGAAGCGTACTAGCACCGAGGCCGAAATGGGGGAGGGTGCTGAGGCGGCTGCTTAATGGGATTCTGCTGAGTTATTCGGGAAGTTAGGTGAAAATAATGACTGTGGTCGGTGTGAGTTCGAAACTAGGAAGCTGCTATTATCTTGCCCCCCCAGATTGTACTTAGTAACAGGGGCCATAAAAATCAAAGGTTATACTTCATCATTCTGGGGTTCTCTTCTAGGTTTTCGGCCTCGCGGGGGGTCCGCAGTTACCGTCGACCTTCCTGTGTGCCTCTGTCAATTGTAGGCTGTGTCTCTCTTAATCTGTCCTCGTATTCTTTTACGAGGGCCTTGCTGATATCACGGCGAGCTACCCACGAGTCCTCGTCGGGTCCGTAGCCCTCCCAGTGCACCAAATACTCTCTTTTGCGTAACGTGCCTCGGTGTGCCAGCACTCGTTCGACCATGAACACATCATCTCCCTGATCTGCCATGGGCTCTTGGGGTGTCGGGATCGCTTCGCCCTCGCGGTGCCTGTACGGCTCCAGCGCGCTGATAGGAAAGGTAGGGTGCATTCGGAAGGTGGCCGGTAGTTTCAACTTGTATGCCATGGACCTGTCCCCTATCACTTCTAGGATTTCGAAGGGCCCAAGGTATTTATCGGAGAGCTTGACGCTGGGTCGCTGCTGGTTCACGTCTTTGGTGGATAGCATTACTAGGTCTCCTACTTTGAACCTCATGTCGGTCCTTTTCCTGTTATACCACTTGGCGTACTGGGTATTGCTTTTTTCCAGGAGGCGTACAGCATCTTCCCTGCTGCGTTTAATGTGCTCTACTCGTTCTGCTGCGGCGTGGGATTCGTATCGCCGGGGGGTCGCTGGTAAGTCGAAGGGGCCCCGGGGAAGGTATCCCAACAGCAGCTTGGCTGGGGCTTCCCCGTGAGAGGTGTGGACCGCTGTATTGTATACCCATTCTGCTAGGACTGATTTTTCCGCCCAGTCGTTCTGTTCGAAGCAGCAGAAGGTGCGAAGGTAGTGCTCTATTGCCTGGTTCTGCCTTTCCGTCTGGCCGTCTGTCTGGGGGTGGTATGCCGTGCTCATTTTCCTACGAATGTCCATCCGGTGGCATAGGGTTGCCCAGAACTGGCTGGTGAATAACGAACCTCGGTCCGATACGATGCCCGAAGGGAGTCCGAAGCGGGTGAACACCTTGACGAACATGATATCGGCTAATCCGCTGGCAGACAGCTTAGTAGTGGTGGGTAAATATATGGCGTATTTGGTTAGCCGGTCTACCACTGTGAGTACGCTGTCGCATCGCTTCGCACCCCAGCTGGTCGAAAGGGGCAGCCCGGTGATAAAGTCAATGGATATCTCGTCAAATGGTGTGTGCGGGACGGGTAGCGAAGTGAGTAGGCCGTAGGGGCGATGCCGCTGCGCCTTCGTACGTTGGCAGATGCTGCATGTGGTTACGTATTTCCTGACATCTTTTGCGAGGCTGTGCCAGTAATAGTCCTTGCTGATTCTCTTAATAGTCTTGGACACTCCCCGGTGTCCCGAGAGGGCCGCGTCGTGGTGGCTTCGGAGTAGCTCCTGGACCAACGGGCTGGTTTGGGGGATATATACCCTACCTTTATATCGCAGTATCCGATCCAATTTCTGCCAATTAGCCGAGCTGCCTGCGGCACCGCTGCGGCTTCGCCGTTGTTTCCAGACTTCCTTCGTTACGAATTCGTCTGCCTTTTGTGCCTTCAGTACGGCCTCCAGCAGTGGCTCTTCTAACTCCGCCAAAGCTGTTGTAAGGGTCAGCAGTTGTACACCTGCGTCGCCCACGAGGGTAGCCAGTTGTGCCCCGTCACAACCCCTCGAGTCCGCAGCGAGTTCGCCTGCTATGCGCGAGCGCGAACCCCTGGTGCCTGGACTGCTCTTCGCCGGTCCCTCAGGGTGAGGCTGTCTTGCATCCTGGGTTCCCCCAGGAGGTGCCCTATTCCCTTCGGATGAAGTGCTAGGTTTCCGTCTACCAGCGGGGTCGCTGCGGTAGCCCTTAGCACACCCGTCGGTTTCCCGATGAACTTTGCCCTGCTCACCTTCTTCTGGTGCGGGTCTCCCGAACTTACTCAAAAACTGTGGCACCAATTCTTGCCTTGACTGCTGCTTCGCGTCGGCATCGAAGTAGTCCGGCCGGCGGGACAGTGCGTCGGCTGGATTCTGCCTTCCCGGCCGATATTCTATCTTGAAGTTAAATTCCATTAGCTGCTGCATCCAGGAAGCCTGTCTTATGCTTAGCTGTGGCTTCGTGGCTAGGTAGCTGTGGTTCAAATGGTCCGTCAGGACGATAATCTGATGTTGGGCGTAAAAGAGGTAGTGGCGCCACTGAGTAAAGGCATCGTAGATAGCTAGCAGCTCGGCATCCGGGGTATGGTAGCGAATTTCTGGACCTTGCAGCTTTCGCGAGAAATAGGCCACAGGGTGCCATGCCTCGTCCACCAGTTGAGCCAGGGTAGCCCCAATAGCGAAGTCCGACGCATCGCTCTCTATCCGTATGGGCGCTTCGGGGTCGAAGTGTCGTAGTAGTGGAGCGCGGGTAAACATGCACCGCAGCTTCGCGAAGGCCAGCTTCTCGTCCGCCGTGAGTTCGAAGGTGGGCGGCTGCTTGCCCTTGGTGCGCTCTGTCAGCGGGGCGGTGATGTGGGAGTAACCCCGGATGAACCTTCTATAGAAGCTCTGTGAATCCCAAGAACACTTGTATGTCATGGACACTGCGCGGTTCGGGCCACTGTGATATCGCTTCTACCTTGCCGCGATCCATTTCTAGTCCTCCGGGTGTGACCACGAATCCCAGGAAGGTGATGCGGTTGGTAAACCAATCGCACTTATCTGGGTTAATATACAGGTTCCATTCCCGTATACGTTCGAGGACGCGGCGAACCGACTGCAAGTGCTCTTCGCGGGTCTTGCTATATATCACGATGTCGTCCAAATATACCACACAAATATTATCCACCAACCCGGCTAGGGCATGGTTGATATATCGCTGGAAGGTCGCTGGGGCGTTGCTCAGTCCGAAAGGCATAACCAGGTACTCGAAATGGCCATATTTAGTGCGGAACGCCGTCTTCCACTCGTCGCCCTCGCGGATACGTAGCCGGTTGTACGCATCTTTCAGGTCCAGGGCCGTATACCAGTTGGCATTGGACAGCCGGTCTAATACCTCGGAAATCAGAGGTAAGGGGGTACGATCCTTCTTGGTGACCCGGTTGAGGCCCCGGTAGTCCACGCAGAGCCGCAACTTGCCGTCTCCCTTGGGGATAAATAGGATCGGAGCCCCCGCGGGGCTGCTGCTATGGCGAATACGCCCGGCCGCCAGTGATTTCTGGATATAGCTCTGCAGTTCTTGTTGTTCTTTTTCGGACAAGGGGTAAATAGGCCCAAAAGGGGGCGCGGCCCCCTCTTCGAGGTCGATGCGATGTTCCAGTTGGTGATGATGGGGTAGCTTGCCAGCGTCCTCTGTGTTGGCCAGGTCCAGGAAATCTTCCAGCTCCTCGGGCATCGGGTTCTTCGCGGCGTGTTCGCGGATAGGCGCCTGCTTGGTGCGATTGAACACGTCGCTCACCACAAGGGCCATCGTTGCCTTTGCGCCTCGCTGTGCCTGTCGGAGCTGCTTCGGGGTCGCTACGAGAGCGAATTCCCCTTCCCTCAGCCGGTAAATCCATCGGTTCTCTGTCCAATCCAAATTGGGGTCTGCCGCCTGTCCCCACGGCAGTCCCAGTATCATATCATAGAGCTGGTCTTTGATGATCTCAAAGTCGGCGCGAACCCGCCGCGTTCGCCCCAGCGTCATCGCGGGCTTCCACCAGGGCTTCCACATGCCCCCGGGAATATCCCTTGCCCATGATGCCATGCAGCTTGGTCTGCCTAGGGTTCACTTCATCTTTCAGGGACTGCGGCACGGCGCGATCACTCATCGAGTTCACGTCGGCCCCGCAGTCGATTAAGGCTGTCATCGTTACCCACTCCCTGCCTGCCCGGATTCTTACCTTAGTCTCAAATCTCCGGGTTGACAGGGGCTGAGGGCGTCCTATTGGTTAGCATTAATCTGGGGTAGGCGTGAGTCCGCCGCGGGTACGCTGTTGGGCCCTGTAGCAGGAGTCCCGCTGCGGCAGTACTGTGCCAGGTGGCCGGGTCGACCACATGTCGAGCAGGTGGCTCGCGGCCTGCGGCATACAGTGGAGCGGTGGCCCGGAATTCCGCAGTTGTAACATTCGAACGGGGTTCTGGCTGGCGGGTCATCGGGTCTTCCTCGCGGGTTCTCCGCGGAGTCGCTGTTAGCCGGGGCCAGTCCTGTCCCTGGGGCGTACGTGTCCCTGCGAGGCTCCTGCGAGAAGCGGGGGTACCGCGGAGTCGCGGAGGTCCCTCCAGCGGCTGACGCCAGCTTCGTGTTAGCAATTAGTAGCTCAGTTTGTTTGGCCTTGGCGATCACGTCATTGCGTGTGAGAGGCATCCCACTCTAGACCACTCGCTCACGGATAGCGGGGGCCAAGCGAGATAGAAGGCGCATCGCTAGCACCGTCTCATGATGCTGGTCGGGGTCCTCGGCCTCTAGCCTCTCAAAGCGGTCCAGGAAGGCCTCGAAGGATTCATCCTCCCTTTGGTATAGCGCGTTGAGGGCGATGGTCGTATTCAGGCGACTGGTCGCATCGTCTGCGACGTTACTTCGCAGCCACTCCGCGAACTCCGCCCAAGAGATAAGGGTAGGGTCGCCGCCGTAGGTGGTGTTGAGATGGTGCGTCCCAACGGCGCCGTGCCGGGTCTTCGAGGCAGCTGCTAGCGTACAGCACCTTCATGTTATCATTGGCTAGCTCATCACCGGATAGAGCGAAACGCGTATTGAGGCTAGCGAGGAAGGAGTTCAGCTCCATGCGGGATTTTCCTTTATACTTGGGGGCGGGGAGCGAGGTCTTCGCGAATAGCTCGCTGCGTCCTCGCTTCTTGCGGGTATCCGGTTCCGAGTCCGAGGAAGAATTGTTTTCCGTGGACGCCCGCGTAGGTGAGCGACGGTGTAGGCGTCCAATTCGCCGTTTTAGCTGGAGGCGACGCTCAGTCACGGCGAGTACGCGCTCGAGTCGCTGGAGCTGCTCATCCGTCATCTCGTCGACATCCATCTCCAGGAGCTGGGAGTCCTCGATAGGGGGAGTGGTTTCCTGGGTGGTGATTGCCGTATTCTTGGAGCGACGGGTGGCAGGGCCAGCGGTTGCGGGTGTTCCAGACATGGTGGTCGAGTTAGCGGGTCGGTCGAAAGTGCTTCGCGGTGCGGCTTCAACGGTCTGCGTCGAAAAGAGGATTCAATGTGTAAGGGCTGACTGACACAGAGTGAAGAAGTCCGCACGTAGGTCGTAGTCGCAGCGAGGTCACAGGGGGTCAGTATGGGGGGTAGAAGTCAATGTTATTGAATCCTGGCCCTCTCTTCAATTCTGGGCGGGCGGCAGGGTCTATATACGTAGAGGTCTTCATGCTAGCCCCCCTACGTCAGCGGGTGCGCTACTGGGCCGACTAGTGTCTATCTGGATGTGGGCGATTCTCGCCGCCCTCCGGCGCTCTCTGTCTTTCCGGGCCCGCGGTCTCGCCGCTGCCTCGCAGCAGGTCCGCTGCTGTGACGGCCTTTTCCCGTGGTTCGGCGGGCTGCTCCGCGGCCTCGCCGTCGCTCCGCTGCTCCTTCCGGTACCATGTCATAATGTCACCTGACACGTCTCCCCCTGAATCGCCCCAAACAGCAACCGGCCTGACCCGGAGATGCATGCGTTCGTATTGATGCAGGTACCCAGCAACTATTATTAACATAACCGACTTCTGGGATAGACCTGGTGTAGTCCACGATGGAATGCGTAATATATAAACGTGGGCGTTCGATGGCACAGGAAAATAGGTGGTAAGTGGGCCGGGCCGTGATATGTACAAGAGACGCATCGTGTCTTTCTATGATATACACTGTTGTGGTCTTATTCTAAACCCGGGAACCAAATTGGGTGCTATTAGATGGTCCAGGCTGAAATTATACATACCAAGATGTCTATCTCAAACAGATTTCAGAAAGGGATAGGGATCAGGCAGCAGTAGCCGTAACACCCTCCAACTTCCCATCCTCCCGCCACTTCGCAAGCGTATCCAAGAAAGCCGGCATGCCTCCGCTCCACGGCGCCCGTCGAGCAGCCTTCATAAGATCAGCCGGACTCTGCCCCTGTCCCATACTACCAGGACCCGTCTCAGACGTCAAATAGCCCGGTGTGCACACAGACAAAGTCGCAAAGCGCGCAGCCCCTTGCATCGTGCGCATACTCCAGCCTTCCTCGGCCGCCGCATCGATCTCAACAACGACACGGGCCTGCGTCTTCGTCTTATCGCCGACGCGGGCGTGGCTCTCGCCAACCATGTACGCTATTAAGCGCGCCTGCGTGTCCAGCGCGAAGCTTTGGTTCGCGTTGATACCGGCTTGCGAAGGGCCGAACCAGAAGAGGTTCGGGAAGCCGTTGGAAGCGACGCCGTAGAGCGTCGCCAGGCCGTTCGTGGCGAACTTCTCGGATAGATCGCGGCCGTTGCGGCCGATGATTTTGACGCCGCCGCGGAGGGCTGGGTCTCCGCCGTCGCTGGAAGGGGATTTGTAGCCTGTGCCGAGGATGATGACGTCGAGCTCGTGCTCGATGCCGTTGGCGACTATGCCGTTGGGTGAGATCCCGTCTATACCCTTTCCGTCGGTGTCGACGAGGTGGACATTCGCATTGTTGAATGCTTGCAGGTAGACGTCACTGAAGCAAGGGCGCTTGCACCACGTCGGATACCAAGAGGTCAGCTTCTCAGCCGTAGCGGGGTCCTTGACGATATCCTTGACGCGCTGGCGCGCAATGGCAGGGTAAGGGGCATCGAGGGCGAGGAATCGTCCAATCATCTCGGGGATTTTCTCCGGCGCAACGGCGGTATATTCAGGATCGCCCGTAAGCGCCGAGTACGCCGGCCGTCGCGTCCACTCGTCGTTGACTAGGTTCGGCTCGCCCTCCGGCAAGCATCGAGCCATCACCATGGAAAAGTTGCGATTGCGGTGGTCGTGCCAACCGGGCCGGCCGGTGATCGACGTCTGCCACTCCTTCGGATCCGTCTGTTTCTGTTCGCGGACGAATACGGTGCTCGGCGTGCGCTGGAAGACGTAGAGCTCCTTGGCATACTTGGCCAAGCACGGCACCGCTTGGACAGCAGTTGCGCCCGTGCCGATGATGCCGACTCTCTTGTCCTTGAGCTTGTGTAAGTCTGGGAACACATCTTCCGACGAGCCGCCAGTCACATCGTAGTTCCACATAGACGTGTGGAACAGGGCCCCCTTATAGCTCTCCAGCCCATCATCGAAGCCCTTGGGGAATTGTGGCTTAGCTAGTAAACCAGCCGTCAGGAACACAAACTCGGGGTTGACGACGAGGGAACCCTGGTCTTGGCCCTGGGGGCCTCTCCACGTTGATAAGTCGACTTTCCAGCGGAGCGCTGCGTCGTCCCACTCCACCCGGGTCACCTGCGTCCGGAAGAAAATCTTGTCCTCGAGACCGTACTTCTTGACGACGGACTGTAGGTAGTGACGGATCTCTACACCGGAGGCGTACTTATGAGAGGGCATGAAGCCCATCTCCTCGAGCAAGGGCATGTACAAATACGCCTCGATATCACAGTGAAGACCCGGGTAGCGGTTCCAGTACCACGTGCCGCCGACGCCGCCGGCTTTCTCCACCAGCCGGATCTGATCGGGTTGGAAGCCCTGGTTGATGAGTCGCACGGCAGCGACAATGCCGCAGATGCCCGCACCGGTGATCAAGAACTTGGGCCCATCGCCGGCTTTCAGAGGCGCATCCTGCGCATCGAGAGCGGCATGGTCCGCCCAGATGTCGTCAGCCAGATGGCGCAGACGCTCTTTATCACTCTGGGCGAGGGTCTGGAACTGCAGGATGCCTTCCTTCTTTACGCGCTTCTGCGCCTCCTCGACATACTTCTGCTGAAGTTGGGCGAATTCGGCGGCGGCCATGGTGGGTGGTCTGGAGAGAAAAGGATAATGATAATGGAAATAGAGCAATTACGAGAGAGTCGCGCGAGAGTAATCCGTCAGGGCGTCTAGTCCGTAGCGTCGCAAACGTGAAAACTTGGTCGCCGAGGAGCCCAGTGAAACCCGATCCCCGAGAACAGGCGAGTCCCTTGACGTTGGGAGCGAGCAAAGGGGGATGCATACTTGTACAAATAGCAAACAGCACTTATTTATACGAATACGCGAGGGGCCCGGAATAGATCGACCTGGGCAGGAACTAACAAATCAATTAAGTTGAAGAGGAGGAGCTCGGAGGGCTGTTAGTTAAGGGCCAGGCATGACTTATTAATTGCGTCGACGCTATCCTTTAGGTACTTTTAGTATGATACGTCCCCTACGTGGCAAGTACGTCGTTGGGTAGGCATTCCGTTAGGTAGTTGGTTCGTGAGCCCGTCGGGTCTGTAGTCCGGAGTCTTTCGAGCCAACTACGGATTAAAGTCAAGACAACAAACCGGACAACCGGACAACCTACGAAATGCTAGTAATCCGTAATTACGGATTAGAATACGGATTACGGATTACCGCAACATACCAGCCAGTTTCCGTAACCCGCAGTACGGATTACGGCCTGCCCAATGATTCCATGATCATCGGACATCCATCCACACTGCCTACCGGATTATGTACCTACATATTCCGCACAACTGACTCCTGAGACGTCGGCGCTAGCTGGCAAGCTAGTAGTCGGCCGGCTCAAGAACAGGTCAACAGCATCAAATCAACAGCGTGACTGACTAAGTGACATGCCTACCCATTGATCGCTAGGCAGATCTAGAAGATTCACGCCATCTTGGATCCACGGAGACAGCAGGATCGTGTCCCCATCTTGATGGGTTTACATACAGTACGGTATGTAGGATGATGATATCGTGTTAGTCTCGGACTCTAGGTAATCCGCATTTCAAGTGATTACCTGTGTACGGAATAGCAGGCGCGAGACCAGCATTGCGGAGGAAGGAGACCATCTAGTAGTTAAAGGTTGGCACAGAAGCCAAGATTACGGACCTAAGATAGGTAGGCGCCTACGATAATGCTCGCGGATATAAGAGAGAAGCGGCAGTCGATGGAAATGATTGACCCTTGACGAAGCGTTGCCATGCCATGTAGAGCAGTAGCAGCAAGATAAGTGAGTGAACCAGAAACATGGAAGCCGCGACAATTCCAGACTTCGATGACCTCCCACCGGTTGATGGCATGCCTCAGGGTTGCGCCTGGGGTGTCTTCGACAAAGATGGTAAAAAGGACCTACTAGGGACGCTCAATCTCTTGACTCCAGACACCGTCAAGGGTGCAATTGCGGAGGCAAGAGACGGCATATCCATATCTCTCAAGTCAGTCAGTTCCTCGGTCCACTCGATCATATTATACAGTATTAGTACCTACCTATCTAGGTATTAGGTATTGACGACTGTGCTTCCAGCTGGCCCCTCAATGCTTTGCCCTTCCCTATGCCAGGCAGAATAGCCCCGAAACACAAGCATACGACTCTGAAGGACGCGGGTCTATCTGAATCGCCCGGTTGGGACGACGAGATTCATATCAACACGCAAGCCAGCAGTCAATGGGACAGTCTCGTGCACTGGGCCCATCCATCTTCCGGCCTCTCCTATAACGGCATCAAGGTAACCAAGGAAGGACTTTCAGCAGTAACCACGGCAGGGAACTCAATGCCAACACTGGATCATTGGCAAGCCGCTGGAGGCTTGGTTGCTCGCGGTGTTCTCATTGATTTCAAGGAATGGAAGGAGAAGAAGGCAAGAGCTGCAGGCCTAACGGGGAAAGATGCCGAGATTCATCCATTCGACGGCTATCGCATCACCGTGGAAATTATCGAGGCCGTAGCCCACGACCAGGGTACCGAGCTCCGAGCCGGCGATGTTCTCATCATCCGCACAGGGATGACCGAGTATCTCCAGAACCCGACACCGGAGCTCTTTGAGAAGCTAGGAAATGTTGCGAATCACTCTGGTGGTAAGTATACGGATTACCTACCTACCTAGGCCTTTCTCCCCTTATCACCTTGATCTGCTAGTGAGCTGCCCAGACAGAAAGCTGACTGGTGTAACTCGTTGAGTGCATGGCAGCATGGAGTCTGTGAAATGGCTGTGGAACAAACACTTTGCCGCCGTGGCCGCAGACACCATGGCGTTCGAGGCACCGGCCCCCTTAACGAAAGACGGAACTCAGGCAGGAATTGTGGAACTAGGTAAGAAAGAGCCCGAGATCTGGCGGCCCCTATCTTATCGCTGACACGAGAATGCTATTATCACATAGTGCTGCACTCCTGGTTGCTCCCCATGTTCGGCATGCCTATCGGGGAGCTGTGGGATCTCAAGGCCCTCTCAGCCCACTGCAAGGCGGTTGGACGGTATAGCTTCATGCTAACGTCAATGCCGCTCAACATTCCAGGTCTGGTCGGTTCCCCGCCCAATGCCATGGCAATCTTCTAGCTACCTACCCCTAAGAAGCGACAGCACATCTACATAAGGTTGACTCGGGCTACTTTACTTCTCTTGGCTAAGAGGATGAATCGTAAACAACGGTCTCACTCGCAATGCATTTGCTCCCTTGCCCTCTCCTTGAAGATTGTTGAGTTGTTGATTTCAACAAAGATACAAAGTTGAAGATTGCCCTCGGTGATCCTAACGTGGTATCACCACAGGGGGTGTTTACGTGGATCTCCCTTGGTTAACCCTGTTTCGGGGTGATTCGTGAACGTCTCGTGAACGAGTGCGGCGTCGTGAGTCGTGCTGCTCTGCCCAAAAGGAGGTTGCCTTACCTGGGGATCCACTACCACAAGTTCCCTGCCTATTGAGTGCATCTGCAGGTCTTCTGCGCGGTTGAAGTATCCGTAAAGTAAGAAGAGCCAGGATGATGGCTGTGCGTTCCGTAAAGTGCCGAATACGGAGTACTCCATTGAAACCGAAACTGCCTAGAGAGAACCAGGCGGTCGTCAAGTGGCAAGGTGGAAGCGATCATATATTGGAATCTTCGTAAGGCAGGCATCCAGCAACACTCATCATACCCACCTCTTAAGGTAAACGGCCACTGCTTGCTTGAGACTATATGGCGTGCTCTTGCGAGCAATCTCTTCTTACCCCAGCATATGTGCATAGCGGTCCTGCTGACCTATGCACTTGTTCTGTAGTGCGGCGCAAACTGCCTACAACGCAGGCTGCTGATGCTGGATCTAGTCGACAGAACCTATCAGTATCGTCGTCAATATAATCCGGGTCCATCCTGTTAGATATTCTGCAAGCAGCAACTTTGACGCGCCCCTTGAGACCGAGAAAACCTGTCTGAAGGGACAATCAAGAAGCTCAACCGCAGCCTCATCCACAGCCCCGCCCGTCTGTGAATTATAGTTGGACATCTTGAAGGTTATCACGGCCGGGATGTAAACAGTGAGTTGGTTGCCGCCTTATATTCCTGCAAAATGGGCGAAATAATCCGTAGGTACAATACATGAGCGGGT
This sequence comes from Xylaria sp. L1 SY-2022, assembly GCA_023079495.1. Lineage (NCBI taxonomy): Eukaryota > Fungi > Ascomycota > Sordariomycetes > Xylariales > Xylariaceae > Xylaria > Xylaria sp. L1 SY-2022. The sequence goes on along the minus strand of JALIDW010000013.1, from coordinate 179,012 downwards.
ACTGTGCCCACTCGGAGGGAGGATCCGATGGGGTCTTGGAAGCACCTGCCTCGTGATGCTTCATGTGAGGTCACTCGATTACCTCAGTCCATGAAGAAGGTCCGACCAGTTCAAGTGCAATGCAAATGGCTACACACTGCAGGCGCTGTCTGTGGCAGGAAGGTACGAAATATTATGAGCCGGTACATATGTATGTAATCCGTACCTCGCACGAGGTCACCGCGGCCGTTCGTAGGAGAAGTCGTAATCCGCACATGGTGAGAAATGGGGTTGCACCCAATCATATTAAAGCCTGTCGAGCACCAAGACATCCATTCCCCTCTCCCTCTCTTCTTCCATTCCACAAACATTCTTCTTTCTGTACGGAACAAATAATTATTGCGAGAACAAATACTAGTAGTGCGAACAACAGGCGCCCGTTTACCAAACCTGGCTGGTGTTCCATCGATCTGGTCGTATCATCTATTACCTATCCTATCGTATTACTTGCCTAGTTTATACTAGTCAGCCCAAGACAACCCCAAGTGCCCCAACTTCTTCCCCTTGTGTTTTTTTAGACCCCATCGGCGTCCGGCTCATCTGAGCTCCGTTGCCGCTACGGAAATACTACCGCGTCCACATTGGACAACCCACCAAGAAAGGCACTAGTATTCCCCTCCGCCCCCGCGCCGGCCGTGCCCACAATGGATCCAGCGCCGCTAGGCTCCTTAAATCCTCAACCCCGAGAGTCTGCCGACATCATTGGCGGCTCTAGCTCGGCACAAGAAGCAACGCTTCTTGCTTTAGCTTCCACTTTACCTTCAGCTTCCACTTTACCTTCAGCTCCAGCTCCAGCTTTCACTCCAGCTCCAGCTCCAGCTTTCACTTCATCTTCAGCTCCAGCTTTCACTTCACCTTCAACTCCAGCTTTCACTACCAGTGCTGCTTCTGGGCTTCTTTCTGCTGTTACTGCTCCGGTCGTCTTTGCGGGCGCGTCCCCGGTCAACAACGGTACCAACAAGGACGACCAGGAGAACGACGGCAACAACAATAATAGTACCCGGTATCTATATAGCCGCGTCGGCAGCAATGAAGACGTTGGTACCAATGTGCTCGGAGCAGACGCCGGCGTCACTGCAGCCAGTGGAATAGATCATCCCGCATCCCAATATCAATTCCACACAACTTCTTATGCTGCTGGTCCCGCATATCCACGTATCACACCAACAACCAATCCTTTCTCGGCCGGGCTCAACCCCGGTTCCGCTGCTGTTGCCACCACTACAAACGGCACCAACGGAACAGCGGATCAGCCCCAGAAACGCCGACGCTCATGCGAGTCTTGTCGCCGCTTGAAGGTCAAGTGTGAACGAGTTCCATTCGACCCAACCGCCCGGTGCAAACGGTGCGTGAAGTCCAAAAAAGAGTGTATCGTGACCGCGCCGGCCAAAAGACGACCGAAACAGGCAGATACGCGCGTTGCCGATCTGGAAAAGAAGATCGATGCCCTGACGGCTTGTTTACAGGCCAGCACGGGATCTGGGCCCGGAGACGGCGGAGCGGCTGCACAGGAACTAACACCTGTACCTTATCACTCCGGAGCTGTCGTTCCGCCGACGCTGCATAACAATTCTCTGCCTCGAAACCATCCTCTGCAGAGACATCCTATGCAGAGCTTTACTTCCCACCACTTGGGGATGCCGGCCTCGTACCAACTGCAAGGACCACAAACACAACTACCAGCAGAAGCGACCATGAGGGGCCAAAAACGAAGGTTCGTTGAACTAGAGGCGGCGCCCTCGGATGCACAACCTGGTCATAGGTCACCACGCACGTTAAGTTCATCTCCGCGACGGGCCGACATTATAGACCGTGGAATTATTACCATGGAAGAAGCATCTCGGCTTTTCCGCCGCTATAATGATACGATGGTACCTCACCTACCGGCCGTCGTGTTCCCGTCCAGCTTGACACTGCCGCAACTCAGACAGGAAAGACCGATTTTGTTTCTCGCCGTCATGTCTGTAGCTTATGCAGAAAACTCGAGCTTTCAACAAGGCCTTGTCAACGAGCTGATGCGCATCTTGGCCGAAAAGATCACGGTTCAGGGCGAGAAAAGCATGGAGCTCTTGCAATCGCTTCTGATTAGTGTGATCTGGTATTTTCCTCCGGAACATTTCGAGCAGCTCAAGTTCTACCACCTGGTGCATATGGCCGCGGTCATGGCCATTGATATGGGACTTGGTAGGTGGGCAAACAACGCCCAGTCACGTCTGGTCCCGTACACCTGGCGTGACCATCCGTGCCGAAAACGCCCACTCCCTGATCCCACGAGCATCGAATCACGGCGGGCTTGGCTAACAGTTTACTTCTTGACTTCCAACGTAGCCATGGCCTTACGCCGCCCCAACTTGGTCAGGTGGCAGTCATTTATGGCTGAGTGCGTCGAGATACTGGGCTCGTCACCTAATGCGACCCCTGGTGATCGGTATCTTTGCCACTTGGTGGAGAGTCATCATATTGCAGAGGACGCGAGCGAATCATTCGGCATGGATGACCCTAGCGTTTTTGTGAACGTTGCTGATAGCAATGTCCAATACACGTTACGGAAATTCGAAAAAGCTCTTGCCCAGTATCGGCAAAATGTGAGACCAAAGGACGTGCAACGTAAGTATAAACCACGAGGACAAGGCGGCGTGCCGTGTATACGGGCTATGCTAATGCGAAGCAGCAACCCTAACTTTCACCTTTCATGTTTTAAGCCTGTATGTCCACGAGATGACTCTGCAGACCAACAGCGATACTCATGCGACCACGTCTAACGCGGAGGCTCTCCGCGATCCCATTCCCGGTCCCGGAGAACGTCTAACGACAGCCCACGTCAGTGCGTTATCCTCGTGCCTTACTGCCATTGATGGCATCATCGAGACACTCCTAGATCTCGATGACGAGTCCATTCGGTTTCTGCCGATATTTAATTTCACGCGAGTCGCGTACGCTGCGGTCGTTCTCATCAAGATATACTTCAGCGCTACCTATCCCAATTCGGAACTTGGCCGCGTAATCGACAAGGACAGTATGAAGGTCGCCGACTACCTGAACCGCCTTTACATCAAGTTCGCTGAGGCGGCAAGAGAGTCCAAATATCGCCCCGCAACCAAATTTCTGATGGTTCTTGGGATGCTACGTGGCTGGTTCAACCAGACCCGAATGCCGAGTCGTCTACAGGGTAACCCAAGAGGTGATGCCAATCCACAACGCTCGGAAAGTCCATATCCTGTCCATCTTACCCAAGCTACTTCATCATCGCCTCTGGGTCCGCAGCAGCAGAAGAAGGAAAGTGAAACGCCGCCATATAATAATAATAATAATAATAATATTAAGACACCGACAATGCCGCCGTTGCCGCAGCATGGTCGGACCAATGCATCAGCACCGTTAGGTCCCGACTTGCATACGCCGACCTACCCTCCCTTTATGGACCTCGGGCCACAGGCACCACTTCATTACGGCTCTAATAATTTTGTACCGCCCACCACGAGTACCGGCGGCGATGGCGCAATGGGGATGACAGGTCCATTGCTTCAAGGGGGTGAGGCGGGTCAGCCCTTTATGTCTTGGTTAGGCGAGTATGAAGACATGGATTATGTTATGGCTATGAGCCTGGGCAATGGTCTCGAACAAGCCATGGACATGGCGTTGTTGGGGGGGCTTGGGAGCGTCCCTCGGGACGACTCGCTCACCGTTGAAAACATGCCGATGATGGGACAGAACGGCCCGAACTCCCAGCCCCCAATGGAGCATTAGCCACCGCGACCGCCGTATCGAATGCCGTGACGGGTCCTCAGTACGGGATAATAGAAAGATCGGCACCTACGGGAAAGAATGAGAGCGAGGTTGTCTTTTTCCTCATTCGAATCGAGTATTCTGCTTCTTCGGGTACGTTTGTTCAGTGGGTTCATTTTCTTTTCACGGATTGCTAATCTATACACATCCAGCTACATTAAACAAATTGATGGCTTATCGGCTCCCATCCGGGAGCACGGAGAACGGGAAACGGGTGGTTTGCGTGTCTTTTACGGTTTCCATTTTTTGGATTACGGTTACAGTTTATGGGTTACGGCGTTACACAGAGAACGGATATCGGAATGGGCTCTTTCGATGAAGCGTGAAGATTGCTGGTATAGCTCACCTACGAAGAAGGCCTATTAGTTGCTTTCGAAGTCATGGCAGGCATAAAGGATGAAGAATGGGGTAGTCGAGGTTACAAGGAGATAATATCATTAATCGTAATGCTAATTTTAATAGTTAATAGCCTATTGCTCTCGAACACGAAATCACAGCTCTTTTGTTTGCTTTCATCTCGTTTCTCTTATCTGGGGTCGTTGTTTTCCAGAAGAACTTCCTGGCGCGTGTTCAAGTCAAGTTTGTTCTATTCTCTTCGTTTTGTGCCCCGACTAATAGCTACCTACCTACCCAAGATACCCTTGAAGATTGCACTCGAATCGGACATACATATCACCACATCCATACCGTCGACAATGTCTACGACTGAAGATATCACATCCGATCGATCGAATCGGCGATGATGCCATTTATCTGCCTTAGGTAATCTATCTAATCTATATATAGAACGCACCTGCTTCTACTGTATGGATTGGGATCTACCTAGGATGTTGCGGGAAATGTGAAACGTGGAAGGCATCACATTAGTATGTATCCAACCGGGACCCTTTGATGACGCCATCATGACGAATATGCGGACCGCGCGTCACGGGATGGGATGTGAGTGGATGGATTGTCGAGGATTGATGCTAGAGGGGAGGAGGGACTGGGGAGGGAGGGATCAGGGAAGTAAGGACAGGGAAGGGGAGAAGCGAAGGTGATGGGGATGAGACGGGCAGGGCTGTGATGGATGGGATACCCACCCTCCTTTTTTTATCGTTGAGGTGAAGGGAAGGTGAAGGTGGTAGGGATGGGGATCGCGTGGATCGGGGTGTGGGTTTATATCGACGGGATTGAAACGACGACGGGATAGTAGTTTGGTTTGGCTGCTAGTGAATCGATATGGCGATGTTCACGATGCTGGTATGGGCTCGTTTGGCAGACATTTTTCTACCTACGGGCAAAAGTATGGGATCTTCGAATCCCGCGAATATACCACGGCTGTTTTAATTCATCGTTCAGATCAAATCAATATACAGATCAAGTCAAGTCAATACAGGCAATCGTAGTAGTATGTAAATAAATGAGAGGCAGTCTGACCTGTCATCTCATCAACGTAAACGGCACTCTCATCCCACAACGCCTCCTCCTTCGCCTCCCATACAATACTCGTAAACTATGTACGTACCAAAATCCGCTGCATATCACTCACTACTCGCCACGAATTAGATCTTCGCCCGGGACCCTGATTCGGCACGTTTATCCCATCACATACATCTATGTATTCCATTCATTCATTCACTCAATTCACACCTCTCACATACATCCCACTCACTCACGATTTCCTACCTACTGTCTCTTACCACTCAGTAATTCCCTGCCAAGCATCCCACGCCCATCTCCCCGACCACAACGCCGCATCTCGCCCCAGTGCCCCATTTGCCTTCCCCATCTGCCTCATGTGAAACTCCTTAAACCAAAAAAACCCCGATTCAACCGACCGACCTATCTTACTCAATTGACCTCGCCACTCTCCTCAATCATAGTTTACATAGAAGATACCTAATTCAAAGAGTTGATAACACTCGCATGGATTCCCGTACGACCTACATACCGAGTACATATGCACCGTACAAACATGTCATGTTGCATTATTTACATGCTGCCGTACTAAGGTTTGAAAGACAGTAAGTTCTCAATGATTGGCATCGTGCTTCATCTCAGGATTTATGTTAAAATCGTCAGGTAGTGAATGGTATTTCGTTTCTGTCATAGACCTCGCCCTCCAGACTCCATCGTGGTGCATGCCATGGCGCATGATAATGGGGCTCTGGATAGTAAGGTTGATACACCTCCATCTGCAGACTCCAGGGTCTGTCTCCTATCGCATATGTGCATTGGTAAATACATGTGGTGGGCAATATCAGGAGACGTCGTCCTTAAGCAAGAGCACATGAAAAAGCCCCTTTAAGTTCTTGCTCTGCAGGCTTGTGTATCATTGAACCAAACCATGCCAAAAGTCTTCCACCACCAGAGTCTTCTGCGGCCGTGTCCGCTTGTGAGTAGGTAGGGAGTCATCATCTGACCAGGTCAAACCCGCACCCTCCAGATATTATAGGTTTGCGTAGGTAGGTAGGTAATCCGTATTTCGTATTGCGGGGGGACATAAACCACATGGACTCATGAATCGGAACAAGCTTGGCAATCCACCCTTCTCTCCTAGCCTATTCTCAATCTCCCAACTCCGGTGAACCCAGCAAAGCAAAACGAAAAGCGCCGTTGGAATGGGGGGGTTTACAGCAAAGCAATAGATGGCGGACCATATGACTTCGTGGCAGCATCGTATAAGCAGTGCCGATTGATCTGGTTCACATTCTACCATCCATGTAAGAGTTCAATCCTTAATTCGTGACACAAAGACGACGCTCAATCCATATAGAAATCGCCTTTCAAGATACGCTCCTGCATGTGGTCGGGCTTAGGCCGTTCGGGCCGCTTAGGCTTCATGACCTCGGGCTGTTTAGGCGGCGACGGCATGTCGGAGACGGACTTGGCACGGTCATGATGAGGGCCAGTCCGAGGCACCGGTGCGCTGGCTCCAGCACCAAAAGTAGGGCGCTGGCCCGAAACGCTGCTCTCAGCGCGGAATCTAAGCTGCTCGGTCCAGTTGTATCCGTTGTCTGGACGAGCAGAAAGCATGTCAGAAGGTGATCTTGCAGATAGTGTATGGCTTGCCTGAGAGGTGCTCATCCGCCGCGAAGCAGTGGCAAGGGGAGAGGCACCGGGAGGGGATTGTCGTGTGGAGGCAATAGACGTCCGTCTCATTTGCTGGGAAGGCATACCCGATCCTGAACCACCCTGGCCAGTTCGCATGCTGCGCATGGCCTGGGCCCCGAAGCTCGTGCGGCGAGCAAAAGGAGAAGTGGGTGTCATCTTGGTAGGTTCATCATCATCGATGGCATTCTCGTCGATGGAGTCAGAATTACTAGTAGAGACACTGCTGCGACGGAGTCCGACAAAGGGGTTACTGCCAGATGGTGGCGAGGCCCCAGAGAGACCCAATGTCGTGGTGGAGAGTCGTCGTTGCTGGTCACGCGCTACGGCGGACGAGACTGACTCACGACCAGAGCCACCAGTCGAGTTACTTTGGTGAAACAAATTTGAAAAGGCAGCAGACGTCACGGAGCCACGACGCTCGTGAGCCCGTCCGGTGTTCGCGTTGTCGCTAGACATGTCGGGTGAAAAGAAGAAACAGAAGCAAAAGTTCAGAGTTCAATTGATAATATGATGGATGATATCACAGTTCTTAGCGGGAGGCGTCTCGTATAATGCGACGCCAGGCAAACAACTGAAGTGGCACAATCAAGAGCTGATGAGGTACGCAGCGGCGGTAAGGTCAAGACGTGGTGGTGCAGAGGAGCTTTAGTGGATAATTCGATGAAAGACAGATAGCAGAAGGTGAGAAGGTCTTATATGGAGAGTCAACAAGCCGGGGTGTTCCAGGCCCAGAGACGGGATGGTGAAACCGCTGGATGGAAGAGCCCGGCCGTCCTTTGTGATGGGACGATGATCGTACGAACCGATGAGTAACTGTGTGTGATTCGATGTGCGACGTGAGAGGTCGACAGGCCTGAGATCTTTTTTTATTCCTTTGACGCAGGAGCAGAATGTAGGCAGCTAATATATGTATTCACGGGGGGCAGACGAGACGAGCAGAAGTAGAAGCAGCAGTTGTCTGTTATCTGTCTGTCTGTTTATCTGTCTGCTGTTTGTGTGGCTGACCTCAAACTGGTCCAAACAGCGACGCCGATTTCAAGGCAAAGACACCGGTCGCAGGATTGCGTAGCTGACTCGAATAGCTACAGAAGTGGAGAGACCGGATTGGTTTTAAGCGTGAGCAGGAAATGGCTTGAAATAATACCGGCGCTCGAATTGGAGGTCAGGGTCGGAGCGGGGTAAATAGAGTTGTGGGATGGGCACGGGGGGGCAGGGGCACGGGCATGGGCATGCAAGTGCAGAGTCGGACCAGGCCCAGGCAAGCACACACGGGCAGATACTGGAAGCAGGTGTGTATCCGGAAGGCAAAAAGCTCGACGGGGAGGCGACGATCAGACAAGCTGGCGGGAGAGGTACTTTCGTATCGTACTGTAGCTCGGTCGGAGAGACACTTTGGGCTTTAGGCTGTTTATCCAGATCCTGATCTTATTCCGCAAGCCGTGAATCCGTACGGGCAGAGTGGAATAAACCAGGACAAATAAGAATGAATAATAATCAATTACCCGGGACAACGACAACAAAAATGAACAATGCTGATAAGAGCTGTTTGTTACGACTGCAAGATGCAACGATAAGAGGAGTAGAGTTGTAAGAAGAGATGCGAACCACTCTGCGGTTTGTTTCAACTTCTACATCTCAGACAGGTACGGAGGAAAAAGGGAGAGACGACGGCGTCGGGCAACAGGCCATTGCCTGTATTTACAGCTGATGATTGCCTGGGAATGAGCAGCCGGTATGTAAACAAGTCGTTCGATCCGTCGTTCCATGTGTCATGGTACAGAATAAAAGGGGCGATTACCTTAAAAACCCCAGACATGATCCAGACATCGCCATCTACGGATTACGGACTGTCTTAACTTGCAAGCGGTGCGCATACAATTGCTGGGCAGGAGTGTACACCAGCCAATGGGCGAGCCATTCAGTCCAAGCTTGCCTCCAGCGACATCCAGCGCCGTGAGTGCCTAATGCAGGCTTGAAGCACCCCAGTACGTCAGTGCTAACCTTCCAGAGGCAAGGGCCTTGAAGAGAGGTGACACTGCCTGTGGGGCTAGTGGTGTTAGATCCTGCCGCGGCCGGGTCTTCGCGTGTTTGTCCAGACCCTGAGAAACGACCACTTTTGCGGGGTAACTAGCGTGTTCGCACGGCTCCTTTCCGCACTGGGTTAGTGCTGTGGCGCTAGGCTCCTACCGGTAAGGCTGGATCGTCGGGGGCGCAGATTAGAATTCAGGATTGAATTCAGGATTGCCCGCCTCGAACGTCCCCGTGATCCTTTCTTCATCGTCAACCATGCTTCATACCGACAAGCGCCATCCATGGCGGACAAAACACTGCGTCCCCTGCTCGTCGCATTTAGTACGCAGATGAAGCGGAGATGTTACACGACTGGTATCACAGTCGCCGTCGATGTCAAGGATGTTGCTAGAAATAGCAAGCCTCTCGAGGGTCATTGCACATTACGTACTGCCTATTATAGGAGGTATCTACTGACCTACACTCTCAGCGTCGATAATGCGTATCGTGTTCGGATTTTTCATAAGGTGCTAGAAAGGAAAGTCTTAGGACCTCAGTCCAGACTATCATCCAGCCCCTTTTCACGTCTCTCCGTCTGAGTCTATCTGCGATGCTCTATCTTTAAGGCGTATATGGAATAGTTGCAGCACCGTTCCATCCAGCACCCCCTCCGCCAAGAACAAAGAAGGGCACCCAAAGAGTCAAGACAGCCAGGCCGCATAACCACGTAGGTAGGCGTAGGAAGCACAAAGGGCTGATCTATCCCAGTTTTCGGGATGCTCCCCAGTCGATTCCGCGAGTACCGTACGAAGTACATGGTGTGCGAAGTACTCGTAGTAGCGCCTCATATCCGTCATCACGCCCGTGAGAAGAGACCGTGTATTCCGTACTGCAGGTTGCACCAATTGTACTAGTATCATCCATTCCTTCATCCAGAACCATGCATTCTCTATTTGTTCTCTACAGATGAAGGAACATGACAGGTGGGAGACCAATCAGACCTGGCTATGTTGGCTTTGTCGCTGCCGCTCTCTACACTCTGGCTGGGTCCGAATTCACCTGGAAAGTCACACCTCCTGTCTTCGCTTATCCAACGAATTGCCGTACCAGAGGAAGCATGAAGTTTCAATATCCCCATCCGTTGCTCGTCTCTTCTTGATTCCATACGTGTACAAGGTACCATGAGCCTCTTCCTGTCTCCTACCGTGGGTCACTTGGATCGACCTGTTTGCCCGGGCATCATTGACGAATGGAATCAAACACAATTGGTTCTACTACGCATGTCAATGCAATTCACATCCATGGGTTCTACTTGTAGCATCGCCCCAAAGCATTGTATCTTTGTTTGGCCAATCTTCTAGGCTGACCAACAGTTACTCCCTAAGTGGGCGGACTTTGGACAACTCGTTGCAGATCTCTTGCGAACAGCGCTGGAGCTCTTTTAGCCCAGCTTGTGTCTTGAACAACGATGGCTAATATGCCATGTTTTAAGAAATCACAGGGTTGCGAAATGTCAGCGGGAAGCGTTCGACTTCAGCGATCCCATGGCCATCATCGCAATTGCTCAACCTTTTTACTTCACGGGTGAGTGATCGACCTGCATCCGATTCTATCTGCCATCACGCCTGCTTCCCACGCTGGACAGCCGTGAATATACCTAGCCCAATTGTATTCGGGCATATCAACGGGATCGATTACAGACACACAACGCTTGACCGACGTGGAACGACCGGTCGGCGTGAAATCGCTAGAAGCGGAACGGGGTTCTGAAGTCAATGCTTGATAGGCTCTTCATATGTTGCTCGATCTTGGGTCAGATGGCATTATTTACATGCGCATTGTCTCCAGATGGAACCTGGCCTCCTGCTTTCCCGCGTCATTCAGACATGAGGTGAGTTACTTTTATTTTTGGGGCTCTCACTTGGAGGTTATTCCGAGTCTTTTCCGACCCCTTTTCCGTGTGTTAAATGTTCTTGGAGGGTGTTCGAATGCGCTACCACTCTGTTCTGCTACTGTCTCTGAGGCACGCGAGCGAGATGGATGTCTCCTGAGACACAAACACAAATATTCGTGCAAACCGCGGCATCTTTTGTGGCATGATGGCGCGCCTCTACTACTGCATCACTGAATCCCACCTAGTGTCATCCGCATGCTGAGGGGGTTTGACTCTTTGCAGTCCGCACTTATCCATAGCACATGCATGCAGGTCTCTCTCCCAGTCCGGTGTGTGATATTGTTCTCTCCCCGCGGCTAATAATGAATTCGCCAATTCAATACCATGGTCGCCAAGTCTGCAGCGATACCACACCTCGTTCCGAATTCGTCGGCAATTTGTGAGGGAACCAATGCCGCTTTGGAGCTGGAGAAGGGCAGCAAGTGTGTCTTGTGCTCAGATAATTCGTCCATCCAACCAGTGCTGCTTCAAGTCTCACGGCCCCTCTGCGTTCGCAGGCTGTAGCTCCATGGCCAACAAATCAATGCTCGATTCCACTGACATTGGCAAGTGTTCCCGCTTCCATGTCTCTTCTTCTTGGCCTTGTCGAAGCTTTCTAGGCTTACTCAATGGATTAGGGCTTCTGGCAATGAAATCTAGGTAGCAAGGGAGCGTTACTTGCACCATTTCACCAGAGCAACATACCCACCACCTGTCTCCTCGTCTATCGAAGCGATTGGGATGTGGATCGGATGCAGATCAGCCAAGCGTGGTACTAAGTAGGCAAGCCGATGGTTCTCCAACGTGGCGCTGCTACGATTCATACGTCCGCATCAACATTTGCATCTTTTCCATCTTCGCACCAGGGACTAGAACCGCTATTCGGCACATCTGTGCGGGGGTCTTCTCGTCAGCCTTTGATGGGCCACTGATTCAGTGCTACCCATCTGTGATATCATATATGGGAGTGCATTCCAGCAATCCGAGACTGGACTCCTGGCGATGCAACGTCGCAACCACCTTGTTTGAAATGCGAATTCAGTGGACGTCACTTTATCACGCAGATTGCGGTTGTAATGAGGCACGACATTGTTTCAAAAGATGGCGTGCTGCTCTACCAATTCAGGCATACTCAGATTGAATCCTGCCGTATCTACCCTTCCCAGGAGGTTCCGGATGTGAGCTCATTCGGCCCGCCGGCCTATGTCCACCATTTCTCAAATGAGACCGCAAGGGGCTTCCCTTCTACTATCATCGCTTCAGTCTCCGATAACCTCGACGGGTTCACTGGCTGGCGCCCGAGACATCGCGGAGTCCTGTTATGCACCACCGACGTAACAGTATTGATCTGGCGGCTACATAAAGCCATCCGTACCCAATTTACATGACTGCATACCGGTATCATTATCTGGATAATGATTGGTGTCAAGAATGGCCATAAACATGTGGTATTAATTGCCATGTGCAGTCCATGATGATGAGCCTACGTGCAGTCACCAGTCACCTTGCCGGTGCCCGTACAAGCCGACGAACCTGGCCCGAAACACCTACTCTGAGATTAATCTTATGATCTAGATGATCTCCGATTATTTTATCTCTCTTCATTGTGCATGGATGCTTCGAAAGTCGCACCCGACGTAAGGCAATCCGGATTCTCCCTGGAATACGGATTACAGCTACAATGTCATCGCACCACTTACACATCCGTGGTCTGATTCATCATAAGAACGACCTAAAATTTTGCCATTAACATTCAACCCTTTTTTCCTTGAGTCTCGATGGCCTAGGATTGCGGATCCCAGTTCTCGTGCGGTGCGTGCAGAGGGGCGTCGTGGATGAAGGTGCTCCCAAGCGCCTCCCAGGGCGTCGTTTAAAAAAGACGCCCGTGCGGCATGGCTGATTCCGTATACCGGGCTCGATTCAGAAGCAGTGGCACGTAGAGCCTCGTATCGTGGATGAGAATCATTCGGGCGCATCGGATCAGCCCTGACGAAAAAAGGTCTGCGCGTCTACCACGAGAAACGTTTTCGTGCCACGAAAACCGAGAACTAGATCATGCGTGTCTTGTGTATTCCCGTCCATGCCTAAGGTGTCCCTCGTGAGACCTTCTCATGCGGCCCATGCGTCGTGTGTGCCACAGAGGGGCATTAGATTCCTGGATGGCGAGGATGGGATTCTTGTAAGTGCCGTCGGGATTTGGAACATGGCCATTCGGGGGGCGGGCAAGACAAGACATGTCTCCTCCAATGATGACGTTATGAGCATGTCGCCATGGTCTTGGTTCGGGAAGGTTTCCAGTTAGGTCGCCCTACAAGACGAAGCCTGCCAAAATTCACATCGTGGTGGATAGGCTGTCTATCGCGTAGTAGTGATGGAGAAAAGCTCGTCCCTCTTCTGGGAGCAGTAGTCCGAGAATTTTCGTATCTGACAGAGGTGGGAGTCTACGGTATTATATAGATGAGTGGTGAGTTGCTTTCATCCACTTTCTAAGGGACACCATTGCTGTACAATACATGATGCATGTACGGGGCTTACCTACATGAATGAAACGACTGTTCAAGATTTCTGCGATCGCATTATACTTCCAGGCGATGCAATGCATACAACTGTTGAGACATACAACGCCTTATACAAATACTTGCCGTCTGTGTGCTAAGGAAAATTATAAGTCTATCTCTCCTCCACGCACATGATGCATGCCGGTCTGAGTTCAATAATATGGAGTCGTGTCTTCATACCTGGTCTCGGCCTCTGCTATCACGCGGCATATGCAAGTGTCCACGAATGAAGTTTAGCCTGGGTCAAATGATCTCGGAAAAAAGGCAAAAAGGAGAGTCACGAATTAGATTTAGAATAATATGCAATACCTCGCGAGAGACAGAGAGAAAAACACTCCGCTTTCTCCAACAAGTTTCATCTCTTCAACCCAGTCTAAATATGTAGCCAAGGCGCCTAAAGTTTCCGTCTGGATGCCTCCGACTCTCAGGGTCAGGGATACGAGCATCCTCCTCGCCGTTCCAGATAAATGTCAGAACCGATTGTGTCTTCTTCTGTTTCAACATGTTCTCATCAGGCTTGAGGAGCGTCACAGCAACGAACCTTACCTTAGACTTAAGATTCGCCTCCGATGCATCTCCTGTTCACGTGAGGAGATTGTCTCCTCAATGAAACGATATCTTGGTTTCGGTCTGTTTCATTGTGTTTGAATCAGAGATTAACGCCAACAAATGGGGCCGTAGATGCGATAGCAAAGTCGGGCTGTTCGTGCCCCCGTAGATGGACAATGATGTCAAAGGGTCTTCTTTCAGCTACAAGGTTTGCGGCCCTGATGCAGGGCTCGTCACCTGTGCGACCCTCTGACGATGTGGTTCAAATAAACCTCCGGTCCACGTGCATGAAGCCAATCAGCGATCGAATAAGGAACGGCAAAGCGGATTCATGACGGACCAACAAACCTTGTCCCTGTTGAATGTTGGGAAGTCAATTTTGGCGGCTCGTTGGGGTCCAGCATCTTTTCGAATATAAAAAGGAGGGTGTTTCGCCAAGTTGGAAGTTCTGAGATCCTCAGACGACTGCGCGATGAGCGTCGGAGAGCCATCTCGAGCGGCATGTCTGGTGAACGCGGTCTCTCCTATATATACCCTACCGACAACAATATACTTCGTCGCTTTGCCTATATACTACAACACGATGAGAGCAGCATTTGTTCTCATTTCCCATCATTGACATTGCCCTGCGTGTGTCGACTCATATAAAGTGTTCGCCTGACATGTTTCAGAGAAAAAGGTGAGACGGTGGTCATCCAGTGTTAAGACGTAGTGGGAGAAGAGTATAATACCGAAGCAGATATTAACGATCTTGTCGACGCCTTAGTTGTAGTCTTCGCAAAGAAAATGGCGAAGCGCTGTCTGTTCGTCTGTCTGGAACGACTCAGATATAGCCATATAGGATGCGTGCTGCTTTTCGTACGTATACTTAACTCAATGGAACTCGCAGTCCGATCCCGTATTATTACCAGATACTAATACGTAATTCAGCTCAGAAATATTACAGTTGGCACATCGGCTTTTGCCTGTGAATATATATATACCTAGAACAACAATGGTGCGAATGAACGATCAGCATGGGACGGCTTTCAGGACGCATTCGCGATCCTTTGCGCACACTAAGAGCTTTCTTTGCCCTGCCTTGCCCGACCGTGTGTTTCGCACACACCCGAGGACACCTCTTCGTCTAACAACAATCGAGATGTGACGGAACAGAATATTGCTCGCCGGCAGTAGAGCGCATCTCTCGCTATTGCCATCCCGTCCACTACTAGGTCAAACAGCTTTGTTCGCCATTATATCTGATTCTGAGTCATCCATGCCCGTGCCTATTGGCGTGGAGGTTGAGGGCCTTGCTTTGAAACGAAGCAATGTCGAGAATTCACGGCCCGCTTCCGGTTCCCCCTATATTCCGTCCTGAATGGCTTTCAACAGTCTTGAACGAGCACAAGATGAGATACTCAAAGTATATATAACCAACCCGGCAGCCTGTCATGATGAATATCCTTGCCGCTGGGACGATGTGCGAGACTCACATGACGAGAGGGGACACATCACGGTTTGGTATCGGCTTGATTTTGCCTGTGGCCTATGGGGCCGATGGTATTATTGGCTTAGCTGCCAAATAGCGGCTCAAAAGAAACAACCCTTTAATTTGGCCGTTTACGAGATCAAAACCGATCAAGTGCGATTCTGAAGGACCATCCTGGAGAAGCCTGATGATTGATCTACGCCACTGTGCATCCTGGTGGACAACGATGCTATGGTCATTTGTTAGATGCCGGTTCGCTCTCGCGTACTATTCCGCATAACGTGAAAATCGCCAACTCATCGTAGGTGAAAAGCACCCGGTCCAAAGAAAAACCCGTACGATCATGGCTTCCAGACGGCTTGCTCCATGCCCAGCTGGCGACGTTTAATGGTTCGGTCCCCTCTCGAGTCGTTCACTGTTCCCATGACAATCCAGGTCGAGATTGTACCTGTTAAAGCAGGAAACTCCTTGTGAGGCTTCTCGATTTGTATGGCGAATGTTTTCTCGATGAAACAACGGAAAGGAAAGCATATCGCAACCCCGACAAAGCGAATCGGAGCACCGAGGAATAACGTCGAGATGAACTGGATTTGATGCCACAAATCCTCACAATCTCGTACGACAGCTCCAACCGAATTAAGACAGAAGCGATGTTGAGACCCATCCTGCAGTCGTCGAATGGCTCTGGATACAAGGAACAAAGACAAACCTCAAGCAAGGCCGCATCTTTGAAGTGGGGAGGAGGAACTGGAGGAATTCCGAATCACTGCTATCTACCTGGCTTCCTTGCGACGCCAGGCACTTGTGTCTGCGGACCGGGTACTGGACACCTCCGCTTACAACACGATGCCTATATACTCTTTTTTCAACAACGCCGATTTTGTGAGGCCTATTATCTATAACAGCCTTGAATACAAGCCATGTTCTGCTCTTCTGTTTTCATAACAGCTTATCTGCGGGACAAGGGTCGGTTTCTCGAGCTTTAGTCGCTTCATCCTGAAGAATCACGACCCAGGGGGAATCGACCGTATACGTTATACACCTCTTCGTCATGAGGCGGATGAGAAAGAATCTGACCTCATCGGGTTTGAGTGTAGTAACTTTCTTATCCACGATTCTGCGAATCTGCCTCTGGTCGCCGAAGGCTGGTTCAAAAACTTCCCGGCCGCAATCGACAGAGGCACAGGATTGTGGTGTCTCGCGAGTGGGTATTCCGAAACAACCGGATGATGATGGGGATATAAACTATCGCCGCCATCAGTCGGCAGACATTTCTTGCATCTGTATGATGGTATCAGTGTTCAGTCGTAATATTATCTGCGCGTGAGGCTCGTTCTCGTCTTATACGAGACGGTAGATGGCGTATTTATTGTGGACCGAGTCGCATGAAATAAGGGGTCTGCTCGGCAGAAAAAATGCAGATCAACCAGAGGACACTGAGACGTACGGAGTTTATCATGGTATAGCGAAAAGAATGAAGGTTCACGATGGGATGGCCGGATATGCAGTCGTAACAGCTTCGATCACAATACCCCTGACTTATATGATACCCACCAACTATGCGTCCTTTCCTCTCTGTGTCTTGTTGAAGTGTGTGATAGACCTGTGATAGCATCATAGACATGCGTTAGACCCTACGATGCCCAACAGTAGATGTGTGATAGAGCTGCTGTGATATGCGATAGATTGTGCGATAGACCGGCGAAAGGATTGTAGATCTGCGATAGGGTCCATTGCATGCCCAAGATTCTATCGCACATCTAGTATTCCATACCAGGTCTGCCGCACCTCATTGCAGACCAGGGGATAACTTAGGATACCTGTGAATGTGATACCATCAAGAGCATACGACAGACCTCACGATTATCCGCGATAGATGTGCAATGGACATGCGATGGCCTACAACAGAAACATAGACCTTCGATAGAATACTAGAACATGCAAGATGTGTGCGAAGACCTGCGTTGACCTGTGACATTGAACCTGCGATAGATGTGCGATATGTGTTCAAGAGACTTGCGATCGAATCTTAGACCTTCGAGAGACCTGCTACGACGTGCGATGGGATCTTGGAAGTTGGGCATATTATAGACCTTGCTATGGCATAAGAGTGATGTGCGATAGGCTTGTCACAGGATCGTAGGTAGGCCTGTCGCAAGCCGATCGTACATGTATCGAGGACATGCTACAGACCGTGCGATAGACCTGCGATATAATACTACATCTTCGATAGACATGCGGTGTAATCCTAAGCCTGCGAGCGACCTTGTGATAACATACGATGGATCAGTGAACGATCCAGTGACGACGTGCCACAGCTTGCAATGACATGCGGCGTGCGATAAAACCGTGGACATGCGATAGACCCTACGATGAAAGACATAGAGGTGCAATGGCCATGCGATAGTCTACGAAACTCGTGCCATAGACCTGCGAAGGACTTTGCGATGTCCTGCATAGAACAGCCATAGAATAGCATGAGACAGACTGTGCGATAGACCTTACAATGGCCTATGATAGACCTACGGGGACATGCGACAGGCCATGCGACAGACCCTGCAACGACCTGCGATAGGAAAGTAGACCTGAGGTAGGCCTGCGACAGAAAACATGGACGTGCGGCAAACCTGCGATTGGATACTAGATGCGCGGTAGACTCAGGGACGTGTGATAGAATCATAGACATACGATGAGCGCTCCATACGATACCTAGGCCTGCGATAGATCAAGCGACAAGCCTGGGGTAGAATCATGTACATGCGATAGACCCGGGGCTGAACTACTAGATGTGCGACAGAACCGCAAACATGCGATAGACTGTGTGATAGATGTGCCATGGACCCTGTAACGACATGCAACAGGCCTGCGATAGACCTGCCAAAACTATGCGGTGGCCTACTTACATGTGCGAATAGATGTGCATTACGATGACCCAAGACAGACCTATCATGGACCTACGGGACGTGCAATAGACTGCGTGATAGAATACTAGCTCCGCAAGTGACTCTGCAATGAAGTACTGGACATGCGATAGAATCAGGGGCCTGAGATGAACTGCGACAGGATACTAGAACTGAGGTAGGCCTGCGACAGACTGTGTGATAGCCTACGATATGTCTGGGACAGCCCTGCGATAGAGACTTGACGTGCGATAGAATTCTGGCTGGGTTGCCATGACCTGCGATACGTGTGCTATACATGTGTGATAGGATGCGATGGCTAGAAACACAGATGTGCGAAAGACATGGGATAGAATACTAGACCTGGGGGTGGTCGACCCTGCAATGACATACGATGCATGTGCGATGGCCTGTGATAGATTGTACGATGCCTACGACAGACACATAGACAGGGGACAGACCTGCGGTAGAATGGTGGTCACGCGACAGACTCTATGAACACCTACGATGCAGAGCGATGGCTCGCGATAGATGGGCGATAGACCCTACGACGACCAATGTGCCATAGACCATCAACGGAAACATACCTAGACATGCGACGGGCTTGCGATAGACCTCCACTGAGATATAACAGAGCACGCGGCGACATTATGCTGGGAGTCGAACGCTTCTGTTCCCTTCGCTCATCCATGATCAATCAGACAGCAATAGCTTAACCCCTATTCAGGTCCCTGAGAGCTTCGACTTACTTGAAACCCAGGAAAGGGGCACATATCACGATACAAACACCACGAGACGACGAAGCGCAACTCCTAGATGATTCCATGGCTTCAATTCAGATGTGCTAGGTACTATCAATGTGGTATACGAGTACAACAGTTCTACCAAGAGGCAGAAGGAGTTTGCGAGAATGAGCCCCTTTTCTGCCGAGCGGCTAGCTATTCTGTGAAACATCACTCCCCATCCACGTCGTACCATGTCTGTCTTCGCCCGTGAGGTAATAGAGCAAACATGTCGTCTGAGACCCAATGAATCTTTCGACACCATATTTCTCCACGAGATATGACGCAGAAAGCATTCAGAGGCGACGATAGCTTCGGCGAGTTGCCAAAGACAAGGAATTGTGGGCCTTCGTCCCTGGAAAAGAAACCCCTGACCTGACATAATCATACGTAGGACTCGGACTACGATGTGGTTGTCGGAGAACTCGAGTACTCCGTGACCGACTGCAATCAAGCAATGTCGGGCATCGAAGTCAATGGAGCCCGTTGTGCATCGGTAATGACAAGCATAATCCTGGCCGCCATCTGGTCTGGCCCTTCATATCGAGTCTCGCGTTTGGAGTCGAGATCAATTCAACAATTTTCTCCTGTTGGGAAAATTATCTGACTGCCAGTCTGGCAAGTCTCATAGTAGCGAGCTCTATGCCGACGATCCCGTCTGAGGATTGATCTCGACCCTCAACTGCCAAGAGTGTTTCAGAGTCTCTTAGTCTGTAACATGGCCCGTTCGAGGCTGTAACGTTGACGCTTGTTCATGTACGCAGGAGTAACGTATACTCGCCGGTCCCAACATGCGCCGGCTGGCAGAAATGCCGAAAGGGGATCGTCAAGGACGAATACGTCACATATCGCAACTTTGGTTGTCGAAACGTGGCCTTCATGCTAGTCAGAGTCAACATGCAAATGCGAGGAACTTCGGGTTAAGACCAGGGCCTTCATATTAACCTGTCAACGCACGCGCACCAACGACTTGTCCGGGGAGGCTCTCGTTCATGGACCAATCTCGGGACTCTGAGCAGCGTCGAAGGAACGAGAGACTTCCGGAAGAGGTTTTAGCGGAGAGCCATGGATCTGTGATCGGCAAGGTGAAGCGCGCGGCCACGAGGGCAAAATAGCAAAGTGCGGTGTTGACGACAGGGTAGGAGACGGAGGCCAGGTTCTTTTCTGTTTCATATTCCGCACACCGACATGGTGAAGTCCTCCGGGAAGGATTCCGTACAAAACGTTGGAAGGGACCCTGGGGTCGT
This sequence comes from Xylaria sp. L1 SY-2022, assembly GCA_023079495.1. Taxonomy (NCBI): domain Eukaryota; kingdom Fungi; phylum Ascomycota; class Sordariomycetes; order Xylariales; family Xylariaceae; genus Xylaria; species Xylaria sp. L1 SY-2022. Next base: position 158,641 of record JALIDW010000013.1, on the reverse strand, counting down.
CAATAGCGTGCTGCGGCCGAAACGGGGACCCCGACTCTATCGTAATCCGTAGCAAAGAATCGGTATTGAAACGGGCGAGTGCGTCGGGCGTGTGACAGATTGTTGGAGATAACTTGCAATGATGATGATGATGACACCCTGTCCGGACGAAGAGATAACCTCGTGCGCGACTAATTCACCGATGGTCAACGTACGATAGTGTGGTTGAATTAAGGTATGAAGATCAGGAGGTAGGGTACCAACAATATACGGAGCAGCAATACTCGTAGGTAGTATCCATACGATGGCACCGTAGCGGCGCTTAAAATCCGAGACTAGGCGCTCGATGGGTTGCGGGGATATTATAGAAATGGGGTCGAGGAATCGAAGAAACGCTGACCACATCGTCCACATCGTCAATATCAACGGGACTGGGTCCACGTGATGGCGATCAGCTTCTCACTTATTCCAATTTCCTGTTCGCAAGCGGCGCATAGCTGATCATGAGAGTGGGTTCAGGAGGTCTCATGTAAGATCTCAGCTTGCTGAGTTGTAGTGTAGTTGATTTATCAACTCCTGGGATGCAACTTATTCGCGTACTTGCGGCTTACAAGCTCACGCGACCTTTTTGCGCTGCACTTGGCACGCGGTCATAGGGACTGCCGGTACGGAATAAGGAATTCGCATACTCGGTAGGATTCCTGGAGTATCTCCTATTCTGTACAATTGAATCCACGAATGTACTCTATGTTAATATCTGAGATTCTCATACCTAGTAGGCATACAGATTCATGTATTCCGTAGGTACAGGAGTGCGACGTACGGCAACTTTGTATCGCAGGAAGAAGAGAATTCGCTACCGATGGCAGACTCGAATCTCGATGGTGAGGGTGCCGGCTGGATCGCGATGATAGGTGCGGAAACGGCGTAGTGGCATGTCGAAAGATGTCATCCGACATCGTCCATATGCGACGATCCACTCGAGATGCATAAGATGGAAGGCCGATCACACCCTCTTCTTCTAGGTAGTCGTCTCGGTCGTCTCCCTTCGTGGAAATTTCCGCAGAGATGTGGTGCACCCATTCAGCCACGCCATGGGGGCTTCAGGAATCTTCGCGCAACTTCGCTAAGCTGTCGGTTCCAGGGCTTGCATCTGCTTGATCCGGCAGCTCATATTGCTGCTGCTGCTGCTTGCTGCTCAAGCTGCCAATCAACAGAGGGTGAGCGAGTTTGGGTGATCCAAGATCGACGGCTAAAGGTGTAGATGCATCGCCGGCAGCATCTTCCAGTTCCCGAGAGGATTAGTGAGCAGGAACCTTCGCAGTGCACTAAATGTTAGGCACATTAGCCCGTAATATAGACCGTACATTAGCGAGAGTAGCCTCTGTAAATGTGATCCCTCGCGAGCAACGTGACGGCGCTATCAGCCCCTACACATGGATCTATCCGCCCAGAGTTAGTGAGTCGGAAAGTTAACCTTCAGGTAGGTTAGCTCAACTGGAAGTCCGCTAAGAGCGACGCCGGCAGTCGCTGGGCAGTGAGCAGAGACCGGAGATGCGCATGAAGGCACCTACAGATGGATTCACTGCGTCCACTGCGTCCACTACGCCATGTACCTAAGGTTAGCCAGCAGTAGGTCATACTGCGGCAGTAAGGTGCATGAGCATGTCCATCCATCCTCACCAGATTTCATGATTGGTGGTGGGACAGCGCAAGCCCGAGAGCATTGACGAGACTGGACTGACTCGCTAATCCGGACTGTCGCACGAGAGACGTAAGGGACAAAGTCCATCGTCGACAGTCTTGGCACTCTGGAGTCTTATCACGAACGCTTCACAGCAGGTGGAATCTTGCGCGACTCTCTCTTCTTGTTGTACGAAATATACGAATTATAGACGGAACACAAGAAGGGGACTTTGTCCGTGCTGGCATAAAAGAGGCGGCCAATTTGATTCCAAGCCGCGATTCTTTTTCCTCTCCTGATCGGACTGTTCTATTAATTACTGTGTAGGACAGCCGATTCGGACGACGCATTCACAGCATCAACATGGCTGCTGCTTGCGCCGGGCCCTGCTCGAGACCTCTTACCAAAACCAAGACATTCGGAGCGCAATCGGACCATAGACTGGTGGCAGGTAGCATGACAAGACGACGACCTGGTTCCGGTACGGCGGGAGTGTCGACACGACCATCTCTTCAAACCCCCGGACTCCCTCCTGTTATGTATTCGTATTCTGCTCACTGCCAACAGTTCACACCACTAAGCCGTTACTGAGCCGTCGCTTAGCTTCTAAGTACGTCAGCCGACGTCAGTCCTGCCGGCTCCGATGCTCTGATCAATAATCCGTAATCCATCCTTCTTTATCCCGTATCCCGTGCCTCTCAATTCCCAGATCCGTATCCCGTCCGTACCCATACAGTAAAAAAAGTTCTCTGCGTCTTCGAACTTCGCACAATCACAAGCAGCTCAGCCAGCCCATCCAGCCCACGCGAATTACGGATTGCCTCCTTTGTGAATCAATCATCCACCCTTATCACCGGTACCTTCGCTGCCATTCCAACGGTTCTTGGCATCATCGCATAACAATTCCTCCGAACCATTGCCTCTTGCATTCAGGATCTCCCTGACCGCATACGGTGTCGCATGAACCATGCCTTCTGATGATCCTGCCCACTCGAGCAGCCCACCATCCCCGATGGAGGTTAGGAGGACATTGTCGTCGCAATCCGCGCCATTCACCTTGCAAAACACCCCAGCGTCGGGCGCTTCGCTTCCGAATAGACGCCGCTCGGGGCAGCAGAGGTTAAATGACATTCTGCAGGTTCGTCTTGTCTGTCTTTCTGATTGTCTGTTACGATTATGATGGTGTTTGTCTGCTTAGATCGTATACCTACATCCCTGTTGCTGTCCACGTTACCTTGACCATCACCGTTACTATTACCTACCCCATCAGCCCATAATACCCATCGTCATGTGGGTAATGAGAGGCGACGCTACCTACTAGTATTACATAGGCAGGCAAGACGCAAGACGCACGTATTACCGCACCTACAGTATACTCGTACCTAGGAAGCTTCTCAGAGGCCCGCTGCCGCGATCCACCCAAGTTGCCAAAGTTGTCCATCTGTTTAGTTGCTTGATCTCCGCAAAAAGCCTCACGTAGTAAGCCCCTCGTCTTGCGGGTTTGATAACACCAACCGTCGTCATCCAGGTTGCCACGCAACGCGCCGAGACTATGGATATACGCGGCCACACGGCCATGTCCTCCGAGCGCCTGTCTTCCTTGGCACGCGTTGCCGACGAGCCTGACGAGAGAACCAACATCGTACCCGCCAGGAATACCATAGACTACCAGAGTACGCGCGCGTCGTCCACCGCTAGTATCCGGAACCGCCAGCCGTACACGAGATCCGAGCCGAACGCTGCAACAGGGAATGGATCCGCCATTCCTCATGCGGAAAAGAAAAGTCATTGGCTAGGCGGCCACTTGGATGGCATCTGGTCCATCGAGTTGGAAAACAAGGGCAGTGTGGCGAGAGACCACCTGGCCGTAGGTATGTGCCATTGCTGCTGTTGCTATCGGTATCTCCGAAACCCCAGAGCTGATACGGATGGTCCTGTTATCTGAGCACAGAACGGACGTTTCTCGCCTGGCTGCGAACCTCTCTTGCGTTCGCCTCCATAGGGGTAGCTGTTACACAGCTGTTTCGCCTTGACGGTACCCAAATCGACCAGCCAACCCAACACCGTCTTCGACGCCTGGGAGGGCCGCTCGGAACTGCATTCATTGGCATATCGATATTGGTGCTCTTGCTGGGATACCACAGATTCTACCAGCCGCAACAATGGCTCTTGAAGGGCAAGTTCCCGGCGTCTCGAGGAGCCATCATCCTGGTATCCTTTCTGTCCTTCGCTCTCATGCTTGCCAGCCTTCTCATTGTCGTCATACTACGACCACATAATGGGTAACGGGTGAGAATCTATTTGCAAGCAGGACTTGACGTCTACCTATATATAGATCCGAACGTGGTAGGTGGTAGGTAGAAGATATCTTGGGTCTCGACTCTCGGGTCATCCAACGCGCCGACAGGGTACTCCTGGTTATTAGGTAATAGAGCGCGTGCATCATGTACGGAGCATGCTACACTACCTACTTGTACAATGGCTTCCTGTCCTTGGTCAACCATCTTGGCAACGACACATCGGGCAATTAGCTGTCTTGTGTGCGTTGTACAATACCATGGCGTCGAAGATCTTGTGTCAGGTCTGCGCCCTTCGAAATATATACGGGCTATATTGTATAACTAGATATTTACCTACATTTATGCTACTGCACAGTGTATCTAGATAACGAATTGATTACTTAAACGTCGCTTACATGCATATTGTATTAGAAACGCTGCGCTATTCCGTTTGTATAATCCGTAAGTCGGGCTTAAATAACCCCCCCTTGAACTGAGACATCCACCTGACTTGACAAGATGGGATGAGAAACGAAGAAATCACGGCAGGATGTCAGTCTCTAAATCCGCGCAAGCGGTGGATATCCCCGCCTTCGCGAGCACACAACTGGCGCTGCTCGACGCCGAGCTCCAAAGCGAGCTGCAGGAGACGAGCGGCCTGATCGCCAACACGAGCCCCACGTCGCTGCAGCGCGCGGGCCTCGCCGTCACGAACTTGGTCGTCTCGTCGCAGCGGACCGGGTTCGGCGGGCGCACTGTCCTGGAACTGAGCCCGGACAGCGCTACGGCCCGGGCCGGCGGCGAACTACCTGAGCATGGCATCCGGACGGGCGATATCGTGCTCGTGTCGGAGCAGCCGGCTGGTAGTGCCAAGAAGCGGGAGATCAAAGATCTCGAAAAGAAAGGCGCCCGTGGCGTCGTGACGAAGATTAAGAAGGAATCTATTGCGATTGCGGTCGATGAGGATAAGGAGGATGCGGCGGCGCTGTCGTCGGGTCGTGTTTGGCTTGTGAAGCTGGCGGATGATGTCACGTACCGGCGCATGAATCTGACGATGGAGAAGTTGCAGAATATGCCCGAGTCGGAGTATACGAGTTTCATGCGTGTGCTGTTTGGACTGAGTACTCCGTCGCCGGTGCCGCGCGATCTCGTGGCGGATCCGGAGTTTGGGAAGATTGAGTGGTTGGATCCGACGCTGAATGAGTCGCAGAAGGATGCGATTCGGTTTGCGCTGGCGTCGCGTGAGGTCGCGCTTATTCATGGCCCGCCGGGCACGGGGAAGACGCATACGCTTATTGAGTTGATTCTACAGATGGTGAAGAGGGATTTACGGGTGCTTGTTTGTGGACCGTCGAATATTTCTGTCGACAATATTGTTGAGAGGTTGGCGCCTCATAAGATACCCATTCTACGTCTTGGTCATCCTGCGAGATTGCTGCCCTCTGTTCTTGATCATTCTCTTGATGTTCTCACGCAGACGTCTGAGGCTGGTCTGATTGTGCGCGATGTTCGCTCCGAGATGGACGCGAAACAGGCGTCTATCAAGAAGACAAAGAGCGGACGGGAACGCAAGGCCATCTACGGTGATCTCAAGGAACTACGAAAGGAGTACAGAGAGAGGGAGCGGAGATGTGTTGAGACGCTTATCAAGGGTAGCAAGGTCGTTCTCGCCACATTGCATGGAGCTGGAGGATATCAGCTCAAGAACGAGAGCTTCGATGTCATCGTCATTGATGAGGCCAGTCAGGCGCTTGAAGCGCAGTGCTGGGTCCCCTTGTTGGCGGCTAAAAAGGCCGTCTGTGCGGGTGACCATCTCCAATTACCGCCTACGGTGAAGTCGACGAATGCTAAAGTCAAACCGGTTATCAAGGAAGGGGAGAAGAAGATCCTGAAGGGCGTAACGCTCGAGAAGACGCTCTTTGACCGACTTTTGTCATTGCATGGAGAGTCTATCAAGCGGATGCTCACGACGCAGTATCGCATGCACGAGGCGATTATGCGCTTCCCTTCTGACCAGTTATACGAGGCAAAATTGATTGCCGGGGAAGCTGTCAAGACCAGACTACTCAAGGACCTCCCTTACGAAGTCGAGGATACAGAAGATACTAACGAACCCGTCATCTTCATTGACACGCAGGGCGGTGACTTTCCCGAGAAGAACGAAGAAGAGGCGGACACGGGAAAGAAGGGCAGCATCAGATCATTGTACGGTGAGAGCAAGAGCAACGAGATGGAGGCGCTGCTAGTTCGGCAACATGTTGGGAAGCTAGTCAAAGCCGGCGTTAAGGCTGAGGACATTGCAGTTGTCACCCCTTATAATGCACAGGTGAGTGGTGACGGACATGTGCATGACACGGTTCGGGAGCTGACGTGGTTCCGTTGAACGGGTCTAGCTCGGGCTCTTGGCGCCGCTCAAGGAGGCCTTTCCGGGCATCGAGCTCGGGTCTGTGGACGGGTTCCAGGGCCGGGAAAAAGAGGTTGTGGTCGTCAGTCTGGTGCGGAGCAATGCCGAGGGCGAGGTTGGGTTCCTGAGCGAGAAGCGCCGGTTGAATGGTGAGTACATACCTCTTTCATTCCATGTTCCTCTTTCCAGCGCCTTGCAGCAGCCGTACCTGAGAAACGGAGCATTGGATCCAGCGAATAACCGGTCGATTTACATACATAGTTGCCATGACGCGGCCCAAACGCTCCCTAGTCGTTGTGGGCGATTCCGAGACTGTGAAGAGGTGAGTGAATCAAGCCACTTGGCAATCTCCCGCTGGGCACGCATTCCACGAATCTACGAATCCCATTCCATCCATTCATCCCCCCTCCCCTTCCCAAATCGTGGCGTCCGCATATGCGGAATTCACACGAAGTCTTGGTTTTTTCTCCCCTGAGTTTTTCTTTTGCCATCGCTTGTTCTTACCCCGGATATTTTATTACAGAGGAAGCAAGTTTCTTAGTGCCTGGATGAACTGGCTGGAGAACAATGCGGATCTACGCTACGTCGATGCGGCGTCTGTCACTGCCGACTTGACATAAATCTCGGGCAGCTTTCAGCTAGGTACTGGCAGAACAACATGCCAGCGCGATCTTTATCGCCACGATTCGAGAACTAGAATTGTTCTGGAAGCATCGAGACTTTTTCGTCGTCTCGCCACCCTCTATTTCATCTGCCGCCGCCTACGTATGGGTAGTATCGTGTGTTCACATACTGTACGCTGTAACGGGTCCCCTTCGTATGTAGCCGTCATCTGATGATTTGACTGACTGACTTTCCGGGTTTGGCGTCTGCACTGATGGTATGGGATGTCGTGCAAGGTAGCACTACGCGACGCGAAGGGGAGTCGAAGCAATCCAATTCGTGTTTGGGGGGAGGCCAATGAGGGTCGAGATTCAGATTCGGTAAAGGTCTTGGACTTCAATTCCAGACGACCTCGATACGATGCTACTTGTTCTCTTCTACGAGTAGAATAGATATCTACGCTATGAACGATTCCTCTCGATGAAAAGAGTGTCCAGTCTCGTTCGCTATCATATTTACCTGCCTGCTCGACTGCTTGGTACTCTATGCAAGGGTACTTCTTCGTACATACGATACAGAAGATGCTATGGAACGGTAGGTACGATAGCTTTTTGACGCACATATTGGGGTGGTATCTTCATGTGTGAGGCCTGCTAGACGATTGGTACACGTCTCGACATGCGTGGAGAAACTGGGGCTGTCGCGTTCGCCTCTTTTCTTTCTTTCTCTTCTGTCTTCTCACTTCTTACAGCCAGTATTCCGTATTCCGTACCTACGTATTGCGACAATGCATTCAGTCAAACACATAACACGCAAGTTATTTCCTTACCTGCTACACTACGGATATCCTAGTCCACACTACGGCATGACATGAATAGGCACCTAAGAGGAATTTTTTTTTCAATCGTTTTTTCTCCGCTTTCTTGATCGTCATCATGGGCAACTGAATCCGATAGGCATAGCTACTATTATCTTACCAGTCTGGGTTAGGCGGGGCGGGTAAACAGTTGATGCATCACATTTAGGTGTTGACAAGGGGTTGTGATTTGACTGAGGGCAACGAACGATGCGCGCGGTAGGTAGGTAGGTGGATTTGAGATAAAGGACAAGTAGAGGTGAATGCCTACAAAGTAGTAAAAGTAAAAGTAAACTAGAGGTGAATACGATACGATAGGAAACTAGGAGCGGGAATACGGGAATGTGAGTAATATTAGGCTGCAAGTGGGTTTTGTGGTTGTTTGTTTGTTTGGTGGTTTGAAAGCCGTTCAACGTGTTGTGTTGATGAGTTGTGATGTGGCCGCATCGACCCCAACCAAGCGTCGAATACTATCTGTTTTGCCTACCTACGGATTACCCTACATATGTATGGACCTACTACTCCATTATCTCTTCGTAAGGGGGTGAATGGAGGGCGTCAGGGTAGCGAAGGGGATGCTGGATGCGGTTAGATTAGACGCCATTGCGAGTCGCAGAGTCGCATCCCGTGTCGCGATGAAACAAGACAAGAGAACTGGTGAAGAAGCTCCGGGGATTGTTCTTTTCGTTCTTTTTTTTCTCTTCTCTTTCGTACGGAATTCCCCTTCTCCTCACGGTTTCCCTACCAACCTGGCAGCGTCAACTAAGCCTACGCTAGGAATGGAAAATGTAACTTCGTTCGCATTCGCTGGATGAAGAGAGAAGCTAAGAAGTACTATGCAGCAGGACTTGCAGCGAGACGAAGTCAGTCAGAGTCAGAGTCATCACCATCACAGACAGACAAAGAGTTATGAAGAGTCACAGATAGGAAGAGGAAAAAAGAGGCATGAGGACTAAACTAGTTACGAGAGATTTACGCAAACTAATGCGCACAACCAGCATGTAAGTCACGACGTTTCGACCGAACGAGTTAAGGGTCGGAGTTTTTTTCCCTTCTCTTCCTCTCTCTTGCCTGTCTTTGATATCGAATGCCAGCAAATCAAGCAAGCAATCGATCCTCCTCTCTCTCTCACCCTCCCAAAATAGTACTCCCGCTTCGGGGAGTCTAGAATTTGCGTACTTTCGTACATAAGCTTGAAGCGCCTAGGGATTTTCGGGGGCCCTTTTGGTTCAGAAAACGAACGGGATTCCTTGCGCCAAGAGACAGACTTGACATGAGTTAGGAAAGGGTTTGCTGCGGTTCTAAGGCTTTATCCGGAAGGCCATGCAAGACGAGCAGCAGCAGATCACTCTCTTAACCACTTACACACCCGGACTTACACAACTTGTTAGTAACAACAACAAACAACGAAGAGTTGGAAATGTTGAGAAGGAAGGGAAGAAAGAGAAAAAAAAATAAAAAAAATTACATACCTTGTTCCGGGAACTAGAAGATGAATCCCCGTCTCAACAAGCCCGGCACTAGAGAGATAGACCCGGACGCTTTTTTTTATGCCATGCGTCTTCGCGTCACGATAGGCAAATCGAAGAAGAGGATGGATGGGCGCCGTTGCAAAATTTCTTTGTCCTTGACAGGAACAAACGGCCCGAGGCGGGCCGAACTGGGCGCGACTGGTGCGAATCGGGTGCAAGTCGGGCGTCTCTCTTTCCGTCGTGGTTCGCGGGTTAATTCAAAATTGTGACGGTGTAACGGCTTAATAATTATGTAATGTGACCATGTAACGATGTAACGTGGGAAAACGTGCAAAAGCTTTTCCGCGGTCTATTTTTACAGTTTTCGTGCGTTTCGCTCTGCCCTGTTCGGGTGGAATTACGGATTACGGCCATGCAAACGGCTTTGTTCCGTTAACGTGTTGGCAGCAGCAGTAAGGCAGTACTCGTACTTGTACATTAGGTAACTGCCGGCCACGGTTGCTGTGGCCAAGCCCTCCTCGTAGCCCCTCGTATCCTAACCGCATTCATTTCAGACTTGCATCTCACACTTGACACTTGACACGACCTTCCTGTAAAGAACCGGCCTACATGTCTTGTCCGGGATATTAATTCCTAGCTGCTACTCACTGCTACCTACCTGCTACTTACTATAATTCCGCACTAAATCTGTCACTATCTCGTCCTCGCTTAGATGACGTCCGGCTCGAGGGTCCTCACGCGTGCGCTTGTGCTGCCGCTCCTGAGGCCAAGCGATTCGCCATTCAGCCAGCAATTCCCATCGTCCATTGCCGGTAACAAAGAGTTACTAGCTACGGAATAAACTGCTAACTACAAGTACTAAAAATATGACGCCGGCGGCACATCCAGTCAGAAGGCAGACCCTCGCTGCTGCTACAGGGTACGAATCGCCTGTAGAGGACAGACTGAGCACACACTAGGGTCAGCATGCAGGTCCGAGCATGGGCCAGAGTCGCCAACCCAACCCTTCGCGTTCCCAGGTTACCAGTTACAGGGACGCAGGGAGACGCAGTCGATGTCCATGTACGAAAGTACGTACATGCTACCGTGCAATGGAGCCCTTCGTCATCCGACTGCCCCTCCGTGCCTCGATCAGCGGCCTTGGGTGCTTTGGCGTCAGACTGATCGCCCTTTTCCCGCTTAACGGCGCTGGTCCTGGTCTTGGTCCTGGTCCTGGGCTTGCATGTTTCATCATCACCCGTACTTCGTAGGCCGGAGCTACTGCCTTAGAGACTGTAGCTAGAGACGGCCCGAGGCCTGGACTTTACCCCTATGCATCTATGCATGAGGTCTGCATGACTGTTGAAGAGAGGGCTTGTCAAAAATGCGATCCTGTGGCTCTGCGGATCCAGTGCTCATTTACACCCGGTCGCTTCGAATAGCTCTCTGCTGGTAGCTACGAGTACCTACGGAATATTCATAAACGAGCCTGAGGAACCTCCTCCTCTTCTTCAGCCTGCCCTTCTTGTTAGGTACCCTTGCCGTCATGGAGTGAATCTGATCCCCTTTCAATGCCTTTCCGCGCGTTGTATTAGTCTGATGTTTTGATCACATTTTCGTTTCCTTCCGTTTTCGTCCCGTCCCATTCAACCCGTATTGCGAGCGATGCGTTTTGTTTTGTGATTCGCTGTGCAACAGGGAACGAACTCGTAGACGCTTGATCTGAGAGCGTTTATCGAGCTGAGAAGGATCGACTTCACGACAAGGGGGGCGAGTGTGAACCGGTGTCACTTTCGAGGGATTGTAATGGGATCTTCATAGTCGCACAGACAATATCTCCATCTGCTCGTCGCTCGGGTTCTTTTTCTTATAAAGACCCCGTCACGTCACCACCGCCGTCCCATCCACTCTGATCACCATGGGATTATTTAATAAATCCACGCCGAACACCGGTCGATCTCGGCTTGAGAAGCTACCGCGTTCAAACGTCCGTGGCAGAATTAGCGGGCCTATTCCGATCCAAGAAGACGAAGTATCGACCCAGTTTCCCGCGCCCGAGGCGCAAGGAGGACTTTCTAAACTGTCCGACCCGGCAACTCAGCAGGCTTCTGCAGTTGCATCGACGACCACGGCATGTAATGCTGTCCGTGAGGTCAATATCAGCTCCGGCATCCAATCGGGACCAGGTCAACATTCGATGATCCAGACTCCCGTGCGACACAACACGACGCCTGTTATACTAATCAGTTCAACCATGGCCGAGGGTCCGAGTAGAGCACCTTCGAAGAAGCCTAGCCTAAAGGCGGTCATCGAGAAGCTGTTCTTCAAACGCAAACAGAAGCAGGGCAGCAACACGACTTCGAACTCCAGGACTCAGCTAGGGCCGTCCGGTGGACCCGACCGCCGCCGCAGCGTTAGTGTTTTCAGCATTCATCACGTCGACGATCGAAAATGACTAATTCCCCCGGTTATAGGACCTCATCACAGTGAGACGCGACATCACCGTGGAGTCTGAGCGCCAGCGATCGGAATCTTTTCCCATCACGGAGTTCAACAAGGCACTAAGATCGCATTCTATCGGCCCAGAGGATTACAAGGCGATTCACAGCGTGCGCAACTCTTTCCAGTCAGGCCCCGCAGGTCCAGCATTCAAGAGACAGCGAGCGGTTTCGACGTCTAGAAGTGCGATCAGCTCTAGATTGCCAAATGAAAGCCTGGATATGCTGGGTCTGTCCCCCAGACCCGCAAGTCATCATGCTATTGATGACCCTGAGTCCATCGGTCGTGCCGTTTCGATCGATGCCCCGGCTTCTCACCGGAGATCGAGAAGTTTGCCTCAACTTCAGGATGTCACTGTTGTTGATGGCCAGGTTCATGTCAGAAAACGTAGCGAGGAAATCCGATTTTGGAGAGATTCTTATAACCCACGGCTCTTATCCCCAGACCTATCGGTATTCAATCGCGACGATATTGGAACTATTGGAACGGGAACGGTTGCGAGAACCGAGACTCGAGAAACGATCGATACGACGCCACTAAACAACGGAAGACAGGAGGCGACTCTACCTGTGAGCTCACCACCACTATCCTTCAACTTTGAACCCCTACGTACTACGGGAATCCCATCGGCCTTAAGTATGGAAGAGCGCATGTCGGCCCTGGAAGTACGGAATCAGAAACTCGAGAGACTGGTTGCTCGGCTTTTTCATCTGGTATCGGGTATCGACAACTACACCGGTCCTCACGACCGTTCGGGATCTATAGTTCCCACGGCACCACCTACTCCATCCACGCCAATGCCTGTAGCCGATACGGCCAGATCGGTCAGCTCGAATACGACTCGCGACACCGATCTCCCATCATCGAACTATAGCGTCTCAGAACCGTCGAATGCGTCGTTCGATGATGGAAAGGGGTTCTTAGATGCTCACCGACCGATTTCTACTGCGACGGTACGAGGTGCTGCTGGATCGCGCACCTCCAGAGAAGGGCATATTACTGCAGAGCAGTATGCGAATATGAAGACGTTGCTTGATGCTGAACGCGCTGAGCGCCGCGCCTTAGAAATACGTGTCACGAGATTAAGCGAAACAGTTGAGATGTTGACCCGGAATACGCAATCTGAATATAAACCATCATCCGGTACTCAGACAACAACCTCCATATTTGAACCAAAAAACGACGACGACAGCGAAGACCCCCCTAGCCCGAAAACCGACACGAAGGCAAAGTCGGTCGAAAAGCCAGAAATCGAGCAACAAAGCCAAAGTCATGCGACTCGCAGCCTACAAGTCCCACATGAAATCAACGCAGCGTTGAAGAAAGGGGCGGGTGGAACCCTCACCCTGGATAAACCGAAATCTGGCAAGCAAAGAAAATCTAAGAAACAGAAGGCCAACGCGGATTCATGACAACACAGAAATAACTCGACGACCGCGACAGGTGCTGGCATATATACGCCAGACCCAAATCCATGAGTCTGCGCTCATGAGAGAATCAACGGCACGGCCAGTTCGACTCAATTATATCGAATAACCCCTTAAAAACTCAACACAAAAAAATGGCTTATGCCGTCCTCGCCTCCGTAAGGCCGAGGTTACTCACGCATTCCGTGCCCCTTTTCCTATTTCTATCAAAACCGAGTCACGACGTCGAATACATTAGCATCACACATCATGCTAATGTACGATTCACTACACACATACACCCCACATATATCACGAAGCGAGAACAATGAGAGACTTGTTTTGCTACGACCCCTATTCAAGGTCTTGTATAGACCGGGGTCGAATGAATCTATCTACCTACATAACCATATCCTGCGCGATTAAGAGCGCATCCTTCTAAGGAAACATATTGGAATAAAAACGATACCCGCGCGGCGAACGCGGGTCCTTCGTATCTGTATGAAATTTCGCGAATATGTGTGTTAGTGGGTTATCAATATGTATGGAGAATCTGGGACATTAAGTGTAAACATAAAGAAAGCGAGATTTAGAGAGAGAGAGAGATGAGATCTACGTATATGTATTAGGTAGAGAATGAATATCAAAGATATCAAGACTATGTGCCTCTTTCAATCTAGTCGTGTGGGATCTGTTTCCCCTCATTCTTGGCAGATAATTACCTATCCAACGCTTCATCGATACTCCATTTGAAGGTTGTTACGTAGTGCGTATTATTCTCACGATAACATGATACATACTACCTATTTACAAGTACAATCTGAACAAAACGACTGCGTCGTTTACTACGTACGAATATGACCGATAACACCAATCCAACACCGGACGTGGATGAAGTCTCCCAGAGTTCCATGTGGATACGATATCTCCGTCGACTACTGCATGTCATACCATTTAGCGTCTGATCCCCCGCGGACGAGTCGCATCGCCATCGAGCTGCCGTATAGAGCGCGACATCCGCACCGATGTCGTCGTTTCATTGCTAGTGTCGACCTGAACCCCGGACTCACAAAACTAGGTAGGACTGTACGAAAGACTTATATCCGGGAGGACAGGGATACGTGCCCCTTCTTATCTACCTCGAGTCGCGGGATGTCAACCCCGTCGGAGAACGAAGTCGGCGCGGGGGGCCTCGAACGGTCAACCTTCCTATTGCAGTTCTTCACCTACCTAATGGGATGGAATAATGCATATACCCTAGCGATGGGGGACATCAGAACGTGACCCCAACGACGGGATGCCGGGTTTGGACACCAGTTCGTCAAAGGACCGGTAGATAAATAGACGACTCCAATACTCGGCGATGCAAGGGGGTTGGGTTGTGAGATCTCGTCTCGTCTCGTCTGACAGCCATGTGGTCCAAACTGGTACTCGCTCAAGCGGCCTTAGCCGCTGCCATCCCCCTCACCTCCCGGAACCCAGCAAACGTCCTCTTCGACCGAGTCAACGCCGTCGCGGCCCCGGCTACGATCTTCGCTTGCTCGGCATCGAGTTGGCCACCTAATACCATCGGCAAGGCGAACGAGCCGCAACAACCCTCCGATGATCTCGCGGCCATTCTGGCCAACGTCGACCCAGCTCGCATCGAAGCGACGATTAAGAAACTCGTGTCCTTCGGCACGCGCCACACGCTCTCGACACAGACGTCCAAGACCCGCGGTATCGGCGCCGCACGCGACTGGATTCATTCCGAGTACCAGAAGTACGCGGACGCGAGCGATGGCCGACTTACCGTAAAAACAATCGGATACATGCAGCAGCCCGAGGGTCGCATCCCCACCGAGACGCTCATCAGCGATGTCGTCGCGACGTTGCAAGGCACGGATGAGAACCGACTGTACGTGATTTCGGGCCATTACGACAGTCGCGTTACGGACGTGTTGAACTTTGAGGACGATGCCCCTGGTGCGGACGATGATGCCTCGGGCGTGGCTGTCTCGCTGGAGTTGGCGCGCGTCATGTCGGATCCTAGTCTGCCGATTCCGAAGGCGAGTATTGCGTTTGTTGCTGTTGCGGGTGAGGAGCAGAACCTGTATGGTTCGAAGTTCCTGGCGCAGACGTATGCGAATAGTACGCCCAGAGTTAATGTACGTATTCCTTACCTTGATCCAATTACTGCGTTTTCGGCAGAACTAACACCCACCAGGTCGAAGGCATGCTCAACAACGACATCGTCGGCTCCTCCACGGGCGACGACGGGACCCCGGACCCCAACACAATCCGCCTCTTCGCGCAATCCCTCCCACCCCTGAGCGTCGAAAACAGCGCCAAGCGCGAACAACGCCTGCAAATCGGCGGCGAAAGCGACTCGCCAACGCGCAACCTCGCGCGCTTCGTCAAAGAAGTCGCCGAGAACGCCCACACGAACATGACCGTCGCCCTGCAGTACCGCCTCGACCGCTACCTGCGCGGCGGCGACCACGAGTCCTTCATCGACGCCGGATACCCGGCCGTCCGCTTCACGGAGCCCCGCGAGAACTTCGACCACCAGCACCAGGATATCCGCGTCGAGGACGGCGTGCAGTACGGTGATTTGCCGCAGTTCTGCGATTACGACTTCATTGCGCGCGTCGCGAGGGTCAATGGGGCGACGCTTTGGAGTCTCGCGAGCTCGCCCGGTGCCCCGACGAATGTGCGCGTGGATAGTGCGGCGTTGGGGAATAATAGCACGTTGCTTTGGGACCCGCCGGTGCCGGGGGAGGAGAATGTTGATGCGTATGAGGTTGTGTGGAGGCCTACGTCTGCGCCGTTTTGGACGGATGTGATTGATGTGGGATTGGTCAATCAGGTGACGCTGACGGTGAGCAAGGATAATGTGATCTTTGGGGTGAGGGCGAGGAGTGCGGATGGATATAGGGGCGTTGCGGTGTTGCCGTTCCCTGCTTGAGTGGGATGTTGGTTGTGGTGGGTTGGAATATGGGGTTATGCGGGGTATGTTGTAAATAGGTGGTATTGAGATAGCGTGTATATATGACTTAGCGAGGGTGGCCCTGAACACTTTTAGTGGTTATCGGGTTACCCGAGCAACTTCATTCATTCCATTTTCATTATCAGCGACGCAACATTCACGACATCAGTACAAAAAAGTGAAACAAATAAACGTAATCGGTGTTCTGCAGGGTTATTAGATTCACTAGAGTACTTGTATTTTCGGTATTATCGCCATGGATCCCGCCGACATCGAACCCGCGCTCGAGCGCCTCGACGATGCCGTCGACGACCTCGAGGAGGCGCTGCAGCCGCTTATCGCGAACATGGGCGATGTCGCATCCAAGCTGCCTCTTATCGACAAGGCGAAGCTCTATGTACTCATGACATACTCCATCGAGTCCATGTTGTTTTGTGAGTTCTTCACTACTAGCCATTCATATCTAGGTTCTGAATCTGACGGTATTGGGTATAGCTACGCTGCGTCTGAACGGCGTCGATGCAAAGACGCATCCCGTATTCCAGGAACTGGCGAGAGTCCGCCAGTACTTTGAGAAGGTCAAGAGTGTTGAGTTTGCTCATGAGAAGCAGGAGAAGCCGGACAGGCCGGAGCAGACTGTCAACAAGGAGGCTGCTATGCGATTGTGAGTTTTCCATATATCACCGACATTCCTACTTTTCTTGCTAACTCTCGATAGTATCCGTGCGGATCTCGCAGATGACAAGAATGTCAACACGAAACTGAGTGAACTTATTGCCAAGGAGCGCGCTAAGGCCGTGTTGGAGGCTCGACGCAAGGCTCAGAAGGGCGGACAGGATAAGTCTTGAGGAGAAGGCTGGTAAGGGATCGTATGACGAGAAAGCCAAAGTCCTGGAGATTTGTGTGCAACAAGCAACCGAACAGGCGGTAAATGATGAAAGGGCCAGGAGGGATAGCATGGAGACCAGTGGACACCGATAGGCCCAGAACGTAATCTCCTCAGGGTTTCGGGACGCAAAAGAGCCCTCTGGGTTAGGACCAGGCGTTGGGTCCATGAGTGGGTTCACCTTGATTCTCGGGCATCTGGCCAGTGAGCATTCCTCAGATACCAGCGGCAACTGGGAGCCGCACATAAGAAGAGACCCGCGTGATACATCGTGGCTGTCATCACAATGGGACCCCCGGCCGTCAAAGAAGGACTGGGGATATAATGAAAACAATAGAGGCAGCTCGTATTCTAGCGGTACAGAATACAATAAAAATTCACCGAAATACTTACCAAACCCCGCCGACTTGGTCCCCGATGTGATATGATAATGCTACATGTTTACGAAGCATGGGTCAAGAAAAGAGTAGATACGCCGACCATCTATCCCATACCACTACATCCAGCAACCATCTTCCTGATATTCTACGAAATAGACATCTATACCCTTCATTATCTCCAGACTCACTTAGAATCACTATAACAGCACCCACATCACAAGCAGATAAATCAACATACCAAGCACGTAGAGGAAACCGTGGGAACATTCTAGGCAGACTCTATCACCTCTACGCACAAAGAAGAGAAGCAGATAAGACACGAGGAGAGCAAGGCAGAAAGAGAAGGAAAAGTCACGTAAACACATAACCATCACAAACCGACTACAGACAAACAAGCACAGTCAAACCAGTAACCATAGAACATACACATCGAAGCAAAGACAAGCAGACAAGAGCACGTTGAGAATGAGCTTTATCGGTGCATCGTAGCATTTGGCAAAGGTCCTATTCATGATATGCGAGAAGCTCCGGAAAGAAAAATACAACCATACGTTACTTCCCACCGACCATCAGCACTCTTTCCCGCGTGCTTCTCTCCTTTTTCTTTTCCTCTGCGAAAAAAGATACAAGGACCTTAGGTAGAACCCTTTCCTGCGTGAACAACATCTGCGTCAAACGTGTTGGCATGGCATGAGTCAATTGATGCATCAATAGAATCTTTTTTTTCTCTGCAACGAAAGCCACCATAACCCCCTCCGCCTTCACAACCCAGCCCCCGTTTCATATTGTACAACGCCCGAATTAGGAAAAAAAAAGAAAAAAGAGCCTCATGGAAGTCTCGCGAAGCAAGTCCCAGTCTTCCCAGGCACCGTTTTTGCCTTGGTCAGATCATCTGGGACACGAAATAGAGGGAGTTTGGAATGTGGTACGACTCCAGTTTACCCCCCCTCAACCCGAACGCCAACGTATGCAGTCGAAACATGATCTATCGTAGTAATCATCATCGTGAGTGATAGTCCGCGGAGCTATGAACAACGGATGCGCAAGGCAGCACCGAGAGCAATACAACCGATCGATTGTCCAGGTTGGTTGCGAGACCCGGGCACCGCGGCTACATCGCTGAGACCTTGCGAATAGCCGCATGCGTTCCAGATGCGTGCACACTGCCCACTCGACCACTCGTCTTGCGCACACCGGTTGACTCCTTGGCACGGGCTTCATGTATTCGTTTGCTGGTTCGGACCTTGGTTAGAACTCCGGAAGCGCTCGCAGATCGTGTCGTTGAAGCCGTGCCATGATCCGTCACGACCTTCGCTCGAGCACTACCGATATTCTCGGCATCAAGAGAGGCATCATTGTCTATAACGTTGTACATGGTCGTTGTCGTTGTCGTTGTGGTCGTTGTCTGACTAAAGGAATGGCTCTGTTCGTTGCGATCGGGCGAGTGGGATGCTTTGCGCTGCGTGCGCATACGAAGCATCCATTCTTCTTCCGTCTCCGCATTGGTCGCCGTGCCATGTACCGTGAGCGACTCCGACGTCTGTCCACCGCCCTCCTCTTCTTCTAGAGTGGTTTTGCATATTTGACTGCGTTGGTAAGGGTGGTGGCGATCAGCTCGGCCAGTCTTCCTCGGCTGGCCAGGTGTCGGTGCAGGTAGATAATCTTCCTGATTTCCTGCATTTCGCCGCTCTGCATCCATCTCACCAAGTGGGGTCCGATTCGAAGGAGTGCGACTGGGAGGCGTGGGTGTGGTGGGGTTTCGGCTGAGGGAGTTCTTCTGCAGAGCTCGGATGGGAGTGGCAGGCATGTTCGCTGCAGCATACTCCTTTCTCAGCTTACGCTCGATTCTCTCTTCAATCCACCACTCTCGGAAAACGCCTTGGTTGATGTGCAACCAGTGCTGCTGAGGTCCCACTACCATACCGGGTCGCATGAATCGCATGAACGAGATGATTTCGTTGGCCGTAAATCCGTGTCGGTAGATCAGATAAGCTCCGATCAGACAGCCAGTTCGTCCCAGACCGGCCTTGCAATGAACTGCGATGGACTTCTTCTTGACTGTGATAGTCTCGTGCGCGAGCTTGATGAACTTGCGAACGGTGCTAAGAGGGGGGCAGGTACCGTCCTCGAAGATCATATCAAGATGTCGAATGCCGAGGGCCTCGAAATAGGACGGCGAGTACAATGGAGAGTTCAGTCGAACAACCAGGCCGATGTTTCGTTCGGAAAAGTGTGTGAGGACATTCTTGAAAGGCTGGGGCAGGTCGGGGTGCATTTCCACCTCACTAAGGGTCTTAGGAAGGGAAGCCCATGCCTCTGATGATTCCGGGATACGTTCGACGGGACTGTGTTGAGGCGAAGCGAACGCCAGAAAGTTGGGTGTCACCCAGTTGAAATCGCCCTGCTCAACACGCTCGAATCTCTCGTATTCGTCCAGGTCGAAGTTATCCAGCGTGCAGCAACCCTCTTCCTTAGCCTTCCAAACACCATACACAACATCCTGCACGGTAAGGCCATAGTCTGCCTGGCTGTATCCTGCATCGCGGAATGGCATCAGAGGCGGACTGACTTGCGCGATCGGCGCGAGGGCTAGGTGAGGTGGCCACGATTGGATCAGAACCATGTAGCACGCCAGCATACAAGCGGCATTCGCACGAGCTATGTTAACAGTTAGTCTCGAATCTTACGTCTTTCACAGCCCATAAACTCCAAGAGAGAACGTACATTTTGGGTCGGCATAACTCCAAAATACAATGGGTCGCGACTCGTTCTCTTTCGCACCCAAAATGTCGTGGAACTGCAAGGCGAAGCGGTACAGATGTCCAATGTGAAGCGGGCCGAAATCGTGGTGAAAAGCGTTGTACAGAAGTGTATCGTCGACCGTGAAATAGTACGGCGTTTGTCGCGATGCCTTGCCCGTGGCTGGTGACTGGCCATTAGCGGTTCGCTGTGCTCGCTTGGTCGGCTGAGCTCGAGTCTGGGAGCGCGGATACGGGAACACCGTCTCAGCTGTAGGAGGGTGCGTGTACGAACCCAGATACAACCGGTCTATGTATGTTAGCAGAGTAACTGGTTGAGAATACTGAAGTGGACAATATGGAAGCCATGGTGGGTAAACAATGCTAGTCGGGAAAACAAAAGAGCAGGCTTGCTCAGCTCCATTGCGCCCAGCCATCTATGCCCATAATATGATGAAGGGGACAATAACCATGAAAAATAAGATGGATATGATGCGATATAAGCCCGGCACATCCCGAGAAGAGCAAGGGAAGCTGTCGGTCCAGTTTCAAGAGAAATCGCGTCATCCGTACTAGATGGGGGATGTGGTTGTCTGTCTGGGGGGGCTGGGCGTGTAGTGGATGCGACGCGAGAAAACATACCTGGGATGTACTCTACAACGAGTCCCGGATTGGAAGTTCTAGTCGGCGGCATGGCGACTGCTGTGAACGTCGCTCAAGGCGGTACAAGTGCGAATTACGAAAGCGAAGGGTTCAGCAGGTCAGGGGAAGCTCGATCGGAGCTGTCTGGGTGCAGCCAGAATCAATGGGCCAGGTGAGCTCAAGGAGGGAATCGCGATGTGCAAATCGGCGAATCTAACTGTATGACCTCGCGTGACGGAAGTCGAGGATCAGCAAGGCGAGGTGCAGCAACGAGTCTTGCGCGCCCGGGTGCGATCTTCTCTGGGGCGGAAGATCGACGGCGATATGGATAGAAGAATATGAGTGTACTCAGTAAGGAATGGTAAAGAGCGCGAAAGGAAAAACACACGATCGGGCGGGATGGTGCGAAGAGGAAGAGAAGAGCTGAGGAGTGTGGCGGGAGGTGAGTAGGGGAAGGAGAGCGAGTGCCCGGACGATGATGTGTTTTGAATGTATCATGTGTTGTGGTTGTGTTGTTATGGTCTTTGGGGCCGGGGCCAAGTAGAAAGAGGTCTCAGCCGACCCACTTCCCATCCTGGCCTAGCGCGTCTCCAGCGCCGCTTACGAGCGCGTTGCTTAGCAACCGCCAGGGGAGCCACATTGTACCTTCCCGTACCCAAGCCCGGAATCTACACACGGAGGTACCTAAGGTACGTCTCCGTCGACACTAGCCTCGTTCCTCAACCACCCACGGTCGGTCCTACGGATCACTACCCAGCCAGATCTCCACTCACGAGCTTCCATTCAGATGCTTTCCTTCTTCTTTCTTACCAGCCCCGTCGGTATTGCCTGCCTACAGGCTACAGCTAGGTCAGTAATAGGGTAAGTAGCTACGGATTACCTACTGTAGGTGTCTACTAGCGCCACCAAATTGGATGTCACTCTGGCAATGCAAATCTCGCCTACTCTGGCGAAAACATCGGTTCCGGTACCTATGTACTTTGGGCAGATTTCTCGGCACTCGATCGGATCTCCAAGACGAAGATGACGTTTTATTCGTGATTACGGATTATCGTCGAAATGTACAATACGGAATAGCGACCGTTCTGAAGTGAACAGAGCAACGAGGAAGGTGCCTGAATCGGCAGGTCTGCCATCGATGGAGGCCGGGGCCATCGCACAGGGGGTTTACCTTCCCAGGTTAGGTGCACTGTAAGCCGTAGATAGCGCAACCGTAGGTACACTTCAGGTACCCACAGGTACCCAGATCGCGGAAAAGCACGATCTCGCTCCAGGTCACGTGCGGCTTCCGGATCAGCAGAGGCGACCCCACCCCTGGCAGTGTTCGTCAACGAAAACAGTTGCACATCCATTCAGACAGAAGCACATTCTTTGCGCCGTTGTTTAGGTCCCCTTTTCGCCCCTCTCTTCCACTCACAACACACTCTTACTTACATACGTATTCCATATAATCCAATCAACACCGCCCCGTGACTCTGACTCCCTCACCATGGCAACAACAATAGATCCCGACTTTCCTTGTGCATTGTATGTTTGGTCCCGGCTGTCCACAGGGGCTTGGCATCAATTATCATCCCTGTGCTAATGTGTTCCCTACCCCTCCATAGGACTATTGAAGTGCCATTCCCCACATCACGGTTGGCTTCAACTGCTCTCCAGGCCCTTCAAGTTGACAAGGAATTGTCGCCCTTGGTTTCACGCACCTTCAGACTTGCTACGTCACAGGCAGATGCCAGCGAAGTCAGCGCAGAGACGAAAGTGCTGCAGGTTCAGTACAAGGCCACAACCAACAGGATGTTGCGTGTAGCGGTCAACTCGTTCATGGAGAGCCTAAGCCTCATTGTCGAAGTCATGGGCGAGCTCGACGAAGATGTGCTAGCGGCTAGTCGCAGCGATCTCGCTGCTTGAGATAGGCCATCCTGAGCTGCATATCATCGATGAACCGTCCTCTCCGCCTCACAAGACGTGTGTTACACATGGCTTGGAATGTGGGGGACGTGGTCACCAACCTCGTCGGGTCTCAATCTGCGATGCATGGCAGATTCCGGGTGTGGCTCTCCGAAGCCCTCGACCTGTACTCCGTAACTGTTCCGCTAGCATTGGACACGGAAGACACATACAAAAGGGTTGATGCTACCAGACTTTGAAGGCAACAGCCATGTATGGGGGGATAGCAACTGAACGGGATAGAACATGTTCATATGTTGTCCATCGAGACATCATCGTCCATACCTTCATACCGTGGGGATCTTGTTTGTTCAGAGGGATGCACTGCACTACATGCGTACCTACGAGTGTAGTCAGATCCGACTTCACGGCGTGAGTGCACTAACAGAAAATAGCTCCAAGACAGATCTACGTATGTGTTCTTTCAGGAGGCATCGTTGATTGAGGGATGTGATTGACCAATGCTCTCCATCGCAGGAGAAACAAAATGGAAGAAGGACGAACTCGTTGTACACGTACTATTAGGGGTCGCAGCGTGAATACCTAGAGGGTTCATCCCAGCCGGTTCGGTAGTCAAATCTGACGTCGGCTTTACGAGTAAACATTTGATTAACCAAGGGGCTGTCAAAGCAAGACACCTAACTGCATATAGTAGGGATCTAGAATACTACAGCATTAGCCAGCCGTTGCATGGCACTTGACAGGTTTCACGTATGTTTTGGTATGACATTTACACTTGAAGCCGAATGTATGTAAGGAGTATTTACAAGTAGGTAGACCAGGTGGTGCATATTCATAATACCTAACGGCTAACGGAAAATACCTAATGGACGTCTTACGCGATGTCAGACGGTTCAAAACAATAAGCCGTACTTACGAGTAATCCGTAAGGACCGGCTCGTAATATGGCCCGGAATTCGCCTAACGGTTCCGTAGGGACCTTTGTGATGTTTTTCTTCTTTACATGAAACTTCCCACGCACCCGAGGTCACCTTCAATGTCTATCTAGACAAACCGATAATGACTATCACCGGGTAGGTGAGGAATGAAGATTACGCCTTCACAATAACACGGGACAGCAATCCATATGTACTTTGTACATATTGTTTTGGGAGTCGGCATTAAGCAGTGCGCTAAACCAATCCGAGTAGATGGGTTTCCGTCGAGATCGACCAATGAGTGAGAAATCCGTGAGTTGATTCAGGGAGGTTGATTATACCGTGCAAGTATATACCCCATACTGTCCAGATACACTGTATGGAGAGCATTCCGTAAGGAAAGACGGCGCCGACGATGGCCTCCTGTGAAACCATCCATGCTTCTTCTTCTTCCCGTTCGCATTGCCCAATTCAACATCTCAATCAACTGACACACACAAACAGTCCAGTTGTCGGGCTGTTGGATCCCACTTATTGCCACAATGGCCGCAATAGCGCCCATGCACGGTCTCTCCTCAGCTTGTATCAGCTGGCATGGAACCCGGAAGGCGGCGGGGCGTTCGATTCGCTTCATCCCTATGGACCATGGATGCTGGCCCGTCCATATGGCCTATGCTATCCATTTAACCACGCTGTGTCTCTTAAGCGCTTGCTCGTCGGGGGCCAATCACGAGGGCCCGTCATGTTGATCGCCAAGCAACACGGCCCAACCAGTCATACAGGCTCCCTACCTTACCAGTAAGGTCCTATGAATCATGCCTAGTCCGGCGACTAGACCCGCTGTGACCTGATCCGAATCCTGGTCAGCAAGCCCCGCGAGGGTCTGTTGGTTGCTTGTGATCGCATCTCATACGGATTACGGACGGCGTGCGGATTTACCTGCTGCTACCTAATGTGATATTTCGCGTGCTTGCTTGCTTGCTTGCAGTCTGGACTCTGGTCTCGCATGCTTCTGTGCCTTGTGCCGCTCATCCATCCATAGCTCTTGCGATGCTTCACTTCGACCACCTGTGAATATCAGGTCTGCCGCCGCTTTGGTGCTTGTCTCTGCAGATATCCCGTCTTGAACCCGCATTTGGTCTTCCCCGTGCTGTGTGTCCCCACCAGGTCGACTTCAACCCAGGCCACCATCGAGAACCACGAAAGCGAACCCCCCCATCTGGCCGATATTGGTCTCTGTGGCGTCATTGTGCGCTTTGCTGGTGAACCTGATCACTTGCCCACACGCTGTCGAGCGTACGTGAAACGAACAAGATGGATCACCATGGTCGCCCCGATGAGGAGATGTTCCTCATGAAGCCTGTTGATATCGATGAGTGCGACAGTCCAACTATCGAGCCCTTGCGGGTATTTAAACCGCAGAGTCCCAGACTTGGCGCCAACAAGCCCCAGGATCGCTTCAAATATCCCGCTCCGGTATCCACGAAACCTATCTTTCCCTTACCGCCTGGCGCTTCCAGCTCGGCTGCACCGCTCCCTTACCCAGATGATGACGATCTCCGGATAGGCCAGTCTTCTCAGTCTAGTCGGCCTTCGTACCCGACCGACGCCCGGAAGCAATCGCCAGCCAAGTTGTATACTAACCCTGTTAATCCAAATGTCGCATCTCGTCTCAACGACACTACCCCTAGACTGGATACGAGTCCCATCGAGAAGAGAGGCCCCGGCCTCGCCGAGCGACGAGGGACTGCCCCGAAGCCGCTGCCAGGTTCTATGAGTCCCCCCAGTCCTCAAGGGGACGACAATGACTTGTTCGCGAAACCGCTGTCGCATCAGCCAAAGCCTGCCGCTACTTCGAGCACACCTTTCCCAGATTACCACCAGAAGCCCTACTATCCGCCACCGCGCGGACAGTCCGCCAGCTCGAGTTCAAGTTCCAGTAGCAATGCACGACCGCAACAGCCAAGCCAGAGTAGTCATCTAGGCATGCCAGAGGAGACCGGCGTGAATCGCTTCGCTTCCACTGCATCGACGTCAACCACGAGGGCAAACCGAGGATCCCCACCACCGCCTCCCGAGACACCCATCGCCGAGCCAGGTACTATCCCCGGAGGTGGCATTGAGGCCCGGTACGCTGCGGCTGGCATCTCGGGCACCGCGACCTTGAACAGCTTTCAAAGTGCTGCCGCCGCTCAACGCCTAGCCCAGTATGGACAACACCCAGCAACTTCACAACCTCCCCGGCCATGGACGCCCACGGAGGCTCCGGATCAACAGCCCCATGGACCTCCGACCGTGTATCAAGGATCAAATCCGGTCTCTAGCCCTACTACATCTGTCGTCAGTCCTCAGTCCGCTCGCCCGTCGATTGCCAGTATATCTGCGAACTCAAGTTCGGGAGGAGGCCCTGCTCTGCAAGTCAGTGTTCTTGAACAAGACTTTCAGCGAATGCAGATGTCGCCCAGTCCCCCACCTGCTTATTCCAGCATTCCCGGGACCTCCTCCGCGTATCCGGCCGAAAAACAACGCCCAGGACAAGGAAGCTCGGGTGCCACACCTGCACAAGCCAACACGGCATCCTCACCTCCGAAGAAGGCAAGTGAGGTCGCAGGTGGCATGGCATCAGCAGCTCTACAACACCCCGGCCATCCAGCTTTTGCTAATGATCCTCGACCTGAGAGCCAACCTAGTGGTAGTTCGTCTCAAGCTCCCGCCGCCGCTGTCGCTGCCGGTGCACCTGTCGCCCACACTCCATCCCCCTTCCAAGCCGGCCCGGGACCATCATCCCCTCCCCCCATTGCCTGAGGGGTGGATTGCCCACCTAGATCAAAACTCCGGCCAGTACTACTACATTCACCTAGCCACCCAAGCTACACAATGGGAGTTTCCAAAGGGACCAAATCCTATTCACCACGATGTTCCGCTGTCTCCTACAGCGTCGACATATGGTAATCCCCTGGCCTCACCCATGTTTGGCAAGCAAAGCGCTCTGGCTTCGCCCATGTTCCCACCGCAAACCCCGGGCTATGCCGAGAGCATCATGAGCGTGGCCACGGCGACACCAACCGCTGCTGGTTTCAGTGGCCCGCCTCCTGGTGCTGGCGTGAACATGTACAAGGTTCAACCCACCAACGGCGTCTATTTTGGTCCTTACCTGCGGTATATAAATATGGACGTCGAGAAGGGCTTATGGTTGGGTAGCATCATGATTGTCACAGATGCGCCTCAGCCGCCCACCATCCACATTCACCAAAGTGTGGATTTGTCGCCGAATCCTCGTCAGCTCATACCCCGTCCTATCTCAACGCATCAGAGGTGGCAGTTCTACAGATATGACGTGGACCTGCAGATGACTGAGGTGACCGAGAGGTGGACATATGCCGTGACGTCTCACTTGGGATGCACTCGCTATGAGTTTGTCGTCGCGGGACGTGAAGAGATTGGCTGGCGCTTCGTGGCACATTCCGGTAATGATTTCGCCGCGAGCACGTCGCAGAATGAGCGTAACAAGCTTGGTGGCCTCGGTTTCATGTGGAAAGATGTTCTACAGAAGAATGTCGAATGTGGAGGTTTCCATGTGCAGCTTGGCTTGGGCGACCAGATCTACGGAGATCGGTTATGGAAAGAGGTGCCTCTCCTGAAGCAATGGCTGGCGACGCCCCGTAAGGAGAATCGAAAGAATGCCCCATGGACCGCGCGACATGAAGAAGATGTCACGCACGCCTACTTCCACTTCTACACAAGTCATTTTGATCAACCATTCCTACGTGAAGCCTTTGCTCAAATTCCCCACGTTTGCCAGATTGACGATCATGATATGTAAGTCAAGACTACCATCCCCTTCTCATGACATTGAGTCTAACAACTTTTCAGCTTTGACGGCTATGGATCCTACCCTGATTACATGCAAACCTCCCAGGTTTTCAAGAACATCGGGCGCATAGCAGTGGAGATGTATCTCCTCTTCCAGCATCATACCACACTCGAACTTCTCCGGAACGTCAGTCATGATCTGGACCTGTTTACTATTACGGGACAAGGATGGCATTTTGTTAAATTCCTCGGCCCAGCGGTTGTCGTTGTCGGTGCTGATGTACGATCGGAACGGACGCAAAACCGCGTGCTTGCCGGCCCAACCTATCAAGGCTTATTCCCCAAGGTCGCTATGTTGCCACCGAGCGTTCAGCACTGCATCTGGATGTTATCGGTACCTCTCATATACCCACGACTCGACACGATGGAAAGTCTGGCAAACACCTTTGCGACGGGAAAGAAGGCCGTGAACGCAGGATACAACGTACTAGGCAAGGTCACCAGCTCCGTGGCTGGCATCGTGGGTGGTAAGGAAGTAGTCGCGCAAGGCTTTAGTCAGGTGAAGAAGGCCGTTGGCAAGTCTGGTCTCATGGGCAACGTCGTGAATCAGTTTGGTGATCTCGATATTGGCGAGATTTTGAAGGACATGTGGACACACGAGACCAAGGATCTCGAGCGCACGTACTTGATCCGAACGCTGCAAGGAATTGCGCATCAGAAGGGTATTCGTATGACTTTCTTGTCAGGAGGTAAGTGACTTATTTTCGTCTTTTACCCCTTTTCTCCCCATCCCCTATATTTAGCTTCCATCTTGTCATCTTACTGACGCACGCCATAGACGTCAATGCCGCAGGCGCGGGTCTGGTTCACGACCCTACACACCCCAGCGACCACAAGACCATGTACCAAATCATCACATCACCCATCGTGGCCGCGCCGGCCGCACACTACATCCTCAGGATGCTGCACAGCCACAAGACGCACTACGTGCCAGTCAACGGACGCAGATCGACAGCAGACACGATCAGCGACACCAAAGAAGACATGATGGAGATCTTCCACACAGACGCCAGCGGCAGTCCGCGCGAACTCAAGAAACTCATGGGTCGTCGTAACTACGTCGCGGTCGTGGCCTACGACCCCGACGTCATCTCCAACATGCAGTACCCGGGCAATAATAGCGCCGCGCTCGCGAATCAGCAACATGGTCTTAGCAAGTTGAGTCTGGCTGTTGACTTCGTGGTTCAGGGCGATGGTGCTTTTACTGCGCCTACGAAGTATGGACCTGTCATTATTCCTCATCTGGAGGTCGGACGGTGAGATAGATGATCCTGGATTAGGATATGTCTTTGGGTAAACTAGATGCAGGATATCTGGGTATTCTTCTTTTCTGCTCTTCTGTCTTTCTCTGCGTGGAAGGAAATGAAATGATTCGAGGCTAGATGAAATGAGATCAGATCCAAAAACATAATGAAAAAAATAAACGTTTTATCCGTTGCTCTGTCTTTTTTAAGCGCGCATGTGAGACTTTCGAATTGACTCTGCTTGTGCAGGAGTGGGGGATTCTTTGAGTTCGCGGATTCAACGACATCGCATTACTTTCAGAGAAATGGTATTTAAGGCGACGAGCCTCATTTATTCATTTATTTGTTTTTTGCAGCTAGATTTCTAGACCGGTATTATACCTGATCCTTTTCTCTTTATTTTCCCTTTCTCCTGTATGAAGGCAAGGTTAAGAGGTAAGTAAATGTCATTAATTCATCCGCATAGTCCCGAATGTCTCTCATTATGTTTTATTACTTTTTTTCTTCTTGATGGCTTCTTACCCTCCCAAGATTATCTCTCAAGAAGTAGATAGGGGGTTTGAAGCTCATACTTCCAGTAGCCAAGTCAGCAAGCACCTGTTTTGAGCTTGGTAGGTATTATATTATATTTTTAGACGTCGAAAAGCTCCTTGAGGATACGGAGAGTTTCTTCGGGGTCCTTGACAGCGTGGCCGGTAGTGCGCGGGTCGTGGTAGATCTCGTAGTCGTTGCCGCCCTTGCTCGTCTTGTCGCCGAAGAAGTGGACGGTCTTGTACTCGATGCCATTGGGCTTCTTGGCCTCGTTCTCGAGGTGGCGCAGACAGTACGTCTTGTCCCAGCCAGTGGGGAAGACGTCGAAGGAGAGCTGACCACCAATGGAGTACCTGTGGTCAAACAAGGTCAGAGAATGTACGAGCTGTTGAGGTAGAAAAGGAGGGAGACATACGTCAAGTCCAAGTTAGGGAAGCGCTCCTTCAGCTTCTCGATGAAGGTAGCCCGAATCTGGTGCTTGATATCATACTGCTCGAAGTCCAGACGTTCCTGAAGGTTGGCATTGCGACCAATGGGGGAGACATTGATCATGCCGTTGCGGAACTCGACAAAGGTACCGCGCTTGATGGGAATGTCGAGGTCGGCAATGTAGTGCAGGATGAAGTTGACGAGCTCCTTGTAGCGGTCCTCGCCAATCCAGCTGATGAAGCTCGTGCTGGGCAGCTCCTGGCCCAGCTTCCACGCCGTCAGACCGTTCTCGCTGAAGCTGAAGTCGAACATGCTCGTCACGGGTCGCTCTGCGCTGCCGAGCTGCTCCTGCTGCTTTGAGATGTCGGATCCACCAACGAAGCCGATGGCAACCTTCTTGCGCAGCGCCTCGAGGGTCGCGAGCATCTGGGGGCTCGCGGTGCGGCGGGCGGGAGAGAGAGTGCCGTCGACATCGAATAGGACGATGGTGTTCTTGATCGGGCGGTCCTCGAGGGGAGGATATGTGGGGGTAGTAGCGGCCATGATGAGTAATTGGGATGTGTGGATTAGATTAGAAACAGATGGGAGTGAGAGATATGTCGTGGGATTAACGTCGACAGTTGAGAAGCAGACTTGTAGTTGAGAAGTGTGTAA
This sequence comes from Xylaria sp. L1 SY-2022, assembly GCA_023079495.1. Lineage (NCBI taxonomy): Eukaryota > Fungi > Ascomycota > Sordariomycetes > Xylariales > Xylariaceae > Xylaria > Xylaria sp. L1 SY-2022. The sequence goes on along the minus strand of JALIDW010000013.1, from coordinate 128,310 downwards.
GAGGAACAGTGATGTGTCCTCCTGGGATGATGAAGACAAACATGCCGTTCATGACGATGCCATGTAACAGTACCCTCCAGGTACCTGCTCGTACCTTGCACTTCGTAATGGAGGGGCTGTGGAGCCGCTAATTTGCAGGCGAGTCCGCTCATGAGGCCTTGAAGGGCTGGCACATGCCGGTGTTCCTTAGACCGTTAGGTACCGACCAGGTACCCAGGCATCTGCGACTCACGATGCAGCATCATGGGCAGAATATGGGGAAGGTACGACGGGAATACCGCAGGGCCAATGAGCGCCTTCTGTGCTGAACGTGGGGCGTTGTTGCCTATTGGTAGGCACCTCGAGCTCTCTCGATCACAGTGCGTGTGAATTGGTACTGTACGAGGTTCACGACCGGATATGCATCTAGCCGTCTTACATGCACGTATGCGGTACATCATCGATCCACCAAAAGTTCTCGTGCGGACCATCGACAGCCACAGGCAAAACAAGCGCTAGCTCATCTGAGCAGCTCGTTAACGATCAGATCCACCACGTGAACCCTGTATGCGAGAAAAAGTGAGCAGTCAGGGAATAATGAAAGTCTGGCATGCTGCAATGAAAGGACAACTCAGTGAATGCGTGTCCCGAGAGAAGCCAGGCGAGCCTAGAAAGAGAGGGGGAGTGCAGCTCGTGAGTGAAGCGTCCCCCAAAAAGGCGGATGCATCTTCTCCTCTTCTCTTTCGTGGGATAGAATGTCCACCCTCACCTGCACCACTAAGAGTCACCACGAACAGGATAATACCGAGACGAATGGGCGAATTTTGATATATTTCATACAAAAATGCAGTTACAACTGTTATATGGATAAATGAGCGACTCATTATTCATTGCATCAAGGACATCATCCAAGCCGACGAGCTGGTCCCAATTCTTCATCTTTCTCTTTCCTCCCGTGATAGTTCGAACGGAGGGGATCTGAAGAGGAATAATGGAGTACAAGCGAATGTGAATCGGGACAAAGCAGACACACGAACCGCCCAATAACCTAAGTCCCGCCTCCATTCCCATGTGAGGTATTCCGTACGGAAGGGCAGGGGAGAAAGAAGCCATGTTCGTATGTCCCGGCCAGGCTATGGCGAAATCCATTGCGTCAGATGGAAAGGAGAGATCGAGAGAGAAACACGCATGAACCTCCGCTTCCTATGCTACCTACCTGTGTTATATCTACCTTTACTCAATCACAGCACCATCACCCTTCGGCTTCTGCTTCGCATCACCTCCCACCTCACCTTGGCTCTCCATTGTCTCTTCGCCGGCGGCATCTGCGCCCTTCTTCAGCCTGCCGAACACGCCTCGAAGCTTACTGCCTTGCTGCTGCTGTTGCTGCTTCTGCGCCTCATCGCCATGATTCCAGTCAGCAGGGTTAGAGCCCTTGTCGCACTTCTTCTGTTGCTGGCCGAGGGGCTGACTTCCATCCGCCACGGGCGTGGTGGTAGTGATGTTGCCTCCATGTTGCGTCGCGTCATCGCCAACGTTGTCATTCTTGAACCCATCTGTGGTCATTGCTGTGTGGTATGAGGGGGTAAAGACAGGATGATTGCCCCCCTCGCGCTGGCCCTGGGCCCCTGTTGAGGGAGGGTTGATCTTCGGAGTCGTGGTGGCTCCTTTGTCGTGGCCAGCACCGGACTTCTGAGTCGCAGCGAAGTTGCGGGGATCCATGATGGAGTTGAGAGGTGAGTCTTGAAATGGCAGCTAATTGAAGCAGTATGAGACTTGATATGATTGTCTTGAGCGTTTACGAAGGGAAAAAATTGGTAACTTCCATGACTGACTCCCAAGGTCCTCGGGAAGTCAGGCCTTTTTATTATGGGCGACATTCCGTGACACCGACAGACTTCATGATCAGATTAGCCTGCCGCTCTCCTGACCCGTGGGATTACGCGGCCTTCTGGTCGTGCAATGACATACGTTCTTTGGTCTAGGGCTTCCATCGTCGAGGCGAACAGACTCGCCCGTCGCGCCATGGACTTGCCGAAGTAGTCCCTCCGCCTTCCACAGAAACGGGTACTCGATCCATGCCATAAGAAATTCGATGACCTGCCCCAACTCAATACGGCAAAAAAGTGTTGAGCCTGATCATTGGCTTTCTACGGAGAAGTGTCACATATTTGCCGGCCACGACGACTTGTCACACGGATGGCCATTCCAGTGACTCATCTCGTCGCAGCCCTTAAGAGGGAGTGGCTTGAAACGGCATTCTTGGATACTACTAAAGAAATGGGTATTCGAATTAAGCTGGCTTGTATTGATCCACAAAGCACATCGTCTCGGCGCATCACCGTGATCATTCTGCCGAGGGTTACGTATATGCAGTTTGTTTGCCCGCACTAGCCATGGGAAACCATGCCATGTGCCGCCAAACGCCGGTCAATTCGATCGTCAGGTTGATCACGGTACTCGCCGTCCAAAGTGCAATGAGGCCCCAGCCAATCCTCCGAGTCATCATCCACTTGTTCATCGGCACGACCACGAGTAATGCCAACAATGTCACTAGGAGAGCAACGGATGAGACGATCAACGTCCCCGTGACTTGAATGTGGTAGGGCTTATATCGGAAAGGCCGATTGGGGTGTTTGTTATGGCGGTCCTTGGCTGTATGGATGGTTTGATACGCACCACCAAGGCCTATGCCGAGTAAAATGTTCAACAGGGGTCCGCCGAAACATGCCGATCTATGATATGTTAGCCGCCTTCGTTCCCCATTAGCTAAAAAAAAAAGGAGTCAACCCACAGTGCCATCACCGGATAACCAAGACGGGCCACCGTCACATCGGCAACTAAGTCTCCGATCGAATTGCCAATCGCAAAGATCGTGAGGCCCAGAATGGCTTCCGAGATATTCAAGATTACGCCAAACGCTTGCAACAATCCTACCACTTCGCCAGCAATCGTGGATATCCAAGCAATGGCTATGACAAAGCCGAGAAAGCAACATACGACATGATATTTCGGACGACGATCAGGTGTTGTGGTTGAGATGAGCACACTCAGCAATATCAAAGAAAAGACGAGAGAAATGAGCTGAGCCCTGAGTAGAACTCGGAAGGGTCTCTCTAAATCGCCGGCCAAATTCGCCCAGACCACAAGAACGCAAAACGATGGGCCTGTGAATATTTGGAGCATCAGAAGCCAGCGATTCCAGCCCTGGTCATCGTCATTCTCTGAAGAAGTGTCCATTTCCAAAGTTGATTGGGCGTTGGGGAGGTGCAGCCCCGTGATGGGATGGATCGGTAGGGCGGAAGTCTCGGCCCCCATGGCCGCAATGTGGGCGTCGAAATTCACGATGCTTGTCGAACGACTACGACTCGCTTGCCTAGACCTCGTGCTACGTCTGTAGTGCTCCCACTCCGTGTTAGGCTCGGCACCTCCATTGGCTTCGAGAGATGTAGGTGGCGCCACATGTAGATTGCTCAATGCCGCCTGTTCGACGTCATCATCATCAGCGTTGTCCTCGGCCTTCTCGTTCTCCACGACTGGTAGTGTTATGACCAGCAAGAAGATGCTTGGTACAGACACTACGCTAACAAACTTGTCCCAAATCGTCTTGTCCTGCCAATCATGCAAGGTAGGAAAAAGCGTGCTCAATAAGATATGCGGTGGTGGCAAATTCAGATACGACCACCACGTCATAAGTCTTGTGCTCATCTGCCCGGGCAGCCCAGCTGGGATTTGGTATGGCGAAGACGGATCTGCGGCGAAGGATGGATATGATGACTGCTGCGTACTTGGGCTCATGACAAGGGGGGAGTCCGTGATATCCTCCAACAAAGAGGGGATCTGTATCGACACATCTGTGCTGGAGGGGCTTCGAGACTCCCGTTCCGACGAAGATGTCTCGTTCAATCCATCGCCCTGGAGAGGAGGAGCCAATAGACCACCAACTATATGAGGTACGGGGTGAGTTCCATCGTCGAAAAGCCGCCGCCTTGCTATGTCTGGGTCGATCACATCGGGAACAGCTCCTGAGGAACGGGCCCGGCTCCTAGTCCGGGGAGAAGACGGTCCGGTACTGAGCTTGGCAAGAGGTTCTGATAGATCATCAATAGCCAAACGAGGAGGAGTCTCTATATGATCTGTCGAATGGCTGCGGCTGTTTAACGGCCTCATGCGCATGTTCCCATCCTTTTGCAGAGATGCTAGTACCGATCTAAACTCGAGCGCTCCGATCAAACTCGGCCGGATCGGGGTGATGGTGCTTGCGCTGCGACGTCCTCTCGGCCGGTTCACTCTCATGCTGCTTGTCACCTCAGCGACAACCTGTTGGTTGCGATCAGAGTCATCATCCTTGACTTTTCCAACAATGCCCAAACCGCCTCGTTCTAAGGCGTCGACATCGGCAATAGGTGGTTCTATGGAGGTAGAAGGATCATCGTCATCCGGAACATCGCGATATGGTTCTAACTCTTCATTGCCGCGGTCACTCGCGGTTCTATAAAAATGTCCACGAGCTGCAGCTTCCTTAGTCCTCCTAGCGCGTATTCTCTGAGAAAAGGCGTGCCAACCGACGACGACGATGACGTAGAAAATGTAGAAACCAATCATGACGGAGCACTCCCACAGGTATAGCTCGCCATCAGAGAGAAAGCTGACGGCAAAAGTCACAGCTAGGAGGAAGAAGCAGATGTCTCTCACGAAGGTCCTCTTAGCGACCTTGAATTCACGGACCAGCGCCATGGAGCCTGCGACGACAGTGGTGATGAAGCTCGCAGCGCCGATCAACTCGCCAACGGCCATGCTGCCGCTATTGGAACCCATGGCGGCAAAGGTGCTGAAAACATCAGGAGAGCCATTTCCCAAAGCCAAAAAGGTTACGCCGGCCAGACTTTCGCTCAGGCCAAGAAAAGCAGAAATCGTGCTCAGATTGATGCTGAAGAAATCACTGGCAGCAATGCCAATAGTCGTAAATAACAGGCCCAGCCAAAGAACAAGTAAGATGAAGGCAACCGGCTGGACATGGCCAAAGCTGCAGTAATAGAACGTAAGGTATTCTATGAGGCCAGCCTCGTCGTCGCGACAGTTGCGTCTGACAAAGGCGCACTGATCGAGGGCGTTGTGGACTGCGCGGCAGTCCTCGTTAGAGGAGTAGAGATGCTGCGAGTCGCTTCGACGCTGGGCCCATTTCGATGATAATGAGAGTAATGATGACGATGATGTCGATGTAGATATAGATGTAGATCCAGATGCAGATGCAGCGGATGCGGGCGCGAGCTTCCGGAGCGCGACAGCATACAGAGCAAGGAGGCTAAAAATCACGATGGTCGCATACATGGGGCGAGTATCGGACAGCTTGCTTCGGCGCAACGGCCGCAGAGACCTGCTCCCGGTGGCGGCGGCCATGTTCGCGGGATTGCTCAACAGTAGATTCGACGCGGATGGCCACGCGTCAACAACCCCATGCCCATGCCCGGACAGTCTGGAGAAAGAGTGGTGACTGTTCTATGTTCCAGCCCTACCGAGCCGGAGGGGAATGGAGATGAAGCAGGACAGGCGAACATGCAAACAAACAGATAGACAGACAGACGGGAGACGACAAGACCAAGGTGACCAAAGTTGAGTTGATGATGAGGAAGCGTGGTGGATGGAGGTGGGTAGCAAGCAAGTTTATCTAAGATAGGTAGATGGAAGAAAGCTTGGAGGTTCGAGCCCAGCTTGACCTTGGACCTTGACAGCTGATCTACGTAGTTCCGTCGTCACATTAGACCAACGGCAAAGCGGTATTCTCTATCTAGTCTTCGCTGACAGGCTGGCTTGGCTGGCTGACTTGGCTGACGACGGGATGTGGTTGGCTGGGCTGCAGCGCGGCACCAGGGCCGCTACGTAATAGATAGTTGACAGGGCCCGGGTAATCACTCGCAGGTGCCTGACGGGCACGGATTACGTACCGAGATGCCCTTTTAGGCACCCAGCCGTATGCAGGGGCCTCCAGCATGTGCGCTACGGATATGTACCTACAGGGCACATTAGGTAAGCTGCTGCTGCTTAAGCCGATACCCGCTACGACTACCGAATGCAAGTGGATTCCTTCAACCGGCCCGTCTCGTCGATCCAATTGCCTCCCACTCGAATCTCCATTCTGCATCATTATCCCGTGCCCGGACGGATATCTCAGCCAATATCACGGAATCTATCTACATACTACGTACTAGTCGTTATCCGACTGGGGGATCAACTCGGACTCCCTGCTGCAGATGACCACCTGCTGATATCAGGTCTTGCCACGGATCAACTCAGTCTAATAAATCTGCCTCACGCGAAGGCGCGGTTGTGGTCCACTATGTCTACTCCAACTGACACTAATAATAACAACCACGACCCTTGGAGTCAGGAGACGAAGCGCAAGTTCCAAAAGTACGTACAGAGTATTTGTAATGGTTGGCCGTCACATTAGCCACAGTTGCTCGTCTGTCCAGAACCAGAACCTATGGAAGCCTCAGACTAATTCCTCCCTTGCCGACTTACAGCAAAGGTTTATCTGAATACTTTGACCCATGCCAGGAGGCCGCAACGAGGAGTATACGATGTCTCAACCGCAACAATGGCGATCGCGCCATGTGCACCGACTACTTTGAGTGAGTGGCCTGCCGTATTCCCAAAGGCGTTCTAATCCGGAGTCTCCTCGCTCTCTATTCCGTAGAGGAAACTAGCAGACTTCCGAGGAAGCCAAGACACAGAGATTATGAGTACTGACACGGCATCTTCTCTCCCAGGGCTTATCGTGCGTGCAAGAAGGAATGGGTGAGTATTCCCGTATAAGCCGTGCAAGCGTGCCGCGTGCCTGCGCCGAAGTGGTATTGCATGCTGACATTTCGGTCCCCTCTAGATCAATAAGCGCAAAGAGGAGAGGAGAAAAGCCAGCAGCTTCTTCTCCTAGGTGGCCATTCGCCTGGACGCAACAACTTTAGCCGGGCTCTTTTGCGTCGAATCATGAAGGGAGGCGGGCGCTCGTGAACACCATCAGTCACCTCTCACCTATCAATTCCTTTACCAACACCAACACCAACGGTAGTACAATTGATTGTACGTGTACATTATAATCCGTAAAGCCGCAGCAATTCATACCCAAACACTTTTTGAGGTGTGACGGAATTCATGCTTACCTCCGCTAATGACAGTGTTATCCGTGATCTGTATAAGGTAAACATGAGGGAGAAGAAGTTGGATGGAAAGTCCCGTCTGGGGTGTCGGTGTTTCATCTGTCCGAAGGACATTATTACGCTGTTACGGCTCAGCGAACAAGGTGCCCCACCCAAAGTGCCTCGATTGGTCGATTGAGCGCAACGCCCCACACAAAGTGCCTCGATTGGTGGATGGGATTTGCGCTATTCCTAATCGGACAGCTATTAACGTGTCTCTGAAGGGAATCATCAGAAATTCCCTGACCCTGAAAGGCACCCAGTCCCCGGAGCGTAGCGGAGGGCCGTACTGGGTGCCTGGAAGGGAGCGACGCGGTCAGGGAATTTTATGGAATAATCCGTTAGGTACGGATTCCGATACAGAATGTTCAACCCCTTGCCTTCCCTAATCCGTACGTCGAAGCCGCTACAATCCACCCGCGATTTGAACACTGTGACCCTACAACAACCTTCTGGAATACATCAGCATCGACAAACACTTGTAACTTGTAACCCGTGCCTTCTTGTGGACATAAAAAAGGTGCCCCGTCGTAGGCAGGTACGACCCTCGCGCTTGCCACCGCCTGCCTGTTGGGATCGTTTCGAGACTCACCCCACTGTCGAATTGGGTTAGCCCGTAACATCCAAGACCCACTCTTGCGACGGACTGGCTTACCTACGCTACGGAAAGCGATGGCTGATCTGCAAACCTGACAACTTGGACCGCAACCTCCAGATTGATCGTGTACGGAATACGCGCCCAGATCCTACCGCGATACACTCACTACATACCTTCATAGCCAGATCGCCCCGATCCTCAACTTCCATCACTGCGGCGCCTCTCCCATCATCATTTTTCGCCTCTACTTTTCAAGTCAAGTTCCGTTCACTATTACTATAGGCTTCATCCCTACAGAGTGTGTCTTATCTCTGACCACGCAGGTATTCCGTCCAATTGCAGGCGTCGGGCGGACGACCTTCCACGGAATCCCTTCACAACCTCGTGGTTCAGAGAGAGAGAGTGTGGCCACAATTCAGCACACACGGCGTGGCGGGACAATTTATGATCCCGCTCACGACGCTCTTGGAGGAGACGGGATATCTTGCGAACATATCATATGGCCCAGCGCATTGATATCTGAACAGGTGCCCAACCGGTTCTTTGCTTGCTGGATGTATAATTTGTCTTGCAGCTGCGCAATTGCTGGCAAGGTCGAGTCGGTAGTCTAGTCCGTGATTTGTAGGGTATACCCATCAACAGCAACGACTACCTACCTTTCTTTACCCTCCAGTGAGTACGGATTAGGGAACACCGATATCCACGGAACATAACATACCAAGGTCAGTCAGTATCTGCCCGCGGAGGGTGTACCTCAGTAGTCCGTAGAGAATCTCTCCTTGACTTGCTCCGTCTGAGCTCCTGCTCATCATCCTGGCAAGCATTGCTCAGGCAAATCACTCGGCTGTCCTTCTTCCCTTTGCACCTGCATCCCTTGTCTTCGAGTTTGACAGGCAACCCATCATACCATCCACTGAGCTTCTTCGTCTTGCCAACGATTCCCCTTCTCGTTCCGACATGATGCTGACTTGACTACCACAAGATCACAAATAGCAGCAACGTCATCAGCAACTTATTCACAATGGCCCACATACGCCAATCCCCTTATCTCACGCAGTTCGCGTTGAAGTCCGACGTTGATCGGCAAGTCGAGATGGCGTATTACTCCAAGCAATGGCCAGTTGTTGCCAACCTCGCACGCCGGCGATTTAGAACAACCAGTGATGAGTACTACAAGGTATATAGACGATCTTTCACTTGTCCCATCATCCAGCACACTCAAGTCCATCTTTTCTTTGTGGTCCTTTGCCGTTGAGAAGGGGATGCATTGCCACTTTGTCTATGCGCCTAGAATGCTCGCTCGCTCGCTTATAAGCACATTCGATCATTCTCTGCTTCTGTAATACCCTGCTGTCGTTTTCTCGGTTATTTATCTCTTGGCTCTGGGAACCTCTCCGATATGCTGGATACAAGACTCTGATGCTTGCATTTAGGCCGTGGAGGTAGCCGCTCTTTCTCATCTTGATAACCCTGCGGATCGCACCGCTGGTAGGGAGTACCTAGAGGGCATCGTCAGCGATAAAGACAAGTCGATCAATGATCCAGATGCCTTAATTCTCTACGAATTGGCCATCGACGGGCTCGGAATGGAATTCTCCAAGACCATCGGCCTGCTTCGTGTCAGATTAGTCAAGGCCTTACCCAGGGACAGAGCAGTCGGAGATAAGTCGCTCGAGGTCTGTCTGAGGCACACAGATTGGGAGCACGCGCAAGAAGTATGTCTACTGGAATCCCATATGATCCAGCTATGTCAGTACTGACCACGTCAAGATTGCTGTCTTGCTCCACAAGAACTTCCCCAATGATCGCAAGTTCTTGCTTCACATGATCCTGACCTACAGCCTGGTTGCAGTAAGATCTATTCTCTCCCGAGATACTTACTCATTGCTCTTCTAACACTTGGGAAGCAATCCAAGGAAACCACTGCAGCCAAGAAGCAGATTTTCTCCAATTTGGCAAAGGCCCAAGTCGATCGGGTGTTCAACCTTCGTCCCGAGGTAAGCATCCTGAACTGGCGGTACCGACATAACATGCTAATGGGGATAGGCCGGCAAAATCCTCGGCCCTTCAGCCGATACAGTCATCGAAGAACAGGATGTTCTCTTATGGTTGGAGATCAGGACGAAATATGGTTCCAAAGAAGAGAATTTGAAGCTCATGTCGCTCCCGAACTGGGGTGCGTTGTTCTTCCTGGAGCGGGGATTGATGTTCGCCTTCAAAGTCTCGCTGAAACTTCTCCTCCTCAACGAGCATTACGAAGAGCTTGTCAGAATCAGCCACATCATTTTCGACAGAGCGCTTACGATTGCCGATGCGAGTCAGACGGACAGCAGTTTATCCTCATCCCCTGAAGACGAAATCACAGGGCACTATGTGGAAGCTGTGCTAGACCACGCGGCTGTCATGACCTTGGCCTCTGCCGCACGACACTCGCCCACCGGAAGCACGTAAGTTCCTGCCCCAAGGCTGATCACTTTCTGTACAAGTGCTGACACATATTCCTCGCCTACACAGAGAGATGAAAGTCTTCCAGACGAAGATTGATGCGTTGATGTCTTTATTCAGAGACCAGAAGCGCCTGTGCGCCATACACGAAGGCAACTATGCCAAGTTCTCTCTCGAAATGATCTATACGCGGGCGTCCCTGGGGGACGCGGATGACGAGCCGGAGAACAGCACCAAGATCCAAACCCTCGTCGACCTAACAAGCGCCCATTTCACCCAATCTTCCGACTTCCTTACCGTGACGAAGTACCTTGAACTACTCAAGAACAAGAAGGAGATAGTCACATTCCTGCGCCTGTTGGAAAATAAGGGCGAGGAGAAAAACAAAGTAAGTTGACCGTAATGTCTAGATGGGATAGCCCTAACGTCTCTAGGACCCCAAATCTCTCGACAGGTTGGTTCTCGTGGCCGTTGGGCTAAAAGTTCGATTCTGGCAAGCAACATCACTCAAAGACGGCGAGGTGTGTGAGTTGTGCCACAATCTACCTGCCAAAGGTCCAGACTGTGAAGCGTGCATTCGGAGCATTGCTACGAGCACGCTTGAAGCCTTCCGACTGGCTGTCCAACTTGTCGAGGACCCGTCGACGGAACTAAGCCAAGACACAGTTGATCTTCTGACTAGCCTCACCATGTTGGGCACGCTCTGCCTGGTCAAGCTTGCGCGAGGCCCTGGCTGCCATTGGGGCCGCCCGACAGGATCACCGTTGTACAACATGGACATGCAGCTGTTCATGCAAGCTGTCGCATGGGCATCGTATCATGTGAAGTCGCTGCCTCATCGCATGAACCTGCGATTGTATGTGATCAAGATGTACATCATGATGGGATGTGCATCCGAGGCCATGAAGACATGGGATACTCTTGATGTTAAGAACTGCCTCTGGGAATGCATGGCGTCGTATGTCATCGATCGCCTGGCTACCATCTGCCCCGCCTACATGGTCCCCGGTGCCAGCGGGCACAGCGACCTCGTGGAAACTGTTCTAGACCACTTCGATATGGCGCTGCGGCATAGGTTCCCTGAGTCGTTGATCGAGGCATCACGAGCTGGAAGCTATCTACAGTTCCAAGAAACTGTGAACAATGCCACAAACCAAAGCTTTAACTCTGCCATGGTTATGAGCGCCGTGGAGAGCCGTCGAGCCTACCGGCTCAAATCCGGCAAATGCGAGACGGCGATCGATGATGATGTGCTAGTCGGTGCGTGCGCTCTACTCCGTACTCCGTCATGTCTTGCAAGGATGTGACCCAGCTAACAATCATGCAGGAGCTATCACGCTTGAGGACAAGTTGTTTGATTATACTGACTATACTGTTATGCCGAACTGGCAAGGTCCTGACTCTGCTTCAGTGACGGATCTTCTCGACTGTGGTCCCCTGCCCTCGGTTCGTTGACCAACAACCTTTATTCAGGGGCTCTTTACTAACGGAGTATCAGAGCCGTCGATGCCATTTAAGTCTCATTACCGAGCGCTTCATCGACAATGTATGTCATGTGGTGTCCAAAGACCACAAACCGTCGAAGGCCGCTCAAATCCAGCACGCAGACTGGGAGGCAACGATTAGCACCCTCCGGCCCATGCAAGAGCGCATAAACACCTTGATCTACGGCGAGAGCGAGGACAAGGCCAAGTTTGGAGATAGAGATCTGACTCGTCCGGAGTGCTGGTACTTTAGGTTAGTGGACACACTCACACGAATCGTACTGCTTGTTCTGGAGGAAGTCCTCGTGGCAACCACGAACAATGGCGACGCGAAGTTGGCCAAGGAGAAGTTCTTGGAACTCGCCAAGTTCTGCGTCAAGATCTTTGAAGCCCAAACGACCGAGTTTCTCGCGGTGCCCAATGGTTTGCCCACTAAGCTGCAGACGCTGCACGGGGTCGCCAACTCGCATGCTATGGGCATGTTGCGCGAATCGTCCCTTGTGCTGAAACATACCGTGCAATATATCACGACGGCTCTTGGCGTCAAGTCAAAAGATAACAAGGCGCGATCTGGCAGCCTCGATCCTGCGTGGATTCTCACCGAACTGAAGGTGCTCTCTTCTGCGGCCTCTGCCGCCGATAAGCAGATCAGAGACCGCGTCAAGCTATTGTCGGACAACTTGAAGACGAGTGGCTGGGTGGACCGTATCGACGAATGGACCTTTGGAGACAACGCCGTCTTGTATGCGACCAACCGCGAATTCAGGAACTCGATAGCGAGCCTGCTGGCCGAGGTGGTCCCACAGGCGTTCCGTGAAGAGAGCGCAAATGATATTGCCGAGTCGATGCGCCACAACGTCAACGGTTGGAACAATCTCAAGCTTGACTAAGTGTTCTTCATTCCGGGTTTGCACATAGACTGGACTGGCTGGTGACTTTGTTGTTTTCGGCGGGCAGGCGTGCTTGAGCTTTGCATTGATTGGGGGGCGGCATCATCGACCGAGTCACATTGTGACTGTGTATCTCTCTGTTCACGACTTTGCATGCATGGATGGCATATCCGAGATGATAGAAAAAAAGGGGGTTTTTCTCACATCCTGAGGGAAGGGGGGCAGGTTCTAGGCTATTCTGTGTCCTTGAAACACACCACGGCTGTATATAGCAGCAACAGCCTGCTTCACATGTTCTTATATGGCCGGTTTACCCTTATCAATGTCCATAGATCGGGGAGAAGACATGTGGGCTAAGGCTGGTCGATTGGCTCTAGATACAATGAAATGCTGGATTTTGCTTACTTGATTTTGTGTTTGTTATCTTGAATCGTTTGATGGGTGAGTTTCGTGATAGTGTTTGCTGAAAAGGGGGTGACTTGATATGTATGAGACATACCGTCTACTAACCATACTTAGACTGTTCAAAAACAACAAATGGATACTTACCCCTATGCTACCATAAAGAAGACTGGATGGAACCTATATCACCAGCCAATTCCTCGAGGTAGCTATGAGTCAAACCCCGTTCAGTGACGGAATCGTTATCTTCGAGCTATCAAGGAGATACTCGATCACCCAAGTACAAGTAGGTCACATTCTTCATCATGTCGATTCGCGATCCTAATCCCAATGCCAACCGAAGGCTTCCATTCATTGTTCCTCATTCGGCATCTAGGTAGGTACTCTATATACCTCATAGCAAAGACGCCCTCGCATGCACGCAATCCCCCCTTCGAAAGGAAAAGGAATCTCTAACCCTAACACCGTATCCGTAACCCATGAAAACGAGGAAAAAGGGGGTATCATTCGTTATAAAACGCGCAGCAAACATCCCGAACCCGAACCATCAACTCCTCGTACCGATGCAGTATGTCTAGGACAGACAGACAGACAGACATTTAAAAGAAGACCATCTTCCGAAAACACCCATCCACCGCAGTGGAATGGAAAGGAAAGAATCACGCGCGCACCTCCCACTCCCGCACACGCTTCCTCCCCCTGGTCTCCTCCTCTTCCTCCTCAACAGCGCTCCCTTCCGTCTTCGCGCGCCGCGCCCGTCTGGCTAGTCGTTTGCGCCTCTTCCTCTCCTCGTGGATATCATTATCCTCGATCCACTGCGTCGTGGAGCGCGGATCTTCTTCGCCGACGGTGACCCAGGCCCAGAACCAACCCAAAAACTCGATCAGAGCCAAAGTGATGAAGACGCGGTTGCGGAGGACGTCGAGGCCGCGTGGTTGCTGCTGCTGTTGCTGCTGGTAGTTGTTGTTGTTGTTGTAGTATTTGGGGCGGGGCGGTGTGGTCAGGTAGGCCATGAGGCCGAGGGCGCCGAACATGGTCATGCGGGCGGGGATTTGGGTGTTCCAGTAGGGGGTGAGCACGCCGCGTTGCGACATGGAGAGTACTGTGAGGTCGGAGATGCCCTGGAGGAAGAGGAGGATGGCGAGGAGGGAGATTGCGGGCGAGGGGGTGTTGAAGGCTTGAGTGTCGGGCTGGGAGGGGTGTTAGTATGCGGTTGGTTGAGTTGGAGAGTAGAAGGGGAGAAGAGGGAGTTGGAGTGCACGTACGATTCGGAGGGTCTCGCCCAGTATCCAGACAAGTGCCTGGTCGGCGATGGCATGGGGGTCGACAAAGAAGAAGTATGCGAGGGTGATGTGAAAGAGGCAGATCGAGGTCAGGATGGTGTTAGCTGAGATCAACGCCATGGTGTTGGTAGTGATCGGTAGCGATCGTGGACGTTGAGAGTATCAGAAGCTGGGTCCGGGGCCAATAATCTGTTGGCCGGGTACGCGATGGAGATCTTGCGTTGGCGCGTGGCGCAACGGTTGCTTGATTGTTGGAGCTTGGGATCTAGAAATCCCAGGAGGATTGGCGATGGTCGAGAGAAGACGAGAAAGAAAGAAGTTGGAGCTGCGACTCGGAGTAACCATGAGCTAGGTAGATAGCTGCAGGTTGAAGTTGGGGTCAGAATGTGAGAGGAGAAAAAGATCGTGAAGATGACGTAGCAAGGATCAGAAAAAAAGAGTGATAGCGAGATGGAGAGAAGAGAAGAGGTGGGTAGAGAGAGGTGGGCGCCGAATGGGTCGATAGGTCGGCGGATGGGAAGCCACTGGATCGCCTCGGCTCCAGCAGTGGATGGGTTGGGACGGAAGGTGCACACATACACGCACCCTCTTATCGAAGAAAGGCAGGCGCGCGCAATCGATACGCTTTCCAGAAGTTCGCCTGAGATGTTCCTTTTATGTACTTGGTCCCAAAGCTGGAGCAGAGTCGTGGCTGCCAATGAGATGGATGCGCATAAACGTGTGAGACGTCGCGTATGTAACTGCCGTAAGCACGCGGTAAAATACGGACGGGGGACGTTATGAGCTCGTTGCACGGAGACGGCAGTCACGGGGACAGTGGTCCTCAACGGATCCTGTTAGGTACGGATAATAGAAGGTATTGTACGCCGTCGATGATACGGCAAGACATTCAATCAGATGGAAATCGTGTCTGCCGTCTATTGCACTCGGATACACGCGTTACCCCAGCTACGTCTTGCACCTTTACTAATGCCATCATCATCGTTATCGACACTATCATGCTCATGTCATGGGGGTAATTGGAGAATTGGTGGAGCTAATACCATGTGAGCAGTCGGGGAGACATCAAATAGCCCCTTTTTATTGATACCCGGCGCACATGGGCGGCAGGTAGTATTAATTAACTACGGTAGGTCTACCGATTGAATCCATCTCCATCCACTGGACCGCTCATGAAAAGCGTGATGCTAGTATATTGATGAGGAGCAAAAATTGCTTCATCTCTATTATGCCCGGGGAATCGGTGTGGACTCAACGGATTGGACTCGCCAGTCGTATATCCACCCCTGACTATGGCCACAAAGCGGATGCTATGGATGAATGCGCCTATCTCAGTCCTGAAGGGGACAGAAGTATCTGCTTTAAGGCGTCCAACTGCAATTCAGCATTAAACTGGCCATTAAACGAAGACTTTTAAGTGCTTCCTGGAGGGTTTGTCGTTCCATCATATCGTTGATCCACTCTCTTGCAAGTATATTCAAGCTTCATTCTGCTTCGGCCGTCGTCGACTAAGCATGTTCTCTCTTGCTTTGGCAATTCTGGCAGCCGCATCGGCACTGATACAGAGTCGCGGATCAAATTTAGCTAGACCGGACTCACCCTCGGGGCCAGCGATGGTCGTGAGCGCCGCAAGTCCAAGATATGCGTGGTATATATCCGGTGGGCCAGACGGGTACTTAGCAAAGCCTCCTATCCGATGCTGTGTCTTTTCCAGGATAAAGCGCCGCGCCGATGCGTGATTGACAAGATTGCCTTGTCCGAGCAGACTCAAGGCGCCGCTATTCCACCAGGTATAGCACGTATCAGCTAGTTTGTTCAGGCGACCGTTGAAACCCGCGAGCTGAGGTTCGGTGTCAGACAAGGACAGCGAAGAAAGATCGGGTAATGGGTGATTTGTTATCTCCTTGTCGTCCTCGTCACTATCCTCATTGTTTGGCTCTATGTATTCGAACTGACGATTCACGAGATAGTGGACCAGAGATGGTATAGACGGAATACCAGCGCGGATATAGTGGTTTGGCGACTCAGAGGCTTTGGGGTTGGCAGAGTCAAGGAGCGCGAGCGCAGCGACAGCGCAGTATGCGTAGCCACCTAAAGGGTGAAACAGTTTGGTTAGCGCAACAGAACCAATGGAATATGGACATGTGAACATACTGTGACTTTCATGCGTTGAGCTCTCGCCCATACCGCCGTCATAGGTTTGCCCCTGACGAATATGTTTGACGAGCGCATCAACGTTAAAGTCCAGTTCCGGATCGCCTTCAGGAGCGCCCAGCGCCCAGCGAATGAGAGCTGCAATATAGCAATATCTCATGTCTCTGCCACCGGCTATGACGCCCTTCGCGGTCAAAACCTCGCCAAAGCTTCCATCTTCCCTTTGCAACTTCTTGAGCCACTTCAGTGTGGCTATCCTGTCGACACCGTCAAACACATTAGAGCCATCTCCCTCGGCAAGAACTGCTAGACACAACAGGGCAAAACAGGTCGCGGCTATGTTGGCATTGGCTGCATCGCGGGCAACGTGTGACTTCGTCTCGATGTCATACGTAGTGGTGAAGCCCTTAGGAAGGACGTGGTGTGGCGAGCCGCAGAAACCGCCGTAGGGATGTTGGAGACGGAGGACCCAGGCGCGCAGGCGGGCACGGTCTTCCGAGGTGACGATCGGAGTTGGTAATGAAGGAGACAGTAGATCGAGAGCTGAGAGAATAAAGAAACCCAGGGTGAGGCGACTGCTATCGTTGCTTGTATAATGGTACGGGAGGACCGTTCGATAGCAGCGTTGCCAGTATCGAATATGGGGAGCTGGGTCGAAGGGCGGATCGGGGGCGGCGTCGGCAGCCATAGCCACGGATCTAAGATGGTAATTTTACAGGAAGAAAACAGTCTAAAACGAATCAACTAGTCTGGTGTGATACGGTTGTTGGCAAACAGAATTCCCAGTCGAAGAATGAATAGAGAGTGTTTGTTTGTAAGTGTTGAGAAAGGGTGAGTATGAGATGAGAACGTGAAGCCTCACATCAACGAAGACAGAAGTACCGACAGGGATGCAGCTTGTAGCCAACCCATTACGTAGCATCTACAGTAAGGACAGTGCCATATATACTGTATATTCATATCTCGAGGTACATCTCTTAAATGCATATGTACCGTGCATACTGTACAGTGCAAAGTCACATGCAGCACTGAGCAATTCCCCTCCTTTTCCATGAACTCACCGACCTATCAAATAACGGCTCACTGACTTCAGTCTGTGTCGAGATTAAAGATCAGTACCTATCAACCAACTTCTACCAGCTCTTCATAACTTCAAGGTAAACAACTCGTAGCACTTTTGCATTCTTACGATATCAATGGTCTTTTGCGAGAGATAAGTTGTGGGAGAAGACAAGATCTCATCTACAACTCCACCATGGAGAACGACAAGATCAGAATCATGCGCAAACCCGTCGATGATTTCCTATATTTACAAAAGTATTATAATCACGTCCGATTCTATATCTCAAATCTGAACCACACGCATATCTCCGAACCACCACTGACTCTATCCCTTGTCTCATGAACTCCCTCAACCCAACAACTCGAGTAAATCCCAATACACCACAGAAAACACCATAACTCTCCTCAACTCCTCACATCTTCTTAACAAGCAACCAGTCATTATAAACAGACTCCCCACACCGAAAGCCCTCATTCCCAACCTTCTCAAACCCCAATTTCCCATAAAGCCTCTGCGCAACATGGTTCTGCTCCCACACCATGAGCCACACATACTCAAAGCCCTTGGCCCGGGCCGCCTTCTCCACGGCATCTATAAGCCGCTTGCCAATCCCATAGCCCTGCGCCGCGGCATCGACGTACAGTCTCCGCATCTCGGCGTTCTTGGTCACGTCCCCCGGTACGCACGGCTTCGAGCGCTTCCGGACGAGCTGCACGAAGGCTAGGACTTTGCTCGTGGTAGTATCGCGTGCGACCCATGTTTGCACGGACGGGTCTGCGAGGTCGGTTTGTATGACGGCCTCGGTGTATGTTGAGGCGAGGAAGTCGACGAGGTCGTCGGGGGGTATCACGTGGCCGAAAGTGGCTGTGAAGACCTCGGTGCCTATCTTTGCGATGGCTGCGGCGTCGGAGAAGACGGCGTGTTCTATTGTGATATCATTCCGTGTGATAGGGTCCGGTTTGGTGAGTTTTTGAAGCGGGATTGTTGGTATTAAGAGGGCTTCTGTGCCGGTGCCGTTGATTGTGACCATTGTGATTACTTGATGACTTGTTGTCGGTGTTGCTGGCGATATTGGGGAGCTCAACTCTTGATGGTGAACGAGTATGGTGGTCAACAGGGAATCTGACTCCTTGAACGGCAAGAAAACACAGACAAATCAATGCTCTCGATGTTGAAGTTATTCACGTCCCGTTTCATTCTTTCTATACGAAATACACATATCACGACGAACACCTGGTAACTACTCCCCTAAATATATCTACTCGCGCATGCCTGGGACATTTGCTTCCGATACGTGTAACCGGTCGACCGCCATGTCGTTTCTGGCGCGCGAAGGGCGTCCAGTCAGAACGACATCGGCGGATGGCGCCACGCCCTATTATACTAAAACCCCCCAGCCCAGAATCCGGAATGCCTACCTGCCGAGCACGAAATCACGGAAAATTCCGTATCTAAAACATTCCTTCGACAAATCCCGTATGCATATCCTTCCGTTATGGATTGCAGGGCTGGGTTTCAGATTCTACGGGATCATCATCCGTCCCACACGTTTTCTTGTTAGTAAACTGGCACGTCATGCGGGCATGAGACAGAATCACTATCGTAGTACATATACGGATACAGATGGATTAGGTAGAGAAGATGCGAATGAATATATGGAATAAACACTACCTAAGCGACCAAATTATCAACAGTTTGTATTATTACATATGTACTCTATGATCTTTCAGTATTAACGATGAATGTTCCGCAGAAGCGCCTAGTCTATGATCCTACTTACAATACAATTTTTCGACGGGTCAAAAAGAACACCCTATCTAGTCGAGTGACAAGATAGAGAGAGAGAGAGAAAGAGAGATAGCAACGGAGCGGCTCGATCGGTTGCTCGGTGGTATACGCGCCCCTTTCTATGCTTTGCCCCCCTTTTCTAAAAGTTTTCGGTTGAATGAAAATCCATTGAAAATAAAAGTGCTATGTCAGGGTATCTTGTGTTCACTTCAAGGTCGAAGTGAGGACTCGACCGTCGTCCAGTCTTACTACATCGTTACTGTCACCTTTGTGCACGCCCTCGTGGCCGTCTTCTGCAATGCTGGTCTCGTAGATTTCCTCGACCTTCGTGCCAGGTTCGTGCGGAACAGGCGAGAACTGCTCTACTTCTTCAACCTCTTCATCCGCCTGGAACTCCAACCCTTCCTCGTCTTCCTCCTGGATTGTGATCTCGCCGCTTCGCCTTCCTAGCCCGGCGGTACTGCCACTCCGACTGTGGCTGCTGGAGCCCGTACTGCCGCGGCCCCCCGACGAGTTCTGGATCGAGAGCATCGGCCCCTTGAAGAGACTGCGCTTTCGTTTCGCAAACATTACAGACTGATTTCCATTCGAGAACGGGTTGGGCGAGCCAGGTGGATTGAGGCTCCCTGGCGCAGGCATACCCTCATTGAAATACGCCAGCGGCGGTCCTCGCACGAGTCGGATATTGGAGGGGAAAGCCGTCGATGTCGGAGTGGCGGGAAGAATTTTGACAGAATGGTGTGGAGATCGCGCCGTTGCCAGAGGCGTCTTCGTGGTCGAAACAGACCCTGTCGAACTGGTTGAGCTGGCCTTGGAGTGAGTGTGATGGTGGTGAGGCATGGTTCTGATCGACGATAGAGAGGATGATGTCGACTTGCGTCCACGTAGTCCATGCGATGAGCGGCGCATATTGGATCGCGGCGTCAAGGGAACGGGCGAGAGAGATTGGCGTTTATACGTCATAGCCGTGGATATCTTGAGTCCAGTCGGGTGAGCTGTTGAGAGAGCGGTGGGCACAGGTTTCCTGGAAACATGGTTTCGAGCTTCGCCCATCTCTCCAACGTGCCCGTTAGCGTGCCCTATTGAATGCTGACTCGAAACAGTTCCCGGGGATTTGCTCGTATGTGGTCGAGGACTGGGGTTGGTCGAAGAGTTCCCGCCCGCCTGACCGTCTTTGGGCACCAGGTTCGGGGTAGAAATGCTGCCGCGCTTGCTTGGCCTGTGTCTCCTGGTACTCTCTACAATCCAATGGGTCCAGTTTTTCCAAGTCGCGACAATGGCGTGCGACGGATTCCTGCGCGACTTCTGCGGCGCGCTATGCCCATGTTCGCCGCCGTCGCCCATCGCGCCCGCTGTGGTCACCAGATGAAGCGTCGAGCCCCTAGATCGTGCGCTTCGAAGAATGCCTTCTTTGGGAGGGGGGATAGGTCGTCCGTGTCGAGATGAACTGGCTGAACGTACCGACTCCTTGTCGACCGAGAGTGGGGGTATAACGGTGTCGGGAAACATACCCTTCTGTTTCGAATCGAGGAAACTAGGCAGGTCAGTCATTGTAAAATCAACATAGTGCGCGCTTCTTCTCTCGGGGCGGCCTCGCGTTCTAGGTAGCTGCGATTCTGCCAGTCGATAATGGCCACTCGGATCATCGCCCAGATTGGGAGCCATTCTTTCGAGCCTACCGGACGCGGTTGAAATGCGACGCGAGTGTCTGTTCTCCCCCTCTCTTTCCCTGCGTTTCCTCTCCCGTCGCTTTGCTTTCTGTTCTTCTTTCTCGAGCAGTAAAGTCCACCAGCCGGCTAATGCGTCGCACTTCTGAGCGAGAACACTCTCCATTACAGCATCACTATCCACACCAGCGCTGCGCATTCTCTGAAGACAGTCTCTTTCCAATGCGGTAGAGAAAGGGGGTGACTGACGTTGCTCGAGAATGGCTTGTTGTCGGGGGGCATATTCGGCGAGAAACGGATGAGCAAGGATGTCTGGTAACGACGGCCGGAGGAGAGGCCGCTTCGACAGAAGCAGCTTGATCAAGGACACGGCATCGTCGGGTAAGTGGTCTCGATATTTTGGCTCCTCGGACAATATCTTTGTTCTCGTTATATTATCGTCATCGTCGTCAAAGGGGAGCTCGCCACACAAAAGTGCGTAGAGAATGACGCCCAGACTCCAGACATCCACTTTCTCTCCGGCGTATTTCTCTCCCCGCAGCATCTCAGGGGCCGAGTAGCATATAGTACCGCAGAATGTCTGTAGGTAGTTGGACTTGCCTTCGTACTCACGAGTAAAGCCAAAGTCTACTAGTTTCACATTTTCGTGCTTATCGAGGAGGATGTTCTCAAGCTTAAGGTCGCGGTGCACGCATGACTGCTGATGGACATAAGAAACAGCGCCAACGAGTTGAGCGAAGGTCTTTTGAACTTTATCGACAGGTAAGGGCCCATGTTTTAAGAGGTAGTTATAGAGCTCGTCTCCTGCAACATTGAGTTATTAGTCGAGCCCCGGCGCAAACACCTGAGCACAGCTTACCTGGACAGTACTCTAGAACCATCCACACGAGCGACTCTGTCACGATGACCTCGTATAGTCTCGCGATGTGCGGGTGGACGAACTGGCGATGATGATGGATTTCGCGGGCCAAGTTCGAGTCATCTTTGTTGGCTGATTTGAGTACGACCTACTCAAGTCAGAGAGAGGGTAACAAGGACGTGGCCATATGCAGAACGAGAGAAAACAAACCTTGGAGCCATTCGTGAGTTTGTGGTGGGCGAGGTAAACTTTTCCAAAGGAACCTTTGCCTATCAGCTTCCCAAGAGAATAGTTGCCAACATTCTTGAGGTCCTTATTCGAGAATTCGCTGTAACAAGAGACATGTTGCTTAGTACGGATTACCGGGTTGGCCAACGGCCCAATGACCGTGATGTCGACTTACTCGAGGAGTGCCTGATACGAACTAGCGAGCTGGACAGATGCGTGGTTAGTAAAATGCGTGGCAACCTCCCCCTACACAGCATCTTGCATGTATTATATGTGTAAAATTCACAAGGGGCCGAGTGAGATATTCACCTTCGCCTTCCGTCCTAACACCTCACCCTTGGCTTTGGATGTCTGCATATCCCCAATGACAGCCGCCTTGGGAATCAATCCCTTCCCAAGCAGAGTATGGCCTTGTAAACGCGTGGATAGTGTCCTGTATTCCGTATTCCGTATTCCGTATTCCGAATAAATATGAGAGCGTGTATGCGTGTGAGAGTTAAGGACTATTCTCGGTAGAAGAAAACGAAAGGAGAAAAGAGCGAATAGACGCTAGTTTGGTCTGTATGAGTATTCCGTACTGCCGAACAGGGGATCACAGGGAAAGGCGCGGAGACAACGACGGCATCGAGCAGGCTAGGGTGCTTAGGAGGAGCAGAGTTCACATAGACAGCGGCGAGCGTGTCGTTGAGAAGACGTCGAAGTCGAGGCTCGGGCGGAGATACGGATGGCAGACAGTAGCTGGCGAATGCGCCGGAGGGCTCCGATGATGGGATATCCGAGAGTCGGCGGGTGCAGCGAAGGCCAAGGAAAGCACGCTGAAGCAAACGAGGCAGTATTCAAGAAGGATGCTGTGTGAGTTTTGATTAGGAAGGAGGAGGAGGCGAGACCTAGACTTGGGTCATATTCATGCGGGTATGGACGAGCCCGGTGGATATCAATCACGAGCTACCTGGTGATAGTTGAAAATTAAACAAAATGAAGGAGCGAGGGAAGAATAAAGATACAAGTTGGGCTATTCGCCCAACGTCTAGTCCAAGGCGTGGATGTTCAGGTTCTACTTGCAGCAGGCTCCAATAGCCAGCCAGATCATTAGAAGTATGGATTATAGTCGTGCCTGGACGTGTGCAGGCAGTGGGAGTGTCACGAAGGCGGGAGCGGGAACGTTGAAATGAAGGTCGAAGGGGGTTGCTGACGTTTAAAGTTTGAAATGCACCTTCGTACGGATTACGGATTGGATTACGGACGGCGGATTACGGATTACCGCTTCGCGCCTAGAGAGGTTAAGGTGCTCCCGGTAATAATGAGGCGCTAATAAACAGCATTTTGAACTTGGATGGCGTAGTGCAGGCTAATCAGCGCACTAGCCTGCCTAGGTACCTTAGGTAGGCACTAGCAGCCTGCGTACACGTGCCTGGCACCCTGAAATAGCGTGCCGACTACTAACTAGAAGGGGTAACTACGACGCCTTGGTCTGCACGTGTTTTCCGTACTGTAATCCGAGGTACGAGTACTAATCCGTACGATTAGGTACTGAATAACGCGTAATTGCTCGCATACGATACCTACCTAGCTGTAATCCGAACGAAATATATCATTATGTCCATTAGGTCTCCAGGAAATCCGTCAGTAGGTCATCCGTACGGTAAGGATTCATGAATTACGAATTGCCTACCTACCCGGTAATGAAGCCCGTTGGTAGCTCTATGAATGGACTCGTCCGGAATACACATCATATGTTTACGGATTACACCGGCTATGAGGTGCTAGCCTATGGCATTGTAATCCGTACGTGCCATCATCGAAGTGCATCAGTGCTTTTCCTTTGTTTCGTAGTCGTCTTTTGGTCGACAGTCTTCCGTGCCATTCACCTCGTCCTTCCGCCAGTCAGTATCGAACGGAATAAAGCATCCCCACGATACATGATGATCTTCACTCCCGACGTATGATCCATCGTCGGCCAACTTCGACACAGACGCATGCAACACCTTGAAATTAAAACGGTTGAGCAGATGCTTGCCGGAATAATTTGGTTTACTCCTGGCAAATAGATCATACCTGGCAACTTCGTACATATGTGTGCGGATTATACTGTACGAAGGACGGAATTCGTACGCTGCGGGTTATTATTATGAGCTCGTGCATCGTGGGCATGTACCATCTGCTGATACCTCAGTCTCGCTGCTCAGGCCAGGTGTTGGCGCGGTTCCATTCTACCGGAGCGTGCGCATGCTTCATAATCAGCCGTGGGCTTCTGGAAGCGCTGCGTAGAATTGATGATGCCCGTTGATTCGCTGTTTTCATAAGATATCGCAGGCGATCGGTACCAGGGCTGGAAATACAGCGCCAGGACAACCCATCTTGAGCCGGTTGTCTGTAGGTAATCGGAATGCACCTCGCAATGGATCGTCCCTGTTGAGAAGGGTAGGTAAGGAGATGACAACATCTGGTGAGAGCTCACTTTGATCCCTGCGGTGCTTGTCGGCGAGGGCTCGCACACGGAACAAGGCACTTACATGATAGGGTAGGTAGGCTCAGATGATTTCCTTTCGGTGTTCTCTCATCTATATCAATACTTAGCAAGCAACGGTAAAACTTACATCAGTTATACCTATGTTAAAGAATAGGCGAGTATGGAAGAGGCTACGCTGAGAAATAAGGACATGGCTGTAGGAAGTACTCGATATTAGGCATAATTTGCAGCACGCTTGGATCTTGAGACTATGGTCACCAAGGGGCTATTGCTTGCCCAATTTTGACAGACCAGAGCAAGGACGAGTGAGTGATGAGACATGCAAGATTCGGTTTTGCGGCGCACATCACGCTGACAAGAAGATATCATCGCGAATTGCAGACTTATCAGGATACCTACTTACGCATATGTGTTTTCTTGAGAATACCTAACCTCCCGTCTTGGCGTCCACAATGATATATTCCACTTAGACTTCTCACGGAGATAGTGTGGCCTTCGGGGATTGCTCGCTTATCCAGTTTCGAGTAGTCGAGGAAATGGTTATCCATCGACACAGGTATACAGAGAATGAAGCAGAGATTTGCTATGGAACAGTGGCGAGTGGTGCGTATATTCCGTATTGGTAGGCGAAAACCCTCGAAACGAAGACCGCGCTACTTGTCCTCGGTTCTCTCCTGGCTGTTGGTGTTTATTCCTTCAAGCATCTAGACAGTCGGACCATTATTGTTGGCCAGCTGGTCAATGGCCGGCGCAAGGTTATTCTCCTAGGAAACGCCTGCGTGGAAGTAGCTCGCAGATATAGTGCCAGGACGATTTGTAGGGGGGGTCCAGATCTGCAAAACTGAGATTCAACGACAAATACGATGTGTCCAGGTTTCTCGGGTCCTCTATCCCACGTTCCGTTTGCTACAGCTGGACGGATTATACAGACCCGTCAACCGGCAGACTGATCTCGCAAAAGGCAAAGCACGAAGAATGATCAAAGACTGGCTGACGGTTCAGATGGTCTCAGGATTCAGTCTGGTCCACGCTCGCATGGCGTAAATGCAAGCTTCCTCCACGCGATTGTCAGACGGGGCGATCCGTGAGGTGACTGAATATCCAGGTAGAAGGTTGGCTTTCTGTACGCGATAAAGGAGTTCATAGCCATCAAAGGACCGATCCTGTGAACCGAATCAAGCGGCTTCTACCGGACATTACTCAACTTGAAGTCACGGTGCAGAGCGCGGATATGAGCTCGCCAGAAAGCATCGTGACAAAAAGGCCGTGCTTGCCAGTTTGGCTTGGCTGATTGTTCGTGGCGTTTCGATTTTGGACGAGTTCAACAGCTGTACGAGTATGAAGTCATGTTAAAAACCCATAATCCTAACGCCCGGAAGAGGTAGCTCTGACATGCGCCATCAGGCTGAAACGTCGACTTCAGGTCAAACAGTTTAACAACAAGTTGACACGAACGTTGAGGTTTACGACCACGCGCGAGATTCCCGTTCCGTACGGACCTGCGCTTTAAAAATACTGCGTGTGCCAAGAAATGCCAAGTAAGCTAAGGATTTAGTCAGATTTAGTACGTACGCTAGTGTAATCCGTATGCTTCAATATATCAATATTACTATACGGATTAATGAATTAAGACCTCGTCGTCTTCTGGAGGAGGCTCCGCTCTTCAAAAATGAGGCTGTACTGGATTACAGACCTAAAAAAAAGACCCCCAAAAACACCAACTGCATCAAGATCCCTTTAAACCTTTGATTCAACACACTTTTTGAATTGATAAGCTGTACGATCGGTTGTCTCCTCACAATCTTTGGGCATAGTTTTGACGTTATCGCGTTGATAAATACCGACTATGCTACATGCCATCCGTACTACAAGACTCATGTGATCTGTACGATGAGACATGAATTCAAAAACTCCCAAGCTGTCCTCTTTGTATTTCAACGGGAACAACACTCTTCCGATTAAATACAATAGTTGAGATAGTGATCGGCCAAATCCTGTCAAGATTTATACACCGACATCGCTCAGAACTTGACATTCTCTTCGACAAAGCGAGCGCATCATCCTCGGGCATGTCCCTCCTCCAAAGACACTCTGCGCCCTTTCCTTTGATCCTCTTACGTGTCTCTTCGATGAGCCAGGGCCGACTGGAGAAGTGGAAGCTGTATTGGTGCTCGATTCGCTGGTCATAACAGCCTCGACAGGCTCCTTCAAATTCTTTACCTTGTAGCGACGATACATGGAGTCTTCGTCTCCATAGTATGAGCGAGTGGCTGTTTGAGATCGTGAAGACGCAATTGGCGCGAGCATCCCCAAGAATGCCGGGAAGGGATACTACACTCGTGGAAGGGCCAAACACCTCGCTTGCCATCCTCTCCGTCAATGAGCATATGTCGGCGCTCGCAGCTCTCACAAGCCCACCCCGTTTCTCTGCCCAAAGCGCTGGATGTATAATGCATCGACGCGTCTCCTATCGTCCAGGGATCTTGCGTATGTAATCTCCCCAAGGGCCTCCTTGTGTCAATTCAACAATGATCGGGTTCACAGGGCACATTTTCCTTGCGATGGATGTCAACCTCGAGCGTCGGACGAGCTCCGGCGTCTTCAAAGAAGCCAGCGAGAGAAACCATCGGATGTATCGATCCCGGCCTTCGCCGCCAAGCAAACACATTCTTATTTTGGAAAGCAACTGAGAATGTCAGCAAGATATAGATCGGAGAGATGCTCGGTACTAACTGTTCGCCAAGAACCAGAAAAAGTACAGATCGAGAGGTTGGGCTTGTCGACGGGCCACGCGGTGTCGATATCTCGTAGGGTCCTCAATCGAAAGGGGTTGCGAGCCAGCGGCGGACCAGTGAAGGGGCGAGGCATCGGTGTATCGATTGCGTCGATGCCGTCTTCGCCCTCGCTTTTCTTGTCTTTCTTGCCCTTGCCTTTTCTTGCCCTTGCCTCTCTTGCGGACAGTCATTTTTGGGGGGCGGGTAATAGATGGGACTGATGTCGGAAACAACAGGGAAAGCGGACCAAGATACAACCAGAGCAGTCAGAAGGCACAATTACTAGGGGAACTTTCAGATCAACCAGAATTGCGCCGAATTCGATGAAGATGAATGCAGATAGCCCTCTTGCGACTTCAGACTATACGGTAGGGTATAGGTTCTAGCAGAAGAGAGCCCTGCGGCAGAGGTCTTACGTCATAATATCGCCATCGTCAACAAGAGAGGCATAAACACCGCGCCACCGCGGGATTACGCGTCCTTAAGACTCAATTACCGCGCAAGTCAATTGCTACCGAAGATATACTGGACTTGAACAACCACCCGTCGACCCTTGCACGAGGGCTCAACAGCAACAAGAAATATTCTCATTCAGTATGATCGGATAAGTGCCCAACACATATAGCGAATTGACGCTAAAGAGATGCAGCAGAAATCAATGGGCAACTACCAAAGCCAGGGAAGATATTCAGACACATGGGCACCCGCCTGCGCAGCAATCTCAACAGTCTGAGCCAGCTTCAATTGAAGGAAACCCTCCGATCATGGAGGAAGCTGTTGAACCCTATGTCCCACCAGACTCAAGAGCCAGGCCCAGGGGAGGGTGCCGCGTCCGCTGAAGCACCAGTTGAACAGCCAGGGCCCCGGGGGAGGGTGTCGCGTCCGCTGAAGCACCAGTTGAACAGCCAGGCCCAGGGGAGGGTGTCGCGTCCACTGAAGCACAGATTGAGCAGCCTGGCCCAGCTGATACTGAAGGGAAGCCTCCGATCGTAAAGAATCCTATCGAGCCTGAGCCCCGGGAAGACTCAACAAGTTCCTCCAGACAAGAAAAAAAAGGAAAAGGGAAAGGAAAAGAGGCTGTGCCTACCCTCAAAAAAGACAGGGCCTGATGACGCGTCTGCCACCACGAAGAATTTGCAGCCAAGGTCCTCTCGCTTATCCGTGCCCAACGCTACTCCGACCGAGTTGATGCTTCTCCCGGGAGCTATCCACTATTACATGCAGTTTGCAGACATAGAGCCTTTCTCACGGGACTTAGCGGTACCCATCGTGGACGTGAATATCGAGAGTCCGGAATTCTGGACCCCTCTGCCACTGGCAGAGGGACGATATCTAGCAGGGGGATAGAACCGCGCCACCGGGAGTTGAGAAGGATTACTGGCTGACTCACGTGCTGCCGGGTCTCATCAACATGCTACAGAAGCTTGAGACGCATGAATGGATGGCATCGACCGAACTGGATGCCGTCATTCGCTTGTTTGTGTGGAATCGAGACCACATTGCAATTGAGCCTACGTTTGGGCACATGCTTTCAGAGTCCTTCACTAGCTTCCATGGTATGTCGCCATGGCAGGGCAGAAAAAAATACTCGCCGGAGCTGCTGTAGCAATGTTCGGAGGGTTGCGCATAATGGGTGGTGTAGCAGACCTGACGCACTGGTACGTTATGCTAGTTGTCGTCCGTGACAATACTGCCTACGTTTTTGACTCCATGCCGAGCCGTGAAGCGCAAAAGAGTCACAGGGAAGGCATTCAATTTTCTAAAAGACACCCTGGCGAGACATGGTCACGTCACACAACGAAGATTTATCGGCTCCAACCACGCTTCTCAATGTTCCCTTAATGCACCAGTTCGACGAATGGTCCTACGGTGTCCAGGCCGTTATGGTGCCACTTCTATTGTGTCAAGAACCCGAGACTGCGATCAATCAGTACCGCAGTAACACACCAATGCACGGGAACACGGCGATCTTGAACCTTAAAAGACGACTTGAGGCTGCTACAGCCTTCAGAATAACTGAGATAGGGGGCCAGAACTTTGAATTTGCCCACGTGTCCAAGCCCGCGGAGGACGAGGAAGGCAACAATGAGGCTGAATCAAGCACAAAGAAGAAGCGAGGGAAGCAGCCCAAGAAGCAGCCCAAGAAGCAGCCCAAGAGTCCCGAAGGCAAGCGTCGATCAGACTCAAAAGATGAGGTATTTGACAGAGAGCATTCAGATTATACAACAAGGCTGACACTCACCAGAAATCGAGTCGCAAGCGGCAGAAGCAGGAGGAACCCACTGTCTCTGACAATGTTAGGGTTACCCGCTCGGCCACCAACCGTGCAAAACAGACAGCCACCGAAGACACAGAGCAGCAGAATATAGCGATCGAGAAGCCGCCTCCTGCTGCTGGCGATGAAACCCTCCAACGGATCGAGGAGGCGCCACCCTGCTGCTGCCGATGAAACCCTCCAACGGATCGAGGAGGCGCCACCCTGCTGCTGCCGATGAAACCCTCCCTAGTGGCCCCGTGGGAGGTGACCAAGACTTAGACTCTGACAGCGATGACTATGATATCTTGCACCCCATTGCTGACGATGATGAAGACTCTGGCGAATTCTTTGATGCCACCATGGGCCCCCAAGACTCCGATGCTTTGGGGAAGGCCCTTCGACTCAGCGCCACCCCTTCCTACATTGGACGATTTGCCTGCACGTGATAAAGTCAGTAAGTCGACTAGAAAGGGTCCGAATGTGAGTGAGACACCCTCCAAAAAGGCCAAAGGGAAGCAGGTCCGGGATCGGACTTCTACTCAATCACCGAGCCCCCACAGAAGCCCCCCCACAGAAGTCATCGTCGGAAGGTGTTTCCGTTGGGAGACATCCGAACATACCAAAAGGGTGACACAGAAGACGATATCGTGAGGATGGAATACACAGGTCCCCATTAGCGGGAAGAGCGTGCACGCCGTATTGAATCAGGGGGGATATCCCACTTCCTTACAGGTGGGAGGGCGAGACCTTCAGGCAGAGTGCTCGACGTTACACGATGCCAACCCCTACAGGCTGGAGGGGTTGGACTTGGTATAGAAACAATTATTACGAACTACAAGCCGTTAACAGAGAACCAGAAAATACCCCCAGACGCCAGCGAAGGGGGGGGAGGAGTTAATGGAATTGGATGAGAAAGGAAAGCCTCGTAGGGACCTGATCGGCTCGGCGCCAAAGACGCCATGAGAAGAACGGTCTCTCATGAAGTCTACGAAAGGGTTGAATAGACTGCCAAAGTTGTTGAGGCTGGAGGAGAGGACCAGGGTTGTTTTTTCTGGTGTTTGGTTTGGTATTGACACGGCAAACTGTTGGGTACGCTTACAGATTATCGGATTGTAATTCATGTAGATATTCAGGCTGCCGGTAGAATACGGAGAAGGCAATTGATTTCAAGCAGTCTAACGTCGATTGTTATTGCGCGTATCAACCTCATCAACATCGACTGACTACCTACCTATCAGACTTGTCTCTATAGCCGTGCAATAATACGATCGGTCGGATGCCGCTTGGGATTATCACGAGTCTTGACGGCGACGACGTGGAGGCCATGGGGACTGCAGTCACGCTGCCGAACACGGGCCCAATTAAAATTGGAGGATTATACGGAAGGTTACACGGCAGCGGATGCAAGATGCAGCTCGCGCAGCCTATCATACGATGACACGACCACACAACAAAGGTACAGATTATGTATTGTGACCAAATAGAACGCGAGGATCCGCGCGTAATCCGGGTAGGAAGATAGAAAGGGCTGGCGGCAAGGGTGGGCTGGGATGTGAAGCTGCAGATACCGTATGCCGTGAAAACATACGTGACCAATAGCAAGAAGAGGATATATTGTACGATCGGACTATTGAGTCGAAAATATCAGTTATTTGTCAGACAGGGAGATGATGTCTCACAGCCGCCTACCCGCTTGTTGCCTACACTCCAATAATCCATACAACGTGCTGAGGCCAGTATGTCCCAGGCACGGTCAAAGCATGATTTGCAGCAAAAATACGGCTTTTGTGTTCACAGCAACAATAAGATACACTGTCTCAGTACTGTGCTGCAAGTATAAAAAGGCAGGGCTATCGTACAGACTCACCACCGGACTTGCTTGCTATCCCATTCTTCCCACAGTTTAGGTCGCAGGGTGACCTACTTGCATGCATAGTCAACTTCCACAACCAACATTGGACTTGCCGCAGCCATGATACCAGTCACAAAAAGCAAGAGCAAAATTTTGCAGACACTTCCACGAACTTCGATTACGCGGATACGGTCTAATTTGCTGTGGGCTGTGGCTTTTGGGACCCGGGATGCATCCGAACAAGCCTAATAATGTCGTCGGGAAGACGTTGAAGGCGTTGTTGACGCGGGGTTAGTCCGGTAGTTGGGGCCCGGGCATAAAAGGCATGTTATTCTTCTCCTGCTTCCTCCTCCTCGATAGAACACAGAACACAACTTCTTCGTCTCTACGCTAACGGATCCAATTTACTACGCTCTCTTCCTCGACAGCATCTCTTTTACCCGGCTTTCGGTAAGGTATCCGTGCTTCCTGTGACAGATTATCTACTAAACTCTCGCGACAGGTTCTCCATCTCGTCGTCCATCATGTCTCGCAACCTCCCCTCCAATGTCGCGCACTCCGTATCCGAATACGCCCCTCTGCCGTCAATAGAAGAGGACCAGATTCTTCGGACGGGACGATCGGACGAAACCACCCTGGTTACTAAATACAGGTGCGGCGGTTGAAACAGGATGTGAGGGAATTGACGGGTCGACTTCAGCGTTTTGAGCTGCCTCTTGAAGAGAGGATTAAACAAGAAGTTCGACTAGAATGTGACGACTAGTATGTATGACTTTGCTCTGATCGATCAATTGCTAACTTGTTGTAGTCTAGACAAAATGCGGCGAACGATAGCGCAAGAGGTGTATACCCGGGTGATGGCGGCGCTGGATATCCAGCAGCGAAGGCCTGGTGGCGAGGGTCTAAACCCCGCTTTCATCGATACGTTGGTCGACGAGACCGTACGGAGGAGGCTCAGACAGCATAGCGAGAACATCTCGCCATCTGTCCCCCAAGCACTCCTCGGTCGGGCGCCGTCGCCATCGACCATCGCCCAGACACCTCGGCCCGCATCGCGCAACAGAACAGACTGCTGCAACAGACCTTGTTGCAACAGTCTCGACTCCGTCAACAAGGGCCACGATCGTCGATATCCCGCGCCTCGTCTCGTTCTTCTGCTTTGTCTTCTGCTTCTCCATCTCCATATGTGTCTTCTCGTTCCCCGTCTGCACTTCCCCCCACGTCCCCCATCATCTTCACGTCCCCCATCATCCTCTCGTCGCCCCGGGCCACTGCAGCCCATCATAATGTCATCGCCTTCCCCTTCCCCTTCCCCTTCCCTTCCCCTTCCCTCTTCCACCCCCTCAGGGGGGGGGGTCAAATACCCCTGTGGCTAAATGCCAATTCTCACCCTCGGGGGGTTCAAATACCCCTGTGGCAGGACGCCGATTTCAGCCCTCGGGGGGTTCAAATACCCCTGTGGCAAAATGCCTCTTCTAACCCTCGGGGGGTTCAAATACCCTGTGGCAAGACGCCGACTTGCTTGGGCCGGTCCCAATGGAGGATAATGGGGGGATTCGATGGGGGCGATAGGGAATTCGACATATACGCGGATCCTCTGGATACTGGTCGGAGCATTGAGGACGGCGTTTCGGGTGATTTGGGGTATTCGGCGGAGTTAGGGCATGAGTTCGATGGCGACGATGATGGCAGTTCTACACCACGGCCACCATCAACAAGGTCTTCGTGGTCGGAGGGTTATACATTTTCAGGCGTCTTCGAGGATCAATCATAACTCGTGGCGATATCTTGACTTTTGACTTTGAGCATTGTGATGATGGGCTTTTGAACGTGATGTTATATGATATGTATGCCTAGTACCAGGGATTTTAACGATCGAAGTCATGACATCGCTACGTCTAAGTCTAGGTGTCGCGAGGTTAACGCTTGCGACACCATGACTTTGACGTAGCGATGTCATGACTTCGATCGTTGACACCTTCGGAGATCTTATGTTCCCCTCCTCCCTCCAGCGTCGTGATACGCTAAACATCAATTATCCAGATATTTTAATGGGCAAGCTTCGATCCAAAGGCTATCTGTCGGCTAGGCTCAGAGATTGCATCAGCTCCTCGATGGGCTTCGGGGGTCTGCAACGTGGGTTCTTTGGGACAAATTTATGCCGCCCTTCAATATACTCATTCCCGCCCTCCAGTCGAATTATTTCCTTGATATGGATGGGGATGCGTTCGATCCACGCCTGGATCTTAGACTGGGGGAGATCTTGCCAACATTTGGTCCACCTGTTGATAGCATCTGCTCGAGTCTGTGGCGCGCCGTAGCGGGTAGTCTGCCGCTTCATCCAGTACTAGCAAGGCTCTATAGCATTGAGGTCGGGAGAGTTCGGGCACCAGTCAAAGCGTTTGACCTGTGCTTTCTCGTAGAAGATATCCCGAACCTTGTGCTCGTGGGCGGGTGCGCTTATCTTCTTGGACAACGGTATTAGGGCGAAGTATCTCTAACGATTGAGCGAAGGGAAATAACTTCGGATGCAGTATCTCCCT
Source organism: Xylaria sp. L1 SY-2022 (assembly GCA_023079495.1). Lineage (NCBI taxonomy): Eukaryota > Fungi > Ascomycota > Sordariomycetes > Xylariales > Xylariaceae > Xylaria > Xylaria sp. L1 SY-2022. Next base: position 94,378 of record JALIDW010000013.1, on the reverse strand, counting down.
TTGGTATCGATACCAATCAATCGACGTACTGCCACGTTTATTCATGCGTATAGATCGGGTCAATAGACCCATATCTACGTTGAATACCCAAGTTGCTTTGGGTAAGATCGGATCTTTGCCCTTCTTTTTTTCGGTTTTTCGGTTTTCTGGTTGTGCTTGTTGCTTGTCTCGATCGCTGCTGCCGCTGCCTCTGCCTCTGCCTCTGCCGCCTCCTCCCGATCCTGCTTCTTTTTTTTCAAGGCCCGATTGGCAACGGTATATCGGCTCAAATTCGACATTCAAGCGCTCGACATCGGCCATAGAGGCATCGTACTGGGTCTTCGTCTCTGCGCCCAGCAATGGAAGGGGCCTTTGAGGTCATACGAAAAAGAGCCCCAAAACATGAACTCGCGATTGCTCTTCCATCGAGTACGTACACGGGAGGGATGTACGCTCTCGTCGGTCTTTCGCCATACCCGATACGATCCTCGTCTAATGTTCAATAAAACAGACGTTTCGTCGGTCCAAATCACTCGTTTCCAGTCCTCCAATGTCCAATGTTGATGCTCCAAGCACCACTTGAGGCGTTCTTCCTTCATTCCGGGAGTGAGGCCCTGGCTTTTTAGTGGTCTTAGTCTTTTTGTATCCAGCCTTCTTGAGGATTCGTCGAACGGTGGACGAGGAGATGTCGAAGCCCTCGTTAACCAATTCGCTCTGCTAGGGCTGCACAGGTCTTTTCCCTCCCGTTTCGATCGTTCGAGATCTTGCTAACGATCGTTTTTCTGAGGGTGAGGTGTCGCTTTGAGGGTCGACCGGACTTCTTCTCTTGATACCACTCATCTTGAACGACGATTTGGGTCAATTTAGGGTCGAATCCTCGTTTTACTGCCTTTGCATATATACGGTTGATCTGGGACTCGGAAAGATCGCAGAGTGCAGAAATTTCACGGGCTGTCATCCCTCCGCCGAGTGGTGAGCTGAGGAAGGTAACGATCGCCTGTGTGGCAACGTTGGCATGCGTTTTTCCTTTCATTCTCTCGTGTTGATGAAAACGTTCGGCGAAGCTGTTGAGGACGATACATCGGTAGGTTGGTCTTGCGACGGTACGGACTACGGATTACGAGTAATCTGTAAGAAGATTTTTCAGCTCCGGGTGATTATCGTCTGCACTAGCTTCCGCTACGGATTAGTAGTCCATAAATACCAATCTGTTCGTACCTAGGATGCCCAGAAACCCCATGGTGGAAATTGCAACGTCGGCTGTAAGGTAGTTGAGGCATTTGACAATCAAATGTTCAATTTAGACCCTCTAGATCGGCCATCTCCCTTCGATATGAGTTGAATCTGGACGGCTAGAGAGTCCAGTGATTGATTACGCGGAGGCTATACGCATTCCTCCAGACTGCCTCCATCTTCCGCCCATATGCCACACTTTGGCGCATGTTTTAACAATTATTCTGTGAGCGAAATAGACGATCGAACGCCTATAAGTTTAAGTTTAAAAGATTACACAGTTCCAAACTGCTCTAGCTGCGAGTGTCTAGCTACATCGTGGTATCAACAACCTCGCTATCTATAGCGCTCGTAAAAAAATCTCGAATCCGTATGCAGGTTGCGAGGTTTTATTCATCAAATCCGTACAATTTACAATAAAAGGCACATGCATTTAATGATTACGCTAAGGAACACACTAAGGCTCTTGGCGCATACGCTATAGATTTTAGTGCATTTTTGGGCATTTTGCCACACGCACTTCTTTTAAATCGCGGGTCCGTATCTGCCACATGCGGATTACGGATTAACTGCTAGCGCATAACGGATAGATGCATTATAGCTACGGAATCGACTATGTACTAAGTATGTCCTTAACCATGAGGCGCTAGTACAGAATAGGTATAAACACAGTATGAAGTTTGAGTCCCAAACAGTATCTTCAATCCGACCACGGAGACTCTTTTGAGGTTCGTACGGAATACTCTCCCGAATGATCCTCCTTGCCAAACGAATTGAATGATAATCCGTACCTCTTCTTCTTATCCTTCTCTCTTCTTTAGACCGACACACTGTAAAAGCTCGGTGGCATGATAACAGACCAGGAAATCGCCATGGATTGGAGCTGCCCGCCGCACGACGTCACCAGATTGTCGTGGAATTGATTCCGTATTGCCGAGAATCGACTCATGGCTTTCGTAGATGCTGCCATGCTGGCAACATGCTGAAATATATCGGCTGCGCATCGGCTATATATTTTGATTGCGTCATGAAGTCCACAAGACAGCTTCGGTTATAACGTGCGGCATGCTATGCACGAGGAGGGTGAAGGTCGCAGCATACGAGTATTCCGTATACATCGTCGAACTCGTGCCTCGGATACGCTGTTGGATGTTGAGTTGTGCAGGTCCAGTGATCTCGGCAGCAAGTTATGATGGCATCCTCTGTGAGGTGGACGTGAAGCGGACGAGCGACTCGCTGGCTTGTGCGGGCGAATTAGTCGCAAAGCAGATGCACAAGAACGGACTCTATATGGGAGACTCGTCGACTCGCATGTTTACATGGATCGGTAAGAATTCCCATCAACAGAAATTTTTCTTCCTTCTCTCCTCTTCTGTCTTGTCCAGTTACAACTCACATCCCAAGTTGAGTAGGTATCTCGCCACGAAGAAAGCAAAGTTCCCCTTATGACAAGTGCCATGCCCCTTGCTAAATTATTTACACCCAGTCTAAGATGTCGCTACTCAACGAGCAACCCCTGAAACACGTTACCACGCCCTACCTAAGCGGCTCTTCCTTATGGATCTCAATGCTTGGAGGCGCGCCAGTGAGCGCTTTGCATTGGGCATAAATGACGAACTGACCCGCTACCAATCCACACGTCATAAGGATACGAGGCCCAAGGCCCGTCAGCATTAGACGCCTTGGTCCGAACTCGCGAGCAAGAGAGAACATTCGAGATGTGGCGTCCTGGTTAGGGTCACCCGAGCCTCTGTTCATAGCTGAGAGTAGCGTATCGGCCGGGTGTGAGAGAACTGCGGCCGCGACGCCAGCCACGAGACCTGAGGTCAGCTCCACGCCCGTGGATTCAAAATGCGTCAACTTCGCTTTGCGTTCGGGACCGATGGTGCGGTAAATCATTTCGACGGCAGCTTCATGCACAGAAAATTGACCCACAGCATAGGGGACCTGTTTAAAAAGCAGAGGAATGAAGGCAGAGTAGAAGCCGCGGAGACCTTCCTCACGTGCTATGCGCGTGAAACCGGATGCGAGCCCCCTGGCAAACCCGGGCTGTGAAACTAGACGGATGCGTGTCGCCTCGAGCGGACATAGCGCGATGTCGGCAAAGAACTCGGCACTGGCGCTTGCGCTTAGATATATGGCTGTGCGGTGCCGCGTGGCGGCGTCCTGGGAACCAACCAAATCGATGAAGCTTTTCTTGAAGAGCTCATAGCCTGCGAATTTCCCTCCGCCCTGGATGAAGTAGCCCACTGCTGTCGGGCCGAATCCGGTTAACAATGTCGCGACACCCTCCTTGGCTACTATGTGGCGCGCCGCGCGCACCATGTTCATCCCTTTCATGGACTTGTCGACTTGGATGCGCGTCTTGATCACGTCTATAGGTGTCGCAGCCTGTTGTTGTCATAGTGAGCATGTTATTGTCGGGCCGTCTGCTCCCCTTGTTTACTGCTGGATGCTGGTAGCTCAACTTACACCATGGGTGAGGGTGGCTGCGAGGGCGCCCGCACCGAAGAACTTGGTATAGTCTTCTGGCCCGAACCTGGGCGTCACCCCGGTGGGCCCATCCTCTAATATTGGTATCATGTTCGACAGCGGTGATGAGTGATGGTGAAGAGTGGACTCGGGACATCTGACCGGATCGAATACGGAATAATATTATGGTCCAGGGAGGGCATCTTGACCGACGTCACCCCAGATCACCATTCTCGAGCAACCCCTGCCAGAATCGACCCGAGTCACCGTGACGTCACCATGTTTATCCCGTAATTCCTCTTTTGTTTACGAAGTATTTCTCGGTACTTCGGATTCCACAGATCTGACCTACACCCAATCGAACTTGTTGCAGGCAGGGGTAACATCACATGACCGTGAGAGCCGAAGAGAAACGGCAACCCGCGAATTCAATTTCTGCAAAATGATTTTGGTCGAGTTTCGACATTTACCACTTGCAACGCAGCCAGGTGCGGAAGGTGACTGGTTTCCATTGATTTTGGTCCGATAAATTATGACACCATCAATACTGGATGCTGGATAGCAACCACTGTGTGCGCTCTCGAGGTCGGTCACAAGGACTCATCATGGCAGATCATCAACGGCCAAGTCCAGAACAAAGGCGCACTTTGATAACTGTATATCAGTTCAGGTTATCGAAAGCGAACAGCTCATCAAGCAGGCAGACGAGCGCCTATTGATATGGCGTCCAATCAACGCGAGTGTGCGCGGGCTAGATTCGGAAGTTTTTTTCAAGGCATCACGGCCGTGTTACCACTTGTTCCAATCACAGGCTGGCATCACAAGTTTGATCGCATTCTCTCGACTCTCCGGCTTTAGTATGGATAACTCCTATTCATCATATATCAAGTCCTAATTTGAGTGTTTTCAGCTGCCTATACTCTCGAGATGAGGAGAGAAGCTGTGAAAGGAGGAGTTCGAAGCCACACACATGCAGTGCCTTGAAAAGAGCCATCCGGCCGTTTGTGTGAGCGAATAGGTCCACGATACTCCGCATATAATCTTCTCGCCTTTCTGCCTCCAGATAAACCTGAGTCTCGCGAGGCCAGAAAGCGGGGGTTGACAGGTAATGCCGTCAATGCATCCGGATTGTTGCCTAATTCCTGGAAATGCTGCATGACGAATGGCACTTCTGAGAGGTTGTTAGCTGGGATGGGCGACTGTGAGGAGTGCAGGATCTCGTGCCAATAGTAGGACTCACATTTATTATACAGTCTTTTCAGCCGCTCTGCCTGCAGAGGAGGTCCGTCGAGTTTCTTGCTCCCTCGCTCCTCTAAATATTCGTCTCACTCGCTCTTTCTCTCTTCTTTCAATCTCCTTCTTCGCTGGTAGAATGAGTACCTGCTTCTGCATTCTCTCCTATTGACCTCGCCTTCTTCTCTTATCACTTCAGGTGACGGCTCCTATATTGCAGACGAGAAGATTCATCTAAGACTATATACCTACCCATACGAGTCAGAATGGAGGACGAACTGATCGCAAGCTCACGCGAGGGAAATTTGGAAGAGATTAAACGTATGCTCGATAATGGTGCGGACATTAATGCTGACGCTGGAATCAGTGGCAACGCCCTCCAGGTAGCAGCACAACACGGTCGACTAGAAGTCGCCGAGTTGCTTATCCAACGGGGCGCAAATATCAACGCGCAAGGTGGACACTATGAGAACGCCCTTCAAGCAGCAGCGGTCTGTTGTGATCTCGAACTAGTCCACCTTCTTGTCAAAGAAGGTGCAGACGCCAACACAAAAGGCGCCTTCATTGGCCATATTCTTCTGTGGGCAGCGGAACAAAAAGATAGCTTGGAATTGGTCAAGGATCTTGTCTACAAGGGTGCCGAAATTAACGCGCATGTTGAAGGATTTGGAACTGCTTTACAAGTAGCAGCATCGGGTGGTGATATTGAGACGATCCAGTTTCTTCTTGAGAATGGCGCAAACATCAATGCTCAAGGCGGGGAATTCGGGAACGCTCTTCAAGCAGCAGCATCATCCGGTAACCTGCAGGTTGTTCAGCATCTTGTCAACAAAGGCGCAGACATCCATGCTCATGGCGGGCAATTCGGAAACGCTCTTCAAGCAGCAGCATCATCCGGTAATCTACAGGTTGTTGAGCATCTTGTTGATAAAGGCGCAGACATCCACGCCCAAGGGGGTTTATTCGGAAACACGCTTCAAGCAGCAGCATCATCCGGTAACCTACAGATTGTTCAGCATCTTGTCGATAAAGGCGCAGACATCCATGCTCAAGGCGGAAAATTCGGAAACGCTCTTCAAGCAGCAGCAGCATCCGGTAACCTACAGGTTGTTGAGCTTCTTGTTGATAAAGGCGCAGACATCTGCGCTAAAGGAGGTAAATTTGGCAACGCCCTCATAGCGGCAGTGTGGGAGGAATGCTTAGAAGCAGCGGCATTTCTTATCAGAAAAGGCGTGGACGTTGACATTCGGGATGATGTCAACCAAACTGCGCTTCATCGAGCAGTGCGAAAGCCTTCTCACATGGCTGTGGAATGGCTCCTCTCCCAGGGAGCATCTCCAGACGCAGAGGACGCTGGGGGCACAGCGCCATTTGACCTTGCTGTTAATGACAAAGACTGCGGATTGATTGAGCTGATGCTGCCGAAGATAAAACCCGTCAGGCAAAAATCTGCAGACTTTTGGCGGAAGAGTCTCCGTTGGAAATCTGAGGTCAATCTGACTTTCACATTCGACAATTTCTTAGTTATTGGAAAGTTTGATGGGGACCTGCCCGAAGAGTTGAGCCAACTATTTGACCTTCCCCGATCTTTTGATTTACAGCGTCAAACATTCTTGAGGGAGTTGATGAGTCAATCTCGAGTCTAGTTAGTTCATCCTGCTTTGCTTGGGCCTGCTCCTTGTCAATTTGCTAATACATTGCCGGTCAACAGCGTCGTCTCTACTGGTCGCCATTTACCTCGGTCGAAACGTTGGTGCCGATGGTGGTGGAAGTTGCCACAACCAGATGCTTCAAGAGGATCCCACTCGATTACTAGAAATCAGTGGCGCCGTCAGCCTACTCCATTACCTAAACCTGACCTTTGCAATTCTGCAGCACCTGGCGACAGTAAGTTTGGGATCGTTCTTAAACTGTAACAACATTTTTGCTAATGGAGTTCACCTAACTTGTGCTCAGTTTTTGTACAATACGGATTTGTGATACGCTGCCTCAGAGCCACCGATGCGAACTGGTCGGAGTTGTGGACGAAGCTTCTGAACAAAACCAGCTTCGAAAATCTTCAAGAGCTTGAAGGGTTTTCTTGGATTGCCACACATGCAATCGATAGAACTGACGCTAACATACATACCGATGAAAATCCTATGCGACCAATAGTCTCTATTACGACATGCGAAGAGATGTGCATTCAACCAGTTCGGAATAATGTGGACCTAATCGTTCCATTGATCAAGAAACTCCTATGTACACTCGAGGGCAACATTGCCGTCGCAAGCCGTCAATTGTTCTCTTTGGTAAGCTGCTGGGCGGATGATTTTGATGCTGTTCTCTAACTGTCGTGAACAGCGCGCTGAGGTACTGCGAGTTGGCATCGGCGATTCCGAGCTGTTGGAAAGACTGCTGTCTAACGCCAGACTCATAGAGTATATGGTGCAAGATCACAAGGATGTCGTCCAATCTTTGACCAACCTCATTTATTGTCTCGGAAAAATGTCAGACGGGCCTTGGAAACTGTCCAAGGAGTCTTCAAAGGAACTTAGGGCCGGAGTTGATCGGCTGGAAAGACTTGGTGAAGCTTTCCGAGCACTCTTGGAAAGATCACAGAACATTATTGAATTGGTAGATATCATCATTATTCCAAACGCGTTACTATGAATACTGATGCTTCTTAGGAATTCAATCTCACATCGATCGTCGAAGCGCAGAGATCGACAACTTCAAACAGAAGCATCAAGCGACTGACATGGGTCACAGTAAGTGAATAGTCCTAATACCAGCCCTAAACACCTACCCCAGATTCGCTGACAACTCTCAGTTTGTGTTCTTGCCGTTGCTCTTCGTTGCTGTGAGACACCCAGCACTACCTCAAGAAACTTTTGTTAGTTAACTGTGTATAGAGCCTATTCGGCATGAATGTCGACATTTTGAAGAACAGTCCGAGTTGGTTGTGGTATTTCCCTTCGGCTGCAGGAGCTATTTTCTTCACATTTGCTATATGGGTTCTCTTCAAACGGTTTCGCACGGTAGGTACTCAGTTGAAATCCGTACATTCTTCTTGTTCAAGGCTTACGCTGCTTAGCTGGAAGCAACGTTGGAATCTCGTTTCAGCTGGTTGATTGGCAAGGAGGACACTACATCCTCAGATCTTGAACAGCCATCCTCAGACCTTGAACGGGGATCCTTAGACCATGAAGTGGGATCCTCAGATCTTGTACGGGGATCCTTGGATCCTGTACGGGGATTTTTAGATCCTGTACGGGGATTCTCAGATTGTGTACGAGGAGCCTCAGATGCTGAACGGTCATCCTCAGGAATTAACTGGTCAACCTCAGAATTTGAACGGCCCTCCTCAGGAATTAACTGGTCAACCTCATCACCCTCTTTAGAAGTTGAACGGTCATCCTCCTGAGGAGTTGAACGGTCGCCCTCACATCTTGAACGGGACCAAGAGAGATCGAGACGTACTGAGTGATGCTAAGTGTCGGGAAAGAAACGATCTTGAGGAAGATTTCTCCATGGAAATGAACCGAGATGCGATGAACTGTGCGAATTTTCTGTCGGTTCTAAACAAGTAATCTCAATTCCCTCGAATGATTCGTCTCCGATCTCGTGAGAATGAGCTCTGGTGTACGTATTGTCGGCCTGTATTTCTTTGTCTAGTTCAACGCTAAGTGATGCTCTGTGGCTTGGAAAATGTTGGCTACCCATACGAAGGAGTCTTTTTCAGGTCTCATGAATGGTATTTACTATGCATGTGGTAATTTGTAAAGGGGACGATTAACCTACGTTGAGATTTAACCCCTTTACATGTTAGGAGGTGTCTGTACGAAATAACTGTCCAAACGAATGCAGAGATGGAGATGGAAAGAAGTTTGCCTCTACGGATTAGAAGACACACCTAACCGTAAAACAGCGGATGAACCCGAACTCCTCATTTCTGCATGCCGTGTTAATGTTGAACCGTCAAGCCCCTATTCCATGTACGAGTAGGCGATGGTTCACGGCCCGGCAGATGGATGACCGTAACAGAATACCTGCGTTACATACATGGTTTTGTGTACCTACATAACTACGGATAACAGAACGATGTGATGCACCTATCAAGTACGGCTCGTGAGCCCTGCATACAAGCATAACGGGCGGCTTGAAGATTGATTTCTGCCGATAGTTACCTTTCACGTCATCCCACAATCCACAACCCCATCTCTTCCTCAGCAACGCAACAACAAGATAGGCTCGTGCCAGTAGTCACTTTTTCGACATCAGCCTCATCTCCGTCATCGACCCGAACTCCACATCCGCTTCAGTTCTTACATCACTGCGTTCAATTGGTTACTGCATTGACGGATCGGGCGATCTACCCACGGTCAACCTACCGGTATTCGTTAGAACCAAGTGCGAACCCATCTCGGGACCCCATATCTATTACCTTAGGTATTCCTTATCCTCCTTATCCTGCCGCTACGCCTGCCACTATTCCGGAGCTAGCCCCTCGTCCATAACCCCGACGGCGCAATTGTCAACATCACCCCAGCAAGGTAAGTGGCATACACGCGTGCCGCGCTTTTTCGAGTCGCCCCCCCTCTCTTCTTCTCTTGTCCCGTCAGCCGAAACAGCAGGCACAGCAAGCAGACTATATCGGGTCTTTCCATCTCACGCTTTGCAAGATCTGGATGCGGATCTTATCTCTGTTGTGCGCACACTGTTCCGACGGAGCACTGCTGTCGCCTCTGCTCGGAGGTTACCGACTCGTGCTTCCGACCTATGCATCTCTTATGGCCTCTAAAGTCCATGTGCAACAACATGCCACCGAGTCGGCACATCAACCATGAGTCAACAGCTGCCTCACTGCATCATACTGTGTTTCTCCAGAACAAACCTTCACGGCTTACTTCCCGGATAGGTTTGCAATGCGACAAACTACCGACGTGACTGACTGAACTGATTGACTGGACTGACCAACTGAGTGGCTGGCTGGCTTGGCTGACTCTGTCGATATATTAGGTTGCAGCTCCGTTGCATCGTTTCTATCACCTACAGCAACTGTTTCATCTATCTATCGCAAGACCGAGTTACACCTCCGTCTGTCGCCATCTCGAACCCGTATAGCTCCGCACCGACCTTCGTCTTGGTCGGCTGCTATGTTCTGACGGCCAACGTTGAGTCCCTCACCGACGCACTACGCACCTTAGCCACAAGCTCTCCATGAATTCACCATAGAAGCCAGCCCTATCTACAGCACCATGGCCACACCATGTACGTCGCCTTTTAATGTAAACGTGCTTGACTGCATGCGAATGCCTGTTGTCTTGCCTGGAGTGCACAACTCTGAGTCGCAACATCATTGTTTCTAATTCCATGTGATAAACCCACAGTGACTCCCGAGGAAGAATATCGATACACCGAGATTATCGATGAGATTCTATCCACCGCTAATCTCGAGACCGTAACCCGCAAAAAGATTCGACAAGGCCTCCAAGCTAAACTGGGGGGCAAGGATCTGGATGACCAAAAGGTACCTAGTTGATCCTTCTTGACATCATTGTTTATCGTGACCCTTTGCGTGCTCGGTTGATGGGGCTTCGTGAGAAGAACTCGAGCAGCCCTATGACTGGGGCCATATCCCTGCTTCCGCCCCAAGTTCCCCCGACATACTCCTGGTCTTTCATGACTAACTCGTTTGCAGGACGCTATCAAAGCTCTCATAGAAGAGCGCTTTGATGCTGTATCGGCAATTGCTAGTACCAACTATGTCACTGCGACAGGAACTGAACCAGATATAGCGCTTACGCCTTCTGGTCAATCGTTGAATGGTCACAGCGACACTGTCAAGGACGAGGTGGCCGTGAATGGCGATGAGATCAACGTCTGGACGCAACCAGCGAAGAAAAAACAGCGCAAAGAGCCGGACACTGATACCGAGGACGCGGATGCAAAGTTAGCCGCTCGTCTCCAAGCTGAGGAGAACCAGCGAACTCGAACCACTCGAGGCAGGGGAGCCAAGGCCGCACCCAAGAAGAAGAAGCCCGCACCCAAGAAGAAGAGCGAAAAGAGAGTGCGGCCCGAGGACGACAGCGAACTTGAAGGAAGTGATGGCGCGAATCCCAAAAAACGCCGAGCTGGAGGCGGGTTTCAGAAGCCCTTCAACCTCAGCTATCCGTTAGCAGAACTCTGTGGCGAGTCGCAGGTAAGTCGTAGTTATGCCCTCGACCGCCAGTATGAGTCGTATGCACAACACTTGGCATGCTCATTGTTCGTTAGACTACCGTAACTAACGTTTTTTTTCTAGCTCTCTCGCCCTCAAGTTGTCAAGAAGTTATGGGAACACATCAAAGAAAGACAACTCCAGGACCCCAATGACAAGCGCCAGATTTTATGCGATGAGAGGATGCAAGCAGTCTTCAAGTTGAGCAAGGTCGACATGTTCCAGATGAACAAGCTCGTGGGTAACCACTTGTATCCTGTGGAAGAAGGTGTTTGAAGATGTGAGGCCGAATATCCAAGGGGGGTGGTTTGCATAGGTACCTAGTGGATTGCTTGAATCTGCTTCTTGAGCTCGGATGGCGGTGAGGAAACCTGAACCCGTCCTTGGGTTGTTTAGTCTGCACTCGCACTCACTAGGGGCGAGGGTTGATTGATTTACGGAGGAATCAGCATAACCGATAGTCAGTCTGCAAGCAAGGCGTTTTTTGGGGTAGGTTCAGATTCTTGCTGTTAGCACGGAATCATTAGTTGTGGTATGGTCGAGGAAGGGTGGGTTCGTCGTTACTGCAATTTGGTGAACGAGACATCATTCACGGAAAGTCGGTTGTTTACACCATGTACCTATTCACTCCCTACCACCACTACATACATAGGTACGAGTACAGTTCCATGCTTGAGGCCGGGAGATTGGGTCGCCCCTTTTCTTTTCAAACGAAAAAGGTCGTGTGGTTGGCCGAGGATCCGGGTTTCATTTGCATACATTGAGATTATACAGTTCTTTCTACGGGTTATGAAATACGGATTACCAACTGATGACTAGGCTGTCTGTCATTGCTTGAGTCTTTCTTGTAGCAATTGCAAGGGCCGGAAACAAAAATAATGTGAGTGTACTGATTGAACCAACCATCTTCCTTGTCACCCCCCCTCGACTAGAGGTATTTTTTGTGGCAGGACTAGGTAAGAGCCGAACAAACGGCTAGGTACATCACTCGACTATGGATTGTGATTCTCGATGCCTTGAAAGTAGCATGCACATAACGATCTCGAGGTCATGGAGTACTGACCTGATACGTGTGCAAATCCGGTGTATGTTCCAAGATGCCTTCCGCAATCCGTGCGGCAAGCAACGACTAGGTAGGGAATACGAAATAAAGAGGGCTGTTCCGTATCAGCCACGCAGACCAGCCATGATCAGGTAGACACCCGTTGTGTGACTGCGTACGGAATACCTACGAAATACAGGTTACCAGTGCCTACTATGTAGGTAGGCAGCCTGTGAGTTGAGGATCGTAGGATGCGTGACTGTAACCTGTGGGCCGATATTAGGCCGGGTGAGTGCAGGCTCAAGCAAGTGGGCGGACAGCTCCGACTTTAAGAATATAAAATTCACAGCCACAAGAATATCTCTCGGTGTGAAAGTCACTGACCAGTTGACTGGCTTAGTCATTGGTGCAGGATCCTGGTGCTGCTGCTCGTGGTTGGTCGAGGATGAATGGTTTGGTGGCAGAAACCTCTCGAAGTAAGAATACGTCTGATGAGAGGCAGGTAATCCGTAGGGGCTGGAATTTTCTGTGCAACTGGCCCCGGCCTCGAATTCGTTGCCCCGCGGGTGTGTTTGCTGCGGACGTGGATCCAAACAGTCAACCGCGCGCTCTCTTTTTCCGTACCCTACGACGGAATACGAATACTGTTTGTAATCCGTACAGCACATTTGTGGTCTTTATTCCGCATTGTTGTGGCCACCATTCACGCATATTATGACTCCTACTTCGAACATTTACTAAATACCTAGTCATATTACGGATTACTGGCTGCTTCCCCATTCATCTCAGCGCGGATTACGGATTACGGAACACCTCAGCTACGGCGTCGTGTCTCATTGCTTCTAATAACACCGACCCATTTTCCTCCTCCAGGTTCCCCGAAGATTTTCCACCAGCGACTCATCACGAGCTCGACATCTTCTTGTCCGTATTCCGTACTCGTTGCCCATCCAGGCGCTGCACCACGATATTCGCTGCGCTGCATCAACAACACGACCGTTTGCAATATTCCTCCTTTGGAGTTGCAGAGTCTTGAAGCCAGCCCAAACGTAAACACAAACACACATACGGACACGATGTCAGCTGCGGACGCTTCCGGTTCCTTGGAGTTGTCGTCGTCTGCGTCTAATCGTGGGCGAGGAGGCGCCAACGCGAGAGGTAGGGGTAAAGGGCGTGGTCGAGGTCGAGGACAAGGGAGTAGAACTCAAGGCGGCCACGACGGCGAGAGATCGCATCGTTCTCAGGGTAGAGGAGGCGGCGCATCTACCGCGGCCCCATCGGCCGGTGGCGAGATCCCAGCGGCCGGACCTGCAGCCAAAGATGCTCCTGCTGGCTCTACGGTGCAGCCTACGAATGGCGACGAAGATGCAGAAGCAGAAGTTTGCTTCATTTGCGCAAGCCCTGTCGTTCACCAAGCCCTGGCTCCCTGCAACCACAGATCATGCCATATCTGCGCCTTGCGCATGAGAGCCCTCTACAAGACCAAAGAATGTGCACACTGTCGGGTATGTCTAGGTTCTCGTCGCTTATGGGCAGATTTATGAGTCTAGACTGACACTTCGCCTGCAGACGCTTGCACCATACGTCATCTTCACCGACGACGCGGTCAAAAGATACGAAGACTATTCGGACCGCGATATTACCAGTACCGACGACAACATCGGGATTCGCTACACGAACGAAGATATTGTCGGAGACAGCGTCCTGCTTCTTCGGTATAACTGCCCCGACACGTCCTGCGACTTTGCTGGCTTGGGATGGCAAGATCTGCATCGCCATGTCCGCAATACGCACAACAAGAAGATTTGCGATATATGCTCGAGACACAAAAAGGTCTTTACGCACGAACACGAGCTATATGCCGACAAGGAATTGGAAAAACACATGCGTCACGGCGACGACCGACCGGGCGCGGTTGACCAGACCGGCTTCAAGGGACACCCACTTTGCGCCTTCTGCGGGTCTCGCTTTTACGACGACGACAAGTTGTATGAACATTGCCGGAGCAAGCATGAACGCTGCTTTCTGTGTGATAGAGAAAACTCAAGGCAGCCGCATTATTACCGTGACTACAACTCTCTTGAGGAACACTTCAAGAGAGATCATTTCCTGTGTCCCGATGTCGAGTGTCTGGAGAAGAAGTTCGTCGTGTTTGGGTCGGAACTAGATTTACAAGGTCATCAGTTAAGCGAACACGGGAGCACCCTTTCCAAGGATCTAAGGCGCGAGGCTCGCCAGGTCGATTTGTCAGGGTTTGATGTCCGTGAGAGATATCAATACGGGGAACACAGAAGAGGTGGTGGTAGAGATGTATCAGACTCTGAAGGGAGAGGTGGCCGGAGAAGAGGCCGCGACCCCAATGCCGAACCACTGCCAGCAAGTTCAAACCAGCCTCTTCGGAGAGACGAGCTTGCTCTTCAGCGCCAGATGGCTATACAGTCATCGCAGTCGGTGACCGCTCGTACTTTCGGTGGGCAACTTTCAGCCAGTGTCGCTGGTTCATCAGCTTCCTTCAACCAGTCGCGGCAGGGTCCTTCCAACACCCCGAGGGCTCAGCCCGCAATGGCAGCGGCAGCGGCAGCGGCATCGGCAGAGACTGCACTCATCCCCGAAGTGGCCGTGTTAAGTCTATCGGATCCGAATCTCACGCCCGAGAACCGTGCCCGTATTATGCGCCATACCGCCGTCATAGAGCGTGCATCAAACATGCTACATAAAAACGTGGACAAGATTGAGAGATTTCGATCTCACGTATCGTCTTTCCAGCGCAATACTATGACTGCGCCGGCCTTGATCGATGCCCTGTTCTCACTCTTTGCAAATGTTTCGTCATCCGCTCTGGGGACACTCATCCGCGAGGTGGTGGACTTGTTTGAGGACAAGGCCAAGGGCGAGAGACTACTGAAAGCCTGGGGTGATTGGCGAGCCATCAACGAGGATTACCCGACCCTGCCAGGTCTTGGTGGCATGCGCGGAGCCACAACGTCTAGTAGTGGTTGGGCAGCGGCGGCAGCGGCCAGTTCGCCTGCCACCGCAGCGGCAGCGACCAGTCAGAGACACACGACTCGGGTTCTCAAGCTGAAGAACTCTACACAACAATCGCATCAGTCTAGTGTGGATTATTCATCAGCACTTCACTCTGGAGGACAGATAGGCAGACAAACAGGCAGACAAGCAGCATCTCTGGGCGGAAACTTTCCCTCCTTGCCGTCCAGCAGCAGTGCGCCGCCTCGCCCGCCTTCGTCTGCACTTTGGAGCACAACCCCGCGAACCTCAACTCCGAGCAGGTTAGATACTGGTGGTAGCCGTGAAGACGCATTCCCTGCTCTTCCAGCCGCCCCTAAACCCACCACGACTATATTTGGATACGGCCGTGGTGCAGTGCGGCGAGATCTGGGGGCGCCGAGAAATAATGGGTTCACCTGGGGAGGCAACAACGCGGAGGCGTCTACTGCTGCTTCAGCCGAAGCTGATCAAGAGGAAGAAGCTGGCGGAAAGGGGAAGAAGAACAAAGGCCGGAAAAAGGTCCTCGTTCAATGGGGATAGAGGTGTACACGACGACGACGAGACTTTGGTCAGAGATGCGGCATTCGATTCTTTGTATGTATTCCTCGAGGGATCCTTGAGAGCAGTAAACTAGCAGTCTTGGATTCCTAGGTAGGCTATGAGCTACGGCATATTCATTCATCTACTTCAGTACGGGCAATCCCGGTGATGGATAGAGTCCTTTCTGTTGATGAGTCTGCAGCTTGCCTGCTTGCTTGTGTATGGATGTTGTCGCTTACCATTGGGGGCGTCTGTCCAGGATAAGGTAGTATTGTGATTTGAAAGTGTCCCTGGTTTTCAGCTTACCCACGGCTTACCATGAAGCAGTCCATATTCCGTACGGATTATGTACGAGTACCCCTTCTGTAACCGCCGAGAATTCAATAGTACCGAACGTAAAGAAGCTCGAAAACATTATCATCAACTCACAACTGCTAAGCTGTTCTACCTATATACTCCTAATTCCGTACACCACGATATCCGTATACTCAGTGCCAGGTACAGGTACCCAATGCGTTACGGCGGAAGCGGCGGTAGGGCCTGCGATAGACAGACGATAATCCGTTTCCGTATTCCGTACATCGGATGGGATTACGACGGATTGTCTTCTTAGAAGATTCTAGGCATTTCTGCTTAGCGAGGCTACCTATTTTAGTCGATTGCCCACATTGACAGTTACGTTATGTACATAATAGTGTACCTGCGTTGGTACCTAAAGAAGCGAAGCTGTGGTTGTTGGTGTTTGTTGAGGAGAATGCATATGCACACACACACACACCACCGCCTGGGCAGGTCATAATCCGTATGTGGATTATTCAGTAGGTACGAAGATTTGAAGATGGTAGACTGAGAGTATTTACAAGATAGTCCGTACTTATGAGCAGCCTACAGGTCTGCAGCAGACTGTGGATGTGTTTCGTTTCCTTTGGTTGTCTTCACATCCGCGCTCCTCCTAATCCGTAACTCCTCTTGAGAGTTGAAGTCGTAAATCCAGACGCAACCTTCATAGGCGTATAAACTCTTTTAATACATAGGGCTGGAGGTTAGTATTGAATTAGGTAGCATATTGCGCAATCGGAAACTCGGATGTCTTGGGAAGGTTTGCTCGTGCGGTTGGAAGGCCACCTGCAAGCGCTGCGTCGTGCGCCAAGGCCAAGCGCCCCCCCTTCTGATGTCTCCCGGGTCATTCTCCATTTTACCACTGCAGGATCCATCACCAAAAATCCCACCTAGCCAAGCATTGCAGTCCTTTTCGTGTGCGCGAAACACTCCCTGCAGCATCCATAGGATGGTCCCGGATCCGTATCCCAGATCGACGGTATCATCCCTTACTTCGCACACTTCGATAGTTGCAGCTCTCATAAGTGAACGAGCACACGAGACCGGCCTGGCACTCGCCCGCTAAGCCTGCCTGCCTTTGTCGTGTTGACTTTGTTATTCGTCGTCTCGCCCTCTTTAGACACGAACGAATCCCATATAATACGGATTAGGTACTTACATACTACCAACATACCTCTACCTTTGATATTCCGTATTTTACGGAAGACGCATGTGCCGGTGTTTATCGCGCCAGTCTGAACCTGTTTCTTTCTTCCTTCATACTATTGTTGTCTGCCTCGTGTTGTCGAGCACGTTTAAACACCAGGACGGGGCTCTCTCGGCTCTCCCCTCGATCTGACTCAGACGACAGACGACCTGCCATCGTAATCAACCCACCAACAAAACACATTGACTGTATTATCCATCAGCGACATGACTTCGCAGCATCCATTCAGGAGCAATGACCTATAGTTCTGTCCCATTGTGATCATCACGGTACGAGAGACATCCATCCCGCGGCTCCGGCGAAGCGTCCGGGAGCACAGAGGCGGAATCCATTCACTGCGTGAACCAGCCTAACCGGTCGTCGTCTGTCTAGCTTTCCAGCATCATTTCCGCCCCTTCAGGGACCATTGCATTGTCACTTCGAGGGCGTAAGCGCGAGTTTGTCGATTCAGTCTGTCTGCGAATCCCAGCCACCACCTCCTATCGCGTTGGTCCAGTCTGACCCTATCCTTTCCTCTCGCCCACATCGTCTCTTATCGATTCGATTCGATTTATCCGGCCTCTTCCATATCATCCTATCGAGCACACGATACCTCGTCATCGATTCCGTTGTCGTTGTCATCGTGGCCCTCCTAAACAGCCTGCTCAGTTTGCGATCGGTGTCCTTCGATATCGCCGTCGCTTATCGACGGACTGTTTCCATCGTTCGACATCTCGTTTTCACTACACAATAGGCAATATGATGGTTACTTGTTCCCAGTAGGGCTTGTCCATACCGAAATACCTACCGTGATTGTTCTGTTTGGGCTGTTATATTTACCATGATGCGACCGCCTCCTGGAGAGGGGCGGCGGGTCGCGCCACAGCCCAAGGTTTTCCTAGCTCTCGCCATGCTTCTTATTCCCTGGCTCCATCTTGTCGATGCTCAGCAGCAGCAACAACAGGTTCCCCGCCACCGATCTTCTACTCCAATCCCTCACCTCGTCGACGTTGTCCAGGATGGTGTCATAGATATTGACCCTTCCGATCACCGAGGCCTCCCTCACCTTCGACCAGAGTCGCAGTTCGAAGACCAGGATCAAACTGGCGATAAAATTGCCGCCATTCCAAAGTATAAAAATCACCTACGGAGCCGCGACAGCTCCATGATAGCCACCAGGCAATATTCTAAAAACGTCCCATCTCACAACGATGGGAGCGCCCTTGTAACTTTGGCTCCGGCTCAGCCCGTTCGAGCACCAAATCCTCCACGGCATATGCCCAGCATCCTAGCTGGTCCTGGGCTGTCCTCGCTGCAGTCTGCGCGGAGTCTGGAGAACTGGGAAGTGGAAGACTACATTCTTCTGGCGACCGTCGATGGACACCTTTATGCCGCGGATCGTGAGTCGGGTGACGAGCGCTGGCACTTACAAGTGGAACAGCCCGTCGTAGAAACCATCCACCACCGACCCAATACTTCTACCTACGACAGCCATGGTCGTAGCCGAAATCCTCTGGATGACTACGTATGGTCAATTGAGCCTATTAGTAACGGCGCCGTGTACGTCTGGACACCCCCACAGTACGGCACCGGCTTGATGAGTACTGGCTATACCATGAAACAACTGGTCGATGACATGGGCCATTTTGCGTCGAACGATCCCCCAGTAGTATATACTGGCCATAAAAAGAACACTCTCATCTCTGTCGATGCTGCCACCGGCAGAGTCCTGAAGTGGTTCGGGCAGACCGGTGCCCAGGTAGACCAGAGCGCAACATGCTTTCCTCCGAATGGAATATTTGTGGACAGCGACAATCAAGAGTGTAGCAAAAGGGGGATTATTACGCTCAGCCGCACAGAATACACTGTCGACATACACCACCGAGACAACGGAAGGGACATCGCCACTCTCAGATACGCAGAATGGGGGCCAAACAACTTTGACAACGATCTCCACCAGCAATATCGTTCACCACCCGATAATCGGTACTTCACAAGCCAGCATGACGGCAGGGTGTACGCCATCGCTCACCCCGCCAGTACGATGTCGTTCGCCCTCGAGTTCTCCGTCCCCGTTGCTCGCGTGTTCGACGTCGCTCGGCCCCTAGATGCCCCACTTGGAAGCAACCCGGAGCTTGTGTTACTCCCGCAGCCAATGCCCCCTGTTCGAGATGAGGAATCGGCATGGGCACGGAGCCAAAAAGTCTTTCTGAACCAAACGGACTCTGGCAGCTGGTATGCCATGTCAGGACGGTCGTATCCCCTGGTTGTCGACGGCCCTAGCGCTCAAGTCAATCGGAGAAACTTATGGGAGGAAGACGTTGCGCTCGATCTGTCACGTCTCTCGGCAGCTTTGGTTGGTGTCCACACCATCGGGGACGGCATAGGGATGCCGGAATGGTCTTCGCATGCGCCGCCTAGTCTGCCCTCTGAGCCGTTCTTTGACTCGGATAAGCTCGCCGAGCCTGACAACAGATTCTCAGAGCCGGAGAGAATGGCAGACGTCGAGCCAAGGGGCCCCATATCGACGCTGTTGCCCGATTTAGAGACTGATTTACCTCAATTGGTTGAGACAGTCATAACACTTCCTCGCTATGCTCTTGACTCGTTCCAGGACCTGTTCAAGAATCCGCTTGCTTTCTGCATCCTCATCTACCTGGCGTTCCGTTATGTCAAACAAGCTCGACGTACATCACTTTCTGAGTACTTGAAAACGCCGACATTTGTCCAGCCGACAAGCCCAAGTAGCGAACTCCCCACACAAGCTGCAGACGAGATCAACACGCCTCAGATTACAGTTACGGAAGAGCTTGACGTGTCCAAAGCTCAAGTCACCGAGAAACCGATACTTGTTCAACAAAATGTGAATGAACTTGACACGCCAGTACCCGCTACACAAGTTCCAGTCACTGTTCAGGAGACCCAGCCTGCTCTGCCTTCACCTGATTCCGAGGCCAAGGCAGAAAAGCCGGCACCTGAAGACCAATCCACCGAACTTGACACGCCGGATAAGAAGAAGAAAGCGCACCGTGGCCGTAGAGGAGGCGTTAAACACCGAAAGGGAGCTAAGAAACAGCGGGATGCGGCTGATGGCATCCAGGGCAACACCTCGCCCGATGGAGAGAAGAGTATCCTAGGGCTTCAAAACGTCGGCACGGTACCCAAATTAGAGCCAAACATCACAATGCCTGACAACGATCCCGAAGATGTCAGCACCGTGGTTAGCATTGGAGGTATCGAAGTCAACCAGGACTACCAACTTGGCATGGGCAGCAACGGAACTGTAGTCTTTGCAGGCAAATTCCACGGCCGAGAGGTCGCGGTGAAACGCATGTTAACACAGTTCTGGGATATTGCTGCTCAAGAGACGCAGCTGTTGCTGGAAAGCGACCACCATCCAAACGGTAAGCAACTCTCTACATTGTCGCCTTCTCACCCTCACCCCGTGATACGGCTACAGCTAATACCATGTGCAAAGTTATCCGATATTATGCTATGTCCAAAAATGACAGTTTCCTCTACATTGCCCTCGAGCTCTGCCAAGCATCCCTATCCGACATCGTCGATCGACCGCACCAATTCGCAGAGCTTGCCCGAGCCGGCGAAATGGATCTTCCCCGTCTTCTTCTGCAGATAGCGAATGGTCTCAGTTTCCTTCATGAACTGCGCATTGTCCATCGTGATCTCAAGCCTCAGAACATTTTGGTCTCGATGGGTCGGGATGGCCGGCTCCGACTGCTCGTGTCAGACTTCGGACTATGCAAGAAGCTGGAGGGTGGACAGTCCTCATTCGGAGCCACCACAGCGCACGCAGCCGGCACTTCGGGGTGGCGAGCACCTGAGCTACTCCTCGATGACGACGGACGCGAGAACTCAGCCATGTCTACGTCTAGCATCCATAGCGATTCTAGTGCCCTCGTTAGTGCCGATGTCATGCCGAACCGAAGAGCCACACGGTCCATTGACATATTCTCGTTGGGGCTCGTCTTCTTCTATGTGCTCACAAAGGGCCTGCATCCGTTCGATTGCGGGGACCGATACATGAGAGAGGTGAATATTCGCAAGGGACAGTTCAACCTCAAGCCTCTCGAAGTTCTTGGAGACGTCGCATATGAGGCCAAGGCACTCATTGACACGATGCTTCGGGCAGATCCACGTGCACGACCAACGGCGAAGGATGTTATGTCGCACCCTTTCTTCTGGTCAGCCAAGGAGCAGCTCGCGTTCCTCTGCGATGTATCGGACCATTTCGAGCTGGAGCCCCGAGACCCGATGTCGGCTGCGTTGATGGAGCTGGAATCCTGCGCTCCACAGGTGTGTCGCGGCGATTTCCTTAAGGCCTTACCTAAGGAGTTTGTCGAGAGCCTTGGAAAGCAGCGCAAATACACGGGAGGCAAGATGTTGGACCTGCTGCGCGCGCTCCGCAACAAACGATCCCACTACGGTGACATGAGCGATTCCCTCAAGAAGATGGTCGGGCCGATTCCCGATGGCTACCTTGCATTTTGGAAACGGCGTTTTCCCAACCTGCTGATTATCTGTTGCACAGTCATTTATAAGCTGAATCTGGAGCAATTGGATACCTTTCAGGAGTACTTCAAGCCAAGACTGCCGGTATAAACAAGAAGACGGATGCTCGCGCTGGAGGTGGGTCAAAGATATGGCAAGGGTTGCGTGGGAAAAGGGGGAGGGAAAAGGATAGGGCGAAGGGGGCGTTTTGGGTTCGTGATTCAAGCGTAGTGTCCGAAAGACTTAAGACTAAATAAATACACATATCTACAAGCAGCACATTTTGCTCGGTTCGAAGCAATACGGATTAGACAGACTTGGAATCCAATTCAGTTGTCGACTCGGTGATGTGATATGAAGAACCACAAATATGAACAACCACACCCGTGAGACTTTCAGCCGGCATGCTTCGGTTTGTACTTGACTTGGACCGTTTCTGCGGCTTTACGGATTACACATACACATATACATCACACATGCATGCGTACACCTTCTCATCCACCGTCGTTCTATTATACTTCACATTAACCAAACGGCATTACGGATACCTGGTTGCCCACAATGCCGTTCGCTACGGCCCAAAAAGCACCCGCCTCCACCCCAGCTCGCTCGAGTCAGCGGCGGGCTAATTGTCATCTACAGGTCGTTGCGTGTAATTCTGACGATGGTGATAATTGATATAGAGAGTGGCCCGAGCCACAAAGTTGCACGCAGATCTTCCGTCAACTAACCACGTACTTCAATCTTCATCGAGACCTTCTGAAGATACGGATCTCTCGGGCTTCGTTTTCTGTGAGAACGGATGTTTTTGGTTAGATTCTGTGATCAGAAGCTACTCCACAGGGAATGCGAACTCCTCCTTCGTCTCGATCGGATCGCGGAGGAGCCGGGATGATGAGGTCTCGACTCCAGACGCGAAACAAGACGGTGGCGGCGGCGGATGGCTTGTGGACTTGGCTCCCTGAGACGCCGCCTCTGTCTGGGAATGAGGATGAGGTTGAAACAAGTGTAAGTTCCTTGAGGATTTTGTACTCACGTTGTTGCCTCTCATCGCTATGGGTTCTGTAGCCTCGATACAATGCCAGAGCCGAGCGTGTGCGCAAGAGACGTGACAGGTCTACGCCTGTGCGTCGAACTACATCGATTCGTGACACAACCTCCGCGAAACCTGCCTCCATCTTGCCTCCGGGCACCCGCCCCGCTGTCAAAGCGCGCATCTATCCCGATTATATACCGTATAGTGTGCGGAGCAGGAGAAGCGAGGTGCAACCCCCGGTTACGCCGTCGAGTAGTGGACGCGTGATGATTAGGATGCCGCCGGCTTCGGCGATTGCTACGCCGATTCCTAGGAGGGAGGCCGGGCCTGAGACATGGCCTGTTCCATGCACGACGTCATTCAGGTCCCACGCGATCGCGATACGGAAGGCTGTCTTGGATGTGGGGGGGCAGAGGCGTGTTGCACGGGGTGAGGGCTTGAGTATTGCGTCCTCCCCCGCATGGGGAATCGAATCATCATCTTCTTCTTCTGTCGATACGCGGAGCGAGCGGATTGTGGATAAAGATAACGATGCTGCGGACTTCGTATACGAACCCCGTCCCCTTGGCTGCTTCAACGCGATGCGGACTACACGTGACGAGAGTGAGGGGGATGTCGACGACGTGGTTAACTCCCTCCTTACGTGGCTGGACGATCCAAATCCGAGCCATGTCCAGCTCCTTGCGGGCCGTCGGCAGGAGATTACGAGTAGGAGTGATGAACTATCCACAACGCATGTGCAGCGATCCCGTTCTGGAGATACCTTCTTCGATCGTCTGAACGGCTTGCGTGGTGAGATAAGTTGGCCATCGAGACAGGAGAAGAGGACTCGGGACCGTGACAAGGTGAGAAGATAGCTTCGGAATTGTTGAGGCTAGGTGTTATCTCTTCCTTCTTTCTTACCCCTTTGTTTACCTCATCATGTCGTCGGTCGTGACTTGCTTTGCTTGCTTTGCTTCCGTTTGTTACTGTTACGATCTGTTACCATTTCTGCCCGGAACCGTAACGGCTCCGTTTACCGTCCCTGTCACGTTTCTGTTGTTACACATGACGTTTGAATCACATGGTTCGGAGAGACATCATTGGGAACACACTTTGCGTACTGGAGAGTTCGTTGATTGTTGCTGTCTTGGCCTGATCCCCCTCTTTTCGAACTCCGATGGCATCATATCTATCAACCGTCCTCAATCGAACGGTGCAGGGCAGAAGAAGTTCATCATCATGGGTTTGATGGCTTTCAGACCTGATCTGATACTCCTTTCATATTGACCATTTTCACATGCCGATTTGTCACGACCCTTACTTTTCTGTTTTATATCTAGGAAGGCGATGGCAAGAAAGGAGTTTGTTTGTTTGATTGTCTTCGTCTGACTTGAGCTGCTATCTGGCTATTCACTGTCGGCGATGAAAAAAAAAATGTCCCAGTCGGAACACCCAATATGAACTCCGCACCGCCGAGCGACGTCGGGCTCTAAACACTGCCGTGTCTCTATGTTTCCCCGCGTTGGTTTCGGGCTTGGCTGTGACTGCAACAGCTGCTGTTCCCGACCTGCTATAAAATGCTATGCGTTGGCGACTCTCTTCTCCGCTTCACTGCTCCTGTTTTCTGTTCGACCGAACGGCCTCTTGAATAGGTATTCTTTACTCTTTACCCGAGGCATACTCTAACTTTCTCCCTTACTGACTGGGAGGGCTCATCTTCATGGGCTTGACACCCAAACCGTTCGTGTTGCGGAAGAACAGAACACCCTTGGCCTCACCCTGGGCGCCCTCGTTGGGTTCAACCCACTGGCACCATCTCGCACTCTTCCACATGGCCTTGATGAAGCCAATGGAACCGCCCCTGGTGTCGGAGCGGTAGTGACGGCCCATGACCTTGATGATGGCCTCGCTGGCCTCGTCGGCGTGGTAAAATGGGATGGTAGAGACGTAGTGGTGCAGGACGTGGGTCTCGATGATACCGTGGAGGAGGGATCGACCGATGAAGCCGAACTCGCGGTCAATAGTCGCGGCAGCTCCACGGACGTAGTTCCACGATTCACCAGTGTAGTGGGGAAGAGAGGGATCGGTATGCTGGAGGAAGGTGATAGCGACTGTGAAAAAAAAAAAACGCACGTTAGACCGAGACGAACACGAGAGAAACGATTGAACGTTGATCATGCTGATCACGACTTACCTAGCCAATGGTTCACCCAGAGATACGGGATGAAGTACCAAACGAGGAGATTGAGCCAGCCGAAGTTGTTGCCAAGGTAGACGAGAGCGGAGATGGTGATGGCGAGACCGATGTCACTCAGAACGATAAGCTTGGCATCCTTGGCCTCGTAGAGAGGACTGCTGGGGTTGTAGTGGTTGACGCCGTTGAACAGGCCGTTGGCCTTGCCCTTTCCACGACCTTCGGCCTGGCGCTCGTGGTTGTTGTGGCCGGTGACGTTGGTGAGAAGGTAGTTGGGCCAGCCGATCAGCTGCTGACCAAGCAGCATGAGGAAGGTGACAATGGGAGTCTCTTCACCCAGCTCGGACAGCTCGTGAGCGAGTCTGCCGAGGCGCGAAGCCCTCTCCTCGCGGGTCTTGGGCAGGAAAACCATGTCGCGCTCCATGTTACCGGTGGCCTTGTGGTGCTTGCCGTGGGAGATCTTCCAGCTGAAATAGGGCACAAGGAGGGCGGAGTGCAAGATCCAACCGACGGTATCGTTCAAGACCTTGGAAGTACTGAAAGCCTGGTGGCCGCACTCGTGGGCCAAAACCCACATGCCAGTGCCGAACAGACCCTGGACAATGGTGTAGAAGGCCCAGAGAAGGGCACGGACGGGGGTGGAGGGCACATTCTCGGGGGTCACGTAGGTGTGGAAAAGGTAGAAGGTCGTACCCAAGCTGGCGATATCACGGAAGACATAGAAGAGACTGGTGACGGCGGAGCGTTCGTAGCAGTGCTTGGGAATGGCGTCGCGGATGTCCTTGATGGTGTAGTCGGGGACCTCGAATTCGTTGCCGTAGGTGTCAATGAGCTTACCGACACCGGCCTTCTTGACAGCCGGGGCGTCTGAGGCGAGAGACGACAGCGACGTGGTCGAGGCTGAGGCCCGGGGCGAGTCGGCGGGCGAGGCAATGGCAGACGTGTCGCTATCAACGACGGCAGAACCCACGGCACGACGAACAGCCGGGTGCTGGCTCGCAACACTGCTGCTGGTTGCGGAAGCCATACTTGATGTCCCTCTCGGTATCTTTCTGGACTTCCCGGTGTGGTTCTCTCTCTCTCACACACTCAGTTACGGGTCGTCGAGGAGTGAATACGTAGGAATACGGGATACGGGATACGGAATACAGGGAGGGGACGTCGTAGGTCTGTAGGAAGAAGAGGCGAGGGGACTATTCCGTAGGGAATAAGCGTCTAGGTACGGATTATTGCTCCGTAGATATGTCTGGTCTTTAGGGCAGGGTGGTGGACACGGCTACTACTTAATGTAACGATAATTATGCATCTGGAGAGGAACCGTAGCAGGGGAAGATGTTGGAAGGAGTCAGGAATGAAGGGAGCGACTTTGTCTCATGGTCCTCGGAACGAGGAAAAAAAAATGCACGTTCTGCTGAGCTCATTGTGTCTGTCGAGTGTCTGAGAGGGCAGGAACCGCGCAGTACGACGAAGTACTTTCAGTACATTCAGCTGTCTGGAGGCCGTTCATCGGCATGTACCTCTCGTGGCCCCACTTAATCCGTCGCGTAGGTACCTACCTCCATGGGGGCGTCTAGGTGCATAAAGAGCCAATTGACCAATCAGAAGTTCCCAGCAAATACCAGTGAGGTTACACCTAACCCACTAGAACAGCAGTGTACATTGCCTAAAATCGGTGCCCTAAAACGAAGTATGTACGTCTTATGTACATAATCCGTGACTGTCATGGTGGTGGTGATGTTATCCAATAATATGCAGGTGTCTGTCCATCGTAATCCGTAATCTCACGATCGTCAAAAACTGAAAAAAAATAAAATAAAAGGATGACCATCGAGTTCCATCATCAACTCTGACTTTGGGGCTTTCCCGCTCCCGCTCGTCCAATGCACAACCCGGACGGAGAAACCATTTTTACCTTTGCCTCCGCGGACGGGAATGTGGACACGAGCGAGGCAAGCCCAGGCAAAATGACATGTACCTACCTGGTAGGTGCATGGTATGCATGTACAGAGGAGGGAGTACTCGGTACGGACTAGCGCGAGGTCGCTAGTCGGTGCTTTGCGCTGGATCAAGCCTAGCGCAAGAGCCTATCTCGCGCTAGACCGCTTTCGCCCTGCATCATTGGCACATCACGTTGGCTCGGACGCTCCTCAACCCCTCCAAGAAAAAAAAAATACTTCGTCCTGCTCACACCAGCATGACTAGCAGCCCTCTCGGACTGCACACATTTCCCACATCGCCCGTTCCATCGTGGCTTGCATCTCTGCTTTGTTCAGCTCTCTAGGTTCTCGGTTCGATCTAGGTACCATCCAGTCCTACGGAATACATACTACGAGTAAATAGACTGCTACCTAGCCCATATTACCACCCTTCTGCCGTGCCAGTGCCGACTCATGCAGCGACTCGCTCGCTGCTGGCCCTCTCTCAGACTCAGTGGCCCCAAGTCAGGCGGGGTTCAGGCTCTCAGCTGAAAGAGATCTTCGTGGGCTGCCAGACTCGGGTAGCTACTCGGGATCCCGGGATTCGTGCCACCTCCGGATCACAGGTGGATCTGGATCCGGGATCTTAGTTCTTGGCTCCTCCATGCTAACTATTTTCTGTTGGGGAAGTTCTTGTTGAGAGCACAGGGCGCTAGTCCTCACACGTACCCGCTTATGTGCGCGCGCGCGCGCGACTTGACGGGACTTTACTGAACAAGGCAGGCTTGATGACTGCGGATGGGCTTTGCTGCCCACGCATCATGTACGGCCACTGTCCTAGTCACATCATTGATGCGCTCGACAGCATTCGTTGAGGATGATTACTTACCTAGGTAGGTACCTATTCCGTATCTTGTGATCTGCCGTTGTCATTGCGCGTGAGACAGAGACACAAAAAAAAACAAAACAAAACAAAAAAAACCCCCGAGCGGG
Source organism: Xylaria sp. L1 SY-2022 (assembly GCA_023079495.1). Taxonomy (NCBI): domain Eukaryota; kingdom Fungi; phylum Ascomycota; class Sordariomycetes; order Xylariales; family Xylariaceae; genus Xylaria; species Xylaria sp. L1 SY-2022. The sequence goes on along the minus strand of JALIDW010000013.1, from coordinate 66,516 downwards.
ATATCCGCATAAAATATCATGCGATGCCATGCGATGCCATGCTATGCCATGCGTGCAGCGAACTCGATGCTTGATCATGACATTGTGCGTGCTCGTCGGGCCTGGGGTATCCGTACAATGTTGTAGGCAGCAAGTACGGAACATTACCTGGGCACCAGGTATCGACAAGTTGTCGTGCAATTCCTAATGCAGCAATTCCGAATGAAGCACGAAATACGGAATACAAAATACGGCATATGCACCTCCCTACGCTTGGAAGTTGGCCATGGTGGTCCGACCTGAAATGCGTCTCAATCCAGGGTGTTCCGATTCTCATTCATTCGTACCCCTCTGGTCTTTCTCAATAGGTATTGGCCTGTCTCCGGGAGTGACCAGGCGCCCGCCGTGCTCGCTGTCTACCTATCCTCAGAATACCTAAACATCATAACCATCATTCATTCTTAGGGGCAGCTGTAAGTTGACTTGGCCCTCCTGAACTTGTGTTTCATGCGAGTAGCTACTCGTCAAGGGCAGCTCGACCATGCCAAGGTCTTGGAGAAAGGACCGCCATGCATGGGGCGACCTCCGTGTCTTTTCCTGCCCTGGACCCCTGGTAGTACGGAATAAACTACCTGGCACGTCAGTGTTCGGTGTCGCGGCGTCGTGGCTGATGTCGCAGCCGCCGTTGCCGTTGCCCTTGGTTTCGTGCGATACGGATTTGGGACTACGGAATACGGAATACTACCTACCTACTCAGGATCCGCACGGAAAATTATACCCTATGTGGTTTCGCGGCTCGCCGTGCCTCACCCCTTGACCCATCGGGGCTGTGTCTCCCGGACCAGCTAGCCGAGCCAGCTTCATTGCCGTCCGAACCGTCACTGTCGCTACCTTCTACAGACATGGCCATGTACAGATTTAACAATGACAGAGCACGAGGTGGCCATTCTGGGTATCTGATCAAAGTTGCCATCAAGTATGAAACAAGCCGTCGACATGCTAGAAGTTCGGAATACGGACTACGGATTACCTACGGAGTACTTGACATGGCTTCACTGTTTCACTGGGACGTGTAAGTCCGGCACTTCTTCTCCGAACGGTCCGTGATGTGGTGAGAAGCGTACAATCAGAACGGAAAAGACCAGAGTTTGGCTTGCAAGATCAATACGTGGTATCCGAACTTGGCTTCGGCAAGCACCGGCCTCTTGTTCTTATTATATCATTATCAGTCTTTGACCTACTGATCCCCAGCCGGCATCATATGATTCTGCAGCCATATTGGTATGTTTATGGGATCATCAATAAGATATCGTGAAAGAGGATCACCGAAGGATCCCACGCAGTTCACATATCACCTGTGTTTTGTTGGCTACGGCCTCGAGTCTCTCCTTGCTGTATGCATATGAGAATCTGGTTGCTGCCAACTGACGAGCTGTCTGGCTGACTAGCTAATCCGTACGTAGGTGTTATTAGCAGACTGGCTGAGCGGCGAATTACTGTCAGGACCGAAGCCAGCGGCGTTGAGCAATTGCGCTGCAACCTGTTCCCTGGTTGTTTGTTGGCCAACGCTGATGTAGCAACATCGAAGTAGTTGAGTAGCAATACAGATTACCTACCAGGTAAGGTATTGCCATCGATCTAATCCATACGGACGATGTACTACATAGTATTCCGTAGATAGTATCGCACTTCCCCAAGCGCGCAGAGAGCCTTTCAACTCTTCCCCTAACTAACTTCTTGCTACGAACTGCCATTAGACGATACTTATGCAGCGCAGAACATCTAGTGATTACTCATTTGCAATCGATGAATCTCTCGGTGATATGGGAGTACACGTGTAATAGGGGCTGAATCGGGCGAAAGGCAGGCCGAAAAGATGTCAGCTTTTCACGACGCTTCAAACGAGAAAATTGAATCGGAGCCCCTGGCTAACGTACCTAACCCTTCTCTCCCTGTAAAAGCGACGAATTTCTACCTACGGATTTCATTGGGAAGAGGATAAGTAATCCGAGATATAGACATGTCCCTTAAACGAGTCATTCGTTCGTGTTTTTTCGATGGCGTTGTTGCCAATGGTCAGGGCATTCGCCCTCCAGAATGACTCGTGGGCGTAGGTGTGATCCGTAGCTATCTATGGCTTTTCAGGAGTCGCTATGATCAAGAAGTGTTGCTATCGCGTACCTCCTTGGATCCAGCTACTTACTAGTAATTAGAAGTATGTAATCCGTACGGATTATAGCTCGGAGAATGTGGTTCTGAGATCTAGATCTAGGCTCGGTTTTGTCTCTCCTTTCGCGGAGATCGAGACATGCCCGAATGTCTTCCGAGGAGTCTCAACTTCCACGCTACTAATTACGTATCTCGACTAAGACCAGATATTATCTCGATCCTCGATGAGGCCGAGATGGTAGGTCGAGTACAGAAATATTCAGATATCTTCTCGGACACGAGCTTGGCTTCTCCGAGGAGAAAATCGCTTCTGCAGAGAGATCCGGTGGAGGCTTACCTATCGTGTCCCCTTTCCCTCTCTGATATCACTAGACTTGGGGGCAAGGCTCCTCATGACGGACAATGGTTATATGACAGGAAACTTCTCTGTATTTTTGGTAAGATAATCCGTAGCCTCGTCATCTCTGATTCAGCCTCTTGTGTCTTGTCGTAAGAACCTGCTTCGTCTCCTGGCCACGTCTTTTTGGGTAAGATATCGTATGGCACATGGTCAATACAAGGACAAACTAAAAAAAATCACGGATGTCACGCGGCGTTTCCAGGAGAGCTTACTTGAGGATCCTGTCTTTCTCTGTTATACTACGGCGTATATGTAGAATCTCAGAGCATGCCAGCGGAAGAGTTGACCCAGTTGAGTCTTTGAATCTGGCACAACGGTATATCCCTTGAGTTTGAACGAGTCTTAGAACTTGTATTTGCCGCGGCATCCACGTACCGTGATAGATGGAGTCCTCGAAGAAGTCCCAAACCCATCCTTCGTCGTCGTCGATAGATCCTTTCGTCTCATATTCCGCCTACGGCCACAACACGTTCTCTGTATGTCTTCTTTCTCGGGCTTTCTTTCTACGTTGCTTGGTCCATGACGCGTGCATATCTCTTTTCCACCTGCCGGTGACAGCCCTTTGGAAATTGCCCGTCTTATGAACTGGGAAGAACGTAATGCTGCTGCAAAGAGTCTATCCACGCCCCAAAGATGCAACGGAGGTATCAAGCCATGGATGTGAATCAGACACGGCCGGAGAATGCACATACACACATCACAACCAGCACTACCTGTTTGCATAGGATCACGGCGGCGTCATCTTACTTACTGATAGTCTGGCTGTATGTCCTTTGAAGAGTGGTGAGTATGAAGTGCTTGCCAACCTAGACAAGGACGTATTCGTGCTTCGTACGGCGCAAGGCCTATGACTCCACGAGGCCGAGAATAAGTATTTCTGCAACTTGGAGAGGGTGTATCTATCTCTCGAGGAGTTCACGGCGGAGATTGGACGATACAGCTATAGTCTGGAGCCGTGGACATTATTATTCCGTATCGCTCTGGAATCGTTCAGTGCACATCGTCTTCGTATATTATGGAACTACAGGACGAAGTGATGCTTGGATTGTCGGCGACGTTAAGTTGATTTATTACTTGTAGCATCTTGGTTCAGATATTCCTGCCATTTGGCCTACACTTCAGCTGCTGCGATTACCCTCCGCCACAAACTGGCAGCTGAGCGGATATGCGATCAATCTGATATTTTCACGGGGCCAGCTGGGTACTATTCATTATCGGCTGACCTGGTTGGACAACATCTTGCTAGTAATGCTCCTCAGCTTGCGTGTATTTTGATTAACTCATCGAAGCACCCCTGAGTACCGGCCGGTGGCACTTCTCGTACTATCTTCGTCAATCCGAACCGAGACTTTCGGAAGCCATGCAGATAAACGGTTCAGCGCCAAGCAAACTCGCCTTGTCCGCTTACCCAGCATTAGGATGGCGAGGGTAGAGCCCCATCTGACCGAGAGCCTTGTTACCAGGATGATGCAAATAACGTCTTGCCTTAATTTAATTTCTTTCCCGTCTCCGGGGCGCCGCACGTATGATGTTATCGACTCTTAGGAGAAGCTATCATTGCGTTAGCGACATTTAGCTATAAAGGGGGTGATTTCGGGTAAAAGGAAATAGTCTGGGGACCTACCTCGGCAGCTTCGCTCGCGGAGGAGACGACGGCTCTCTTCAACTTGTAACTCTCGATGACTCCAAGGTCGCGCATGTCTGCTACCCCACCGCCTGGTGTCATCAGGTCTAGGCCGTACGTGGACATGCCATCGTAAATGGCCTTGCGCAATCTGGCCACAAGATCGCTTGAATCGAGACCGGCATTGTCAGCGAGAATGGTGGGTAGTTGCCGCAGAGCAGTGGCGAACGACGATACAGCAATCTGCTTCTTGCCTTCGACACGCGTCGCGGCGCTCTCAACAGCCTTGGCCATGAGCATCTCAGCGCAGCCACCGCCGAGGGTTGTCCTGGGCTCCTTCACGGTCTGAGAGAGGACAGCTAAAGCATCATGTAGTGACCGCTCGGCCTCATCCAACAACTGATCCGTAGCTCCACGGAGAACGATGGTGCAGGCTTGGCCCGCTGCCACACCGGAGAAGCGGATCAAGGTATCCTCTCCGATGATTACCTCTTCAATTAAGTCGCAGTGACCGAGCTTGACCTGCTCGGGATGGTCGAATGTTGAAGCAATCTCACCACCTGTAACGAGAGCGAGACGCTCGATGCCGTCGAAATCGGCATGCTCGATGGACATTATGCCGGCGTCGGTGAAGAGCTGCTCAGGCCAGTTGTAGATGAGCTGGCGGTTGATAAAGCAGTTGATACCGTGGGCCTTGATCTTGTCGACCTTGGCCTTCATCTTCTCCTTCTCTGCCCTTTCAAGCTCGGCCAGCTTGCTTGTTGAGCTGACCTGGAAGCGGGCGCCAAATATCTTGACCTTGTCGGTATCCATAGAAGTGTTGGCCACGAGGATCTTGGCCTTTTCCAAGCGTTTGGGCTGGTTTACGCCGATCTTCTTGTCCAAAATAAAGCCTTCGTCCAAATAGGAATCACTTAACTTGCCACCAGCTTTCTTGATAATCTGGATATGGCTTAGGTCAGAGGAGCCCTTGAGTCGCAGAACAGCCTCGACGGCGAGCTTGGCAAACAACTTGCGGTCCTGGGCCAAGACTTTTGAGCTCAGGGTCGTGCGGGCAATGGCAAGCAAATCCTCCTTGAAGGCCTCGGGGTTTTTGCTGTGGTCGACGGCCGAGTGTTCCAGCGCCTGCAAGGCGGCTTGGGCGGCTATCCGGTAGCCTTCTATGATGGTTTGGGGATGGATCTTCTTGTCGACGAGCTTCTCTGCTTCGCGTAGGAGCTCGGCGGCGAGAACGGCGACGGAGGTTGTGCCGTCTCCTACTTCGTCGTCCTGGACCTTGGAGATGTTCACGAGGACCTTGGCGGCGGCATTATCGAGGGCGATGGACTTGAGAATCGTGGCACCGTCATTGGTCACCATCATTTCGGTGGTAGAGCTGGTGCACGAAATCACGAGTTAGCTACGAAGTACGAGGGCGAGACGCGTTCGGCGGGGTGGCGGTGGGAGGCATACGCAGACTGTAATATCTTGTCCATGCCCTTGGGACCAAGCGTGCTCTTCACCAAGTCACCGACGGCGATGGCGCCGACGAAAGCGGCGAGACGGGCATTCTCTCCCTTCTCCTCGGTGGTGCCCTCGTCGAAGATCTGGGTGGGGCTGAAGGACGACTGTTGTGACGACGTCAGATGTCAGTTTCCACGGGTATGAGTGAAGGAGGAGCGAGAAGCTGGAGGGGGGAGGGGATGACAAGGGGCAGCAAGGTGGTTGAGAAGGAAATAGGAGGGGAAAGGAAGGTCGAGGAGAAAAGGGCGAAGGCGAAGGTCGAGGAGTATGACGACAGAAGCTATCATACCATCTTGATGCCCAGCACTCGAGCAGGCTGGTTTGGATCGGAGGAATGGACGGCGTGGCTGTAGCCGGGATGAAAATACCAAGATAGGCACGTCTGTGAGATAGCTTTGGTCAGGTGTTCCGCAGGTACCCAGACAGGTAGCAGTAGCACAGTCCGGCAAGGCTGAGGGGATCTCCAAGCAAGCTCCAAGACAGAAATTGTCCTGTTCTGGCCCGTTCTGACGTACTGGCCAGTATTTCGTATTCCGTACCAACCTTACCTAACGGATTATGTACGGAATACCTATGTACCTACGGATTATTCCCCTCGAGGGGTCGTAGTACTAGGTACCTAGGTAGTATGCCCCGCACCTGCTTCCCCTGCCCGAGAGCCACAACAACGACGAGCTGCCTTATCGGCGGGAAAACATATGTTCCGCGCCAATCAACGAGCTGACCAGGAGAGACCCACCCGTAATAGCGGGGTCTAGGTGTCGTTCAGGTGCGTTTCATACATAAGGTCACCCAGCATGTGGTAAATTAGGTACACGTATGAGGTGCTAGGGGCCACCTAAGGTTATGGTAGGCCGTACATTCAGCGATAGTGAAACCGTGTAGTGCAAGACGTAGCGATACTTATGCACCGGCTGCTGAGTACATGATGAAACCGTGTATTCTCTCCAGAGTATTTGGTACCTCTTTCGTAGCAGTACCTACAGGCAAAATCCACCCCGCTCCAAGCGCACAAATCCGCCAGCAACAATATTTTTTTGCAAAGTCGTCCAGTCCCTTGAGAATTGTGTGAAGCTCCATTCTGGTCAGCCTGCCCCCCCCGTTTCACCCAATCACACTGGCCACTTCTGCCCGGTATCTGCATTTCTGGCCATCAAACCTTTACGGGACAGCAAGAATACCTTGCGCAAGGCCTTGGCCACTCCTCTTGCCAGAGTGCTCGATTTACTGACCCATCCTCCGCGTTAGCAGCCCCACGAGTGGTCTCGGATTCGCACAACACCAAGTCGGCGCCGACGTTCTTCCGTACGCAGCCATCACAATCTCTCATCACCATTTTTCTAGGGCCTTCGCTCTTCGCCTCTTCCGCCCCCCCCCCCCATCTGTCGGTCCAGCATGGCGCCCTCCTTTGACCACCTGCGCGACGCAGATGTCGACGAAGATGACTACGACGAGGATGAGATTGACATCTCCGATCTGCGAGAGAAGTACGAAGTTCAACTGGAGCAGGGCTACGATGCCTTCGTCGTCATCGACGGTCTTCCTGAAGTCACCGAGGAGCAGAAGCCCAAGCTCGTCAAGTTCCTGTTGAAGAAGCTGAACCAGGTCGGCAAGACAAGAGAGGACCTCGTCTACATGCCCATGGGCGAAGATGGCAAGTCGTTGAGGTGAGTCCCTACCTGTCTTTATCTACGGCCCAGTCCTGCCAGTCTCGATTTTGTACACCGCGCGCATCTGCTGGACACACACTAATTCTGTAGATTCGCCTTCGTCGAGTTCGCCACGCCCGTCGAGGCTGCTGCCGCTGTCAGACAGCTCGACATGGTACCCCTCGACAAGAAGCACACTCTCCGCGTCAACAAGATGACTGACATCGACCGATACGGTCGCGAGGGACGGGTCGACGAGAACTACGTGCCCCCCAAGGTGGAGGAGTTCACCGAGAAGGAACACTTGCGTTCCTTCTTGTCTGACCCCAGCGGGCGAGGTCGCGATCAGTACGCCGTGTACAGGGGCGACTCGGTTGGCGTCTGCTGGAACAACGAAAGAGATACGCCCGAGACTATCGTCGACCGCCAGCACTGGACCGAGAGCTTCATACAGTGGTCGCCCCTCGGCAGCTATCTGGTATCTGTCCATCAGCAGGGTGTTCAACTTTGGGGTGGTGCGTCGTGGTCGCGCCAGAAGCGCTTTGCCCATCCTTTCGTTAACATGCTCGATTTCTCCCCCTGTGAGAAATACATTGTCACCTGGTCGAACCGCCCCATATCGATTCCCGATGAGGGCCACCCCCAGCTGTCGCTTGACGAGGACGGAAAGAACTATGTCATTTGGGATGTCGAGACTGCCAAGCCGCTCAGATCTTTCGCGAATCTGGACCTGCCCACGGTCGAGGGAGCCAAGCCCCAGCCCAAGTTCCCCTGGCCGGCCTTCAAGTGGTCCGCTGATGAGAAATACGTGGCTCGTCTCACCCAAGGCTCTGGCATTTCCGTCTACGAGTTGCCTCGCATGAATCTGCTTGACAAGACTACGATCAAGATTGATGGTGTGATGGACTTTGAGTGGGCTCCCGCCACGCCACAGAGAGAGGGTGTGAAACAATACGAACAGCTATTTTGTTTCTGGACGCCCGAAGTAGGAAGCAACCCTGCCAAGGTCGGATTGATGAGCATACCGTCCAAGCAGATTGTGCGTACACTGAATCTCTTCAGTGTTACAGACGCCAAACTTCACTGGCAATCTGATGCTACCTACCTTTCCGTCAAGGTCGACCGTCATTCGAAGTCCAAGAAGTCTCAAGCAACCACCCTGGAAATTTTCCGGATCAAGGAGAAGGGTGTACCTGTCGAGGTAGTTGACACAATTAAGGACACCGTGATCAACTTCGCTTGGGAACCCAAGGGCGACCGATTTGTGATCATCACCACGTCGGAGCCTACCGGGCCAACGGCGGTACCGCCTAAGACCTCGGTCTCCTTCTTCTGTCCTGAGAAGGCCAAGGGTTCAGCTGTAGGCAACTTCAAGCACCTGCGGACACTTGAGAAGAAGAACAGCAACGCCATCTACTGGTCTCCGCGGGGCAGATTTGTTGTCATCGCGACCGTGGCCAACGCACAGAACTCGGATCTCGAATTCTACGATCTCGATTTCGAGGGCGAGAAGCCCGAGAGTGACAAGGATCTCACGGCTAACTTGCAACTCATGAACACGGCTGACCACTACGGCCTCACCGATATTGCATGGGACCCGGCGGGTCGTTTTGTCGCCTCTTGGGCCTCAGTCTGGAAGCACGCTGTAAGTTACGAAGACGAAGAAGGGCTCATTGACATTGACATGCTAACGTTGTGATGCAGATGGAAAACGGCTACCATATCTACGACTTTAAGGGCGAGCAGCTGCGAGAAGAGCCCGTTGAGAAGTTCCGACAACTGGCTTGGCGACCTCGCCCCCCGACGCTTCTGACCAAGGATGAGCAGAAGCAGATTCGCAAGAACTTGCGCGAGTACTCCAAGACATTCGAGCAAGAGGATGCCGAGCGTGGAGCATCTGCTGATTTGGCGGTGGTCGAGGCACGGAGACGCTTGCTCGAGGAATGGCTGGCATGGCGCGCATCGGTGGAGGCTGAAGTGGAAGAGGAGAGACTCGACCGCGGTCTTCCGGCCAACCCGGTGGAACACCTCCTCCAGCAGCCGGCGGATGGTGAGGAACAAGTCATTGAAGAAATCGTGGAGGAAGTCATCGAGGAGACAGAGGAGATTGTCCCCTGAAGCAGAGCTCCCAGGAGCAGATAGTATATGGCAAGAAATCGGCGTTTTGTGTGTGGCATATGATATAGCGCGCATACCTGGAGGAGACATGGAGGAGACATGGCCATGTCACCTAATACATACCTACCCCGGGTATACATTTCCTCAGTTGAACTTCATTGACCAGGTCAAAGTATGCTGTTGTGTTTCGTAGTCGGTGGAGTGAAAAGAGACAAGGGGGAAGCTGCTGTGCTTGCCAGGACGTTTACGATTACGTTAGGTAGGTAGCCAAGATGATAGACCTGTGCATCTCGCATCGACTTCATATTCTTTTCCGTGCCTGCGATCCCATACCTACCTACCTCATAAGTATCCCGAGCCTATATCCATCTCCCTCTTGCCTCCATTCGGGATCCCGTCATGCTACCATGTCGGTAGCTCATCTTGCTCACCAAGTTTCCATACTTCGTACCTACAACCGTGATCCCTATCCACCGACCTGCCTGCTTCTTGTCATCGATGATGCCTCTGCAATCAGGATGTGATTCCTTAGGCACATGTATGTACGTAATGGGGCAGGTTGCATTCGTAGTCCGTAATCCGTAGCCATGATGTTGAAATTGCCCAATGCAAACCTTTAATGAGGGACCCACCATAGAATAGTGAACGGCTCTATTCCGAATTCCGGTTGGATTTGTATTGCCTGCTACGAAATAGAGGCTAGCACGAACTCTCGGTCTCGGAAGAGCGTGTGCGATACGGAATTCATATTCCGTATTCCGTACAGAATTGCAATGTACGTTTTGTACGGATTGCCGTCGCTGCTAGTAATTGATATGTAAAAGAAGGTTCGTCCCCAGCTTCATGCTGAGCCAACTTCTCACATTCACCCACCCGTCCGTTCGTCGGATGTCGATAATTCGCTCGTTTCCTCATTCTACGACTACTACTACTCGTACTTCTACTTTACTACCACCGACGTGTAATCCGTAGATTACCTGCCGGCTTCGGGTATACCACGACTACTATTCCGTCCCGCGGCAGCAATAATATAATAATATTTCACTTTAATTTCTCTAATGCGTGCGAAGTAAGCCGTACCTGCGTTGTACTCGTACAGTGCTACTAACAGCCAGAACGACGCCCGCGCTTCGCTTCTCGCTTCTCTCCCCCCAATTCCCCCCCCCCCCCCCAAGTTCCAAGGCCAACCCGCAGGCCCGCAGCGGCGCAGATATCCCTAGCATGATTCATGGGTTTGATGGGTTCAGGTCCAGCCTCGATTCTTTCAGCTTCTCAACACGGTATATATTGCTGTCTAAAGGGTGCTTAAGGTGACTAAAATCCGACCCTAGCCCGAGTGAGACATTCTTCCTCTCACTAAAAGGCGACCGTTGGTGCCAGAGCTTAAGGGGCTGAATACTACGAATACTACCTAGTAAGGGGGATCCCGCGGTCGAAACACCAAGCCTGCTGCAGCACGAACTCGGACACCTCCTGTTGTGGCAGTGACTGGGTGTTATTCCGTTCTTCGTACCGTGCTGCGTTCCGTACGGAACAGGAACAGATACAGGAACAGGGCAGCCTATGGACGTATATTTGAGACTGCTACGGGATGCATCCATTCCAAGCAATCCCACCCCTGACGCCTGACGCTTGACGCTTGACGCCGGTATTATACCCACGAAGTACGGATCGCACTACGATACACGTACGGTCTTGGTCCTGCCAGGATCTCGAGCGAGACACTTGCCCAGCATCCTGAGTCCTGAGTCCTGAGTCCTGAGTCCAGACACACCTCCCTATCCGTACGCAGTATTCCGCACGAAGTACTTCGTACGAAGTACCACTCCCGTATCGTACTTGTTACCGTAAAAGCACCCCCCCGGTTCGCAAACACCTTGCTACCTTGCTCTGCCAATTAGGTAGGTATCATAGCGCCGTTCGAGACTCGTTCGAGAACGTCGTCGGATACCAACCCTTGCAAGCCGTTGCTTCTAAACAACACCTACATACACACCTCCTTAGGTAGTGTCCCTCACGCGTCCGTAGCTGAACAAACTGGGAAAGGATATTCGGACATCCATTCTCTTATTGTCACCACGGCCTACTACTCTCGGCAAATCGCTGTTCGCCAGCATCGATCCGCTGTATCTCCAGTAATCCGTACCAACGACGAGCGACTGCTGCTGCTGCTGCTACTGCTGCTACGCAAGGGTATCTCATCGGTGGGCACGAGCGGAACGGACTACGCCATGACCTACGGTGGCAACGTGAATTCGGCTGAACTGTCAACCTCCCAACCCGGTTCTCCACCTGGTATGTCTTCCTCGAAGTCGTCCAAGGCATCGTCGCTGCGCTCCTTTAGCTCCGATGTTGTTGATGACGTGACCGACGGTGCCGGCCACTTCGAGGAGATCGGCTTAGAGGACGACGCCGTGTCGACTGGCGCGTCCCAGTTCTCGGACTCGCAAGGGAAACAGAACTTGAGTTTGAATTCGAAGCCTAAGCCGAGCTCCTACGTGCCAACGTTCGTGTCAGATCACCGAATCACGTCCACGCAACATGTCGAACCCCCCGCTCATCTTCCATCACGCGATCTCGTTCCACCTGGACTTCAACGAGACCCGCTCGCAAAGACGCGACCCAGGGCTCCCTCACTCTCGGCGCAGATTCGCGAGGCGAGCACCCAGGGTCTCACGGTAGGTGTTGGAGCGAGGCCGCGACCACCCAACCGGACCCTGTCGGCGCGGTCTGCCTCTTCGCTCACCGTCGCCCGTCGTCCTCGAAGCCCAAGTCCCAACGTGCAGACCCAGTCGCTTAGTCCCCACGATCCAGGCATGACTCCAAATCCTCGCAGGCGAAGCTGGCAGTCCACTCGAGAGTCGACGGTGAGCGGGGAAAAGCGATATGACGATTATGAAGACGACGACGACGACATCCCCGATGATCTCATTCTGGATAACGTTCCTTTGTCGCCGCGACCACCGAGCGAACGATCGGCTAGTCGACCAGTTTCGGCCTCAACATCGCCAGAAAGACAACCTAAAGACCGTATGCGCAGTGTCGGTAACGGCACACCCCCCGTTGCCGCTGACCGGGGGTCTCTGAAGTCACCGACGAGTGTTCTCTCGCCGAACAAAGGTCGCACCAAGAGCTGGACTACTGCCATCTCGGAACTGAACCCGGAAGCTAAAGCGCTAACAGAAAAGCTGGAAGAACATGCCGACGAGATGGAGAAGCGCGGCATACCACAATCAGTCGCAAAGCCACGAGTGAAGCCAGCACTCACTGAACTGCCGCCGCTGCGAAGAAGTAATATTATGATTGATCCTCTTCCAATATCCAAGGAGAAGGAAGCAGTTCTCTCTAGGACCAGGCCCTCTTGGCTGCCGCCCAAAGATCCAGCCGAGGAAAAGAAACACTTGCGGGAGTACCAGAGGATGATGGCAAGCAGCATTGAGGCTGACAAGAGAAGAGAAGCCGCTCGTCGAGACAAGGAGAAAAATGAGGCCAAAGCTACTAGCGATCTCATAAATATCTGGGAGGAGGATGTCCTGAAACGATGGGACGCTGCCATCCATGAAGAACGAACGAAGAGCCTCTGGTGGAAAGGGATACCGCCGCGGAGTCGTGGCGCAGTTTGGTCGCGCGCCATTGGAAATGCATTGGGATTAACGGCTACATCATTCCAGGCCGCATTGTCCAGAGCATCTGAGGTCGAGAAGCGAGTCGCCAAGGGGAATGCCACGCCCGACGACGAACGGAGGATGGCTTGGTTCTCGGAGATCCGAGCGGATGTTGAAGAACGAACCTGGCCAGAGCTCAAGATCTTTCAAGCCGGCGGACCTTTACACCAAAGTGCGATTGATGTCCTGCGTGCCTATTCCATGTACAGGAGTGATATTGGTTATGTGAGCGGGTGCCATGTACGAGTTCTGATCCCCCTCCCTCTCCTCTTCCCCGTGAGAACTTTGAGTAGGATATCGAAATGCTGACCGTGGAAATAGACCATCGCTGCGCTCTTGCTTCTGAATCTCGACACGGCTGCTGCGGCGTTTATTGCTTTGGCCAACGTTCTAAACCGAGCACTGCCTTTGTCTTTCTACTCAGGCGATCAAGGAGCCAGGGCATCGGCTTGCCAGCTTGTCCACCAAACTCTGGCCAGGAAGTCTCCTCAGCTCCACAGACATCTAAAAGATGCCGCCACCATGGGACCAGATTTCGATACGCACTTGAATAAAATCTTCATGGCGCTGTTTACTCGCCACCTAAGCCTCGATGACTGTACCCGACTTTGGGACATTTACGTTTTCGAGGGAGACGGCATTTTGATCCACGCTGCTGTCGCCCTATTGTTGGAGACGGAAATGCCGCTTCTGAGTACGCGATCAGCTGTCGAGCTGCATCGGGTCTTGGAAAACTACTCCAAGTTCACGCTACAACGTCCGGATGATGTCTACATCAGACGCCTTCGAGAGATCAGGGAGCAGTGAGCTGATTCCACCAAGGCAATGACGATTTAATGATTGTCCAACGACTTTTCACAATTCTGGGCCAAAATAGGTACATGGGGCGTATATTTCATTTGCAAGTGGTTGCATTAATAGGATATGAGGGACGAAGGTGATGGGTCCCGCCAGCCGCGAAGCCCCTTATTATAGCCAGCTGTGTGAAATCTTGGGTGCAGGTAGTTGGAGGAGTGATGGCAAGCTACATTTGTTCAGCGCCTCTGTCTCCATATGATCTCAGCTATCATTTTCTTGTATATATTGAGGTTCTCTTCCCTCGTTGTAAAATCATCTGTAAAAGTAAGCGGGGGGATATATTTTAGGTCTTGCATATATATTTGTACATAAATGAATGAAGTAAAATCATGCCAACATTTCGATATGATCCAGGGACGACGTACGTACGAGGTGTAATCCGTACCCTGGAAGTTTACTTCGTGCAGGCCGATCTACAGCACACTTTAGGGCACCTACAGTGGCGACCTGGCTAAATCGACTGTGTTCCCTGCTACACTACACAGTAAATGGTCAAAAAAACCCGGCCCAGCTGCGTAGCTGCGCGTGGTAGTTACGAAGCCGTACAACTTCACTTATACAGAATATCGTCAATTCTACAGCTAAAATAACGATTCTACCTGTATTGAAGAGCGTACTAGCCGGGCTTCAATACTTAGTATCTCCTTAAGTGTGCTAAGGCTACAAATCCGTACCCAGATCCACACTACCCCGCGACTTGTAGCAAGACCTCGATGATACTACTTCGTACTACCTACTACCTTAACTGCTGCACATATTGGCTTGTGCTTAACGAACGCAAATGCCCCTGATTTTGCCCCTGAACTCGCAAAAAGCCGATTAAAAGCTTCTAAAGAAGGAAGTAGATGTTAATTAACCTGCGCGTACGTGAACTACCTACCTACTTAAGTTAACGTTGAAAATGAGCGCAACTAACGTGTCGGACCCTACGACTAGTTTCGCATGTGAAGTCGCACCTACTACGTCGAATTCAAAGCCGTCCCAGCAACGTGGGTACAGTTTCGAGCCTCTCAAGCCAGAAAATCGTGACCCTGTGATAATCGAGCTCGATAATACGCCTGTCGACCTGTTTAAGCGTTTCGTACCTGAGTGGCTAGTTCAAAAATGGGCGAACTGGACCAACGCCTGGGTTACGCACTTACTAACGACGCAACTACTCGGTTTTCGACTAGACGACTGGAAATCGACGTCTGTTGCTGAGATTTATATCTGGCTCGGAATTTTAATCTACATTGGAATTCACCCTGAATCGACGATTCCAGATCACTGGCGCACTCCGACAGGCGAAAACGAGCTGCCGACGCACCCTGTTCTAAAATACATGACCCTACGACGATTCCAGCTTCTGTTTCGACATCTGCGGCCGTTCGACCCATTTACGGAAGATGATGACCTTCCTCGTACATATTCGCGAGCACATGAGTGGTCTGAACACATACAGACAACCACGACACATTTGTATGTGCCAGGTGTGAACGTTTCTGTGGATGAATGTATGGTACGCTTCACTGGAAGATCACAGTTGATTGTCACACTGCCATCTAAACCCATACCTACTGGCATCAAGATAGGGGTAGCTGCCCAGAAAGGTATCTTTTTACGATGGCTATGGCATAACCCTACCAAAGGGGGACCTATTGGGTTAGGGAGCCCCAAACGTCACAAAAAAAAACAAGGTGTGCAAGAAGACTTAGATTATCTTACACCAACACAACATGTTGTTTATGAGCTTGTCAAACGTCTCCCTGCTGCCAGCTATCACGTTTATTTCGACAACCTATTCTCATCCATTAACTTAATCCGGGCTTTACGGCACATTGGATGTGCCGGTACTGGCACAGCTAGAGTTAATTGTGGTGGTCTTTGGAATCCTTTTCGTGATGCAAAAAGTAATTACAATGGTGGCAAGCTTACATGGTCATACAATGAATTACAAGCTGTCCCTACTGCTGACAATTTGGTAAGTTCTTTCTTTCTGCTTTCTGTTTTAGATATGAATCTGAGCTCATCATTTCTCCCTACAGGTTAATCAGATTGCATGGAAAGACAATGCCCCTGGTGTTATTTTTAAGCAGCTTCTATGATGGTACAGAGTTTGTGGACCAGAATAGAAAGAAACCATCTTCTACACATAGCAGGGCACGTCCAATGCAGCGTTTCTTCGGCGACGAAGCTGTTAAAGTTGTTTCTACACCTGAGGTTGCTGTTGGATACAACCACGAGATGAACGGCGTCGATATCGGCGATCAGTTAAGGGCGGCAGCAGGTTACGATCACAGAATACACCGAGGCCCGTGGCAAGCTGTAGAATGGACGTTTCTTCTCGATACGACGTTGATAAACACCTATCTCCTACAGCTAAAAACGACGAAATGGGAGCCGCTCGACACGCAGATACGGTGGCGGCAGTGTTTGTTCGACGAGCTTGTCAAGAAATATCATAAAACAAGCCAGTCACGCCGACGATATCGCGTCGGAGATTCGACTACACCTATCGCGCTTCATAAACATGTGTTGCGTGGCAAGAATTCGCCCTGTTTAGCGTGCCAGAGCATCCGAATAAACGATATTCGTTCGCGCAGTCATTCGAGACAGCAGAAGTCGCAGCGACTACCGATGAGTCCAGTTGACGTTAATATTAGTTGTAATAAGAAGCGTAGGGTAGTTACGAGGTACGGATGTGATCAGTGCAATGTAGCACTTTGTAACGTGTACGCTTGCTGGTACTTCTATCACCAGCCAATTTATTAGGGAATCGAGGTAATACTAATTGAGTACGTTTTTTCATTGGTTGCCGCCCTTGTCCGGTACGGGTTTGTAGCTTTAACACACTTAAGGAGATACCACCCCCGGGCCCGTCGCACTGTGCGCAGGCGATTGCGCATACTCTGCATCAGCGTCTGAATAAAGTCCTCCGGGATCGCATTCCACGCTTCCTGAAGGCAGTCTTTGAAATAAGCGATATCCAGCCGGTTCCTCTTCAATTCCCAGAGGTCAGGGAACATACTACGTAATAAGCGCTTCAGTTTTGCCCATACGTGCTCGATGGGGTTGAGATCGGGGCTATGAGCAGGCCACCACTCCAACATTGAGATGGCGTGCGCTCCGATCCACTCCATTGACTCTTCCGACACGTGTATAGGCGCGTTATCTTGTTGAAAATGCATCCAAGGCTCGTATATAGGTAAAAGACCCTCTCGTAATGCCTCTATATAACTCCACGACGTATATCCTCGTCGTGAACGCCCCGGAAGTGATGGACGAGGATCACGCTCCATAACAACGAGTGGTGTTTTACACCCACCTCCGTTCTTAACGTATATACCACCCCACACCATGATCGAGATATTCGCTTTAACGTGATTCTTTAGATTAACGAACTCTTTATTCCATTTCTCGGAGTTGAAACGTATAACCCATCCGGTTGAGTTGCTGGTTGAGTTCGACACGTCGACTCGTCGGTAAAAATCGTCTGTTTTTATTAGCAAAATCTCTCATACGTTCGACACCACATACCGATAATAATACGTCCATATTTTCCAATCCCCAACAGGCAAATCGATACCTCTCCTTCGCAAGTTCTTTCGTCAAAGGTATACGCTTCTGCGCTTTCCATTTCCGTAACCTATCTGCTGTTCCGATTCGTTTAATCGTTGAGATCGAGATATCGAAGCCGACTGCTCGTTGGATCATACGCCAGCTTGATTTTCGGGTTCTCTTAATAAGAGATAGTATCCAGCGTCTTTGGCGTCTCGAGAAACCCTTACGGCCTCGGCCTAGTTTTTTATTCACCTTTCGTTGTTTAGTCCACTGGGATACAATGGAGGTGATGACGGATTTCGAGGTTCTGAACGCAATCGCGACGCGGCACTGGCTTAGGCCAGCGTAATATGCACCCAGAATGGCGGCGCGCTTTCAGGGGGTGAAATCCTGGCCTCTTTGACGATTCGCCGTCAATTCGGCTGCAAAGGACTCGAAATCGGACTTCATTTGGTTGCGTGGTGTTGAATTGAAGACACAGAGTGCGCGTCGGGGTTGGGTGCAAATGAGGGGTTGCATGGAGTGGGCCGGATAAATTTGGGACCCGATCGTAGGTCGACTGTGCGGGCCCCCCGGACCTGCCAGAACGACTGAAAAAAATTCACCAAGTGCGCGAAAACCTAAGCGTAAACACAACCACCACCTGCAACTTTCACCGTCGCTATCAACTCTCATACTCTGCCAAATATTCGGTGTATTTTACTCGTTGTCAATAATGTCCACTATGTCTGGAACCGCCGATCTGCCAATTGTGATCTCCTCATCACAACCCAGCCCACCAGCTTCTCCTGCCATTTTCGAAGCCGGAATGAGCTTTGCTGAACCAGGAACAACATCAGTATATTCTGCTACACCAGGTCCGAGTAATGACTTCTCCGTTCCCATCGTCTCGGAGACGATGGAAGCAATCAACGCGGTGAAGTTCGAATCCTACGATTCCCTACTCAAGACCGCGAATGAAGCCGCATAGAAGCTCAGGTTTTGTATTCTGACTAGACGCACCAGCAACTACGTGAATGGTAAACCGACGCGTTATGATCTGCGGTGCAGCGAAGGTCTCGAGGCTACATCGAAGTCAACCGGACAGCGGAAAAACACAAAGAGCATCAAGAAAGGCTGCGAATGGAGTGCTAAAGCAGTATTTTATAAAGCACAAGGCTCGTGGCGCTTCACGGTGCTCGTATCAGAGCACAATCATTCCCTGAATAGCACACTTGCTGAATACCTCGCTGGACATCGCCGAGCAGATCGAACCGACGATGTCCTGCAGGCCATACTTAAATATCATCAACAGCCGAAAAGCACATCGTCCGATATCCTCGCTGATGTCCGTGGCGAATATCCGAATATATGTATTACTCGTCGGGACATTCTGAACGAGCTGAGCTAGCATAAAGCAGAACTCGCAGCCGGTTTAACGCCATTTCAACAATTCATCAACCTGTTGGAATCGTTGTGTGTGTATTCCGTGTTGTACGAAGTAAACTGCAGGTGTACGCGTACTTAATATAAATTAGCGTGGCAAACAAGCCACAAACCAGCCACAAACAAGCCACAAACAACAAACGAGCAGCCCGTGTGTGCCATAGGGCTCACTCCTCCCAACACACCCCATTAGGAAAGTTCATAAAAGAACTCTTCCTAAATTATCGCCCGTTCGAACAACCCTTCAATCACTCGTTCAATCGCACGTTCGGTCGCACGTACAAAATCGCACGTTCAATCGCACGTTCAATCGCAGCAGCACGATGCCATACGCCGCGTCTATCACGTCTTCTTCCTCGTCAGGAAATAGCGATATTCCTAACGTTCTGCCGACCACCCAGCCATCCACTGAGCCCATTACCAACATTATTGTCGCAATCTCGGCTCGCCGGGTTATTTCCCCTTCTCGTACACGTTCTGGGATGGTCAGAGGTTCCAACAGCTCTGGCCATGACAATGGAGCTCCTCAGCCTCCCTTGGTAGCTCCCCAGCACCCTTTGGGAGCTCGTGATGTCCCCTGCTTGAGATGCACTCTTAGTGCACTCAGGGGACGTTCCAAGGGCATCTGTATTGAGACAGGTGGACGCAGACAACGTTGTGGAAGGTGCTCACAAGGGCATTCTTGCCAGACCCTGTAGGTTACCTGGTTTTGTGAGGTTTTCATGTACTGATTTCTTTTCTTTCTAGCCCACTTGCATTGCGAGCTCCGGCTTGTCATTTGAGGGATGCCATTCTGGCCAATGCTCCTCAGCCACGCATAAAGATGTTGCGTGGGACCATCCGTTATCTCATAGAGCAGCTCAACGTGTCTGATGAGCTCGATTCTTGTGATGATGATGAAGCTGACAATGGAGATGAAGAGGAGGATGAAGAGGAGGATGAAGAGGAGGATGAAGAGGAGGATGAGGAGGAAGATGAGGAGGAAGATGAGGAGGAGGATGAGGAGGAGGATGAGGAGTAAGAGCATTGCTCTCCTTAGAATAGTGAGATGTAGTTAGCAGTTTAGAGCTCATCAGACATTCGTGACAAGCTCGAAATCCCTGTTCTTCCTTCTAGATTGCAAAGTCTTAACTTCTCAAGAAAGGTACTCCATTTCTGTATGGGTAATGCATTCGTCAGACCATCTGCGATCATGTCTTTTGTAGGCACGTATTCCACGCTGATCGTACCTCTCTCAACCTCTTGTCGAAGCCAATGGTTATGGATATTGACGTGCTTCAGTTTGGTATGCAAAACTGCAATCTCCTTGTTAACCAAACCAATAGTTTGCCGGTTATCACACAAGATCTGAATCCTCTCATCACCCAATCATAGACTAAGCTCTGAGAGCAAGCGGCTGATGAACATTCCCTCTTTCGCTGCCTGAGCTAATGCCATAGCTCCGCCTCTGTCGTAGATGTCGTCCCCGTGTTCTGTTTGTTAGCTCTCCAGCCAATTACACCCCCGAAGAGCTTCATGACATATGCTTGAGAGCTCTTCATATCAGATGAGTTATCTGCAAATGAAGCATCGCTCGCGACTACAAAGTCGTCTCCATCTCCGAATTGTAGGGCGTAGTATTGAGTCAAAAGCAGATACGAAATCAGCCTGTCTGCGACTCGATGATGCTCCGGTGATGGATTGTTGCTGAATCGTGGTAATCTTGATATACCGAATGCAGCATCTGGGCGTGTGATAACAGCAACATAAAGTATGGAACCGATCTTCTGGTGGTACCGCCGTATTTCTCGGGAGGTAGCAATTCCCTTATAAGGAAGGAGCTCGCCAAGACGCATTGGCGTGTTATCTCGTAGCTTAGCAATCTTTTCAATGTACGAAGACTGCGACAACCATATAAGGTGTCGAACACGATCTCTTATTACTTCCACCCCCCAGAATCATTGCAAATCGTCACCCCCTGTGAGGTTGTAGTACGATTTCAAGTCAGCCATGATACGATCTGCAACGCCTTGGTCCTGACACTTGTATGTTAAAACCATGTCATCAACGTAGACAAAAAGAAGAATCCCATTGTGCGTATAACAGCATGGCTCGTGAGGAATACTTTGAAAGCTGATTTTCCTCAAGGATTTCCCGAGTTCTTTTTGCCAAAGTAGAGGAGCTTGCCGGAGTCCGTATAAAGCTCGTAAGAGTCGCAGAACTGTATTAGAGTTTCGGTATCCAGGCGGCATACGCATGTATATCTCTTTATTTAGTTTGGCGTTGACAAAAGCATTGA
The DNA here is from genome assembly GCA_023079495.1 of Xylaria sp. L1 SY-2022. NCBI lineage: Eukaryota > Fungi > Ascomycota > Sordariomycetes > Xylariales > Xylariaceae > Xylaria > Xylaria sp. L1 SY-2022. Next base: position 45,308 of record JALIDW010000013.1, on the reverse strand, counting down.
CGGCATCAAATTGCTTGAGTTCCAGGTCAAACTTGGCTGCGATCGCCATCAATGTTCGAAAGGATCTGCCTGCCAAAGTGCTTGCATATGTCTCTTCGGTACTGTTATTTGGTTGCTGATCACCACGGACCACTAGTCGGGCCTTGCACTTCATAAGAAAGCCATGCTTGTCGCACTTGTATACATATACCCACATGCAGTCCAATGTGAGCTTGTCAAGTGAGGCTGACTTGGGTACTTCAGTCCAGGTCTTCATTTCATCGTGACTTTCCAGGTGCTGTCTTTCTGCTTCGCGAAAGCGATCTCCTAGCGGGTGGTTGATAAGCTCTGAATGCCATTTTGGCGGATTTGGTAGGTCTCTTCGATGTATTTTCTTCTTTTCTTTGAGTAACAACTCAAGCCGTTCTCTTGAATACCTTGACAATGGCGTCCCATTGTCTGAAGCTTGGAGCATCGGCGTAGTTTTATCTCTTGATATACCAGAGAATTCCATCTCTGAGTGGAAAGCTCCATTGTATGTGTGTAGATCGTCACTAGTAGAGCCATCGACGCCATTTGATATGCGTGATTGGTTACCTGTGGAATTTTCATTACTGACTACCGTCTCAGTATTTAGTACCTGAGATCGGGTGTGTAGGTTTGAAGTTGTATTTATTGAGCTGTAACTCTCCTCACCATCAGAGCCATCATCAGTATTGATTACCTGAGATTGGATGAGGTGGTGCTTTGTGGAGCCTTTGAGAGCCCTTGTAATGCTCGCTTTTGGGCCTTGTAATCTGCATGCATTGAAGGAAGTAGCCCAATTTGGGAGACTCGACTCCGAACCATGTAAACGAAGAGACAACAACTTACTTTCATTGACATTAGTTATTGTCGCCATCCCGAGGAAAGCCGCTGGAGACTCAGGGGGCGAGAGGAGCCCCAAGTCCTGTTGCTGCAACACTTCTTTAGCAATAGGAGCTTCTGAAGCCTCATCCATAAGCTCAGCTTCGTTCTCCATCGATAACAGGTTCTCGGCAAGAACTTGGGATATGGCGGCAGCTTGTTCTTCGTCATCTTGATGTGTAAGTGACACTTCGACCTCCGAGGCGTCTTTCTGATATATGCTTTTAATGAGCTTATCATACTCTTCTGACGAGATCCTCAAGAGTAGATCTTCGAACTCTTGCCTGTTTCCACTGATGAAATCGTCTTCGTTGAACTCCACGTCACGTGTGACTATCACACAGTTCTTGTTATGATCATGTAGCAGGCTCTGACACCTTGTATTGATGCTATGAACAAAGACTCCAAACTGGAGAAGAAAGATGGAAAGAGAACGAAGTTTACATGAGTGGGAACCTTTCTTATACTGTGCGTCGCCTCGTTCTGCGGTGGGGGACACCCTAACTCTGTGGTGGGTGACGAGAAGCTCCGCTGTAAGAAACCAGCTGGTCCTAGCGTGAACTATGAACAAGCGAACTCCGTGGTGGGCGATGGCGAGCTCTGTTGCTGCAAATGAGCTGGTCCTAGCGTCAACCATAGATAAGCGAGCTCCGTGGTGGGTGACGACGAGCTCCTATGTCAAGCACTGGCGGAAGAGCTCCTGAGATAGTGATCACAAGCTCTGTGATGGCGGTTGCGGCTTAGCCATCATGCAGAACCGTCACAGTTCTCACGGGGCAACCATACTCGATATGTGTTCGTGGACTGATATCCGAGAAGGAATCCTATTCATGCATTGGGATCTAACTTTCTGCGTATTTCCTTCTTCTGCTTCGCAATCGAGGTCATGGCAAAAGCTTTACAGCTGTATGCTTTGAGATGACCAATGTAAGGTGTGCGATCATAACCTGGGATCCCTTTCAAATTATCAAAGTAGGAGTGAAATTTCTCATAAGGAGCTCGCCAGCGGTTCACTTTTCGTGGAATGCGGTTGTAGAGACAGACTGCCGTTTTGACGATCTCCTGCCATAGAAATGGTGGGAGTAAGCACCCATTCCTCATGGCACGCAATTTGTGCTTGATAGTACTCCCAACTCGCTCTGCCCCTACATTGAGGTCTTGGGTATGTGGCGGAGAAACTTCAAAACGTATCCCATGAGCTTCCTTCAACGCTTGGGCTAACCTTGATGTGGCCTCCGCACTGCCCGCCAATTCACCATCACATTCAATGGTGGTGATTTTGGCATCCTAGTGAAGACGCAGATACTTGATACAGTCTTCGAGAGCTGCTCGGATACTGCTGGCAAGCTTGTCGTTGAAGTAGTAGTCCCATGTATAACCTGAGTATCGGTCAGTAACAAGCATAACCCGCCACGTTCGTCCTTGACCAGGTGTGTCGTATTCATGAAAGTCAACAGCGAGACGCGTCCCCGCTTCTGTAACCTCAGAACGAGCTTCTCGCACTATCCTTCGGTGTGCTTTATATTCGCCACAAGCGACACAGCCTGTGGTTCGGATTTCATCATCTTTTCGAGGTTCCAGGTTAACACCCGACGTGTGTGACAATATCCTCTTCAAAGGCTCGGTGCCTATGTGTCCAATACGTTGATGCCATCTGTACATTGTAGCTCTTGACTTTGGTCGACCTGTGTAAGAGTTTAACAGGTGTCTTCTGGTATAAAACGCTCCAATCAAGAGGTGCTCTGGCAAGTGTTCAATGACATATTGCCCATGCAATCGCCGCAAAACACAAAGAGGAGCTCCCCAGTTGTATCTGAGGAGATCCGAGTTCGGCTTATTATCCCAATAAATACCCAGCCTGTTGAGAACCTGTAGAGATACCAAGTTTGTAGCCATATCAGGGCAGCAGGCGACATTGTATAGCCGAAAAATAACTGAGCCTTCCAGACCTTCCAGCCGTAGATCGACTTCACCATACCCGTGTATCTATATGGTAGTACTCCCAGCAATAATGATGTCTTCAGCATTAGCCTCGCGCATGTTAAGGAATCGATTTTGTTGGTTAAAGATGTGAATACTTGATCCGGAGTCCACTATTGCACAGTTTCTTAGTGGATAAGATGTGACAAGCTCCGTATTCACGGTATAGAAGCTTGATATGCGTGCAATAGGGGGCCTTGAGAGTCAGAGCTAATCAAGAGTATTGTCGGGCTCACTGAACCTAACAGTGCGTTGTCGCTTCTTGTCTTTTGCCCTCTTGACAGCCTTTTTGACTGCATCATCTGTTGTCATCCCGGCCTTTGCCACTCGCTCGACATAAGCATGTGGAAACCACCCATGAGGTCTGAGCTCTGGGAAAGCAAACCAGCAGTGGTCCACTTGATGACGTCCATAGCATACAATGCAGTCCGATACATTGGGGTTCTCCTTTTCCGACTTGGTGCGAATGTCTGATGCAGTGGATGCATTGGGAGACCTCCTGTTGGGGCTGAGACTTCGGTGACGTGTATTGTCCGGGCGTCTACCACGAGAGTCAGCCTGACGGCCTCGTTGATGGCGGCCTTGTCGAGTGTCAGAAGACAGATCTCGTCGAGTGTGCTTGATGAGCTCTTCTGACTCATTAGGTGAGTATTGTTATCCCGGCTCAAAAGCCAAGAAAGAGCCACCCTTAACGACTCGAGTTGTAGGCTCATTAGCTCCAATGATTGCTGCTTCTTGACGGAGCTCGGTAGCGATCTTGTTGAATCGCAGGGTGTTCTCCGCTACCTCTTCACTGCAGTACGGCACATCGGTCGTATCTGTCAGTCGTGCCAGTACTTCCGACCGACCGCTAGAGACTGTCCTATCTGATCGACCGTTGGTGACGGCTAAGAGCAATTGACAGACAGATACGACAGATATAAAAAGAAGCCGTCGGACCGTCGGTTGATCGTCGGTTTCATACGAGAGAAATTTCCGAGTCAATTTTATATTGTTGTCTTCGAACATTGCGATTAATCTCAGCATATAGAGATAATACAAATGGAGCCGACTAACAGTGAGCATCGATTCCATCATTTGATGCGTATGCCTCTGCGTCTTAGTCGCCGCCATCATTGTTATCTGATGGGTGTTGCCTAATCAACTCATTCGTCGGATCCTTGAACAGGTTGATTTCCGGACTATAAATACCCTCTCGCGCCCAGTTTCTGAGGCATTGCACCTTGCCCACTCGTACTGCATCGAGTCGATTTCGACGTGGATTAATCATTGCACCGACAGAATTGAACCCTCGCTCAACCTCAGCAGTTGAAGAGGGTATGGTGAGATAGTCGGTAGCCATAAAGCTTAGTCGTGGATAGAGAAACTGACCGACGTCTTTCCACCACCCAACTGGATTGTTCATGTATAACGAACTGGATACTACCGGCGACATAAGGTAGCGATCCAGCTCATCTTCACTTATATTGTGTCCGCCACTAGTCTGAAGGGCAGACGATCGTCCCCGACGTCTTTTTGATCCAGTATGTTGCCTTTCATCGATGACTCCATCACGGTCTCGTTTATACCGTGCAACACGCTCAAAATAGCTGCCTTCATTGGAGAGGGAGTCGTCTGCTGTTGCTTGTGTCGGCAGAACCATGTCACGATAATCGCGCTCCCAGATTTTTCTCGTCTCGACTTCGTATGAGTGCCGCCAGCCTTGAGCTTTACGCGATGGCACGCGCGACCACAAGACATCGAATGCGTTCCATTTCTTGGAAGGATTCATGAGGACTGCAATCGCATAAGCTGGCGATGTTAACCGTTCGTAATACTTATGCAGTTTGATCCATCCTAACTTCAGATACACCTTTAGAAGCCGTACCGTTGATTCGTCAAGGCCTTCAAAGATGTCGACGTCGGTGAAGCTCCCATTCAGAGGTACCGTGATCGTTCCCTGAATGGCATCTTCTAAATGGTCCATGAGATTCTCGAATACAGGGAAATACTCATCTAAACCTCCAGACGTTGATCTTCCACTAGGCTGGCCTCCGCGTCCTTGCAATTGTTTTGCCTGAATTTTTGAACGGTTCCAAGATATGTTGAAATATGCCTATTACCTTCCACTCTGTGGGAGTCAACTTGAAGGCAAGTATGGCAGGTCTCTGGTCAGCTCTGGCACCACCAGCTTCCCACGCCTCTTCCAGCACAATATAAAGACGTGTCAACGCTGGCCGCAATTCTAAAGCACGTTCAGCCATCAGGGCGTCACTTAGCCAACGAGTTTGGACATTGTGTACCCATCGTTTGGGAATAATGCTTGGAGACAGTTCATTCTATGTCTTGCGTATTAGTGTATTATGCTTATCACATATGACAACAAAAGATCCATACCTGAACTTTGCAAAGAAGAGCACCTAGTTGACTGCTTTGACGAATACATCTCCCAATATTGTGTAATTTTCCCAAGGGGCCTTTTCGCCGATAACCTTGTAATGCTTCCTCGGTTAACACACTGGGCGTTACATAAGACGATAAGTTGAAATTGTCGTCGTCGTCCTCATCCTCAAACTCGTCATCAGACAGGGAGTCATCATCCAGGCTGCGTAATGCCTCTTCTAGCCCTTGTTGACCAGCTTCTGTCTCTGTATAATCATCCACCAACTCTTGAATTCTGTCGCTGCGGTTACCATACAACATACTGATGACTGCAAGGTTGATGGAGTGAGGGCCACAACGAAGTCTCACTTCTTCAGGGTTAAACCCGTATTTTTCGGCAAGAGCTGCTACGCAGGTATCATTGTTTGAAGCGTTATCCAACACCTGGCATCCCAGTCTGCGACGAGCATTAGTTATGTTTGTAGGTATTGTATTTATATTTACGTACTGCTTGGCCTGGATTCCAAACATCTCCAGAGAGGCCGAGATATGCTCCGATAGTGCATCGCCAGTGTGTCGGCCAAGTATAGGAGGTAGATCGAGAAGTATATCGTGTTTTTTCCACTCTATATCAATAAAGTGGACGTAGATCCCCATATACGACGTTGCTATGCGCGAAGTCCATCCATCATACGTTAGATGAATGCGATTACGCGCAGTGCTCAGAAGAGATCGCAGAATGGGTAGCGTTTTGTTGTATTCTTCATCAACTAGCCTTGTGAGCTTCATTCGTGAAGGAAGCCGTCGTTCTTCTAGTACGGGGTTGCCATAGCAAAGCATTCGCTTAAATCGAGGGTCAGCGACTATGCGAAATGGTAGATTGTTTGTCGTAACCCAGTCTAGAATATAATGCGTCAACTGTTCGTGGTTGAAGCCTTCACGCAACCTGCTGACTACAGCCAACTGTCCGGCATCGTTACTGTCGACGTTGAGTAGAGTTAATAGTGTTGGTTGTGAGGTCTGTGTTGCGGAAAATGCCATTGTTGAGACGGCGGGCTCATCAGGGTCCTACCGGGATGCCAGTTGAATTAGTAAAAACATTTCCATATTTGTATTCAGATTCATTCTTTTCTCTGTCATGAATAGTACCTACCTGCCAGCCGTGACGATCTTTCAAATGCTTCTTTACAGATCGGAATCCTGAACAGGCGTAAACATGATCTTTCGGAGGTCGATTATCTTGGAAACACCGATAGCACACCCAGAAGTATGATCGCTTGTTTGTGTGTTCCATGCGATATCCATGGCGCCAGCAGCTTGAATCCTCCCTAAGAACATCGTGGGCCGTGATATAATCACGATATGCGGTTAGTCGGTCCGGTGTCCATAAGGAGTAGTCTGGGGGTGGATCGTTCTCGTGTATCTTTCTAAACCGGGGCTTTCCAATTCCTTTGAAGAAAGAGTGTACGCTCGGTGATTGAGAAGATGGCAGTGAGAGTGTAGGCAAATGCGTAGATGAGTTCGAAACTCCTTCAGTGGAATCACCACCAAGCTCAGAATGAGAATCCATCTATGCTCACAAGAACGTCAACAACGCGGTGTTGTTTCCGTACACTGGGACAGCTCGGTACAATTGAACTGTAGAGCGCGGCCGACTTATAGCTCTTCTTGTGGCAACTGAATATATTTTCGCACTACAGATTCAATGACTTAACACGACAACTCCTCTGTTTGCAAGGCGCACGATGGTTATTTGCACGTGTATCACCGTAGGCGGCTGTGCGGCAAACAGGCTGCACCGTAAAACAACACGGAAGGAATTCGTTTGAAAGGTGACGCGAAACCGTGCAATTGAGAACGGTATTTGTATCTGTACATAGAAGCGTTTGCAGGTATTTGAAACGAGTGGGAATGGATATTCCTTGCCTATGATAAATTTCATGTGCCTATCCGTCGGCTTCATCTGTCGGACGGGGTTCAACATCCGACTGGTAGCAATTTTGGCTCAGGGATATCCGACAGACAACGGAATTGAAGCCATTGTGGACGATCGACGGCTTTCAAAACACTAAGATATGCCGCCCGATCGACCGTCGGCCAGCCGACCGATGTGCTGCACTGCTTCACTGTACTTGTTCCGGAAGGAGGTTACCCATCCAGGATGTGTGTTCTGAAGAGCTAGACGGAGGTCTGCGACGAGCTTGAACGATTCCGAGACATCGGCACCAGCTTCATGAGCTCTGGTGATCTTCTTTAGCCACTCGTCGGCCCACTTGCCTAGGTCTCGATGAAACTTTGTGGAAGAGGACTTGATGAATTCTTCGTATTCGTTCTTGTATTTGAACTTCGGAGCTCGTCGAGATGTTTCACCAAGGTCCCGAAGGTTATCATACCACACGTCAATTGTCTGGTTGGACTTCATGTAGGTTTGTCGATACTGCTGGCTGACCATCCTTCGGATCCATTCTGTGATCTCCGCAACCTGCTTCCGCTGGCTTTGATAGCGCTTGAGATGAATGTCGTGGGTGTGTTCGGCCTGCAAGTACTGTGTCTTGCCGACGGCAGAGAGGTGAGCAAAGGAGGAGTTCTCGCGATGAGCTTGGTTGGTGACTGGGAAGTCTGCCAGGTTGGGAGCTTGTGGACGACGCAGCCAGGGCTCTCTCGGCTCGTCCGGAGTGATAAACTCCCAGAGATCTCGGCTCCGAGCGGCAGCCTTGAAGTCTTCCTCCCACAACGGGAAGTCCTCCGGGGAACTGAGGATCGTCTCGGTGCTCTTCGTCATGATGGATGATGGAATCACGTTGTCTTTGATGGCTTTTCTTGTTCTGGTAGAGGATGGAGATGACTGAGACTCTTAATTGTTGGAATCGTTGTGTGTGTATTCCGTGTTGTACGAAGTAAACTGCAGGTGTACGCGTACTTAATATAAATTAGCGTGGCAAACAAGCCACAAACCAGCCACAAACAAGCCACAAACAACAAACGAGCGGCCCGTGTGTGCCCTGGGGCTCTGTCCTTCCAACACAACCGTCTTCAGTCTGATCCCAGAATTACATACAGAATACATCGTCAAGCTGGGTCTGACGAAGGCACAATCGACAGAGTGTTCTGGACATACACGTGGTGCATCGATCAGTGGAGACGAAATCCCGAATTGTGGTCACTAGACTGCACATATAAGGTCAACAGGTATAATATGCCGCTTCTACAAATTTGCGGCTTAACTTGTATGCATACCACATTCAATATTGCATATTGTCTGCTGAGCAGTGAGAAGGAGGAGTGTTTTACGTGGGTTCTAAACGTTCATAAAGACATACTCATGGAGCACAACGTGTCATCACCACACGTCATCATCAGCGATCTCGACTATGCGTTTAAACGAGCTTGCAGAACTACGTTCAATGGCGATGTTGCTCATCAGATATGCTTATGGCATGTCATGAAAAACGTTGCCTTTAATGTCAAGAAAAAATGGGTGGGATCATTAGAGGGGACGTCGTTAGGCGAACGTGGTAGTGATGGAAGCCACATCCGATCAGAAGACTCATCAGAGAATGATTTCATCAACCCATCGAACTGTGATCCAATTGCATGCCTGTCACGGAACACTCAAGGGGGTAGAGACCTACCCGGGAGACAATTAATTACGGTACCTACCCGGTGGCTACCGGGTAGGTCGCGAGTGCCTTGGGCGGACGAAGGATAAAAAAGATTGTAATTAATAATCCGTAGTCCGTGCGCCGCGCCGTACCTATTAGTGAGCGTCTACCACTCACGTAGGCCGGCGCACGTACTCAGAAGAATCATCATTATTATTACTATCATTACTACTTACCAATATCGACGTGACTATTTCCGTGATAAATGGTGACGTGATACGATGATCCCTACTGCCTCAGTAGGACAACCTGAAGCTTTACGCCGACGCGAGAAAGGGCTCAGCAATGCGCAAGTCCTCGTCACCAACGCGGGACGAAAACACATCACGACTAGGTTTCAATTCCTAAGGCAATAGTACGGTACGCCCTGCTACTCACCTTAAAACTACGAACGCGATTCCTATCCATCGATTCGGGACAAGGAACGGACAAGAAGAATCGAAACCAGCCGCCGCGACGACGCTGGCGCTTCCGACGACCATAAAGGAAGCATACGACACCCGACAAGAACCTCCGACTTCTACGAATTCCTACACCCCGACGAACGGTCGCCGCAAACAATACCATACCTCAGAAGAAAGCGCGCGTGCGCCGCTCTGCAAAGAGTCCGTCGCAGTAAGTTTTGACGAAAAACTGAACCGACGGGAGGAAAAAGAAGTCGGTCGATTTTTGTCAGCCTCGTCAGACAGGCTGGCGATCTCGCCCGCGACACGCGTCAGGTAAACAGCAGTATCGCGAAGCGCACGCACCAAGCGCACGCACCAGGCGCACAGACAATTCTAGAAAGTCGTAGAGACACACACAAAAAATAATAGTACTCTACGAAAAAACCCTAGAGGAGATCTCCTACACACGACCACTCCCACACATACCGTAACCCACAACCCTTCATAATAGTCACGACACTGAGCCCCAAAAACCCTAGCACGCCATCGTAAAATCTACATTCCGCACCCATTTCGTGACGCCGTAATTGTTTCCGACATTGCCAACCCGATCGGAAACAAACATGGAGGGGCGCACGCGTTCTGGCAGGCCCCTGCCATCGGCAGAGCCGGAGTCTGCGGACGACGGCGAAAGCTCTACGGCTGCCGGTAAGAAGCAAGGAAAGCCAGGCGAAGAAAAAGAGCTTCGAGAAGCGGTACGCCAGGAAGTCTCCCGCGAAAAGGAGGTCTTCGACCAGCTATTTTCAACCGTGAATATGAAGTTCGCAGCACATGACAATAGAATCGGCGACATGAACGAGACATTGTCAAAGGAACGAAAAGAGACGGAGCATCGGCTCCAGAAAATCGAGCAGAGCATACAGGACCAGAGAAAGGAGTCCCAGCAGATGGTCGCAGATATGATCGAACAAATACAACTCCTAGGCACGAAGATGGAGTCAAAGCGGTCATCCAGACGATCATCCAGCTGCTCCTCTAGAGCGTCACGAAGATTCGAATCGGCAGGGCCAGATTCAGACGTCGAAGAAATTTGCAAGCCTAACCCAGTTACGCCCACCAACGACTTCGACGACGAGGCTGAGTCCAACCGGGCCCCGAGTCGCCGGAGCCACACCCAGCCCACCGTCCCCTTGCTGGAACGGATTCAGGAACAAGAGGAAAGCGATAAACGCAGAGGACGAGACACCGTCCACCCCAGATTCACCTCAGTTCCGACACAACGCGAAGCGTCGCAGCAGGACCCCGAATTACCGGGAACACTGCCTACTACACAGACACAATTCCCAACATCATACTTCTTCAGGCGAAAACCGCAGAGAAGCTCCGAACCCACCGAAAACCCACCGCCCCCAGAAGAGCCGTACCGACGCCCTACGTACAGACAGAGCTATGCTGACACGTACACCGACACAAAGAGTACGGCCGGTTCTAAGCTGAAAAAGGCAGACGTAGGGGAATTCGACCCCTCGTATGCCGATGAAAAAGACGACGGTATGGTGACAGAAGGCAGGAAGATCAAGTTCACCGACGTATTCGCGTTCAAGGAAAGGATCGAGTCCTTCCTAGAAGATTCCTCCACGGCTGAAAACAACGAAGCTCAGATACTGAGCATATTCCAGACCCTTCTGGGAGGACAGGCCGTGAGATGGTGGAACAACGAGTTGACCGCCAACAAGAGACGTCGCCTAAGGTCGGAAGGTCTACAAGCAGTTATGGAGGCCATCACGGTGCGCTTCGCCATGCAACCCGGCGAAGCCACTTACAAATTTAATAAAGGCCGACTGCGAATTACCGACCTACTGGAAGATGATTCCGCGTTATCTTCTTATGTCCAGCGTAAAATGAGATACGCTAAAGCTATGGGTTCCCTACTGGAATCTAATGCCAATTGGCACGGCATTATGCAACAGATCTGGTCCTCGCTGGATCTACGAATTAAGCAGTACCTCGAGCCACCCCGGCGTAACCAAACGTTGGAGGATTACATGACTTTGATCGAGGAAACTAAGTCCGTACTACTTTCCGCAGCCCGAGAGGCCGACAAACCACGATGGGATAAGAACAAGTCCGAGTATTCTCGTAAGGAGAAGTCGGACAAATGGCGAAGCAAGCGTCAGGATAAAGATAAATCCACGGAAGACGCAAGCAAGTCATACGAATGCCGTGAAACACCATCATGGAAGCAGAAAGGGACGGACTGTAAGAACAGTAGAGAACGCCGTGCCGAACGGTACGAAAAATACAGAAAGGAGAAGGACAAGGTTCAAATCGCAGAGAACCCCCAGGAATCTACCAGTAACGAGACGGACTCGTCTGATTCTGACCAGAGTCATTCCGAAGATTCGGACACGGAAGCTGCATTTATGGTGACGGACTACACCCTGACATGCGAATATTGCCAAGAAAAATTCGAGAGACCCCGTGACAAGAAAAGTCACACGCAAAAATGCACAAGACGGGCTAAGGAAGAAATTCATGCTCCAAAAAACTCAGTGAACGACCCCGGAATTTGCAATAACTGTCACTCGAATTTTACGAGCAGGAATGAATTATTTCGACACATCGAAAATTGCCAGGGCGAAAATCCAGCCCAGACCCGCGACAAGTCAGGACGCGACCAGATCCGGCCAGAACTCAGACGGGCGCCCGAGAAGATCTCGGAGCCGGACCCCACCCAAAATGCCGCACAGATTGCTTACACCTACCTAAAGGTGGACATACGTGCTTGACCCGAATCCGAGGTTGTCTCGGTGTGTCTCGACACGGGGGCAACCCGGAGTGTCATTAGTAAATCCCTCCTGAGGGAGATGGAGCATTCCATCGAACCCAGGAGTGGAAAAATACAGGGCATAGGGAAGGGCCGTATTAAAATCAAGGAATGGGCCACGTTCCAATTCTACATGGACGGAAAAAGCCAGCAAGGCAAGCCCGTACTCCTCAAGATAGAGGAGTCGGCGTGGGTGGTAGACGACGAGATCTACCCATCCCTATTGTTGGGAACCAATTGCCTGGGGCCCCGGGGGGTGAAAATCGATTATGAAACACAGGAGGTCGAATTCGCGACCATACCTGATTTCATAATTGATTTTCGTACGCAACCCCGAGCCCGACCCTGCATTCAGCGAGTGTCCCTTCAGCGGGACATTACCTTACCCCCAGGACGTTCCATGCTGGTACCCGTCAGCTACAAACCGTTGCCGAATGACAGACAGTTCACCTTTCGGCCCGCGCACGAGGCCGCAGTGGAAGCCATCGTGACATCTACGACGCCAGGCGTCGTACCCCTTTCCAACATGTCGAGCACAGCAAAATTGATTCCCAAGGGAACGAAGCTGGGATCGATCTGTGAGAGCGACGGATCCCCTTTGCAAAGGACGTCTTGGAATAATTGTGTCACCGCGGCAATTGTGAACATGGTCAACGAAGGCGCAGCAGAAATACCGGACACCGTCGTCCTAAACAAGGAAATTGAGCTGACGCCAATCGTCGAAGCCATCATAGCTGGTACCGATGAAACTCGGCCCCCGACCAGCAAGTCAGCGGCAACGAACGAACTAGTCGACCATGTCAAACGGCTAGAGACACAGTGGGACTCCGACCCCACCATAACTGTCGATAACCCCTACGCGGAAGGGATCTTTCTGCCGATCCCCAAGCCCGAGGAAAATTCCGAGTTGGAAAACGGCGATCCTGATGACGCAGAGACACAGCCCAAGCCTCGTATCCCGGAGGTGGCGGCGTCCCTGGGCATCAAGAAACCGTCCGAGACAGAGGAAAAAGTACTCGAGCACGGCCAGACCGTTTACACTGGGGAAAACTCTGCGGTGCAAGCGATCGAAAATCTGATCAAGCAGATACCTTCGATCTGGGTCGACCAAGGGCTCATCGACATTCCAGTCGACGAGCAGATGAAAGTGCCCTTGGTTGACAACTGGCAACAGACGAAGTTAAACTCACGAGCTTATCCCCTCAGTAAAAAGGATCGCGAGATCCTTGATGGAGTCTTTGACAGGTTACACGAGCAGGGGCGCATGGAGTGGGTCGACGGCCCATGTCCGTTTGCGCACCCGACCTTTGTAGCCTACAGACACCATAAGGGGAAGGTTTCGACGCGACCAGTCGTCGACCTGAGGGCGCTAAATAAGGTAGCGGTCCCTGACAACTACCCATTACCGCTGCAAGCAGAGGTAATAGCGTCCCTCAGGGGGAAGAAGTATGTATCCGTGGTGGACGCCACGTCCTTCTTTTACCAGTTTGCCGTCCATCCCGACTACCGTGACCGTTTCACGATCATTAGCCCGCGGGGCATCGAACGGTCCACGGTAGCCCTCATGGGATTCTGGAACTCCCCGGCATATGTTCAGCGGTTCATGGACAAACTATTGCAACCAATGAAAAAATTCTGTCGTGCGTTCATAGACGACATAGTAATTTTTTCAGACAATGCCCATGAACACGTTGAGCATCTACGCCGAGTGTTCGAACTTTTTAGGGACAGGAAGATATCCCTGTCTCCTAAAAAAGTCGTTCCTCGCGTACCCGTCGGTGGAGCTCCTGGGATTTCGGGTGGACGCTCTGGGGTTGTCTACGACAACAGAAAGATTGGACGCGCTACAGTGCATACGTTTTCCAAACCAGCTCAAGGCCCTCGAGACGTATTTGGGGAGCACAGGATTTTTGCGCCCACTATTACCCTACTACGCCCAGTGTTCGGAGCCGTTACAGCGACGGAAAGTCGCCCTGCTTAACGAAGGACGTAAAAACGGGAAGGTGGAAGCGAGCAACCCTGGTAAAAGGGCTGCATATTGCCGGTCCGCATATTATGAACCAACGGACGCCGAGAGAGCGTTGTTCGAAGCTGTACAGGAGTTGGTGACGAATCATCGAATTCTCCACCACCACGACCCAAGAAAAACACTGTACATGCAAGTCGACGCGTCCCTCGAACGCGGGTACGGCATTATGCTATTCCATGTGAAGGACGGCTACAGCTGGACACCCGGGGACACAATCCCCAACACACAGGTGTTGCCTGTGATGTTCCTAAGCCGATGCCTCTCGCAACCCGAACTGCGATATGGTCCCTCCGAAATGGAGGTGACCTGCGTAGTTTGGGCTTGCAAGAGGCTGAGGACGCGATAGAAGCTTCTATGGACCCAGTAGTTCTGTTGACAGATCATTCGGCAACGAAGGGCATTCTGGACCAGACCAGCCTCAACACATCGTCTACGGACCGAGCCAACAAACGTCTCGTAAACGCGTCTATATACCTGTCCCAATACGGGCTCCAGGTATACCACGTACAGGGCCGCATGAATTTTGTGCCGGATGCATTGAGCCGTCTACGGACGGTACATGATAAAGAAAATGCGGACGGAAAAATTCAGCGGACCGAGGACGAGCCCATCCTAGACACGATTTGGATGGGCACGGAGGTCCTAATGGATGACGTCCACAGGGATGAATTTTTGGTCGCATACCGCGACGACAAAAAATTAAAATCTATCATGGACGACCTCCGGCGAGAGGAAAAAGGCGAGGACGCCTTAAATGTTTTCGTGCCCGGCCACCCATTTGAGATCAAGAACAGTCTCCTGTACAACGTGGACCAGCTGGGAAAAAGACGACTTTGTGTGCCGAAAAAATTAATACCGGAGGTATTACGAGCAGCACACAACGAGAGGAACCATGCAGGCAAGCATCGCATGACGTCCGCGTTGCAGACGTACGTCTTCCAGGGAAAGACGAAGCAAATAGCGAGCTACCTAGCTCACTGCAACGGATGCCGCCTAAATGGTAAACAAACGGGCAAAACGCACGGAAACCTACAGCCGATCAGACCAGAGAACACCCGGCCAATGAGTACAATAGCCATGGATTTTATTACCGACCTACCTAAAGTGTCGGCAAACGCGACTCCGTAGCACCTGGAAGGGCACGGGGAATATGATCAGCTCTTGACGGTAACGTGCGCCGTTAGTCGAAGGACCCTACTGATCCCAGGGCACGCTCGATACTCTGCAGCCGACTGGGCGACGGCCTTACACAAACAACTGATTTTAGCGGACTGGGGAATTCCGTCAGGAATAATTTCAGATCGCGACACCAAATTCACTTCTGAATTCTGGAAAGGTTTGTGGAAGGCGCTCGGCACAAAGCTGCTCATGACAACGGCATATCACCCACAAGGCGATGGCTTATCCGAGAGAAAAAACCAAACGGTAGAACTGGCAATTCGCCACCATGCGTTCGACGCCCCGGAGAAAACATGGGTGGACTTAATCCCTGCTCTCCAGTGGAACGTCAACGCCGCATGGTCGTCGAGCCTACAAACTTCGCCACATGAGTTTCTCTACGGCTTTCGGCTACCGGCAGCCATGGACCTAGCCGCTGGAGTGGCCGACGAAACGTCGGACCTGAGATTTCTGCGTGGGCAAATGCGAAGGGACGCGGAATACGCCATGGACTTGGCGGCGGCTAAGATGAAATTGTATTACGACCGCCGACACCAAGCCATTGAATTCCAGCCCGGCGAAGAGGTGTACCTGAATTTACACAAGGGATATCATTTACCGGGACGGCCGTCGCGCAAATGGAGTCAGCAACGGGCAGGCCCCTTCAAAATCGTCACAAGAGTCGGGCGATTAGCCTACGAATTGCTCCTACCGGAAACTTTCGACATCCACCCAGTGGTATCGGTCGCTCACTTGTCCCGAGGACGCGAAGGCGAAGACCCTTTCCACCGTACTGTACCGGCGCCCGGACCGGTCGACGACAGACAAAGCGACGAAGAAGCGGGCGACTCGTACGAGGTGGAAACAATCGTCCAGCACAGGCCGAATCGTTCGAAGGACGGTTTCGACTATTTGGTCAAGTGGAAAGGCTACGGCCATGAAGATGATTGGTGGCGTTCCGAATGGCAACTCCGGTCGGCCAAAGAGGTGGTAAAGGAATATTGGGAAAAGAAAGGAGGGAGACCCGAGATTAAGAAAGAGGTCGCTAAAAAACAAGGAAACCGGCGCAGCGACAGGCTGCGTAAATGAAGACGACGAGGCAAGCAGCGAGGACGCTGCAATCATTTTTGGTGCCCGGCACTTGTCACGGAACACCCAAGGGGGTAGAGACCTACCCGGGAGACAATTAATTACGGTACCTACCCGGTGGCTACCGGGTAGGTCGCGAGTGCCTTGGGCGGACGAAGGATAAAAAGATTGTAATTAATAATCCGTAGTCCGTGCGCCGCGCCGTACCTATTAGTGAGCGTCTACCGCTCACGTAGGCCGGCGCACGTACTTAGAAGAATCATCATTATTATTACTATCATTACTACTTACCAATATCGACGTGACTAATTTCCGTGATAGATGCATACCTACCTACCTCCTACGATAACCTCGGGCAACCAGTCGTTCTGGCAGGTCCGGGGGGCCGCACAGTCGACCTAGCATGGAACACAGTCGATTTAGCCAGGTCGCTACAGTGGGGTGACAAAACTAACGCTCACTTTTGCAATAAGGCCCGCGTTTCGCGCGTTTTTCGCGTAATAACTTCAGCATCACAACATACAACGATGCCGCCAACAACACCCAGAAGGCCACGAACGTCAAGAAAAGAGTCATCACCTCATAAACGAACGAGGATTGCAGTTTTGAGGATTAAATTTTTGCGTTTGTCGGGCGTAAAACCTAAAGAAATTGCGGCTTCTGAGGGTGTACCACTCCACAGCATCCGTAGTATCGTTCAGCGCTACGGAGTGCAAAAATCAGCACGCAGTTTACAACGCTCGGGCAGGCCTTCTTTACTTAACGACAGGGATAAAAGACATACCCGTGCCACACCCCCACTATATTCAAAGAACGCCTCCTGTCTGCAGTTGGTAGTTTTTAGCAGAGCGGCGTGTCCTTGCGATTCTTTCGGCGTATTTAGGCTCTGTTTGGTAGAAAAATGTGGATACCAAAATTCGTGACTTCGGTATGTACAGCCACACACTGTCTAGGATGAAGACCACATCGGGACGGCGCCTGAGGCACAGGGCAGAGGAATGGTGGACGGGTGTACACGCGTCACGAGGCCACGAGCTTGCGCGTATCCCCTACCACCCATAGAGGTGCCCAGAGGCACTGAAGCTCAAGAGATGGGTGCTCGGCAAGTACCTGGGAACACTTTCAGCACAAGGCGACTATGCCTGGTACCACAGAAAGTACAAGCACAGGAATACAGAGCTACACTGTCAGTGCGGCCAAGAGGGATACAGCTGGTGGAACGGAGACTGTTGATCCAGCGATACGATTGGTCAAAGCCACAACAGGACTGATTCGGAATAGGACAGAAGAGGAGGAATTTACAATCAGTCAATAGGAATTGTGGGCCTACCTTGGGCATAAATATACCCTCTCAACACCTAGATAGACCCTTCCTCTTCTTCCCTCATTAGACTACACAATACACTGGATTCTCACCCCTTTCTTACTTATCTTTGCTTTGCTATTCACTATTCCCTTACGTACGTACGTACACAGTTATACCAACAGAGACGCCAAGACACAGGAGCACATGATACACTGCGCAAAGTCACGAGAGAAGATAGCAGACTGGCCGGCACCCCCAAAGCCACCAGGCTTGGACGAGGGGAAACTAAGGAACGAGGACCCTCGCGTGCTCCTGCACAGAAGAAGGCCGGACTTACTGGCAGCAGGTCACCGGGACTACTGGGTGTGGTTGATGCAAAACCCAGACGAGTTCCAGAAGTTCTGCGACCCGACTGAATACTTCATGAAGACATGCCCACCATTCCTGCCGCCGGGCGATTGCTGCAGGGTGCAGTGGCAGAGGTACGACTCTGAGGACAAACGGGTCAGACGATAGTAGCATCAGGACTCAGAGGAGGAATAGGAGGAACTGGAAATAGTAGTCCCGGGGAGGCTGGGATAGCGGAGGGGCAGGAGTGACAACCAGACGATGGAACACAGATTGTACAAGTGGTTTGCCCGAGGAAGGAGTCAGAGCCTCGAACGGAGGAGGTGTACGGCCATGATGGAAAGCATAACAACGAATAGCAGGAAACGGGCTTATGTACACTAGTATCGCAAGCCACGTCGTATGCCCCTTGGGAGGCCGGCAGAAGTCCCGCACGACGTAAAAATATCAATCAATCAATCAATCAATCAATCAGCCTTTGGAATGCGCTACACGTTTTACAGCCTAGCGGCGTGGGTGGAATGAGCTAGAGGTTTTCTGGATCAACGTGATTCTGGATTGTGTTGTACGTACCTTTTCATACCTACAGGCTCGAAGAAACCTCCAAGCCAGCTTGTACAGCACAAGTACAATGAAAATACGAGATATTATCTTAGTGAAAGACATTATTACGCTGTTACGGCTCAGCGAACAAGGTGCCCCACCCAAAGTGACTCGATTGGTCGATTGAACGCAACGCCCCACACAAAGTGCCTCGATTGGTGGATGAGATTTGCGCTATTCCCAATCCGACAGCTATTAACGTGTCTCTGAAGGGAACTGAAATTCTCTGACCCTAGAAGGCACCCAGTCCCCGGAGCATAGCGGAGGGCCGTACTGGGTGCCTGGAAGGGAGCGACAAGGTCAAAGAATTTTGTAGGAATACATACAACAAATCAGTATTTTACAAGTCATCTCCCTCATCACTACGGTCAGAGTGTTGTTATTGCTCAAAGTGTCCGGATAACGGTGATATATGTGATCAAAGATACTTTTGCCAGCTGCCGTTCAGTATTCGTGATGAACGCGCGCAGCTGCATTGTCAGGGAACTACAAAGGGTACGACAAGGTCGACGATCGACAAAGTAAATCGGACCTACCCGCGAGCTACCGGGTAGGTCGTTACGTACTTAAGTAAAAAGGCACGGACCATGGGGACGTTAGATAGCAGAACTAGATAAGGGGTGCACAGACCCTCGCGTAGGCCTACAAGGCGCGTTTCTACGCGCCCCGGCCGGCGCGGCCACACTTAGCTAGAACATCATCATTCTAAGAACCCAGTTTACCATTTCATGAAAGCACACCAGTGACTATTCCGTGATATGCCTGCAGCTGGAGTTCTATCTGTCTACACATCTATACACTTTTTTTGTTGCTGGATGCGACTACTCGGGTGCGTGTTTTTGACCCAGATATTCCCCAGTTTTACGTTCTGAATAGGTAAAGCGTCGTTTTAAAGTGGGTAAACTGCTGAAAGTGACCTGGAATACCTTCTGCCTGTAGAGCTACTCCGTTTTTCTGAATGTATACCTCTATACCTTGCTGATTCCAGTTTAGGGAATTCTACTATCGTTCGCGCCGTTTTTTTAGTGGTCTGACTACTCTGTATTTGACATAGCGCGTCAATTTGAGTAGAAAGCCCCACTTATATCAGTCGCATCCGTCTCTCGCACTCGGCTACCAAACAGGGTTTTGGTCTGTGCTAGGTTCTTTTTGACTTGTAGGGGTTCCGTGGCGCGGACTATGGCTCCATTGACAAACTTTCGTAGTTTTTCAGCAGACTCCTCGGTGACAGTGGCCCCAGGAATTACCAATGATGACTCGTCAATAATATAATCGGTGTCGACATTCAGTTGACGTAATGTAGAGGGTGTGCATATGATGGGAGGTGATGGAGAAGATTGGTGTGTTGTATGAGGCCAAGGAGATGGTGTTCGGAAGTGTCGTTCAGAGATCTTGTTTAGTACAATAGTAGGATTGAAAGAATGGATTCCTGTCGTTCGGAAGGCAGAGATGATGGTTTGAGGCTTAAAAGCTTGTTGTTAGACACCTTCGATGATAGAAAGGAATTCTACTTTTCCAATGTGTGTGACTTCATTGCTGACGAATTGGTCGAGAGCTTTGGCATAGTAGTGTTTGTAGGGTTGAAAGACGACGATGTCTAGGGGTTGAACAATATGAGTAAGATGAGCGGGTAATCCGAATGAGATAATTGAGTGTGCGTCGCAGTATTCGATAAATTGCCTCGTATGGTGTGAACTGTGCCTGTCAATGATTAGAAGTCGTTTACGACGTTGTTAATATTTTTTCGAGTGTTGATCGAAGTGTTTGAGCCACTTGAGTGTTATTTCATCGTTTGTATACCCCGTGGTGACGACACAAAGCTTCGTCAACGGGTCAAGATTTTGTGCGTACCACTGTGCAAGGTGCGTAGTCTCCATGAGTATTAAAAACCCAGGTATCACGAGACCTCTCACGGACACTGTATCCATCGCCGTCGCCGACACTCCATTCTCCGGTAATTCAATGTAATGGGCCCACTTCCTATTCGTCACAATCAATTGATTCTTTCTCACTCATATTCTGAACCCCATCTCATCCATATTCCATATATCATCCGTTGTCACCACTTTGTTCATCAACACTGTACCTAACTTCTCAAAGTAACCTCCTACCACCTCGATATTCTCTGCAGATTCAGGAGCTGCTTCCAAAGTCTTCTGTTTTGTTTCAAAGTACCCATATCTCTTGCAAAAACGTGCGTGTCAGTTCTTTCCCACTGTCAGTGGTGAGCCTGCAGTATTTGGGTCATGTTTGGCTTCCAGGATGGCATTGGCGACGTCCTGCACAAATTCAGGCTGCACCACCAGGTTCATATGATCCAAATGATCGATATAGTTGCAAATAACCTTCTCTTCTGCATCAGAAAAACCAGCTTTCTTGCGACTGTTGCCCTTTTAAAGGCGCAATTCCATTTACACAGTTTTGTAGTGTGCTTCGGGGTACTGTGAACAGCTGTGCGGCCGCGTACGGTGTGGTCGGGGTTTTCCGACAGGAAACGCAGCGCGTCTTGAATGGTGTTCTCCATGACAGCTTGGTAGATCGGAGTTGGTAGTTTGTTTACGTGAATTTTGGAGAAATTTGTGGTTGCGGGAAACGGTGAGGTAGATAGAAGGCAAGTAGAAGCGAGGAAGGCAGGTTAGGTAGGTAGTTAATACATATACATGTCCTGAACAGGTCCACCGATTGACAGAACTACTATTGAGCACCAACTTTACTTGATGAGCCCTGCGAGTCCGAATATACTGGGGGTGTGGCACCGGTATCAATCGATGCATTGAAATAAGCACTTTCGTTACATTACAAACTTTGACAGAAAGAATCGGTGGACACGTTTCAACACGTACGATTACGAGATACTTGGAGAGTACAGGTATAAAAATCACTGACGCACCTGAAGACTGCTCCTCACAGAGGAACACGTGGAACAAAGATTAATTTTCGCTTGGGAGCATCTTAATAAGCCTGTTTCTTATTGGAAAAGATGGGTTTTCTTGGGCCCTGTTTGATAGGAAAAACTGGGTTCAAGAATTCGTGACTTCGGTACATCTGTAGAATGCCCCTAGGCGCTTTACGGCTTGGTGTCATATAGAGTGCGCTAAAAAATAGGTCGATTCGGTACGTACCCGGCCGTAAACGGTGCTATTAGTACAGTATTTACTGTAAATTTGTTAGACGGCTGTTTGCGGCTGCTGGCGGCTTTGCGCAACTGTTTTAGCACGTACGAGAATGACAACAGCTGCCGGCATCTGCGGCTGCATCCAGCGAGTTGCATCCAACCACCTTGGAATGTGTACGGATGCAACTCGCTGCATCCAGCAAAATGCCCCAGTTATTCCCCAGTTTTACGTCCCTAAACGGTAAAGCGCGGAATTTGGGTGAGTTGGCTGCCACAATTGACCCAGAATACATCTGTGAGTGCTGCTAGTCCAGTTTTCCTCAATGTACTCTTCCAGCATTAACCGTTTCTAGTTTAGGGGCGCTGAGTAGCTTGCGCGTCGCTTTTTTATCGGACACGCCAGAGTTTTAGTGGACAGACTAGGTTTTTAGTGGATGAGCCAGCATTTTAGTAGATTGGCTACTCCTAACCCGGTATAGCGCGGTAAATTTGGTACAGCGACCCGCTTTTACCGGTTGCATCCAGCTGTTGCATCCAGCTATCAAAGAGGGCCTTATATGAATCAATGGTGCAACGGAGGCAGGGTGAGAAGGGGAAGTGTGTGTTTTGTCGTTGAGTACGTACCAGCATGGACTTCACTTATACAGTATATAACGAGTATTGTATTTGTCAGGGAACGGCAAGGGGTGCGACAAAGTCGACGATCGACAAAGTCAGTCGGACCTACCCGGGAGCTACCGGGTAGGTCGTTGCGAACTTTGGTAAAAGCACGGACCATAGGGACGTAGATAGCAGGACTAGATAAGGGGTGCACAGACCCCCGCGCGGGCCTACAAGGCGCGTTTCTACGCGCCCAGGCCGGCGCGGCCACACTTAGCTAGAACATCATCATTCGAGAACTCAGTTTACCATTTCATGAAAGCACACCAGTGACAATTCCGTGATAGTATTATAGGATAGGAAACTGTTCCAGAAGAATGTTCAACCGAGAGCCAAATCTTTGAGGCACGGGCAGATATTTATAGCAGTGTTCGGATGAGGTAAAGGAACGGCGTTGTTGGATCTCCATGACAACCATGAGTCAGCACGAGGTGGTGTTCATGGTATGGTTATCCTCGAGGCTCTTCAAAAGTTACTACGTACGATATGCGAACCCAACTCGATATACATACAAGACAACGCTCCGACATATACGGCTCGAGAAGTACAGGATTGGTTGAGAGGTTGGGCTTCAGAGAACAGGGTGACTTTAATTAATTGGCCTCCATGCTCTTGAGACCTTAATCGTATCGAGATTCTGTGGAAACCCATCGAAGAACGAATCGGCGAACGGGAACCTAGTCTGGCTACTGTTATGATCATGTAGCAGGCTCTGACATCTTGTATTGATGCTATGAACAAAGAATAAACTAGAGAAGAAAGAAAGAAAGAGAACTAAGTTTACATGAGTGGGAACCCTTCTTATACCCTGCGTCACCTGGTTCTGCGGTGGGGGACGCCATAGCTCCGTAGTGGGCAACGGCGAGCTATGTTGCTGCAGATGAGCTGGTCCTAGCGTCAACCATAGATACGCGAGCTCCGTGGTGAGTGACGACGAGCTCATATGTCAAGCAATGGTGGAAGAGCTCCTGAGATAGTGATGACAAGCTCCGTGATGGCGGTTGCTGCTTAGCCATCAGGCACAACCGTCACAGCTACAATGTTTAAAAACAATGCTTCCTTACAATTGTTGTATCAGATTGCGGTGACGGTTTGGTAAGACCTGGAGGAGGACATGTTAAACTACTTAATAGCCATTATGAATAACAAGGTGCAAGCTGTTATTGACGTGAACAGGTGGTATACAATGTATTATGAATAGAGTTGCTACACCATTCAATAACCGTCAATTCAAGCTATGGCTCGCTGTATTTCACTTCAATTGTACAAATAAACTGCGTGGGCAATTCATATTTGAAGTTGAGTGGTCGGATTCTCGGCTTTTCAGTAGGCTAGCAAATGAGGGACACTTTTGTCCACCAACTGTACGTACGTCAGGGGGTATGACGGTATAGTGACTTCGAATAAGTGACAAGATTTTCTCCGCAGCCGCCCCCCATCGAATACTGCCTTCAAAACAGCACAAATTCAATCCCGCATTCCAAATTCAATTCAGGAGCCGTAAGAAATCTTAATATATCATTTTGTTTAGATAAATCCGTCCTATCTAGCGACAGAGGCATCCCGGCAAAATGCTTAGTGTACTACCTGCCACATGCAATCACAGCACACAACCTATCGTTCATGCTTGCAAATTAGTGATCAAGCAGTCCATCTTTAAACAACCCCCACACCGCAACCACCGTTCGTTTAAGCAGACTTAGTGGGGTAATGAATTTGAGCATTGTGCTTAATTCAAGCTCCGTAATGCTGACGCGCTCTTTAAGCAGCTTCCAAACATTTTCAATATGGTTAAGGTCATGAGAGTAAAGGGGCCAATGAACCAACACAATCCCGTTCTCTTCAGCCCAGTTGCGCAACCAGTCCTGTACTATTCTGGCTGAATGGGTGGGCGCACTATCTTGGACATAGATAGAACCTGGATCACAAATTGTGGGTAGAATCTTCTGTAGAGATTCCAAGATAATGTTATGATCATTGTGACGCGGGTCATATATCGCTAAAGACCTAACCTGTAAGACAAGGCGTGACGATAGTCTAGTAACGGACCGCACGGGATATGGATCAATAGCTAGAGGCGCGGAACGTAGTTCAATTTAGCTTATAATTGATTATGGTCGCAAGGGTCGCTATGCTTCTACTCCTCCTTCCTTCTCTAACTCTCCGGGCTTGCGACCCTCTTTATAACTCTCTCCTACAGCCTTCAAAGGGCCTATCGCAATATCGCTATAGTGTGGTCGGGCTTGTTATTTGGCTAATTCCGATCACCGGAATAGCTAATGTCTCGGGGCGTTTGCTTTCGTTGTTTGGTTCGTGAGTCACCACGGTGGGAATGTGTGTTCTTGGGCTTTGAACTCTGCTTTCCCATATACCCACCGACCCCACTTAGGAGTGGGGCACGTGGGAGAGTGCTCAGCCCCGCTTAGGGCATTTCCGAAAAATTATTAGTATGGTGAGTAACCCACGGAGAGTGTGGAAATGAAAGTCCTCAAGAGATTATTGATGACGTCTTAGTCGTGTGAGACTCGGGATTTGTCCTGAGTCTAGAAGGGTCTTTCGGGGACGTAACGATAACCGTAGGGCTCCTCATTGGCTTGTGCAAAGCCCGAGCGCCCGAACATATAGTGCGATGTCGGCAGTGTCCTTCGGGGGACGGGTAGTTCGGCAGGACGCCCCCGAATAGTGATGATACCTGTAAGCCTCTGGAACGAGCTGCCGTAGAGGGTGAGAGCCCCGTAACAGGATATCATCACAAAGAGCCACGGCGGTTGAGCCGACATGCATCACCTCGTGTCGAGAGCCATGACCTCCACGGCTCCTCCGGGCCTGACCCCCTGCGAGCACAGGCGGTTATCTCCCGCCTATCCTTCACACTCAGCAAGGATCATATATGGGGCAACAGAGCGTCAGGCCTCCCGTGGATGCATGTCTGGCGAGACACGATGACGTGTCCGTGTCTCCAGCGATATGGCCCAACCATCGTGACGAGGGAGCGTCCGGTATCGTGCCTGTCGACTGGTTAGCATCGTGAGCCATGTCCCGGTCTTAGCCGTGTGACAATCATGAATTAGGCGCTGACGCCTTGTATTGATACTATGAACAAAAACTTCAAACTGGGAAGAAAGAAAGGAAGAGAACTAAGTTGTCACACGGCTAAGGCCGGAACATGGCTCACGATGTTAACCAGTTGACAGATACAATGCCGGGCACCTCTTCGTGACGATAATTGAGCCATATCGCCTGAAATACGGACACGTCATAGTGTCTCGCAAGACATGCATCCGTGAGAGGTCTGAGGCTATGTTGCCCCATATACGATCGTTGCTAAGTGTGAAGAATAGGCGGGAGATAACTGCGTGTGCCCACATGAGGTCAGGCCCGGAGAAGCCGTTGAGGTCATGGCTCTCGTCACGAGGTGATGCATGTCGGCTCAACCGCCATGGATCTTTGTGATGATATCCTGTTACGGGGCTCTCATTCTCTACAGCTGCTCATTCCAGAGACTTACAGGTATCATCACTACCATGGGGCGTCTAGGGAAGTCTATTAGCACTTAACCTACAAAAATAAATTACTTTGTCGTTGCTCCACTTACTTCAGTGGTACGTACATGCCTCTGATCCGTACATGCCCTACTACATACCTACATTTATTAGGCGCAAATTTCTGGCTTTGGTGCCGCCCTCGACGCTGCTGTCGCCAACGCTGATATCCTCGTCGCCAACATTGCTATCACCATTGCCTATGCTGGTGTCCCCATCGCTGCTAGTGTCCCTGTCGCCGCTGGTGTCCCCGTCGTCGCTGATGTCCTCGTCACCCGGGCTGCTGTGACTGTCGCCGCTGATGTCCCCGTCGCTGGTGTTCCGGTCGCTCATTTTACCGCCGCCTGCACTGGTGTTCCCGTCGCTGCTGTGACCGCCGCCTGTGCTGGTGCCCCCATCTCTACTGGTGTCCCCGTTGCTCGTGCTGGTGTCACCATCAACACTGCTGTCACTCGCAACACTGCTGTTACCGTCCTCTGCGCTCCTATCCCCGTCGGTCGTGCTGCTGTGCCCATTGTCGCTGGTGTCCCCGTCGCTGGTGTCCCTGTCGCTCATGTGACCGTCGCCTGCACTGGTGTTCCCATCGCTGCTGTGACCGTCGCCTGCGCTGGTGCCCCTGTCTCTACTGGTGTCCCCGTTGCTCGCGCTGCTGTGCCCGCTGCTCGCGCTGCTGTGCCCGCTGCTCGCGCCGCTGTGCCCGTGGCCGCTGCTGTGATCGTTGATGTTGCTGTCACTCTCCACGCTGCTGTCACTCTCGACGGTGCTGTGACCGTCGCGTGTGTTGCTGCCCTCGTCTCGATTGACCTTTCTTTCTGCATTCTTGGCTGGTGCACAATCACGTACGGAGCATCGCAATGCATGGTCTTGAAACTTGCGGTTTGCACAACATCCTCCAAAGTGTCCTGGGAGATGGATACGATATGGGAAAGGCCGTGAATACCCAATGAGAATTCTTGATGCTTTCGAGATGCAAGCAGTGCAAGCAGGTTGGCATTGTGTTCCTCTTTTTGCAATCGGTAAAGCATTGAGAAATGATGGTCTGTGAGATTGAATCTGCTCCAGACCCAGACCTCCTCTCCATATCAACACCTCCTGTCCTTGAACGTGCAGTGCAGAGTACTGTAATTTTTTGTGATAGTATGGCTTTAGTTCTTGGCCACTGATGGTGAGCAGAGACAAATTAGAATCATGAGCTTGAGAGAATCTGATCTCCCCTTCGGTAGAGGAGCTCTGTGATAAGCTGTGTTATGATCATGTAGCAGGCTCTGACACCTTGTATTGATGCTATGAACAAAGACTCCAAACTGGAGAAGAAAGATGGAAAGAGAACGAAGTTTACATGAGTGGGAACCTTTCTTATACTGTGCGTCGCCTCGTTCTGCGGTGGGGGACACCCTAGCTCTGTGGTGGGTGACGAGAAGCTGTGTTGTAAGAAACCAGCTGGTCCTAGCATGAACTGTGAACAAGCGAGCTCCGTGGTGGGCGACGGCAAGCTCTATTACTATAGATGAGCTGGTCATAGCGTCAACCATGGATAAGCAAGCTCCGTGGTGGGTGACGACGAGCTCATATGTCGAGTACTTATCAGAAGAGCTCCTGAGATAGTGATGCCAAGTTCCGTGATGACGGTTGCTGCTTAGCTATCAGGCACAACCGTCACAAGCTGAACGTGGTGCAATGATTAGTATATCAAAACAATATCTAATTGAAGAAGTCCCTACCTCATGTTGACAGACATCATGATTATGCTTGTAGTTGATAGATATAATTAGCTACCAATTGCATAGTCATGATATAGTGTATATATGTTCAATTCAGTCTTTGGTCATGTATTTAGGCCGACGTGAAATGTATTCTGGTTTCCTGTGTGAGTCCTTTGGATGTGATTATGTGTATACAACAAAGACAACTATGTACCTTTGTGGTGAAACAATGTATGTACAAAACTTTATTGGTGTATAAAGCATGGTGAGAGCTTCCAGTGTCTGCACACAGTGTGTACTGTGTTCACACTGTATGTTAGGAATCAATTCAATGGTTAGGTGCGTGTTGTCAAATTACCTGGGCTAAGCGCAGTCTGTATACAGTGGTACTCGCACCATGTGGGTCATTTCAACCGAAACAAAGATACTTTTATCTTATCTTGCTTATCGTACGCAAATTTACTTTATCTCAGATTGCTAATCAAGATTAAATCTATCGGCACAAGATCAAAAACTCAATATCAGCCTCACCCAAATACCCTAACATTGCTTGTCTTGCTCACTGTCGTACTTGCACCACAATATCGACTCCAAATTTTATGAGCGTGTATTGCTTCAGCCACGTAATTTGGGGACGGAGTTTCGTACGCATAAAGCTATCAAAACCCAATTCCCCCACAGTCAACGATGCCCAGGTTATTTCGAGTTGTGGCCCACCGCAATTGAAATCCTTGATGATGACCTTCCGAGTCGTACACTTTCCTTGACACCATCTCTGCATTCATCGGTCCCCTCTCAGACAATATCAATTGGACATATGTCCAACGATTTACTCATGAGATCCCGCACAATTCCAACAACAACTCATGCATATGGTCACAAGTACCCACCAAATCCGAGTACGAATTCAACAGTCAGCACTCATTATTGCATCGACCACATACGAAAAAACATGAAGCTGTCGCAACAAAATCTGGAATCTATCAAAAAGAGTTTTAA
This sequence comes from Xylaria sp. L1 SY-2022, assembly GCA_023079495.1. NCBI lineage: Eukaryota > Fungi > Ascomycota > Sordariomycetes > Xylariales > Xylariaceae > Xylaria > Xylaria sp. L1 SY-2022. Next base: position 16,655 of record JALIDW010000013.1, on the reverse strand, counting down.
AGACTCCTCTAGACCTGAACATCTTGCCATCGGAATTGAAGTTGATTTATGGGAGTCGCAGTACTTGTACGATTGGGAGCAGCGTCTGTATAAAAGATCTAAACATCTCTGTAAGCTATATTTTCATGACTTATCTAATATCGACTAATCTCAAATGTTAGGTCCGTGTTATAATCATGTAGCAGGCTCTGACACCTTGTATTGATGCTATGAACAAAGACTCTCAACTGGAGACGAAAGAAAGAAAGAGAACCAAGTTTACATCAGTGGGAACCCTTATTATACCCTGCATCACAACGTTCTTCGGTGGGGGGACGCCCTGGCTCCGTGGTAAGTGACCAGAAGCTCTGTTGTATGAGACCAGCTGGTCGTATCGTCAATTGTGAATAAGCGAGCTCCGTGGTGGGTGACGGCGAGCTCTGTTGCGTTAGATGAGCTGGTCCGAGCGTCAACCATGGATAAGCGAGCTCCGTGGTGGGTGACGGCGAGCTCATATGTCAAGCACGTCTCGGAAGAGCTCCTGAGACACTGATGGCAAGCTCCGTGATGGCGGTTGCTGCTTAGCCCTTAGGTACAAACGTCACATTCAGTACCGATTAGGAGAGTTCATCTGCTCACCCGAAAATATGTCAATGAACAAGTCAACGTGGATATCGGACTTCGTACGCGCTGGTATCAAACTTGAGCATAGGATATACTTTGACGAATCACGGTACAGTATCGAGATTATTGCGTTCATATCAGCCAAGTCTGTCATTCACTTGCCAGTGAACAAGCTGTCTGGAAGCTTTGAACGTACGATGCACGGTTTGTTTGCAGTTGGCGGTGTCTTTTACCCTAAGTCTATTAAGACACATCGTGCAACTGTGTTCATTCATGTATGGAGACAGATGAGCCTTAACAAAGATCAGGTTCACAATCATCTACCACAGAGAATTGCACAAACCGCATGGATTGTCGAAGGACATATGGATCCTTCCCTAGTGCTCGGAAATAGCTTCTTAAAACCCATGGGAGCGAAGCTAAACCACGAGACATATGAGATCACGTTTGCCGATGTGCAGGATTTTATGGTCCCATGTACGTCTCAGCTCACTCAGCGAAATCCAAAACAGAGTGGCCCGCCACCCAACTAATGCGTCTCGACAATAGACGCGTCGGAAAACACAACCGGCAGTAACCAGGTACACGGAGAGTCGCAGAAGGGCTGACACACTGCAAAGAAAACACTACCCTTGCTGCCAGACACGAAATAGAGTGACGGAATCCACCAGAAAGGTGAACGCGGAAAACGTCGAACGAATGTCCGTTCAGATTCTACTGGAGTTGCAAGCCACGCGGCGGACAGCCGCAGCGACGCGCAGCGCGTTGTTGGAACGGGAAATCAAAAAGACACACCCGTGACGAATAACGCGAAATTCCGCTCCAAACAATGGAAGGGAGCGATCGCCCAGGCCTTGACGGAAAACGCTGCGGCGAACGCATTCCAATTCAAGCCTCACAATAACGAGGGCGTCAAGAATTAATTTCGACCACGGCACAGTATGGCCAGAAAAGCAAACATCAGAAGACGACCTCAACTGCCACCCTACAACACTGAGCAACGAAGCATGGAAACATACAACGCGTCGAGACACGGTCGAACTTGTTGGATTTCAAGACGACGGCACTGAAAAACAGCGAAAATAAAGGCGACCACATAACGACAAATGGAAGACAAAATCTCGCAAGGGAGAAGCTCACGCCGACAAGGTCCACGATACGAAACAAATGTTTTGAGGGAAAAAGCCAGGAGGCTAGTGATGAGGGCATCACGTTTTTTCTCATGGGCCGGCATTTGTCAGGAAACTGCAAAGGGTACGACAAAGTCGACGATCGATAAAGTAGGTCGGACCTACTCGGGACCTACCGGGTAGGTCGTTACGTACTTAAGTAAAGGCACATACCATGCGGATGTTAGATAGCAGAACTAGATAAGGGGCGCACAGACCCGCGCGGCCACACATAGCTAGAACATCATCATTCAAAGAACTCAGTCTACCATTTCATGAAAGCAGACCAGTGACATTTCCGTGATAGATGTATAGTGAGTGTGTATAATTCGAAGCCGTATTGAGCTGGTTATGATCATGTATGTCACACGGCTAAGGCCGGGACATGGCTCACGATGCTAACCAGTCGACAGGCATGATGCCGGACGCTCCCTCGTCACGATGGTTGGGCCATATCGCGGGAGACACGGACACGTCATCGTGTCTCGCCAGACATGCATCCACGGGAGGCCTGACGCTCTGTTGCCCCATATATGATCCTTGCTGAGTGTGAAGGATAGGCGGGAGATAACCGCCTGTGCTCGCAGGGGGTCAGGCCCGGAGGAGCCGTGGAGGTCATGGCTCTCGTCACGAGGTGATGCATGTCGGCTCAACCGCCGTGGCTCTTTGTGATGATATGCTGTTACGGGGCTCTCACCCTCTACGGCAGCTCGTTCCAGAGGCTTACAGGTATCATCACTATTCACGGGCGTCCTGCCAGACTACCTGTCCACCGAAGGACACTGCCGACATCGCACTATACGTTCGGGCTCTCGGGCTTTGCACAAGCCAATGAGGAGCCCTACGGTTATCGTTAGGTACCCAAAAGACCCTTCTAGACTCAGGACAAATCCCGAGTCTCACACGACTAAGACGTCATCAATAATCTCTTGAGGACTTTCATTTCCACACGGTCCGTGGGTTGCTCACCATACTAATAATTCTTCGGAAATGCACTAAGCGGGGCCGAGTACTCTCCCACGTGCCCCACTCCTAAGTGGGGTCGGTGGGTATATGGGAAAGCAGAGTTCAAAGCCCAAGAACACACACTCCCACCGTGGTGACTCACGAACCAAACAACGAAAGCAAACGCCCCGAGACATTAGCTATTCCGGTGATCGGAATTAGCCAAATAACAAGCCCGACCACACTATAGCGATATTGCGATAGGCCCTTCGAAGGCTGTAGGAGAGAGTTATAAAGAGGGTCGCAAGCCCGGAGAGTTGGAGAAGGAAGAAGGAGTAGAAGCATAGTGACCCTTGCGACCATAATCAATTATAAGCTGAATTGAACTACGTTCCGCGCCTCTAGCTATTGATCCATATCCCGTGCAGTCCGTTACTAGACTATCGTCACGCCTTGTCTTACAGGTTAGGTCTTTAGCGATATATGACCCGCGTCACAATGTAGCAGGCTCGGACACTTTGCATTGATACTATGAACGAGGACTCTAAACTGAAGATGAAAGAACGAATGAGGACTAAGTTCACATGAGTAGGAACCTTTCTTATACCCTGTGTCGTCACGTTCGATGGTGAAGGACGTCTTAGCATTGTGGTAGGTCGTGATGTGATGTGTTTCAAGAGACCAGCTAGTTCTAGTGTAACATGTAAACAAGTGCACTCCATGGTGAATGACATCGAGCTATGTTGCCGTAGATAAGCTGGTTCTAGCGTCAACCCTGGATAAGCAAGCTCCGTGATGATTGACGACGAGCTTGTATGTCAAGCAATTGTCAGAGGAGCTCCTGAGATATTAATGACAAGCTCGATAATGAGAGTTGCGAATTACATGTTAGGCACAACCGTAGCAACCCCTCCTTTTTTGATTAGATGTGTAATGTCAACAGTATATTGTGAGTCATCGAAGTACATTATATACCTTGGCTTGAGTTGTTGAGGTACAAATTGATACACTGATGTCATCTAAGACTGTAAGATGGTTTTTGATGAAAAGATGACCTCTGAAAAGATGTATTAGCCTGTATTGTAAATAGTATGTAGAAATGGTGACCAGATAATAATACCATACTAATGCGCTGTGAACGATAGTGCAATAGCTGATTGTTGTCACAATGATACATGGACTCCCATGGATTGCCATGAATGGAGATGATCATTTCTCTATTTTTGGTATCCTAGTTGTGCTCTCTGACAGTTTCTACAGGTTGCAGGGAGGTTTTGAGCTTCTCCCTGATCAATCTATGCAGGATCTCAATGTGTGGCCGACTACTAAACCCAGAATGGCTAGAAATACGTGGGAAAAAACAGGCTTCTCATGGGTAAATTACATTGATGAATTAGAACTCAGAGCAGGAAAAACGGTTTGTGAGTTAGTATTAGGAGTGGTCTCATCGTATATGATGATATGCCTTGGCCAGCACGCCTTATAGACAAGACAGAACTTGATATCAGAGTATATGTTGTCCTTATCGGTATGGGGTATGGCAACATTTTGACTCAGGGAGTTGCGCGCCGGGCCGTAGATACTAACCCCAATATATAGTAGCAGCGAATTCTTGGTCGAATTCACGTTGCGCACGGGCTAGATTTCGTGATTGAGACGGCCGGCCGGCCGCACCCTAAAACAAGGTAGTTACGGCGGACTACGAGGTGTTAGGGGTATCTTTACGTTAAAGAAACGTACTAGTGCCACTTTTCACTAGCCTGCTGCGAAGCTGAACAATCTGGTATGCCAAAACCAATACACACCATCAATGTACTCTACTCGTAAGTAGGTATACGATACTTCTAGCGACAAAGAAGATAAATACAAATCTATCTAATAATCGTGTGCAAACCGTTAGCTGCAATTCCATCCTGGTACTGTTGAGGCATCGATTCAATCAACTCTCGTAAAACCTCCTTCGGTACAGTATTCCACGCCTCGTTGATGTATCGTCGAACATCCATGTACTTCAGAGTCTTCTCCAACTCCTATCCATGCTCGATATAATCTGTCATTCAACACCACACCATCTACATTTAATTCAGATCTGGGGAGTAAGGAGGCCACTCTATCACCGATATCCCTCCACATTCCGAATCTGCCTTTCTATCGCGTGCCGTGTGCCCCGAAGCCGAGTTTTGCATCACAACGAGCTGACGACCGTGATCTTCAGGTTGTTCATTAATATACTGATGATAACAGAAACTGTATGCTCATGATACGTCACGTCACCGATGCTTCCCCAATCGTTCTCCCAACAAAGCCAGGCCCTTTCACTGAACCGTGAAAGCACCCTCAAAACATCCAACCACCCTTCTTCCCTCGTTTCTCTATAATACATATATCATCGCGTTCCTCCCCATGGCGACGAGTGACCCACTGCCTCCGATGATGTCCTCCCGTCACCAACGTTTTGTCCGACCACAATATCTTACTCCGATCTTTGACTGTCCAACCAATGTAGGCGTCCGGTCGAAGTAAACATTTTCTTCTATCTGTCTATAAAATATTGGGCCGCTGTCACGGCGAAGAGGGACAGAGTGCAGGGACGGGCCGGCTGCAGTATATTCTCCCATGGACTAAGAAACAAAAGCTTAAGGAAAGGAAAAGGAGAAGCTACGGAGGGGGCCGCAGGCCCACCGGCTATATACAAAACGTGCCCGACTGTCTCCCACTGCGTGGGCTGTTGTTCTTGTCCCTATGCACTCGTCGGATGCGGGCGCGTGTTTGCGGACGGCATCCGAGACCTCTCCCGTGTTTGCGTGAGACAACCACTCCCCCAGATGTAAGGGATGTCTGGGAGTCTCCCTTAGCCGTAGTGCGCCATCCGACCAGTCTTGTAGAGTGCGCGTCGGAGGGCGGCGGCGAGGCTCGCGATCGTGCTACTTGACATGCAAATCCTGATCGTCGAGGCGCGTTCTGAATAGCGTATGCACCGAATGTCTGATCGACCAATACGAGAGAGAGTTGAAGAAACGTCACCCGCCAATTCCGTCTCCAAACCGTCACGAAGTCAATAAGCTCAAATTCTTGTTCGTTGCTTATTTCACGCGGCCAGCCCAAACCAGACTTAGGTCATGTGGCATTCGTAGCCATTATACGTTTTATTTGCCGTTTTGTGTATTGAGTATTTTTGTGTATTTTTTTTAGCAATAGCTTTGCATCGTGATATATAGTAAGAATACACGTACAATCCTCCTGTTGCAGATGTCACGGCGAAGAGGGACAGAGTGCATGGACGGGCCGGCTGCAGTATATTCTCCTATGGACTAGGAAACAAAAGCTTAAGGAAAGGAAAAGGAGAAGCTACGGAGGGGGTCGCAGGTCCACCGGCTATATACAAGACGTGCCCGATTGTCTCCCACTGCGTGGGTTGCTGTTCTTGTCCCTGTGCACTCGTCGGATGCGGGCGCGTGTTTGCGGACGGCATCCGAGACCTCTCCCGTGTTTGCGTGAGACAACTGCTCTCCCAGATGTTAGGGATGTCTGGGAGTCTCCATTAGCCGTGGTGCGCCATCCGACCAGTCTTGTAGGGGGCGCGTCGGAGGGCGGCGGCGAGGCTCGTGATCGTGAGGGAGGGTGCTGGCTGGGAGCCCGGGACCGGCCCTCACAGCAGATGTGTCGTTTGAGCAGTGTTTCCCATCGTTTTCATCGTTTGCAGCACGTCTTTACGAGTCACATGCAAGAAAATCCGACATATACCTGTCTACTCACCTCATATATCTATTCTCCGTATATTTATGTCTCACCGAGTTTTCAGAAAGTGATATATTACTGAAGTCGTTGTTTGGGAAGCTAAAACGATATTCGGACATGGACATAAATAAAAGCCTGGTACGTCGTACAGCGATTGGTGTAATAAAGTAATTCTTTCAACACTAGGTTGATACCTAGTGCATAAAACTATGATACATGGCGGTCGTCGTTGTACGAAGTATCAATAAAGACCTTTCAACATTGGGTTTTTACGAACAACATTGCCCACAATATTGATCTAGGTAACCAATCTCCATTGGGACTAGCTAATATACAGATATGTGCAGCTTACCATAAATTGATGAAACTCCTTTTATTATATTACTATGCCCGTACATCTGATATACGGATTCTATCTCACACGCACAAATAACTATCATACAGCAGACCTGCAGATATATCATTGAGTATAAGGCAATATCATCACGTTAATAAAAACCATGTTTTATATAATAATATCATATATATGAATAATAATGTTAATTCAATATTGAAGCTACAATATCTCCATATTCACTAGATGACAATAGTTTCTCTGTTCATCATTTCATTTCGTCACCACTCATATCAGCTGAAATTGAAGAAAAACAATTAGAATCAATTTTACTGAGTGTACATTAAGACTCATCACATAAAACACACATACAAAGATATGTGTCAGCGGTTTAAGCTACATGGCATCGATGCCTGAACCGCGTTTTCTTGTTAATTACTAAGCTCCTTGGCGTTTAAATTCATCAATTAAAGCCTAGCTCAATTGTGGTATATCATTGATCAATCATGGTGTCATTGAGATTACTGCATTAGTACTTGCACCATTCAAGCCATTGCTGAGTTTGATTGCATTGAAAGCACGAATCAAGGAGGCATTCACTGATGAAGATAAAATCATTCACGCTATGACGGCATCGAAAATGCAAGAAAGTATTGCAACTATGACAAAATCATTAAAAAACATTGTGAATCAAGTCGGCATTAACATCCATGTAGCAGAAGAATATACCAATGTCATTGGTTAAATGCGCTATACTGGAATTAAAAGGCTTTGAGAATGCTAAGTTATGTCAGCTCAAAATATGCCGATAACACAACTCTATGCTAGTCACCAGAAGTTCATTACATACATGTAGACCAAATGGAATATTTCGTTACCATTTGCCACTGAAATCACCTGCAAAACAGTTAGTTCAATGACGAGAAGAAACGTGGCATAATCTTATTCATATCTCTATGCCTCAAGGATTTCATTTACCGATCTGATATTAAATTCGGTATGACGGAAACTGATGAGGACAAATTCGATGTTAACATGTACTTTTCTTAACAAAAGTACTGCCACATCGGATGACCATAAATCTGTTTTTTCTAAAAATAATCAAGATGACCCGGAAGACCTCTTCTCCAGTTTCAGCCTATCAACAAACACCCAGCTAAGCTATCATCGGCGAACGCCAAACTAATTAGTCAAACATGAGGTTAAGCCCTAGTCCAAAGAGACTCTTCACACCAATCTGAAACCTGCATTCAGCAGTGCAAACTCTAGTCAACCACTGACTCGAGTCATTATGTACACCAATCTTGACCTTCATTGCAAACACGAAGTGCAGCTCGAAGAATGTATGATGCAATTGACTCATCCACATCATGAAATGATGGAGATCAAGCTGAGCTCACTCAGGCTGGTGCAGATGATGGAGATAAGGTGAGAGGATCTCGGTGCTCATATTGGTGATGATGATAGATTGAACTTGATCAAAGTTGCAGAAGCATGATTTTGTCATTATTTATTTGTCCGTATCAGTTCGGGCTGTTATGATCATGTAGAAAGATCTGACACCTTGTATGAATGCTATGAACAAAAACTTTACATTGGAGAAGAAACAAAGAAAGAGAACCAGATTTATATGAATGAAAATCTTTCTTATACCTAGCATCGTTACGTTCTACAGTGAGGGATGTCTTTGCTCCTCAGTGAGTAATGAAGATCTCTGTTGTGATAGAGGGCTGGTCATACCATCAACCATGCATAAACCAGCTCCGTGGTGGGTAACGACAAACTTATATGTCAATTATTGGTGGAAGAGTTCATGGAATACTGACCACGAGCTCTGTGATAGCTGTTGTTGTTTAGCTGATAAGCACAACACTTAGAGCCAGCGCAATGAGTTTCTCCTTGTGCAAACTCATTTGAAAGCAGGACAGGTAAACTCGAGGATTACCTGCGTGTAATCCATTGGAGCAATGACACAATGATATGTTCAAACATTGCGATAATCAATGACAGGCCAATAGTCTGTGACATCATAGGCATGATCACCAGCCCAACAGCAAAAGGTGTCACGATCAAGAGAGACAGAGTGCAGGGACGGGCCGGCTGCAGTATATTCCCCTATGGACTAAGAAATAAAAGCCTAAAAAAAGGAAAGGGAGAAGCTACGGAGGGGGCCGCATGGCCACCGGCTATATACAAGACGTGCCCGATTGTCTCCCATTGCGTGGGCTGCTGTCCTTGCCAATGTGCACTCGTCGGATGTGGGTGCGTGTCTGGGAGTCCCCCTCAGCCGTGATGTGCCTTCCCATCAGTCTGTAGGATGGGTGTCAGAGGGCGACGGCGAGGCTCGCCATCGTGAGGGAGGGTTCTGGCTAGGAACCCGGGACCGGCCCTCACAAAATGGATGATTGACCGCCCAGACCTAGTAGGATGTTGGGGATCTGTGCCGTCAGTGGTTGCTCTACATTGAAATGGGGGAGAAAAGAAATACATACCTCACGACAGCCGTAGTGAGTGGTCTAGCAGATAGAGCAAGTGCTCTTATTGTTTGTGACACACCAATGATTATCTATGATTGGGGCAGCATGGCGGATACAGTTAGAACACGGCATGGTAGCATGAACAATTGTGTGGAATATATGTAGAAAGCTATGACATCTTGTATTGATGGTACACCCGAAGACTCTAAACTGGGGAAGGAGGAAAGAAAGTGAACTAAGTTAACATTAGTAGGAATCTTTCATATACCTCATAATCTCACACCGATCTGTAGCCGTGGGCTACACCTTAAGCCATATCGGGTAGTTATTTGCGAGATTTAGCCCCATATTTTCCAAACACTAAGCCAAAAAGAGAATTCGGTGAAAACCGGCAAATGGCACATGATGTGACAGTTGTGTCTGATGGCTAAGCAGCAACCGCTATCACAGAGCTTGTCATCATTATCTCGCGAGCTAGTTCGACAAGTGCTTAACATAGGAGCTCGTTGTCACCCACCACATAGCTCGATTATTCATGTTTGATGATAGGACTAGCTCATTTACAGCAATAGAGCTTGCCGTCGCCCACAACGCAGCTCGCTTGGTCAAAGTTCACGCTAAAACCAGCTGATATCTTACAACATATCTCCTCGTCAGCAACCACAGAGCTAAGACGTCTCCGAGTGCCAAACGTGGCGACGCACGGTATAAGAAGGGTTCCCACTCATGTAAACTTAGTTCTTGTTTCTTCTTTTCTCTCCAGTTTAGAGTCTTTGTTCATAGCATCAATACAAGATATCAGAGCCTCCTACATAATTGTCACACGGCTGAGGCCGGGACATGGCTCACGATGCTAACCAGTTGACAGATACGATGCCGGACGACCATTGTCACGATGGTTGAGCCACGTGGTGGGAGACACGGACACGTCATCGTGGTTCACGAGACATGCATCCACGGGAGGCCTGATGCCCTGTTGCCCCATATATGATCCTTGCTGAGTGTGAAGGATAGGCGGGAGATAACCGCCTGTGCTCGCAGGGGGTCAGGCCCGGAGGAGCCGTGGAGGTCATGGCTCTCGTCACGAGGTGATGCATGTCGGCTCAACCGCCGTGGCTCTTTGTGATGATATCCTGTTACGGGGCTCTCACCCTCTACGGCAGCTCGTTCCAGAGGCTTACAGATATCATCACTATTCACGGGCGTCCTGCCAGACTACCTGTCCACCGAAGGACACTGCCGACATCGCACTATACGTTCGGGCTCTCGGGCTTTGCACAAGCCAATGAGGAGCCCTACGGTTATCGTTAGGTCCCCGAAAGACCCTTCTAGACTCAGGACAAATCCCGAGTCTCACACTAATAAGACGTCATCAATAATCTCTTGAGGACTTTCATTTCCACACGGTCCGTGGGTTGCTCACCATACTAATAATTCTTCGGAAATGCACTAAGCGGGGCCGAGCACTCTCCCACGTGCCCCACTCCTAAGTGGGGTCGGTGGGTATATGGGAAAGCAGAGTTCAAAGCTCAAGAACACACACTCCCATTGTGGTGACTCACGAACCAAACAACGAAACCAAACGCCATGAGACATTGGCTGTTCCCGTGGTCGGAACTAGCCCAATAACAAGCCCGAACACACCATAACAATATTACGATAGGTCCTTCGAAGGCCGTAGGAGAGAATTATAAAGAGGGTCGCAAGCCCGGAAAGTTAGAGAAGGAAGGATGAGTAGAAGCATAGCGACCTTTGCGACCATAATCAATTATAAGCTGAATTGAACTACGTTCTGCGCTTCTAGCTATTGATCCATATCCCGTGCAGTCCGTTATTAGACTATCGTCATACCTTGTTTTACAGGTTAGGTCTTTAGCGATGTATGACCTATCACGGCGAGGAGGGACAGAACGTAGGGCCAAGCCGGCTACAGTATATTCCTCTATGTACGAGAAACGAAAGCATGAGGAGAGGAGAGGAAAGCTACGGAAGTGGCCGGCGGGCCGCGCGCTATATACAAAGGACTCCTACCTCTCTGGCACCTCTGGCATCCTATCCCTTCTCCTGGCTCCCGCCCGCTCTATTCTTGCTCCACGCAAGGGAGTGCCTCGTCGGATAGTGCCTGCGGCCTCCGACCCTTATCCAAGACCTCTGCCGTGTGTGCCTTGTGAGACAAGGTGAAGTGTTTGTCTTGTAGCAAACAACTGTCTGGCCTCGCCGTGCCTTGCGTGCAGGGTGGTTCCTTGCGGGACGACCGGAGGGCGCCGGCGAGGGTCGCAATGGTGAGGGCGTAGGGTCTGCTTGGCCGGTGCTTGCACCGGCGTGGTGGAGAGAGCCTGGCGTGCGCCCTCACATGACCCGTGTCGCAATAATCATAAAAACAACTGATTCGTACGCAATTGCGGAACAAAACAAATGAGGGCTGATATGACATATACTGAGGCCGTTGACAAGCAGAAGGTACACTACACCGCACTGCTGTGGGGGATTCGTCAACAACTAACAACAGGTTATACTGATGACAAAGAGGTGCCATGTTGTTCCAGACTTTAGCAGTCATCGGTTTTCCTGTCTTTGCAGACACGATCTCCACGAGAATTCCGATATATCCATGTTGTGGTAGAAGCTTGATTTGCTGCTCCAATGCGCGGTCTGTCTAATACTGGTTGAGAACGAATGGTTTTTTACCATATGCAGGGAGACACTTGTTAGAGATGACAGAGGTGTATCCCTAAATACAAACGTAAGATTTTGCTAATACATCTGAAGCTGCTTTACTTACGAGTGGTCTATGGGTGGGTCCATAACAACCCTCGATGACAGCAAAACGGGTCTCACCAATCTGCTGACTTGACAAGGAGATAGCACAGTAAGGGCTTGGTTCAATTGAACGACAAAATTAACAGCTCAACACAGTTTGATTTGTATCATTCACATGCGAGTGAAAGGTGATGAGAATGGAATCGAACACGTTGCTAGGACATTGTTAGCGATGAATGGGAATAGTCAAAGACAACTTACATGAATGAGGTACGATATTCCACTAACGAAGCTTTCTTGTGTCTATTCTTGGTTTCAAACAATTGCTGCATATACTGATTCAAAAGTTGAACAAGATCATGGGAGTTGAGAAATGCCTCTTTTCGAGTATATTGTCTGCCCCACTGAGCGTTTATGTCAATATCAGGAAGCAGATGTCATTGATATTGAAGACAAAGCCATTTGAGATCCTTTGCATCATCGATCGTAATGTTGTGCTTCTGACGGTAGTGGCCGACGTAAGTACGCGGGTTGGTATGGTTAGGTGAGTTATAATCGCATACAAAGCATCGATTCTTGATTTGTATGCATGTATCATTGTCACATTTGCTTAAGCATAGATGTTGATGTGAGAGGTGATCAGCATGTGTGGTGGTAACAACGAGCTGTGACGCTGACTTGCCACAGTTGACACATGTTCGATGTTAGTTATTTGGATATCGAGGTATGGTGGAGGTGTAAACACCAGGCTATTAATGTGTGGTGAAAGTCTTGATTTCTTCTATGTATATGTGTGAGGAAAAATGACCTGAGAAAGACCACAGAGGGAAAACGGCACTGTGCGCGCATCGTGTTGATGGACAGGCGGGCTGGCACAGGGTCCAACTCACACACATACACATGTGTGGTGATAGAGAATAGGCAGACTGTACAACAATTGAGCGCACAAATCGTAGACCATAATATCGTTGTACATTGCAGGCAGAAAGGTCAAGTTGGTAGTTGTAAGTAGATGCGTAAGGAAATGGGGAATTGAAAGTGTAAGGACGTAGGGAATGAGGGGATGGGGTAATGGTAGACGTATGTATGGTTGAGATAAGTAGATAAGCCGATTAGTAATGAAATGTCAGATGTAATTGATTGATTGTATTAGTAATTATAAATAATGAGAGAAAAATTATGTATTATGCCAATCAAAAAAGTGGGTCAATTTTTTTTCCGCAAATCAGGAAACCCCCATGAATCTAATCAGTGTTGTACATTGGCCGGTTCGATCGGTCGTTGCCCCTGGCCGGCCGACTGTTGGGTAGAAAATCATCCAGCTGACCGACTTTCATAACTGGAGACACATAGGTTGACCGACCGGAGTAGTGATACGGGACAATCAGCAGGTCGGCGACGGGTCGTCGGTCAATGGGAACAAGTAAGGCTATTCCGAGCGCATATATACGAAAGAAAAACATTGAATTCAGAGTTTCTATCTATGTATTGAAATCGCCGCTACTTTATAACGTCGATTTCAACTAAATATTGTCGTCGATGACAATCTGGTTGTTGTGTGCACCAGATAATTCGATAGTTGGGCTGTGATCCCCGTGATGAGACTAGCTACGCAAGCACTGAATATGCCCAATTCGTCGCACTCCCAGCCGATTACTTTTCAAGCTAATCATGCCTCCAATGGAGTTGAACCCACGTTCAGCCTCAGCCGTAGATGAAGGAATTGTCAGATAATCTGTGGGCATATAGCTGACCGTGGGGTGTAAGTATTGTCCGACCTCCTTCCACCATCCTAAAACATTAGTGGCGTAGTTCGAAGCTGTCATAACTGAACTACTATGGTATCTCTCCAATTCATTTTGGGTAATATCAGCTTGTGTCGTCGGCACCCATGTGGATGGACGGCCTCGTCGGCGCCTAGGGTTCGGAATTCGCGTATCTGTTTCAAATGGGTCATCTGTCAACCCATCACAATCCCGCTTGTATCGTGTTACGCGTCCGTGATAGCTGCCACCATCTTCATTATCCGGCTGTTTCATTGAGACCTGATTTTGAATCGTGATATCGCGATAGACTCATTCCCAAACATGGCGCACTTCACAGGTGTACTGCTGCTTCCATCCTCGAGTCTGCCGTGAGGGAACCCGTGACCACCGAGTATCCAATGCTCCCCATTTTATTGTTGGGTTCATAAGTACTGCAATGATGTATGCTGGGGAGGTCATCTTTTTGTAGTATTTGTGAAGCTTAATCCATCCCAGCCAGAGATATGCCTTCAACATTCGAGTTGTAGGCAAATCGAGGTTCTCAAACACATTGACGTCTTCAAACCCTCCATCTGGGCGAGACACTGTACTGCTGCCGTCAATGGCATCTTCGACATGATCTTAAAGGTTTTCGAACACAGGGAAATAGTCATCCAAGCCAACTGTTGTAGCCCGTCCACTTTCTTGTCCACATCTTCATTGCAGTTGTCGGCATTGTATTCTAAAGGGCTCAAGCAGCTTATGTAGAACACCAACAACCTTCCATTTCATGCTTGTTAGCTTAAATAACAAGATGGCTGGCTTCTTTTCTAGTTTAGCACTTTCTGCTTTCCATGCCTCGTCAACAGTAATCCACAAACGTCTGAGGGAAGACCTCAGTTCCATGACTCGTTCTGTCATAAGAAAATCATGTAACCATCTGGTAGCCACGTTCTGAACCCAGCGTTTTGGCCTCTTGCCTGGGGACAGCTCCCTACGTTCAGAATGTTAGCCGACGCCATTGTTAATAAAGTGTATGTTATGATCATGTAGCAGGCTCTGACACCTTGTATTGATGCTATGAACAAAGACTCTAAACTGGAGAAGAAAGAAGAAAGGAGAACTAGGTTTACATGAGTGGGAACCCTTCTTATACCCTGCATCGCCACGTTCTGGGGGGGGGGACGTCCTAGCTCTGTGGTGGGTGACGAGGAGCTCTGTTGTAAGAGACCAGCTGGTCCTAGCGTGAACTGTGAACAAGCGAGCTCCGTGGTGGGCGCCGGCGAGCTCTGTTGCAGTAGATGGGCTGGTCCTATCGTCAACCATGGACAAGCGAGCTCCGTGGTGGGTGCCGACGAGCTCTCATGTCAAGTACTTGTTGGAAGAGCTCCTGAGATAGTGATGGCAAGCTCCGTGATGGCGGTTGCTGCTTAGCCATCAGGCACAACCATCACAGTGTACATGATACTAACCTGGATTCTGTCCAAGGCTGCCGTCAACTGGTTACAGTGTCTGAAGCATCTTTCAATGTTATGGAGTTTGCCTAATGGACCATGACGTCTGTAGCCACGTCGACCTTCTTCTGTGATGACAGAGGGAACCATGTAAGCAGATGCACCCTCATCTTCATCTGATTCATCAGGGTCGTCTGAAAAATTGTCATCTTCATCTTCCTCCAGGTCACTGTCTTCATCTGCCAGTTCATGTAAACGTTCATCCAGTCTAGCCTCTTGCTATGGACCATCTTCATACTGATCAACGAGATCCTGGATGTTATCATTCTGATTGCCGCACAGCATGCTTAAAACAGCACGGTTGATGGCATGAGGACCACATCTAAGATGCCACTCAAGGGAGCTGAATTCGTACTGAACAGAGAAATAATCCCCACAAACGTCGTTATTGGTGGCATTGTCTAGGATGTGATACTCTAATCTTGGGAGAATTAGTATCCCGTTCAGTAAATGACGAGTGTTACTCACTGTGATGGCTTCAGACCATAAAATTAGACAGGTCTAGCCACATGAGAAGCTTGAACACGTCCTGTATGACGTCCATCCACATATGAGAAATCTAGCAGAAGATCATGTTTCCTTCAGCAGCTGTCCAAGAAATGGACGTAGATACCCAAATAAGATGTTGTAAGACGAGATGTCCAGCCATCATAGGTCAAATGGACCATGCCACGTGAGGTAGCCAACAGGTTTTTGATAACAGAGATAGCTCTTGTGTATTCATGATCCACCATTCTGACAAGCTTGTTTCTTGATGGCAGTCTCGATTCTTCCACTGCAGGGTTGCCATAAGATAGAAGACGACGAAATCGCGAGTCTGTTACAATGTCGAAGGGGAGATTGTTGGCTGTTACCCAATCAAGAATGAGAGAGTTGAGTTGTGTATAGTCAAAACGTTCACGAAAACGGCTGACGACTGCTAGCTGTGCAGAGCTACTCGAATCGACCCCTAGTAGTGACATGATTCTGGGCTGGAGGAGACAAGGCTCAGTGACAGGGCTGGAAGCAGAAAGCACATTGGGATCCTAGAAAGCAACACCATTAATACCCTCGTCATTGACGTGGGAGGCAATACCTACAGTCCATCCATGGTACTGCGCGAGATGGCGCCGAACAGATTTGAAGCCTAAACAGACATATATGTGATCTTTTGGAGCCTTGTTGTCAAGGAAACAACGAAAACAAACCCAGTAAAAGGTGTTCCGCCGTTGAGTATGCTCTATCCAAAAGCCATGCTGCCAGCACGACGAGCCCTCATTGGATGTATTGTGAGCCGTGATGTAGTTCCGATACCCGTTTAGCTTGTCTAGTGTCACACGGCTAAGGCCGGGACATGGCTCACGATGCTAACCAGTCGACAGGCATGATGC